>JALAZF010000305.1:5635000-6835000 GCA_022829125.1 Lathyrus tuberosus
AAGGTTGGACCTTAGGCTCTCTCATCCAAGCCTGATAACATTAGCTAGGGTTACCCTCATACATAACTTCTAGGGTAGAAATTTCCCCTTGACCTTTACTTTAGGACCATTTTGTATGATAATCTTAGGATAGAAATTCCCCGTTAGTCATCCTTTCCTTTTCATAAGACAAAAATCTTTTCTTAATCAAAAAATACAAAAAAAAAATACTTAATCAGTACGATACGTATTATGCATCACGAGCCTTAAGTACATAGGAAAAGATGAGCGGGAGTTTTCTTTACCTCTTCTTAGGGTATTTCGTACGTGAGAAGCTTGGCTCATTTGTACGAGATACTCGCTCCTATTGTCATAGACTTTAGTGTGATACATGTCCTAAACCCCCTCTTTTCAAATCTTAACAAAACACTTCACAAATTTAAACCATCTTTCCTTTGGGCTTTTCCCTTTGAAACCTTTTCAAAAGGGCATGCTATCTTCGTTCTACCATAAACAGACATCGTCTCTAATTGCAAGAATGTGAACTTTGCATTGTCTATAAAAAGCACACAACAAACCAAATTTTTTCAACAAGATAATTTATTCATGCATTCCCTTAGCCAGTAAGTCTTTAGATATACACACCCTTTGATTAGAACAACAAGAGTGGATCCCGTTGAGTACAATGAACTCAACAAAAAACCATTTTATTTTTCCCAAAATATTTATACATGCATTCCCTTAGCAAGTAAGTCTTTATATATACAAACCCTTTGATTAGAACAACAAGAGTAGATCCCGTTGAGTACAACGGACGTGAGAGGTGCTACCACCTTTCCTTTGCGTAATCGACTCTCAAACCCGAATTTTGTTTTGAGACCATGTTCATTCCCTTTTAAGGTTTTCTCGATGTTTTCCTTTCCCCGTTGGGATAAATAAAGTTCGATGGCGACTCTGCGTTATTTTTTTCGTGTAGCGACAACTGGGGACACCTAAGCAAGTCAGTCCTAGCTTTTATTTGTTTTAATTTATATGGGTGTTTATCTTTATGTCTTACTTGTTTATTCATTGCATTCTTAGCATTTTACTTTTGTTGTTCACATTATTCTGGATTTCTGATGTGCTAACGGGTTGGGTTGTTACCGAGTGATACACCCATTACCCATGCTTGAGTATACACACAGAATTAGAGTGGACTCGTGTTGACTTACCTAGCGTTTGGTACCTATGGTTGGCATGAGACCGACATTCAGACGAGATTTTATTGAGAATACTATGTGTTGCATGTTATGCAATAGACAAAGTGTTTGCATAGAGAACTCATGACTATAGAGACCTTTATTGGAAATCATTGGTGGCATCCTTGAGGGGTAATAATGCCAAACAAGAAATTGTGAACTTATTATTATTTCTTGACCTGAGAGCCCGAGAAGCCTAGGACCTTTAGGATCCTCTATTCAAGACTAGATCCCACTAGTGAGAAGGGATGGGATTTTTTTTTTGCAGGAAACCTTGACCTTCACCCTACCTAGTTTTCTTATGGAAGCAAATTGTTGAACATATTATATTCCGCATGTTATTAGTACAACAGTTATCCAGAAGCTTTGATCCCATGTCTTTGCATCATATCATAACATGCATGTTCTTTTATTTCCAGTGGTCTTATCTTTCAGTCTTGTTATTGAGCTTTATTTACAGATGAAGACTGGTAGAAAGCTCACCATCAGCTACAAGTTTCAGTGACCTAATTTGAGTTCACTTGATTATTTGGGTGCTAGTACTACCTCAGGTAATTTGGAAGATTTCAAGAAGGATTATGGGAAGATTCTTCATATGCTTCACACAATCACAACTTATGAGAAGGGGGTTATCCATACTTTGCTTTAGTTCTATGATCCTCCGCTAAGATGCTTCGCATTCTGAGATTATCAGTTAGCTCCTACCTTAGAAGATTTTTCTCTCATTTTATGGATTCCAGTAAATGATCAGGTGCCATTCCACAGTTCTATGAAGGTTCCCGAGTCTCGTGATATTGTTATTCCTCTTTATTTGAGAAAATTTATGGTGGAAGCCAACCTTAAGAGTAAGGGAGGCCTATCTGGGTTTCATTAGGGTTTCCTGATAAGTGAGGCCAAGGTGTATGCTGATGCTTGCAGTTGGAGTACTTTTAACACAATCCTTGCTCTTTGCATCTATGGGATTGTTCTTTTTCTTAATGTAGCAGAATTTGTGGATATGAATGCCATCCGTCTTTTCATGATGAAGAATCTGGTACCTACACTTCTTTGTGACATTTACCACTCTGTGCATACTAGAAATGAGAAAAGAGATATGGACTTGTTCTTTGTTGTGCTCCACTTCTCTATAAGTGGTTCGCATGTCATCTCCCTCGTATTGGTGCATTTGTAGATACCAAAGATTGTTTGAAATGGTCAGAAAGGCTTATGGGGATTGTTGCTAAGGATATCACTTGGTTTTACAGAAGATTTCTTGGTGCTGAGATGATCCATAGCTATAGAGAATTTCCTAATGTGCCTCTTATAGGGTCAGTACAAAGCTGAGATAATCCTTTCTGCTTTTCAAACATTATAGCTGGAGGAATATTACAAAGCTTAGATCGAAGACTTTCCGAAGCAACTCAAAGGTAAAGAGGATGATCTCAAGAAAGAAGGTTGTAAAAAGGATAAGGTTAACCGTTAGCTCGTTGGACATCCATTCCAGTTGGACAAGACCCTCGCAGAGATCGAAGAACTCAAGGTTCAAGCCGAAGTCAAGAAACCTAGAGTCGAAGTCCATTATGAAGGGGTTGATGTGCGTAAGCTTCAAGAGGAGAATGATCATTAGGAGTAGCATTGCCGTTACTTGGAAGGTATAATTAACAGAAGAGATGTTCTTATCAAATAATTGATTTAAAGACCAAAGCACGATGTAACCAAGAAGCTTTTCAAAGAAGCTCAAGACTGAAGCAAGAAGTACCTTGGTTGGGAAGGACTTGCCTTTGTGAAGATTGAAGATGCACCTTAGAGTTGTGAAATTTATTATTGTGATCACCATCAAACATGTTTATTGGGATATTTTGTCTTGGTTTTGTATTATGTATGTTGAACTTATTGTATTACTGTTTCTCCGGTTTTCAATTGATAATATGGGCTTGTTTTACTAGTGTTCCATCTTGTGCTTAAGACATGAATCAGAGTAGGTAGATTCCATGGAAATAAATGAACGTGGTATTTGCATACACTCATGCATTTTTCATGCATACGTGCATTCATGACAGTTGGTCAGAGGTGGTTTTCTTATTCTTATTTTGGTTTTTTCAGCGAAGTGCAAGTCTGAATTTTAATCGTTATGCAACTCGCAACAATCAGAGATTAGCTATGGAGCAACTCAGCGAGGATGTGACTCAAATATGGACCCAGATGGGCCAGTTTATGGAAGACATGCTGGCCATGTCCTAGGGTCAGAAGTCACTAAGGGAGGAATTCGATCAATTGAAGACTAAGATGAGCCTAGTCATGGAAATCTCGAGGGCAGTGTTGAGAAAGGAAAGCAATCTTATACCCGCTGCTGCAACGGAAGTTGTCCCCTCTCCCCATCCTTTGGGACCTCCTTCAGATTATGGACTACTTCATCGATCTTCTCCATAGCCTTGGGCTCCAGAACTTCCCCGTCAACAGCCACTTCTTGTTCCCTAATTGAATCTAAGGGGCAGAGCATGTGAAAGAATTCATTGCCCATGGCAGGGCCAACAGAGGACAAAAAGACCTGAAAGGAAGTTTGATCCAATCCTGATGCCATATGCTCAGTTGCTTCCTCTCTTGCTCCAGCTTCAGTTGATTGAACTTCGTACTTTGGGACCTTCCCCCACAAAGGTGCCACCAGGTTATGATGCGAGTGCGATATGTGAGTTCCAATCAGGGGCACCTGGCCATTCAATTGAAAATTGCAAAGCTCTGAAGCATAAAGTTCAAGACCTCATTGATTCTAGGGCAATCACATTCACGCTAGATGACCTGCGTGTAAATTGAAGCCTCCATCCCCCAGTGAATACCAGAACTGCAAAAACGTCTTCAAAAGCAATAAGTCTGAACGGAGTTAAGCCTCCTCAACAATGGAAATCATTAGCCTCTTTATTGCATTTTCATTTGTAATCTTCTTTTTGTTTGTTCAAACATTGTTTGCAAGTAGAAACTTATTTGTTTTTTAATGCTAATCTTAATACAATGAGTTTGTTTTTTTTGAAGTAATCCATTCGTATTCACTCATAAAAATGTTTCTCTACATTGTGATACCAACTTCTTGCTTAAACACTTCGAGGGAGGATGATGAAGTGAAAAACACAAAATTTCTGGTTGTATGCTTTTGAATAAGACCCTGTTGACGATGTAAGGCATTGTTCCAAATTCCCAAACACTGGAGATATAAGGAAGATAACCCCTCGTTAACCCCTTTGAGCCTTGAAGTATGAGTTTCTTTTCATATGAAAAACCCTCACATTTAACCCAAGGGAATGGTAGTCGTGAGTTAATTTGACCGAGCATTCGAATTTCAAAGGATCAATCATAGTAGTTATTCCTCACACATCAGGATGTCGAAAGACATGAAACCACAATGGATATGATGGATCTGATAAGAATCTGGGAAGCAGATCTGAGTCCGTATGGTGGAGGAGATCTACTAGAATTCAACAATTTGATCACTCGTCCTCAAGGAGTTATGGATCTCCTAACGAAATGGATTAAAGTAATCATCTAAAAGGATCTCCTAGCATCGGTCAGTATAACGCCTTAGCCTACTTTCAGGATTACCGACTGACCCCACAAACCAACACGGGTCTTTTCTGCATGTTTTATTATGCTTTGTTCTCACTCACATGCTTTCCAAGAAACTTCCTAGAAGGTCACCCATCCCAAAATTGCTCCATGTCAAGCACGCTTAACTGTGGAGATCTTATGGAATGGGATACCGAAAAGAAGATACATCTTGTTAGTATAAGTTGTACCCATTAATCCTTATAAGTCGTCCTTTAACCATGCACTCCCATACCTGCATAGCCTCAAGATTCCTCTCATTCCGATGTGAATTCGGTTTTTCCCTAGATGCTGCTAGGAGTGTCTCATTGTCATACCTCGTGCATCGACAACCACTCCCTCACACTTGGGTGTTACATGTAACCACTCACCACCCTCTTCGACCTTGGGTATTATAGCCATGACCTCGGAAGCAGAAGCAGAAGGAGAACAGGAGAGTCTTGTCGCATTCGGCCTAAATGCTCGTAAAGACGAGGTTTGGATGGTGCCAGATGGCTAGTTCGAGTCCATCCAGCTCAGGGAAGACTCGAACAGGTCAGTCGAAGTAAGTGTCAAACTTCCTTTAGAAGTAAAATCAGCGATAATTGAATGCCTCCAGAATAAGGCCGACCTTTTTGTTGTAACGTAGTATGAGATGCCCGGCATTGATCCTAGTGTAGCGTGCCACCTACTGAATATGGACGCCAACGCGCATTACATCTCTCAATGTTAGAGGAGACAATCTTCGAAAAATGATGAGGCCAGTGCTAGCACGGTTAATGGATTATTAGACACATAGTTCATTCCTGAAGCTTGGTATACATAATGGTTATCCAATTTAGTGTTGGTAAAGAGGGCCTCAAGGAAATGTATGATGTGCGTTGATTATACAGATCTTAAATGAGCTGCCTAAGAGATTCTTACTCGTTCCTAAACATTGATAAACTAGAGGCTAATTCAGTGGGGTATTGATTACTTTCATTTATGGGCGCCTAGTCAGGATATAAATACTAATGTATGGGCCTGAATGGATAAAGACAATCTTTATGACCAAGCAGGCCAATTATCAATACAATGTCATTCCCTTTGGATTAAAGAATGCTTGTGGAACCTATCATAGAATGATAAACAAGATCTTCCAAGAAGAGATTGGAGAAACTTTGGAGGTATACACAGATGATATGATCATAAAGTCTGGTCAAGAGGAGTTTCACGCTTAACAACTTCAGCGGTTGTTCAAGAGGGTGTTCGGCAACACAATATATGCCTCAAACCGCAGAAATGTACCTTCAGGGTAAGGGTGGGAAAATTCTTGGGTTTCTATTTGATCAAATGAGGGGTCGAACCAAACTCGGAAAAGTGTGAATAGGTGATTCAAAAGACCTCCCCAACTTCGAAGAAGGAGGTTTAGAGGTTAGACGCTATGTTGACTACTTTGAATAGATTTATTTCAAAGTCAGCACAACACGCTTTACCTTTTTATAAACTGTTGAAGAAGAAGACCGATTTCAATTGGACAATTGATTATGAAGAAATGTTTAAATCTTTGAAGAAAACCTTAGCTACACCCCCGATACTTACCGAACCATATATGGGGGAAGTCTTGTATCTGTACTTGGTTATTACCAAAGAATCTATAAGTGTTATTTTGATTAAAGAATCTGACGCCCACCAAAGGCCGTTGTACTTCATTCCCAAAGCATTGGAAACGGTTGAAAAGAGATATCAAAAGATTGAAAGGTAGCTTTGGATTTGGTAACATCATCGTACAAGTTACAATGGTACTTCCTCGTACATTCCATTGTAGTCCAGACAGATCTGCCTCTAAAACAAGTGTTTTATGACCAGATCTAGTTGGGCGCCTGACGAAGTGGGCCATTGAGTTATCCCAGATTAAGGTCTCCTTCAAAGCAAGGAAAGCTCTAAAATCCATGTTGTTTGACCACATCATAGCTGAAATGACTCCCATACCCTCAGATACAAATAGTATATGGGTGGTCTTCATTGACGAATCATCAACGAGCAAGGGGAGCAGCGCATGTGTGATCTTAGAAAACAATTTTGGTTTAGTAGTTGAAGTGTCTATAAGATTCGAGTTACCAGCAACCAACAACCATGCCGAATATGAAGTCGTCATCGCTGGGACCACACTCCAGGAGAAATGGAGGTCGAATGCATTAAGTTACGAATGGACTCCCAATTGGTTATTTCCCAAATAAGAGGAGAAGCCTCAAAAAGTACCTTTTGCTCCAGAAGTACCTCAAGCTAGCTGTGGGAAAGATGGCAGAATTCAAAGCATTCAAGATTAACCATGTACCTTAGTAGGAATACACTTGAGTCGGTGTCCTATCTCGGCTAGCTAGTACTAGAATCCACAGAATTAACATTATGTTCAGGAAATCGTGAAAAAAACTCCAGCATCAAAACAAAGGGGAAATAAGTAGTAGTAATAAGGGACACAGATTGACCCTCCTGGATGACCCTGATTCAATAGTATATTGATTATGAAACCTTCCAACATATCGAGCCTACGCGATACTGGTAAAAATAAGGTTGGGGGTACACCATGGTCGGAGGGACTTTATACAAGGACAGTTTATTCATGCCATTATTGAGGTGATTTGAGAAAGCATATGATGATTACGCTCTCTTGGAAGTGCATGAAGGAATCATCGGGCAACACCCGGGCGTAAGAGCACTGGGTAAAAAGGTTTTGAGGACGATACTACTAGCCGATCATGGTCAAGGATACTCAGGTGTACGTGAAAAAAATGTGACCAATGCCAAAGGCATGATGACATCATCATCACCCCGGCCACTAAACTACACATATTTATGGCGCATTTGTCATTCATGCAATGGAGAATTGATATTCTTGGCCCTTTCTCTCCAGCACCGAGGTAGCTCAGATGTTATTATTATTGTTGACTATTTCACTAAATGGATTGATGTCGAGGCATTATCTAATATCACTGCAATGAACATCATAAAATTATTTAAGAAAAACATATTGGTCAAGTTCATAGCGCCTCAAGCCATTCACAGATAATATAAGGTAGTTCATAGAAAAAAGACTAAAAACCCTACTAGAAGAATTATGAATTAAACAACATTTTTCATCAGTAGAGCCTCCACAAACGAACGCCAATCGAGGTTGCCAATCGAGTAATAGTAAGAGGCTTAAAGCATAGGTTCGAAGAAGCCAAAGGAAATTGGGCTGACGAACTACCGCATGTTTTGTGGGCTTACCGTACTACACCAAATTCTACCACAAGAGAAACTCCATTATGTTTAACATATGGGATAGAGGATGTTATTCCGATAGAGATCGACGAGTTGAGTTGGAGGACAATCAATTCGTTGTCAAGAGAAAGCAATGAAAAAGCTATCAAAAAGGAAATCTATTTTTCATAAGAAAAAATAATGGTAAGCGCCTTCACTAGCGTCATCATTAAACAAAGCACGACTTTAGGGTAAAATCGTCGTGTATGGTTCTGAGATTTCCAATCTGGAAATTTGATACTTCATAGGGTAGACATCAGAGATAAAAATGTCTGATATGTAAAATTAGCTTCTAATTGGGAAGGCCCCTACCGAGTGCAAGCTGGCACCGATAAATTGGCGTATCTCCTAGAATCTCTCGAAGGAGAACAAGTACCGAGCACATGGAGCATCTCTAAGTTAAAGTGTTATTATAATTAATGATTCATTTTAATTTCATTTATATGTATCTAACTGAAGCTGGTATGAATACAACTATTTTCCTATTATTGTTCTCCTATTGCGATTTCTTCTATTTCTCATATTGCAAGATATAGAAAATGGAAATTACTTGCATTTCTTTGTATCTGATACAAACTTAATGCATTGTTACATATCTGATACGTCTTAAGATGCATTACACACACTCATGCGTATCCAATATATACTAAATGCATTATTGTGTATCAGATACAGATTAAAACACGTAATACACATATCGATGTGAAGTTAGTGTGCACCCCCCTCTTCAAATCTATCCAATCCATGGGCATTAGGTGGTAGAGCCCGGAGACGTCCACCTCGATCTAAGTCATACCTCGGGAAAGGGATGGAGATCCTACACTTGGTAGGGGAAAGGTCCTCTGTGACACGGAGCGCAGTTAAAAGTTATAACCATATCGTGAAGGATTCGAGCCTCGTTATTGGGTCAAGTGGCATCGAAAAATGCTACTACAACAAACTAATTACAACAAAGCGAACGATGAAACAAAGCTCACTTGATATATTAAAATTTCCGATTACACGAAAATTATGTTAAAGAGAAGAAATTGTGAAAAAAACTCGAAGGCCCGATACTAGGGACTCCTTCTGGCTCAAAATATTTTAGAAGACAACCTCTTTCAAATCATTGCCAAACACATTCTACAGCTTGTTACTCAGGGTATCCTATTCTTCTTGAAAGACCCCTAGGCTTTTAGCTTGAATGGTTTTCTTCACCCCAACTTCAGATACGAGGCTCTAAATCATGGGAGACAAAACTTCTTACTCAATTTTCTTCTGCAAAACACTCTAACCCTTTTCTTCAAGTAACTTCTCAAGTTTCGTAATGCGACTAGCCAAGGTAACAAAAGATCCATATTGCTTCACTTCTTCAAAAAGATTCGAAATTTCATTCAAGCAGGTATGCAATGGAAAACATTATCTCTCGAAGCTAACCACTTTAGCCTTGGCTAGATCATAGTGAGCCTTTGAATCCTCAACCTCTAAAGAAGGGGAACATGGAAACAAAATATATGTATGAGTGGCCACGAGATCCGTATGACAACCAGCAAATTGGATTTTCCAACAGTGGAGGGCTGACGAATATGCTCATAGCCATGGACCGACATACACATCTTCATCTCCTCTGCAGTTCGAGGCAAGAGACGAACCATCAAAGAGGGCAAAGGAGTTAGAGTATCCCACAAATGGGATACCTGGAGTAGGACCAAACTGTTTTGACTTTTTATTCTTTGCTTAAATTCCACGAACAACTGCTTTACCTTGATCCTTATTAGAAGGGTGATCATGATTCTTCTTACTCTGGTCCTCTAAAGACGCAGACGCAACTAAGAGAGCCTTGGAATTTATCACAGGAGCGATGCATCCAACCAGTGGGTCTTTATTTTTGAGATCATATGAAAAAACAAGGTAACTAACTAGTAACAACAGCACCAACATAGCAACAACACCAATAGCCGCCGACGCCGACAACGACGGGAACCTCACGTCAAAACCTGCAGCTCCCACGCAAACTTCATAGCACCACCTTCGTCTCTAAACACCCATCTAACAATCCATCACCATACTACAAAAACACTCACCTTCATGATTCATACCTATTCACTAACCGAACACCACAATATCTCATCTATTGTCTTCCACAAACTCGATCCTACATAAACAACACAACAAGCCCAACCAAATATTATACCCAAGATCCATGAAACCAGCACGAAAGCTTGCTCATGTTTGTGACACTGACCCACACACGTACCATCCATAACCCTTAAAGAACAACCACGTACAAAACTATACATACCCTGTTACTCCATAACAACTCACCCAAGCTTCTCAATCAACCTTAACACGTTTCTGCCGACTACACAAACTCTTCAACTCATCTCTTTACTCCACCATACACCATACGACAATTGTGGCTGATGAAGAAACTGCAACAACCTTACAACACTATCAGAACTGCATGTCGCACAAACACAACAAACACCTATCAACTCTATCAAACCGTGCACCCTTCCACCTTCGTGCTCCTTTACAACCACCAAAACTCCACCGCACGAAAACTCAAAACCACTTTGAACCCGTTGCCGTACACACGTGGGATTCTTATCTCATCGTCGGTCAACTTCTGCAAATACGAGATCGAGAGAGAATGAGGATGTTGACGGAAAGAGTTTGGTATGAGTTTCTTGTTCTTGTTTTATTTCTACAAAAAAGTGCATCGAGAGAGGGAGAGGTGCGAGAAAGAGAGTGATTTAAATCTTTTTTTTTCCTTCTTCCTGTTTCTTGGTAATGGCATAGTTATTACTTCTTTTCCATTTTTTAATTTGCCACACGTTGCCATTCCATTGGCCGGACTTTGATTTTTTTTTGTTCAAAAAAGGGATACTAATGAATTGATAGATAAGAAGCGCCCCCTACTATCAGCTTTTCTTGTTATTTTAAATTTTTATTTCTCTTGCTTTTACCATTTTTTTATGTTTTATTTTAATTCATTTTAATTAGGTTTAGTATTTTGGGCCTGACCCATTTTAGAACCAACATTTTCTTGTTTTGTTCCCATGTTTGCACACCTTATTTCTACTTGTTGATTTTTTTAATCTACTATTATTTATGTGTTTTTGGTTTAGTTAATTACTTGATCTAGTGATTCAATCAGTCGGTTTATTAATTATTTATTTTGTTATTTGATTGATCGATTTGCACAAGTTTAGTCACTTAAGTATATAGTCTCTATCTGTATTTATACCCTAACCTATGTAAATAATCATTTTACCACAATTTCCATGATCAATTTCATTCTCAAACTATTTTTACAAATCACTTTCACTAATGCGATTAAAAAACTTTTTCTAAACAAACACGAAAGAAGTGGACTGTTGGAATCTAGCATTTTAGAAAAACCCTCGAATGATCGGTCCCAAGCCTCGCGCATTGGGATAACCGTTCATTCTTTTCTTTCATTCTTAAAATACTTAATAATTAACTTGGACAAATAAGGGCCATTAGGATGTAGCATTCTGGCATAACTCTTTGAATAATTGATTAATATCAAGTGTTCGTTGTCTATCAATAAAATTTCATAATAACTTGAATGAAAAAAGGGTCATTGGGATCTAGCCTTATGACATTACTCTTTAAACAATTCATTCTCATCAAAAGTTCGTCATTCGTCTAAAATACATCCAACCAATCAAACTATTTTTCTCGCCATCGTCCGATCAACCTAAAAACCTTTTTCATAAACAAAAGACATGTTATTTTAAGATGATGCAAGAGAAATGCTTCATCCACAACCGTTGAGTTGAGATAAGTGGCATGAATGTGATTTGTAAATTCATTCAATGTGGTGTAAACATCCGCTCCTCACATGTTTTGGGTAAAACAGTGTTTTTCATCGATTAATACAAGATAGCTTTCACTAAAATCGACCAACAAACAAACTTTTTTTACCCAAAACTATGTTTGCCTTGATTTCTCTTTTGAGATACCTAGGAGCAGGATTGTGAAATCTTGTCAGGCCCCCTAGTAATAAAAATCATTAGGTCCCCTTTCTTTTTAATAAAAATCCAAAAATATTTCTCTTTTGTCTCTCTTTTTCCCAAATAAGTAGAAGATTAGAAACTAATATAAGGTAACATTCTTTAGACCCTAACTAAATGGTTCCCGTTGAGTACAACATACGTGAGGGGGTGCTAATACCTCCCCCTCGCGTAACTGACTCCCGAACTCAGATATTGGTTGTGATGATCATATCCTTGTCTTTCTTTTAGGGGGTTTATTCAATATTTTCCCTTTCCCTCTATGGGAATAAATAAAGATCGGTGGCGACTATGTTAAGTCCATCCCGCAAGCGTGCAATTACGCTTCGTGAGGTCGTTCTCATTTTTTGAGGTACGACAAATGGCGACTTTGATGGGGACTTTCTCATCCCTAAGTGAGTCAACCCTAGTTTAGTTAGGTTTTTGTTTGTGTGCTAGCTTTTTTTGTTTCTTCTTATTTGGTTATATGTTTTATTTGTCTTTTCTTTATCGTATTTTTATATTTGTATATATATTCATGTGTGGGCTATGAGATATATTATATGAGTAAAGATCTACACCTGAGCTTTGGAAAAAAAAGAGAGAAAACATAGTTTAGATTTGGAAGTTGTGTAGTGTTAGTCACCAAGGGACACTCCTTGTGTGCCTATCATGAAGACTCTGTTAGAACAATATTTTTTCTTGATATTTTCTCTTTTAGTTTATATGTTAACAAATGTATTAAAAGAATAATGGTTTATTTAATGTGTGTTTTATTTATGCAGGTTCTTATTCTTGTACATAAATAATTAGAATTTGTTTATCTAAGATACACTTGGAGTTGCTTCATTGCTAGCTTCTCGTGGCAGAGTCTAATGAACAATTTCTAGTGTGGCTTGACGCAGACTCTGAACTGAAGGCCTCAGCATTCAGACAAGTTTCTACACTTAGTAATTATACATCAGCTTTTGGTACCATTCAGAGTTGGTGATAAAGTTGTGGACTATCCGTACTACTAAAAGCATGATGTATTGTCTTATCATCCTATCAGCTCGAGTCTATGGGATTGTAAGGCATAAGAAAAAGATGGTACGTAAAATGGATGTTTGCTCCCAACAGCTCTATTAGTACAGAACCTCTTGAAGACTCAAAGGTTAAACGTGTTACACAAAGGATTCAGAAATCTGTTGTGCATCCATCTTCAATGTCTCTTATACTATGGAGCAAAAGCAAAGACACTTGATCAAGTCACCTTCTCGAAGGCTAGTTTCTAAAAAGGTTATATATATGGCTGAAGATTCAAGCCTGAATTTTTATCAAGGATTATTCTGTTGAAGGATTAGCAAGATCAAGCAATTATCAACTCTATGTAATAGGCAGATTTTCTGGTGTAGGTTGTAACTGTAAAAGCCTTAAGATTTCTTACCCTTGTATATATTTAGAAATCTTAAGTGCTTTAGGTCTTTGTTATGGTGATCTCCCATAACTCTGATGCTTGCATCATGTACACCTTGTTCTTTATTCTGTTGAGCCTTCACTAGTTTAGATTAAATCTCCTGCTATGTGCTACAGCAAAAAGTCTTGTCTCATTGGGATTCAAATAACAAGTCTTGAGCCAAGATGCTTAAGCCACATAAGTCTCATTACTTAAGTGCTTGAGTTGTGAAAGTCTTATTCAGCTAGTCTGATTAAGAAAAAGTAATGTCTTAGACATGTGCTCTGAGCAAAGGTAAGTCTCATCCAGAAGACAGATGAGCAGACGGCTCAATCTGATGGTGTGAGCAATGGAAAGTCTTAGACATGTGCTCTAAGAAAAGGAAAGTCTCAGCCAGAAGGAAGATGAGCAGGCGGCTAAGTCTGATGGTGTAAGAAATGGAAAGTATTAGACATGTTCTCTAAGCAAATGAAAGTCTCATCCAGAAGCCAGATGAGCAGGCAGCTTAGTCTGACGGTGTAACCAAAGGGTAAGTCTTAGACAAGCACTCTAAGCAAGGGAAGTCTCAGACAGTTGGTCTGAGCAGTTGTAAAAGTATTATGCAGAAGCATAAGCGATTGTAATCATGAAGTGGTTATAATGAAAATCTCTTGTGAGGCAAGGGGACTGGATTACTCTCAGTTAGGGGAGGAACCAATATAAATCTTTTATGTCTTCTGCTGTTATTTCATTTACTTATGTTGTATCTGTAGCTCCGATTTTCGTGACGCGATCATTACCGCATTTGGTGCTACTTTCTGATTTCTAATATTTATCCTATGAAGCTTAAAGAGAAGGGGAAGATACCTTAAACTAACCCTGCTCGCAAGTGTTTTTCCTACAAATTCTAAGAGATCTGGAATCGGGGATTCGTTATACTAAGGGAAGCTATTAACACCCTGAGTATCTATAGTAATTTATAGGAACCTTCATTGTATATATTTCTACTGTTGAATTACTTGATTGCTTAAGTTTGTTTGATGTTTAATTGGGAAAGTTTCTCCTTTGTGAAAGCTGAGAAAATGTTTTTTTTGTTTTTTTTCTGGTTTTCTATTGTTTTTGGGAAGGTGCCTAAACCTAAGGTTTTTTATTGGTGTGCTCGCTAAGATCTCGCAATCTTATGCCTACGTATTCCCATAAAGAGACTTTGGGAAATAAGAGCGTTCGTAGTTCCTCCTAATCTATGGGAAGAAAAAAGTTTGTTTTGTATCTTATTTAAAGCCCAAGATGATGAAGCTAAAAGAGTGTTTGAAATATTTGAAAAATTGTCATCTTAAAGGGAGATATCTCACCTATTCACTACAATCATTTGAGAGTGATGTCATAAGGGAAAGAGCTTTAAACTTATTGTGTTAAGCAATGCCACTTTTTCCTTTATAAGTTCTTTACATACTAATATAAGGACTTTAACTTGGATATAGCATCAACAAGTGTCCCACTTACATCAATTAGATGAAAGAAAAGTTTTTAAACCATGATAAAGGAAGGACTCCAACTTGGATTTTGAATCAACAAGAGTGCCACTTACATCAATTATCTGGAAAAAAAAATTGATGGTTTAATTTGAATTGTAGTGATTAGAAGAGATATTTCCTACAGAGATGGCTCAAGGTCTCATCTGTGAGGAGATGGATTTATTTAGGTATCTTGATTGAAGCCCAAGATATGAAGCTGAAAAAGATTAACTCAACTGGGGAGTTTTATCTGTCTTGTACAAAGCCCAAGATTGAGGCTGATTGACTGGGGGAAATTATTTGTGTAAAAGCCTGAGAGAAGGATAATGATTGGGGAGATTCTTTGTGTGATTCCCAAGAGGAGGCAATGATGCTTGTATAAGGCCCAAGAGGAGGCCAGGGAACTAGTTGTTTGTACTAAGTTGTGATTGAAAAGATCCTATTGTTTAACCTATGTCTAAACTAAGGATGATATAAATGTCAAGAGAAACTTAACAAAATATGAACAAACATGATTGAAGATTTTAACAAGTATAGACATTGATATGACATGTTTTATTCATGGAAAGATTATGTGCATTTAAAAGAGATATCTTCATCATGGTAAGAGTTTATGAAGGAAATATTTGAATATGTAAGCAAGGGTACAAGTTGAACATGTTAAGACAAGTTGGTAACAATCAAACATTCATGTTGGGGTTTAATCATGGTCTTGAACAAAATGGAAACATCACAAAGGTTCATACAAACAAACATGCATATAAAAGAATTTTCAGGGCAAAGTTCAAGTGTTTTAGGAGTATATAAACATGGTATGATCAACACAAAGGCATATACACATATCAAATTCATGTAAACATGGAAGAAAATCAACATGTTAAGGAAAAGGGTCAAGCAAAAAATTCATGGCATGATTGAAAGTTCAACATTCATTTACATGTAAACATACACTTGAAAATGCATTAAAATCAAGTAAGGACAAGGATGTACAAATTCACAACATCATTTAAGGTTCATACAAGATGTATATGGTTCAAACAAGTCATTGTAAGCAAGGAAAGGCAAGGAACCATTCAAAAGAATCAAACAGAAACTTAAGAAACCCTAAAAAAAATACACTTTAAGCACTCATAAATATAAGAAAAATAATTATTTTTGATATTTTCTTTTCACAACTAGAAAATAGACATTATCATGAACAATTTGAAATATGAATGTGTTTAAAATGATAAAAAATGAGAGAGTTATGATAGTTTGAAAATGTTAAGAAAGTTAAGAAAATAAGTGATTAAAAATATGGGGAATAGTCCCCATGGGTGTTGAACCCATGACCATTCACTCACAGCACAAAATACTAGCCAAACCAACCACGCGTGCATGGTGACTAAGAATGGAAACAAGATATTATATGTGTTGCTCACTCAAAAAAATCCTAAAAAAATAAAAAGAACTGGGGCGAGGGGGATTCGAACCCCAGTTATGGTGGTACAAGTTTACATAGGGCGTGCAGGTTTAACCATTGGGGTGGTGATACATCCGTGTATCAAACCACACCCATTAAAACATAAACCTAGCCTTGCCCTAAATGCTGAACCAAGAAAGTGCCCATGGCAGGTTGGTTGGGAAAAGTTTCAAGTTTGTGTTCATTTGTAAAAGGCACCATAACTTACTCATTTCTTGATGAAATTAAGTGAAATAAAAATGAAACTCGCTTGAAATTTCATGAGGATCACAGCGGTGGTGTTGCTTTTTAGCTAAAAGTGTCTCTAATTTAAAACTCGGTAGTGGTTCTTAAAAGGACATGGTTTTGCAAGTTCTATGATATACTATCATATAGTTAATAATAGTATCACAAAAAGGTTCAAACACAACAAATAAGACATATATGACATGATTATGATCAATGTACATCAAAGCAAAGCATATCTCTTAAAGTTCAAGTTCTTGGGAAGCTTACCTCTTGAATCTCACTTGCTAATTTTCAAGAAACTTGTTACATAAACAAACAATGCCTTGGACACCTCCAATACACCTTATAGAAGCTTCTTGGATGCTTGGAACCAAAGGGAAACCTCTATAACAGAATCTGGCTCCTTCTTGCAAATGTGTCAAAAGTGGCCAAAATGGAAACTCTACCAAATATTGTTACAGTTGAGAAACTATTGTTGGAACAATTTAAGGATGTTATTTAGAGAGTGTTCTGAGTTTTGGATGGTTTTGAAATGGACAAAATCAAGACATGGCTTTGAAAATGCAGAAAGTCAAATATATGAGGTTTTGATAGTGGACTTTCTGATTTTTGTGATTTGGGATGAAGATAGAGGTTTGTACACCTTCAAGGGATGATTTGTCATGTGTTTGGATGGTTGTTTGAGTGGTTTAAGCTCTGGTTTTGAAAACTCAAAGCTTAACCTTTGAAACTTTGAAAATTTGAAGTAAAAGACGGAGAGTGAGAAAACAAGCTTTGGTATTGTTTTGGTGTATTTGAATTGATGCAAAATGACCTCTATTTATAGGAGAACTGATTTGTTTTTGATGAATAGTGTTGGATGAGGGAGTATGCTATTGTCCAATGGATATAGCCATGTCGCCTTTAACTTAAATGCTAAAGTACCATTAGTCTTCTATAGCTTGACTAGAATCTTGACTCAATTGGAACTTAGCAGGTTTGAACACTCATTATTTTTTAACATATCTGAACTGGTGTGGCTTATTTCTTGCCAATTCAATTTTCCACATAAATGCACAAAAACAAACTTGACTTCATGGACTTGCAATGATGATTCTCACGTGCTAAGAGATAGAATCCTTGACTTATGGTTCAAAGTTGAAGATATTATGTGATTCAACAAGATTCCTTATGATCTTGGAGGATGACAAGGCTTGTAAAGTGACAAAGTCTGTTTTGAAAAATCGTGTGATGCAAGTAAACATGAAAACTATCTTGAAAAATCAGTTTGATCAAGGCATGTTGTGAGGATCATATCTTTTTGCTCAAGTAGAATCAATGGATGTTCTTGTACTTTTTGGAAAGCTGAGACATCCTACTTTAACTTTGATGTTTGCATTTGGTCTTGATTCATCTTGTATTTTGGAGAAAAATGGCCTCAAAGTTGGCTAAAACACAAAACAGATCCTGCCTAAAATTTTTCTAAGTGTCAAGATTCAAAAAGTCTTGAAACCCTAACTTCATGGCTTCATATCTCAAAATCTATGCACTTTTTGGGAATTCACCCTCATTGACAAAGTTGTAGTATGTAACAAGCTCTTCAATTTGATATTTGGATCCAAGAAAATGGTTGCTTGGTTTGGATGTTATGACCTTGCAAAGTAGGGCAAAAATCATTGATTTTCATGACTTAGAAAAATTTCTAAGTTTTCTAAGGTTGCCCTTTTTACAAGTTACATCACTTTTCTTGATTTTTCTTGATCAATCATAATCAAAATCACATATTAACATTGTTATTGACTTGAAGAGACCATGGTTGACCAAAAACCCAAAAAGTCAAACTTGATTTTGGACACCGTTGACTTTTTGTATCAGATGAATCTTGAATTTTGTGATCCTTTATGAATCAAACCCTTAGGCTATTTTAAACATCATGGATGTATTCAAAGGGTCTTTTTGAGTGTCTTGAATCATGTACCAAGGTTTGAGATCATGTCTTGGTCAAAAGTCAAAGGTATGGTTGACTTTTTATCAGAAACCCTAGGTTGTGGTCTAGATGAATTTGAATCCTTGCATTGCCTATGAATCAAGTTATTTGGATCAATCCAACCATGTGAATGGACTATTATGATGTATTTGAGGTCTTTGAAACATACCTTGAGGTATTGGCTCATGCTCAGATGAAAATTTCTCCCTGGAGGCCTTGATCAACAAAAACCCTAATTTGGTGCCTCATATGACCTTGGGGTTTTATCCACTTGAAATGATGTATACTTGTGCTTGATTCTTGATGAAGGAGACATCTTGATTTTTATGGATGAATGAGAGACTTAATAGGTTGGAGACCAAGCTTATCCTTGATTGATCATTTGCATGAGTATCTTTTGAGGCTCAAAACCCTAATTTACAGTCAAGAATGAATACAAGCAATAAACTTTGTGTTCTCTAATGGGTTAGTGATGCATGAAAGTGTATTTATATGATATGAAAATGATGTCGGATCTTAGGGTCAAAATTTAGGGTATGACAGATGCCCCTATTTAATATTCTTGGACCTGAAGGTATGAATGATGAAAACATTCAGACATTCAAGGTAAAAGAGGATTAATATAATACCCAGAATTTTGACTGCGAATGTAGATGATATGATAACTTGAACAGTGACAAATTTCCAATGTTGGAATATGGTTATCCATCTTCTTTTACTAATTAATCCTTCTTAGAAAAGGGTAAAACTTCCCCCTCGATCCTGGTCTTCAGCCATGGAACTGGTCTCAGTTTCTTGAAATAAACTTCCCCTCGATCCTGGTCTTCAGCCATGGAACTGGTCTTGGTTTCTTGAAATAAACTTCCCCTCGATCCTGTCATACCCCAAATTTTGACCACTAAGATTTCCCATCATTGTGTAAATCATCATCACAATATGGATGGACCATTATGCCTCATTAGTCTCCCCAAAGATGGGTGAGCATCCACTACAATCAAATTTAGGGTTTCAAGCCCTCTCAGAGCTTTTAGACAAAAGATCAATCAAGGAATGACATGATCTTCAGCTTGTCTAACCTCTCAAACATCCACAATGGATCAAGAGGACTCCCACAGCAAGAATCAAGCACAAGGTTGCAGCATTCTAGGTGGATCAAGCCTCAAGATCGTCAGTGTCACCAAATTAGAGTTTGGTCGACCAGGGCCTCCAGATGGAAATTTTCCTCTGGGCATGAGCCAATGCTTGAAAGCATAACCTAAAATACTCCATGGAACCTCATGGACCCAATCATCAAGTCAATTTGGCCTCAGGGATGCATTCATCAAAAATCAGGAATTTAGGGTTTCTTGACCTAATTCACCCCTAAGTTGACTTTTGGGACAAATCATGAGCCAAGACCTCAAGAGATGATTTGAGGGTCTCTAATACACTATATTGACCCATTTGCAACTATGGATTGATCCAAGAAGCTTGATTCCCAAGTATCAAGTTCATCAGTACCACAGTTAGAGTTTCGCGGGAAAAAGTCAACAGTGCCTTTGACTTTTGACCCAGGCATGCTCCCAAACCTTGCGACATGATTCAATACACCCTATAACACCTATGAAATCAATCCTTCAAGTTTGATTTAGGTCAAGGACTTGATTTCATAGAGGTTCGCACAGTTTGGAATTCATCTGACAAAAAGTCAACTGTGCACAAAAGTCAACATTGACTTTTTGAGATTTTTCACAATTATGGTTCTTTGACCCTAAAATGATGTTAATGTGTGATTGGAATCATCATTCATCAAGAAAAATCAAGAAAAGTTGGATAACTTGTAAAAGGGGTAACCATACAAAAAACTTAGAAATTTTCTAAGTTATGGAACAAAGTGGCTAGGGTACCAACTTTGGAGGATCATAACTCCTAAACCACAAGGCCATTTTTCCCCATCCAAACTGGATTTGTAGCTCTCATTTCCCTCTACAAAAGCTTCAAACAGAACTCATTCCAATTCCTCATGGATTTTAAGTTATGGAATGATCAAAATCACAAAAAGTGAAAATGTCACTTTTTTCCAACACTTAGTGAAATTTTCACTAAGTCAGAATCTGCCTTCACTTTTTTCCAAATGTAGGGGCATTTTTCACTTGGATCCAAAAGGTATCAAAACCAACTATGATCAAACAGTTGTTGTATCATATGAGGGCTTTCCAAAATGGCCAAGAACTTCATCAAATTCCACTTGAGCCATGAGATATGACAAGGGCAATATGCCTTGCTGAAAACTGTCATGGCAAGGCAGATTTTGGAGTTTTGCTCGATTTGCCCAAATTTTGCAAAGAGCAAGCAACTCTATCCATCTGAACACCTTAAGGGGTGACCAAGGAGGAACCAACTCTGATCCCAAGCCTCCCAAGTCTTTGGAACCAAAAGTAGCATGCTAAACCTAGAAATGCCTAAAAGAGGGACAAGACTCCAATTTTGGATTGGAGCATTTAATGGATGCACCAAGGTGGCATGGACTGAGCCATTCCCAACTGAATTCAGTCAAGACTTATCCAAGACAAAGGGGACCAGCAGCCTGTGCTCTAACCTCTAGTCAATGGCTAGTGGAGACTTGGATTCTCATTGCTCAACATTGGCCAAACCTATGCAGTAGTTGCCATTCACTATTCCTTACAAAACAAACTTGCTCTACTATAAATAGAGCTCATTTGTGATCAGTTTGAGTACACCAAAGCCATCAAATAGATGTTTTCCTCAAAATCACCTTCTCACTTCCAAATTTGCCTTCCAAAGCAAGTCACTATCGGGTTTTGAGTTTGAGAGCAATTCCAATCAAACCAATCACACACACACCTCATAAACATCATGTAGAAGTGATCCAAAAACTTAAACAACATCTGGAACACTGATTTCTCATAATCACCAGCCAGCTGCTCAAGGTTTTAACCAAGTTGCAGTTGAGATACCACAACCAGTTCCAGATCATTTCCATCCATTCCAAGCATTCAAACACACTCCATAACACCTAGGGAAGTTGTCCATATCCTTGGAACCAAGCTATAACACCTCTAACACAAAACACGATCACCAGCTGCAAGAGGTGAGCATGAACTCTTCTAACTCTATGATCCATGCATTTTTTGCTGCACAATAATTTGGCCATATGTTCATAATCATGCATAGAGTGTTTTCCCTCAATCAATTGCTTTGTTTGAATCGTGTGTGGAATTTTTGAACCTTCACGCAAATTTTAGGGTTCTTGAGGTTTCTCTTTGATTTCTTATTCCATGCTTAAAATAAATGAAATTAAAGACCATAAACATGATCGTGAGGTTGAAACGAGTATATTGATATGTAGATTGCATGATATAATCAAGTATTCAGTGAGATTGGATAGAAAACGCAAATCTGCAGAAACAGAGGGTGGCGCGTGTTCTTGCCCTTGTTCTTGGCGCCCTTTTTGAAAATTCAAATATTTGAATTTTGTGATTTTATTTAATTGATTCAAAAATTAATTTCTCTCTGAGTTTTAATGATTTTGAGTTGATTCTTTTTTTTAATAATTCACAAAAATGTTAAAATATTTTATTTTCCCAAAAAATCCCAAAAATATTATTTATTTCATATATTTGATATTTTTGCAAAGAATTAATGTTTTATTTGTTTTAACATTTAAAATATTTTTTCCTCCTTGATTTTTCAAATTTTAGTAATTTCCAATCATTTTGTGGATCAAAACATAATTTTTGAAACATTTATCCAAGATCACAATTTGTTTTCCACATGTTAAACAATTTTGGTCATTTTAATTGAATTTTTTATTCAATTAAAATACATTTTGAGAACAAATTAGGGTTTTTGATTAATTCAACCCTCATCAAACTTTTTCAAAACTTTTGGGTCTCTAATAGAGTGTAAGACCCAATCCCCTTTTAACCAAAACCTTTGTGGGCCTCAGATATTGTATAAGTCCCTCTGCGTTAAAAAAAAATCTCGGCGCGATCGCCAGTTCAAAAACTCAAATCATCTGGGCCTACCCTCGTGTTATAAGCCCCATTTCTTGTCTTTAAAACTTTTTGGGCCTCTGATAGAGTGTAAGACCCAACCCCCTTTGTACCTAAAACCTTTTTGGGCCTCAGTCATTATATAAGTCCCGGTACAGTTTTCAAAATAACGGTGCGATCGTTGTTTTTCATCTGGGCCTCTCCTTGAGTTGTAAGCCCCATATCTTGTACAAAATCTCTTTGGGCCTCTATTAGAGTGTAAGACCCAATCCCTTTTGTAAATACAAACCTTTTTGGGCCTCAGATGTTGTATAAGTCCCACTATATTTTCAAAAACAAACGGCGTGATCGTCGCCTCTTTTCAAAAATAACTCCTTGGGCCTCTCCTTGAGATGTAAGCCCCGCCACTTCTATAAAAATAAACCTTTTGGGCCTCTTGAGAGAGTGTAAGACCCATCCCTTTGTACAGAAAACCTTTTTGGGCCTCAGTCACTTGTATAAGTCCCTATACAAATTCAAAACAACAGTGCAATCACTGATAAAACCTTGGGCCTCTCCTTGGGCTGTAAGCCCCAACAATCTTTTCAAAGCATTTTCTCCTTTGATTTTGAATATAATATTGTTATCAAAGCTTTCTTTGTTGAACAACTAACAAAACAGCATGGAAGCTTTACAACCGAGTAAGTGTTTACCCGCTTTCTTTATCTGCTTTCATATATATAACTGTATTGTGGGGCTGATCACTATAAGTCTTCTTTCACAAACTTTTATATACTTGTCAAATATCAACTGTGTAATACTAGTATAGCTATTTAGAGTTTTCCCCGGTAACTACGTCTAGTACTAGGTAAAGCCCTGTTGGTCGCTCTTAAATACAAACAAAACTAGATCCCCATAGGATTACCAGACACAGTTTTCCCTCCTCTTGGGGTTAAACAATATGGAGACGTGAAAGGCAGCATTCACGGTGAACCCTTTCTCAGACTGTCACTTTTAGAAATTGTCAAAGAAACTCTAACTCCCCAGAGATGATCTTTTCTCCGTGAATGGCATCTCTTGAGTTTCTTCCAAATTCTCGAACTTCCCTGACTTGATATATTCTCAGTGAATGGCATGTCTTGAATTTCTCAGGATTTGGGGACCCACAGGCTTCCTAAAAGCATCCCCGCCTCCTCTTGGGCGTTGTACAAGGACCCTTCGGCTTCTTAAAAGCTCTCATACCTTCTCTTGGGCTTAGTACAAGGACCCAGAGACCTCTACAGGTATAGGAACAGAACGTAGTCATCAATTTGCTAGAGCTGTCTTTCTGAGTCAAGTGACAGACCAGTTAATGGGTTGACCTTCATCCCTTAACATACCAGCCTTTCCTTGGTTATCATACAAAGATCATTCACTTATTCGAGAATCAATTTCTCAAAACACCAGTAGACTTGGACAGTCTCAATACCCTTTGGATTTCCCATTTCCTTAAAGAACAGGAAATAACCCTGATCCTCTGATCAATCCCAAAGCACAAACATACCTTTAATCAGTCTCTTTATAAGAACTGATTTTCTCTTTTATCCAACATACTAGACCTGTCACTCAACTGAAACAGTCGCCAGCACAGTCAGCCTCCTCTTGGGCTTTGTACAAATGATTCTCCCCAGCGGAGCTAACCTTTTCAGACTCTCTTGTTGAGTCAACTAAACCTTTTACCCTCCGTCTCGGGCTTCGTACGAGATAGAAAAACATTCTCTTGTTGAGTATAAAAGACTCTCTTGTTGAGTAAAATCCCCTTTTAGCCTCCATCTCGGGCTTCGTACGAGATACAAAATACTCTCTTGTTGAGTATAAAAGATCCTCTTGTTGGGTCAATACACCTTTCAGCCTCCTCTTGGGCTTTGTACAATGATTCTCCGCACACTCTCTTGTTAAGTATAAAAGACTCTCTTGTTGAGTCAATCAACTTTTCAACCTCCATCTCGGGCTTCGTACGAGATATGAATCACTCTCTTGTTGAGTAAAAAAGGCTCTTTTGTTGAGTCAAACCACTTTTAGCCACCATCTCGGGCTTTGTACGAGATAGAAAGCACTCTCTTGTTGAGTATAAAAGACTCTCTCATTGAGTCAAACAACCTCCAGACTCTCTTGTTGAGTCAATCATCTGTTTCAGATTCTCTTGTTGAGTCAAAACCCTTTAGCCTCTATCTCGGGCTTCGTACAAGACATATAAAAAACACCCTCTTGTTGGGTCAATAGCCTCCTCTTAGGCTTTGTATAAAGAAACCCTCGGTTGAGTCAATCAACCTTTTAGCATCAAAGGCATGCCTTGCTCACAGCATACAAACATCAACAACTCCTCTTTAGAGATGACAAGTTCTCTCTCAGCCAAACTCTTTAGCTTCACATCTTGGGCTTTGAACAAGATACATATACTCCCTTTAGCTTCACGTCTTGGGCTTCGAACAAGACACCAAAACAACTTTTTTCCTCCCATAGAATAGGAGGAACTACGATCGCTCTGATTTCCCTGTTTCGTTTCGGGAATACGTAGGCATAAGATTTCAAAATCTTAGCGAGCATACTAATCAAAAAACCCAAAATCCCATACCCCCATATATCAACCCAAAAGCACCAAATCCTAACATCTTACCAAAAACCTCGCAAATAGTCCATACATTCTAAATTTAAACAAAATAAACCGAAGAAGGACCCGCATCTTAATAGCATCTGTAACCTAACAGACCGCTGTTCAAACTCAGTATGCAAGCAGGTTTAATTGGAGACATCTATTTCCCTTCCTTAGTCAGCTCAATAGGATAAAAAATAAATTGACCTGTAGTACCCCAGAGCGGCAGTGCTTAATAACCACGTCAAAAATCGCTTGCTACAGAAAAATAGCCCCACCGTGGGGCCACCTTCTCTTTCTTACAATCTTCGGTGGAAACCTTTAAATTCAACAAGTATCACAGAAATGGCAACTCTGCTGGGGAGTCATTGTCTGTATAGGATCATAAGACTAGAGGTCTAGGATGATTAAGACAAATATATATACTGCTTTTCCTAAATGATATCTGTGTTTATTTTTTCTGCTAATGGGAATGCGTGTCATGCCGCATGTGGAAAGATTGAGTATACACCTAAGATAGGTGATGGAAATGCGGGTAATCTTACTGGGAGTGAATTCCAGTTAAGAGCCCCCGATCGACCATCAAACTCAGTGGAGACTCCCTTTGCAGATACATTTCCTATACGACTTCGGTTGTTGAAAGTAGTGTGGTCGACTGGGTTATCTGAGAATCTGAGGTTTTTAGCAGACTTAAGCCATTTTGTAGTGTGGAAGCTATCAGAGATAGTTGTCACGCGATACTACCCTCATCTGAGATCACTCTAGGATATATCAGCTCGCTGGCGATCCGCTTACTGTTGTTATCCCAAGAGGGGTCAATGATTTTGCGGACAGGTACAAAAAATCACCAGTATAAACCTTTGGGGGGGGGGGGGGGTAGAGCCTTGACTTCATGACACCGACCCTTTGACCCCATGTTTTTTTATGTTTTTGTGTGCTGCATTCATACATTCATTTAAAAAACATTAAAACAGAAAAAATCTTCTCTTCTAGTCTCTCTTTTTCAAATTAAACTAAGACAATGATTGCAAATGTCAGAGTAAGGAGATTGCGCTAATGGATTTCGGTAGAAGGAAAACTCATAAGTACACCTTCAAGGTTCCAAAGTTAGAGGATTTAAGAGGTTTGGCGAGAATGATCACCAACCACAAGGCTTTCAGAGCTAAATATGGAGGACTACTGTCTCTATTAAGGGTCCATGTAATTGAAGGAATCCTGTCCATGCTAATCCAGTTCTACGATCCAGTTTATCACTGTTTCACATTCCCGGACTATCAACTAGCACCAACGCTGGAGGAATACTCTCACCTGACTGATTTACATATCACTGATCAAGCTCCCTTTTCTGGACTGGAAGAATTTGCAAAGGATCAAACCTTTGCAAAAGCAATTTATTTGGACGAGTCAGAAGTCAGGACTCACATGACCACTAAGGGTGGCATCCAGGGTTTGCCAGCCCAGTTCTTGCTAAAGAAAGCTCTATACTTTGCCAGTATAGGGAACGTGGCCGCTTTCGAGAGCATCTTTGTTTTGCTCACCTACGGGTTATTTTTGTTTCCCAACATTGATAACTTCGTAGATATCAACGCCATTAAGATTTTCCTGATTGGAAACCCCGTACCGACCCTGCTTACAGATACGTATCATTCAGTGCACCTAAGGAATTTATACAGCGGAGGAATGATCACGTGTTGTGTACCCTTGCTTTACAAATGGTTCACTTCCCATTTGCCCAAGTCTGCTGCATTTTGGGATCAAAAGAATACTTTACGTTGGTCGCAGAGAATCATGTCTCTTACCAACTCCGACATCGATTGGTACAATCGAATCTATGACGGGATCAGGATCATTGACCATTGTGGAAATTTCCCAAATGTACCCCTTATAGGAACTAAGGGAGGAATCAACTATCATCCGGTGCTAGTTCGTCGTCAATTTGGATACCCGATGAGGCACGTCCCACGGAATGCTCATCTGGAAGGTCTTTTTTTCAAGGAAGGAGAAAATGACAGGGCACTAAAGACGGAAATAGTGCACGCCTGGAAACACGTTCATAGGAAAGGACGAGAGTCTCTAGGAAAACCAGACTGTGTCTCGATGAAGCCTTATCTCAATTGGGTATAAACTAGAGCTCTCAAGCTGAGGATGCCTTACCCTCGTCAGGAAGTTTTTCCATTAAGGGACTCTGCCCTTTATTTTATGTCTGAGACGGAAAAACTTCAGGTTACTCTCAGCAAAGTTCAACAGGAGAAGAGGTCTTGGAGGAACAAGTACCGTTTTCTCAATGTAGAGTGCATGAAAATACAACAACTATTGAAAGATAAAGATGCTCTGATTGAGATTTTAGAGCAACATGCTGTAGAAAATCAGGATGACCAAAGAAATTTGCTCGCTCCTTTCACTTGGCAAAGGAATGACAACCCGACAACGGCCCAAGAGTCCCGGTAAAAGAAAAGGAAAGTACCAAAACCATCACCTGAGCTCTCCTCAGAAAAGACTCAGGATCCATTAGTTTAGATTTCCTTTTTCAGCACTTTGTAATCTACTGTATTTCCGTTTCCGCAATCCTTTGAATTCAATAAAATGGGGTTTCCCCACTGTTTGATATTTGCAATCCAATTGTCGAAGTTTACTTTGAATAAAAAAAATATACAATTAATATAATCATTGCATATCATTCATCATTCTCGCGTAAACGCATTCTTCTTACCTACGAATCTCATGTTTTTGTCTCGATTCTAGAGTCAAACTGTCTCATTCGTACAATACTCGGGCCAATCGTCAGAAAAAGATGGATGATCTCGAGGAAGAGAACAGAGAGTTGAAGGAAGAAATCGACACTCTGAAAGAGGATCTGAGAAAGCTTCATAACGACATGCAAGCTCTAGCTGAAGCTCAGATGCAGCAACAAAGGACTATGATTTCAGAGATCACATCAACGCCCATAGTGGAGAAGTATGATCCTAGGTACAAAATGCCAAAAGATCATCCCTGGGGCATCCCACCCAACTATATCCCGGAAGTATATGTTCCGCCGATCACTGAGGATCAGGGAACCGCAGCAGGAACCGCTGAGCCTGAAGGTTACAAACTTTGGGAAAGCGAAGATGCCAGGGGCATGGCAGCAACTCCTGAAGGTTATAAACTTCGGGAGGCACCGAGAGTCTCGGCCATAATGAATATACCACCACCCGTGGTACACACTGTCCCGGAAGGACAAATTACACAGATACCTTCTAGTGGAAATGACAGCATGTTCAATAGAATGAATAGGTTCCAGGAACAGTTCCTGGAAATGCAGAAAGAACTACAAACCATTCACGGTCAGGATCTATTTGGAAAGGACGCCGCAGACCTTTGTTTGGTCCCCAATGTGAAAGTCCCACACAAATTCCAGGTGCCCGACTTTGAAAAGTACAAGGGTAACTCTTGCCCACAGAGCCATTTGGTGATGTACGATCGGCGAATGTCAGCTCAGACAAAGAATCAGGATCTGCTCATTCACTTCTTTCAGGATAGTTTAACCGGTGCCGCATTAAAATGGTACATGGGTTTAAACCGCGCCACGATCGGCACCTTCAGACATCACGGCGCTGCCTTCGTTCAACAATATAAATACAATTTGGACATGGCACCGGACAGAGATCAACTCAGATCGATGTCACAAAAGGACAAGGAAACCTTTAATGAATATGCTCAGAGATGGCGTGAAATCGCCGCTCAGATTTCTCCACCTCTGGAGGAAAAGGAGATGACAAAGACCTTCTTAAAAACCTTGAGCTCAATTTACTACGATAGAATGGTCGCTAGTGTGCCCAGTGACTTCACCGAGATGGTGGGCATGGGAGTTCGTCTTGAGGAAGCCGTCCGAGAAGGACGTTTAGTAAATGATGCTGGATCATCAAGTAGCACAAAACGATACGGTAGTGCTCTCCCTAAGAAAAAAGAGCAGGATATTGGGAATATCTCTCTCAGAAAGCAAGGGCGACGTTACTAACCAGTAGCAGCTGTAACTCCTACTATCAACCCTGCGCTTGTTTCTACGTATCAACCTCGGGTTGCGCAGAGCCAACCTAATCAACAGCCTCTTCAGCAGGCTCGTCCTCAGTACAACAACAACCGTACAACGCGACCATCAGGGTTTGATCCGATACCCATGTTGTACGCATAGATGTTTCTGTTACTACTGGTTAAGGGGCATGTCCAAACCAAGTCTCCTCTTACAGTAATAGAAAATTTGCCTTTCTGGTTCAAAGCGGATCAGACTTGTTCTTACCATCAAGGAGGACTAGGGAATAACATAGAAAACTGTCTTAGTTTCAAATCCGATGTAAAAAAGCTTGTTAGGAGCGGGGTCTTATCTTTCAAAGATACGAATCTGAATGTTCTCACGAACCCGTTGCCTCAACACGAGAAAGCTACAGTCAATTTGATAGAATGAGAGTCTAACGACAGCTATCAAATTCATGATGTACTCTTATTAAGGGCCAACTTGGTCAAGATGCATTGTAGACAGAGTGGATACGGCCATGTGCCACCTCATAATTATCACCAGTGTGATATCTGCTCTAAAAACAATCAGGGATATTCTGTGGTGCAAGCAGCTCTACAGGAACAATTGGATCTCGGGTGGATCCAAGAGCATCGAGTTCGTGGAGTCAACATGACCTATACGAATTCCAACATCATTCAGAACCACGACATCCGTGCAATGAATATTAACTTGGTGGCAATGCACTCAAGGAAAAGCCAGTATCATAATTTGCTACGGCACGATTACTATTCTTGTCTGACTTGCTCAGTAAATAAACAGGGATGCTCTTTCATACAAGAGGCCCTCCAGCGTCAGATGGATCTTTGGTGGATCCAGGACTACCATGATAGAAATCCTTAACAGATCAACATGATCCAAATCTTTGATATCCGTTTGATGAATCCCAGCTTGGTGGAGTTACACGTCAGGCAAGTCCAACTCGGTTTTCTCACTTCTCACGATTATCTGAGCTGTAAAGTATGTAGTGAGAGTAACCAAGGGTGCGCTCTCGTTCAAAGAACTTTACAACACTTGTTAAACCACTGGTGGCTTCCGATCTATATGGATGAAGACACGCAACAAATCAGTGTGCTTAATGGAAACCCCACTCGGCGTCAAAATCAGGATGTCTGATCAATAGGGACTGACCTAGTGAGGTTACACTGCATCCAAAGCGGGTGTGGCCGGGAGCCACCACATAACTAGGAACGCTGTAGAGTCTGCTCGGAGAATAACCAAGGATGCTACCTTGTGCGGGCAGCTCTTCAAGGTCAGGTGGATCGTAGAGAGATTCGCCCATGTTCAGAATCCGAGCAAATCGACTGGACGCCGGACTACTTCGCTGATCAAATCAGAGACATCGTCATAATCTCTGATCATCAATAGAACAAGGATGTTTGTACCATCATCCCTCTACTGGACGAATCAAAAGTTCCTAGCCAGGAGCTGATTGAAGTTACTTATGACAGTCAGAAAAATCAGAAGGCTCCTGTAGTTATTTATTTACCAGGACCATTACCGGATGAATCAGCTAAGGCGATCCCTTACAAATACGGTGCGATAATAATCGAGAATGGAAAGGAAATTCCATTACCCTCCGTCGTGATTATTGCAGACATCAGTCGAGTAACACGGAGCGGTCGAATCTTTAACCGACGAGTTGGAGAACCTAACAAAGAAAAGAAAATTCCGACAGAAGCTCCTGATCCACCAGTCGGTCAATCCAGTAATCTCGACCTTTCGAAAAATAACGATGAGATGCTGAAGCTCATCCAAAGGAGTGAATATAACATTGTTGATCATCTGTTACAAACTCCTTCAAAGATCTCAGTGCTATCACTTTTACTCAGTTCCGAAGCCCACAGGGAGGCTCTACAGAAAGTCTTAGAGCAGGCCTTTGTGAAACAGGATGTGTCAATACGACAGTTCGATAGCATCATCTCTAACATCACTTCCTGTAACAACTTAGGATTCAGTGATGAGGATTTGCCAGAGAGAGGCAAAAGTCACAACATGGCGCTCAATATCACAGTCAACTGCTAGGACGATGCTTTAGCCAGCGTACTATTAGACACAAGATCGGCCATCAACGTTATGCCAAAGTCCACCTTAATGCGACTATCACTCAAAGGATCCCCGATAAGGGGCAGTGAGGTCATCGTCAAAGCCTTTGACGGATCTCGGAAAGCAGTTATCGGCGAAGTCGACCTTCCCTTAACTATCGGTCCTCACACTTTCCTAATCACTTTCCAGGTCATGGACGTCCGGGCAGCGTACAGCTGTTTGTTAGGAAGACCTTGGATACACCAGGCTGGGGCAGTCACTTCGACGTTGCACCAGAAACTGAAGTTCGTCAAGTACGATCAACTCATCACGGTTTGTGGAGAACAAGCCTTAATCGTGAGTAACCTGTCATTATCAACTTGTGTAGAACCCGAGGAGGTTGTTGGAACTCAGTTCCAAGCACTTTCGGTGAGCAATGAGAATCAATCAGAGAAAGGAACCTCGATTTCCTCATACAGAGATGCTCTCTAAGTGATCAAAAGTAACAATACGAAAGGATGGGGACAACTTATCATTCCTACTGATAACAAAGCAAAGAAGGGTCTTGGTTTCTCTTTAACCTGTACCCAGACCGCTCCTAACGATGAAAGTGTTCATCCCATTCAGGACTTCTTCCACAGTGGAGGTTTCCTTCACCCAGTGCCTCAAGCAGTCCATACTATCAACAAGGAGGATCCCTCCAACACAGATGAGGAGTGGAAGTCCTATCTTAACGAGGACGGTTATATGTCTCAGGAAGAGGTGCCTGCGCCATTTTGCTATCCTGCACAGAGTCCGAGATTTATACCGAGGTCAGACGTCGAAATGATATACGGAGGTTGTGATCCAGAAAGATGCCGTGCTCCGCCAAATTCATTAGAGGAAGACACTCTAATGAAAGACAACTTTGACCACGACTATTATGGCCCAATGGATGGCCTGCCTATCTGGCAGTCGTACCCAGGAAACTTGGGGCACGAAAATTCGCCGAACAATGAAAATCAGCTGAGCATCATTGAACAGAATACCTGTGCCCCCACCATGTCATGGGAATAACACTCAGGTCATTCAGAAAATATTCAGTACGACGATGAATTGGCAAGGCTTGCCGGACTAGAATTCATTAACTATGCTTTTCCTGAGGTCAACGTCATCGAGAGGGATGACTCCTCCAGTTCCAAAGAAGTGTGGGACACCTTGGGACAACCAAGTGGAAAATACGACTTTATGGTCAAGTACACCGCTCCTGAGAGCTCTCGTATCAGGCTCGAAGATAACCAGCCAACTGGATGGGGAGATTTGCCTGAGAGAACAAATACTATACAAAATACAACTGAGAAATCCTCCTACGACAACTCTGCCTGGGAGACAGATTCCAACGATCCTGCTCTGCCAGAAATCAGCGTTATTTCTGAAGATAAATCAAGGAAGGTACCAAACTTTGTGATTCACCGAGGAGTTCGCCGCCAATGGGTTGTTGTCGATGTTCCGAAGATTGTTCATAAGTCAAAGTAATTGCCATCTTTAACCTTTCACCCTGCCCAGGTGAAACAGATGTTTTGATAGGGCTCGCTTTCTGTAATTATCCCTCTTCGCATTGCCCAAAGCGACAGAGTTTTGTTTTATAGGGCTGAAGTTTCAAGAATCGACTTGGTCATAAATAAAATAACGTCGTTCTGTAATTTCCACGTTAATTGTTGTTTTATCTTTTCGCTTTTTCAGAAAATGGTAATCCTGAAAAACAAATAATAATAAACAAGCAGTTTTTCAAAAAAAATACACTGCACACTCTTGCATTCTCTCTATCTCTTCTAAAAAACAATCATCATGTCATGCAGATTGCTTGTTTTAAACCCAGTTGAAACACACGATCTGATGCCTTCTCCCAACTTTGAATTCCCGGTATTTGGGGCTAAAGAAGAAGGTGACGACGAAATTCCAGAAGAGATCTCCCGACTACTCAGACAAGAGGAAAGGTCCATTGAACCTCACAAAGAGCCGTTAGAAATGGTAAACTTGGGTTCGGAAAATAAAAGAGAAAAGAAATCAGGATTAGGGCACTGCTCAGTCCAACTGCCAAAGAAAGTTTGACGAAGCTTCTCAAAGAGTTTCCCGATGTGTTTGCTTGGTCCTATCAGGACATGCCAGGGTTGGATACCAGCATCGTGGAACATCATCTACCGTTAAGATCAGAATGTCCTCCAGTAAAACAAAGGTTGAGACGGACTCACCCAGACATGGCCATCAAAATCAAAGAGGAAGTGCGGAAACAGATTGACGCGGGTTTCCTCGCCACATCAGAATATCCTCAATGGTTAGCCAACATCGTACCCGTTTCGAAAAAGGACGAAAAGATCATAATGTGTGTTGACTACAGGGATCTAAACAAGGCTAGTCCAAAGGATGACTTTCCCTTACCACACATTGACATGCTGGTAGACAGTACAACAAAATTCAAAGTTTTCTCCTTCATGGATGGATTCTCGGGCTATAATCAGATCAAAATGGCGCCGAAAGACATGGAGAAAACTTCATTCATTACCCCATGGGGTACCTTTTGTTACAAGGTAATTCCGTTCGATTTGAAGAACGTCGGGGCAACCTATCAAAGGGCCATGACTACTCTGTTTCATGACATGATACACAAGGAAATCGAGGTATATGTCGATGATATGATTGCCAAATCTAAAACAGAGGAGGAGCATGTGACGCACTTGTCAAAATTATTCGAGCGGTTGAGAAAGTATAAACTCCACTTGAATCGCAACAAGTGAACCTTCGGTGTCCGTTCAGGGAAACTCCTAAGGTTCATCGTCAGCCAGAAAGGAATTGAGGTTGATCCTGACAAAGTCAAGGCCATTCAAGAAATTCCTTCTCCGAAAACTGAAAAACAAGTCAGAGGATTCCTGGGACGTTTGAATTATATTTCCAGATTCATATTCCTCATGACCACGACATGCGCGCCGATCTTCAGAATACTTAAAAAGAATCAGGACTGCGTTTGGACAGATGACTGCCAAACCGCCTTCAATAGTATTAAGGAATACTTGTTGAACCCACCAATTCTATCACCTCCAGTGGAAGGAAGACCACTGATCATCTATTTAATAGTCTTGGAAGACTCCATGGGCTGTGTACTTGGCCAACAAGACGAAACCAAACGGAAAGAGTTTGCCATATACTATTTAAGCAAGAAATTCATCGACTGCGAGACTCGGTACACTATGCTTGAGAAAACTTGCTGCGCTCTGGCTTGGGCAGCCAAACGTCTTCGTCAGTATATGATTCGTCACACTACTTGGTTGATCTCCGAAATGGATCTAATCAAGTATGTCTTTGAAAAACCTGCTCTCACGGAAAGGATTGCCCGTTGGCAGATGTTGTTATCAGAATACGACATCAAATACCATGCTCATAAAGTTGTTAAAGAAAGTATTTTAGCCGATCATTTGGCTCATCAACCGATTGACGATCAGGAATCAATCGGGTTTAACTTCCCAGACGAAGATGTCATGTATCTAAAAAATGAAAGACTGCGATGAACCGCTACCCAATGAAGGGCCAGAACCAGGTTCCCAATGGGGACTCATCTTTTACGGAGCTGTCAATCATTACGGAAATGGAATTGGGGTAACCATCATAACACCCCAGGGTACCCACATTCCTTTCACTGCCAGGCTTACGTTCAAGTGCACAAACAACGAGGCCGAATACGAAGCTTGTATTATGGGTCTCGAAGAAGCGATCGACTTAAGGATAAAAAAACTTGGACGTATATGGCGACGCAGCCCTGGTTATCAATCAGATCAAAGTAGATTGGAACATATACCAATCAGGATTGATTCCTTACAAAGACTATGCAAGAAGGTTGTTACCCTTCTTCAACAGAATCGAGTTTCATCACATCCCTCGTGATGAGAATCACATGGCTGATGCTTTAGCCACTTTCTCTTCCATTATTAGCATAGGTCAATGGAACGACTTACCTAAGATCGACATAATGCGTCTTGAACGACCCACTTACATCTTCGCGATTGAAGCAGTCATAGACGACAAACCTTGGTATCATGATATCAAATGCTTCCTTCAGAAACAAGAGTACCCTCCCGGGGCATCCAGAAAGGACAGAAAGACCCTCAGAAGATTGGCAGGCAGCTTCTTTCTGAGCGGTGATACACTCTATAAGAGAAACTTTGACATGGTCTTGCTCCAATGCGTAGACAGACCAGAAGCAGACATGCTGATAAAAGAAATTCACGAAGGATCCTTTGGCACTCACGCCAACGGACACACAATGGCGAGAAAAATTCTAAGGACAGGGTACTACTGGTTGACCATGGAATCCGACTGCTACAAGTACATGAGGAAGTGTCACAAGTGTCAAATATACTTTGACAAAATCCATGTACCGCCTACGCATCTCAAAGTTCTCTCTTCCCCATGGCCTTTTTCCATATGGGGAATCGACATAAATGGCATGATTGAACCTAAGGCTTCGAACGGACATCGGTTCATCCTGGTAGCCATTGATTACTTCACCATGTGGGTTGAAGCAGCACCATACGCCAATGTAACCCGACAAGTGGTGGTCCGATTTATCAAAAACAATATCATTTGCCGTTATGGTGTGCCGAGCCAGATCATTACGGATAATGGATCCAACTTGAATAATAAGATGATTAAAGAGTTATGCGCTGAATTCAAGATTGAACACTATAACTCATCTCCCTACCGACCCAAGATGAACGGGGAGGTAGAAGCGGCTAACAAGAACATCAAGAGGATTGTTCAGAAGATGGTTGTAACCTACAAAGACTGGCACGAGATGCTACCATTTGCTCTTCATGGTTATCGCACATCTGTCCGCACTTCAACAGGGGCAACCCCTTTCTCTCTAGTATATGGCATGGAGCCAGAGCTTCCCATAGAAGTAGAGATCCCATCAATATGGGTATTGATGGAAGCTAAGCTAACAGAAGCTGAATGGTGTCAAAGTCGACACAACGAATTGAATATGATCGAAGAAAAGAGAATAACGGCACTATGCCATGGTCAGTTGTATCAACAAAGAATGAAGAAAGCGTTTGACAAAAAAGTCCGACCTCGCGTTTTCAGAAAAGGAGACCTCGTGCTAAAAAAGATACAATCATTTCTCACTGATTCCCGGGGCAAGTGGACCCTGAATTATGACGGCCCCTATGTGGTCAAGAAAGCTTTCTCAGGAGGTTCCCTGAGACTTGCAACCATGGACGGAGAGGAATTTGCCTACCCCACAAATGTTGACGTAGTCAAGAAATACTTCGCCTAAACTAAAAAAAAATGTCTCGGTGGATTGAAAACCCGAAAGGGCGGTCCAGGCAAAAATTAGAGACAAAAGAAAATCATCCCGGTGGATTGGAAACATCACAGTAGAATCCAGGAAAAAATTAGGGATAATGGCAAGTAATTATGTCCAACAGAGGCGAGTCCCTCAGCAGCAGTTACGTCGTCCATCAGAAAAACTCCAGTCACGGTCATCTTCGACAGAAGCTCAGGATGTCCCAAATTCAAAGTTGATAGAAGGATAGCGGTCGTCGTGTTTCAATGTAGCCCTCTTCCCATAAATTACCATTTACTAAACTTTGTAAATACTCTATGGAATCACGCGTTTTGCTGATGTCCATCCTATCAATAAAATTTGAGCCCTTGTGCTTTTGTTTGTAATTCTTACTTGTTTTAGCTTTACAGAATGATGTTTTTAACATGATCGACGATTCTTAAAATAAAACAAAAACGAATTTACTTGTCAAATTTTTCTGCTTTTAAAATAAAGATGGCAATTTCTTTTAACTGTTGAACATGAGAGAATGTCGCTCGCTTCTCCAGAAGTAATCGAGCTTCAAAGTGCACAATCAAGGTACGCCTTCTAAACCAGTGCGCCTGAATGAAGGATCAGCGGTATCAGATGCGACTTTCCCATCTGATACCCCCGACTGAGTTCTTACCTCCTAAGCCCGACCAATGGTGTTCCCCGCAGGGACTATTTCTCCTAAGCAAGGCAGAATTGCTATCTTGAACCAGCGGTACTTCTTCGTCCCCAGCAGTGGCTGAGTATCTAGTCGTGTTCATCTACTAGTCTGTATGTCGCGTCAATTTTGTCAGCATATACATACATACATCATGCATTATTTATTTGCATTTGCATTCATAGTGCATCACTATCACTCTAGTCGGTCTTATCCCCTAGTGATAATCGTCCTCTCAATCGAGTTGTCAGTTCTTTCCTCGTCAGGAAATGTCGTGTCTGAACAATCTCTCCTCCAGTTTATTTCTGGATTAGAATTGGTCCTTGACCACTTTGATAACTTGAACCTCTGAAAAACAAGAAAACCTTCAGCCAACGTCACTCTTCGCCATTGAAGATGATGTCTTCGCTTTCCCGGATTAAGGAAAATCCCATAGAAAGCCTCTCAATCGAAGACTCTCAGCAACACATTGGGTCTTCTCTCCAGAAGTTCAATGATAACAAAGTCATCGGCACCTTAAAATTGGATAACATCATATGGAATTTCTCTGAGAAGATCTACGAGAAAAGTATGATATAATATCCCCAAGCGGAAGCAGTCTCTCAAGAGACTCCTTTTCCCCAGTAGAGTCGACAAATGGCGTCTCCAACGGAGAAGTTTGTGCACCTCTACAACTCAGACGAATGGGTTCCCCATTAAGTCTGACATCAAAATGTTTCTATCAAATGGCATCTCCCAAGGAAAATTCGGCGAGAAGTTTGATGAAAACCGCTACGAACAGCGTCCCTTGTCAAGAAGTTTATTGACAAAAGAAACTGAGACCAGTTCCTTGGTAGGAAACCAGGATCGAGGGGAAGTTTATTTCAGAAAATTAGACCAGTTCCTTGGTAGGAAACCAGGATCGAGGGGAAGTTTATATCAGAAACTTAGACCAGTTCCTTGGTAGGAAACCAGGATCGAGGGGAAGTTTACTTCAGAAACTGAGACCAGTTCCTTTGTAAGAAACCAGGATCGAGGGGAAGTTTACCTTTTCTAAGCATCATTACTTAGCAAGAAAAGATGAATGTGTAAACTACCATTCATAACCACCATCAAAATTTCGGGTATTCCGATATTTAATCCTCTTGCACCCCGAATGCCCGAATACCTTCGCCATTCACACCTTCGGGTCCAAGAAGATTAAATAGGGGCATCTGTCATACCCCAAATTTTGACCACTAAGATTTCCCATCATTGTGTAAATCATCATCACAATATGGATGGACCATTATGCCTCATTAGTCTCCCCAAAGATGGGTGAGCATCCACTACAATCAAATTTAGGGTTTTAAGTCCTCTCAGAGCTTTTAGACAAAAGATCTATCAAGGAATGACATGATCCTCAACTTGTCTAAACTCTCAAACATCCACAATGGATCAAGAGGACTCCCACGACAAGAATCAAGCACAAGGTTGCAGCATTCTAGGTGGATCAAGCCTCAAGATCGTCAGTGTCACCAAATTAGGGTTTGGTTGACCAGGGCCTCCAGATGGAAATTTTCCTCTGGGCATGAGCAATGCTTGAAAGCATAACCTAAAATACTCCATGGAACCTCATGGACCCAATCATCAAGTCAATTTGGCCTCAGGGGATGCATTCATCAAAAATTAGGAATTTAGGGTTTCTTGACCTAATTCACCCCTAAGTTGACTTTTGGAACAAATCATGAGCCAAGACCTCAAGAGATGATTTGAGGGTCTCTAATACACTATATTGACCCATTTGCAACAATGGATTGATCCAAGAAGCTTGATTCCCAAGTTTCAAGTTCATCAGTACCACAGTTAGGGTTTCGCGGGAAAAAGTCAACTGTGACTTTGACTTTTGACCCAGGCATGCTCCCAAACCTTGGGACATGATTCAATACACCCTATAACACCTATGGAATCAATCCTTCAAGTTTGATTTAGGTCAAGGACTTGATTTCATAGAGGTTCGCACAATTTGGAATTCATCTTACAAAAAGTCAACTGTGCACAAAAGTCAACTTTGACTTTTTGAGATTTTTCACAATTATGGTTCTTTGACCCTAAAATGATGTTAATGTGTGATTGGAATCATCATTCATCAAGAAAAATCAAGAAAAGTTGGATAACTTGTAAAAGGGGTAACCATACAAAAAACTTAGAAATTTTCTAAGTTATGGAACAAAGTGGCTAGGGTACCAACTTTGGAGGATCATAACTCCTAAACCACAAGGCCATTTTTCCCCATCCAAAGCTGGAATTGTAGCTCTCATTTCCCTCTACACAAGCTTCAAACAGAACTCATTCCAATTCCTCATGGATTTTAAGTTATGGAATGATCAAAATCACAAAAAGTGAAAATGTCACTTTTTTCCAACACTTAGTGAAATTTTCACTAAGTCAGAATCTGCCTTCACTTTTTTCCAAATGTTGGGGCATTTTTCACTTGGATCCAAAAGGTATCAAAACCAACTATGATCAAACAGTTGTTGTATTATATGAGGTCTTTCCAAAATGGCCAAGAACTCCATCAAATTCCACTTGAGCCATGAGATATGACAATGACAATATGCCTGGCTGAAAACTGTCATGGCAAGGCAGATTTGGGAGTTTTGCTCTATTTGCCCAAATTTTGCAAAGAGCAAGCAACTCTATCTATCTGAACACCTCAAGGGGGGACCAAGGAAGAACCAACTCTGATCCCAAGCCTCCCAAGTCTTTGGAACCAAAAGTAGCATGCCAAACCTAGAAATGCCTAAAAGAGGGACAAGACTCCAATTTTGGATTGGAGCATTTAATGGATGCACCAAGGTGGCATAGACTGAGCCATTCCTAACTGAATTCAGTCAATACTTATCCAAGACCAAGGGGACCAGCAGCCTGTGCCCTAACCTCTAGTCAATGGCTAGAGGAGACTTGGATTCCAATTGCTCAACATTGGCCAAACCTATGCAGCAGTTGCCATTCACTATTCCTTGCAAAAAAAACTTGCTCTACTATAAATAGAGCTCATTTGTGATCAGTTTGAGTACACCAAAGCCATCAAACAGATGCTTTCCTCAAAATCACCTTCTCACTTCCAAATTTGCCTTCCAAAGCAAGTCACTATCAGGTTTTGAGTTTGAGAAAAATTCAAATCAAACCAATCACACACACACCTCATAAACATCATGTAGAATTGATCCAAACACTTAAACAACATCTGGAACACTGATTTCTCAGAATCACCAGCCAGTTGCTCAAGGTTTTAACCAAGTTGCAGTTGAGATACCACAACCAGTTCCATATCATTTCCATCCATTCCAAGCATTCAAACCATTCCATAGCACCTAGGGAAGTGTAGCGAGCGATTTTGGACGTGGTTGCGAAGCACTACCGCTCTTTGGTATCTACAGCTCGATTCATTTTTTTATCCTATTAAAGCTGATGAAGGATGGGAAATAGATGTCTCCAATTAACCCTGCTTGCAAACTAAGGTTAAACAGTCAAAACTGTTGGTTTACAGATGCTACAAAGATTCAGGGTCTTTATTGGGTGTATTTTTTTAAAAGTGGCGTTCGTTCGATTGGTGGGAGGTTGGGACGGATGTGTGGAAGTATGGGATTTTGGGTTTTTGTTTAATGTGCTCGCTAAGATCGTTTCTTTCAATCTTATGCCTACGTATTCCCGTTTACCGAAACAGACAGAGCGTTCGTAGTTCCTCCTATTCTATGGGAGGAAATGGTTGTTTTGGTATCTTGTTCAAAGCCCAAGACGTGAAGCGAAAGGTAGTTTGTATCTTGTTCAAAGCCCAAGATTCGAAGCTAAAAGGTCTCAACTTTAGAGAGAATTTGTCATCTCTAAAGAGGGGTTTGTTTGTCATAACCGTTTATAAGGGAGAATTACTTTAACCGGGATATGTGAATCCGGCAATGCCATAATTTCCTTTATAGGGGATTTCCAACCTAAAGGAGAAGACTTTAACTCAGTGTAGAGCAATGCTATCTTTCCTTAGGAATTTCTCATGCTAAAAGAGGGACAATGGCATGGATGTAGATGATCCAGAGGCTTGCCGCTTACAATAATTAGATGAAGGGGAAGGAGTTGTTGATGTTTGTTTACTGTGAACGAGGCACAGCTTTGATGCTAAAAGGTTGATTGGATCAACCAGTGGTTTTCTTATACAAGGCCTAAGAGGAGGCTAATATGTGTCTCGTACAAAGCCCGAGAGAGAGGCTAAAAGGTTTTGACTCAACGAGGGAATCTTTTGGTATCTCGTATAAAGCCCGAGATGGAGGCTATTTGACTCAACAAGAGAGTTTTCATATCTCGTACAAAGCCCGAGATGGAGGCGAAAGGGACGATTGTCTCAACGAGGGAGTCTCTGGTATCTCGTACGAAGCCCGAGATGGGAGCTTAAATTGTTAGCTCCGCTGGGGAGAATCATTGTACAAAGCCCAAGAGGAGGCTATGGTTACTGTTTCAATTGAGTGACAGGTCCAGTATGCTGATTTAAAGAGAAAAATCTGTTCTTATATGAGTAATGTTTGCACTCAGGGATTTTGATTCGAGGATCAGGGATATTGTCTGTTCTTTAAGGAAGTGGGAAATCCAAAGGGTATTGAGGTTGTCCGAGTCCACGAGGTTCCTTCCTATTTTTGAAGGGGTCACTTGAGAATGTCTTTGAGACTCAAGGATGTTAGATTGTTCGTGTCTAGAGTTTCATCTTTTGTAATATGCTTTGAGAAACAGTAGTAGACTCTTGGAAAGGACTGTTCTATGAAGATGACTAAATTTTGTTCCTATACCTCTAGGAGGTCGTCAGGACAATTTGTACGAAGCCCAAGAGGAGGCTGGAAACTTTTAAGAAGCCGAGTGGTCCTTGTATGAAGCCCAAGAGAAGGCTATCATTCCCGGAGGAAGAATCATTATACGAAGCCTAAGAGGAGGCTGTGAATACTTCTAAGAAGCCGACGGGTCCTTGTACAACGCCCAAGAGGAGTCGGGGATGCTTTTAGGAAGCCTGTGGGTCCTTGAACAATGCCCAAGAGGAGGCCGATGCTTTTAAGGAGCCACTGGGTCCCCAAACCCCGAGAAATTCAAGACAGGACATTCACGAGGAATGGATCAAGCCAGGAAAGTTCGAGAATTTGGAAGAAACTCAAGAGATGCCATTCACGGAGAAAAGATCATCTCTGGGGAGTAGAGTTTCTTGACAAGTGCTTTTAAGAAGCCTGTGGGTCCCCAAACCCCGAGAAATTCAAGACAGGTCATTCACGAGGAATGGATCAAGCCAGGAAAGTTCGAGAATTTGGAAGAAACTCAAGAGATGCCATTCACGGAGAAAAGATCGTCTCTGGGGAATAGAGTTTCTTTGACAACTTCTACGAGTGACAGTCTATGAAAGGGTTCACCGAGAATGCTGCTTTTCATATCTCCATATTGTTTAACCCCAAGAGGAGGGAAGACTGTGTCTGGTAATCCTATGGGGATCTAGTTTTGACTATTTAAGAGTGATCAATGGGCTTAATGCTAGACGTAGTTGTCAGGGAAACTCTAAATATCTATACTATTATTACACAGTTGATATGAGTTTTTGAAAGAAGACTTACAGCGAAACAGCCCCACAATACAGTTATATGTATATGAAAGTGGTAAATGAAAGCATATAAACACTTACTCGGTTGTAGAGCTTCCATGTTGTTTGGTTAGTTGTTCAACAAAGAAAGATTGAAAACAACAGTATATTCAAAATCAAAGGAGAAAGTGCTTTGAAAAAGAAATATTTGGGGCTTACAGCTAATGGAGAGGCCCAGGGTTTTATCAGTGAGCGCACTGTTTGAATTTGTACAGAGGGACTTATACAAGTGACTGTGGCCCAAAAATTGTTTTCTGTACAAAGGGATTTGGGTCTTACACTCTCTCAAGAGGCCCAAAAAGTTTTAAAGAAAAAGAGTGGGGCTTATAACACGAGGGTAGGCCCAGATGATTTTTCGTTTAAAACGGCGATCGCACCGAGATTCTCTTTTAACTCAAAGGGGCTTATACAATATCTGAGGCGCAAAGTTGTTTTTGGTTAAAAGGGGGTTTGGGTCTTACACTCTAATAGAGGCCCAAAAGTTGTGAATGGGTCTTATAGCTCAAGGAGAGGCCCAGATGGTTTATCTTTAAACTGGCGACAATCGTGCCGAATTTAAAAATGTACAGAAGGACTTATACAATAAGTGAGACCCAAAATATTTCTGTACAAGTGGGTTGGGTCTTACACTGTAATAGAGGCCCAAAAAGTGTTTGAAAATGATTTGTAAGGGTTGAATTAATCAAAAACCCTAATTTATTTCCAAAATGTATTTTAATTAAATAAAAATTCAATTAAAATGATCAAAAATTGTTTAACATGTGGGAAACAAATTATGATCGAGGATTAATGCTTCAAAAATCAAGTATTAACCTACAAAATAATTAGAAGTCATTAACCTTTACAAAATCAAGAGGAAAAAAATATTTTAAATGTCAAAAACAATTAAAATATTAATTCTTTGCAAAAATATCAATTATATGAAATAAATAATATTTTTGGGATTTTTTGAGAAAATAAAATATTTTAACATTTTTGTGAATTATTAAAAAAAGAATCAACTCAAAATCATTAAAACTCAGAGAGAAATTAATTTTTGAATCAATTAAATAAAAATCACAAAATTCAAATATTCAAATGTTGGAAAATGGCGCCAAGAACACGCGCGTGTTCTGAGTTTCCCAGATTTGCATTTTCTATCCAATCTCACTGAATACTTAATCATATCATGCAATCCACATACCAATCAACTTGTTTCAACCTCACGATCATGTCTATGACAATTAATTTCATTTAAATTAAACATAAAACAAGAAATCATGAACAACCCTCAAGAACCCTAGATTCTACATGAAGGCTGGGATTTTTGATACACGATTCAAACAATGCAATTAATTGAGGGGAAACATTTCATGCATGATTATGAACATATGGCCAAATTATTGTGCAGCAAAAATTGCATGGATCATAGAGTTAGAAGAGCTCATGCTTACCACTTGCAGCTGGTGATCGTGATTTATGTTGGAGGTGTTACAGATGAGTTGTGATGATCTGAACAACTTCCCTACACCCTATGGAGTGTGTTTGAATGCTTGGACTTGATTGAAGTTGGCTGGATCACTTCATGGCATCTCAACTGCAACTTGGTTAAAACCTTGAGCAATTGACTGGTGATTCTGAGAAATCAGCATTCCAGTTGTTGTTTAAGTGTTTGATCAGCTCATATGTGATGTATATGAGGTGTGTGTGTGATTGGTTTGATTGGAAAAGCTCTCAAACTCAAAACCCGATAGTGACTTGCCTTAGAAGGCAAAATTGGAGTGAAAGAAGAGATTTTGAGGAAAGCATCTGTTTGATGGCTTTGGTGTACTCAAACTGATCACAATTGAGCTCTATTTATAGTATAGCAAGTTTGTTTTGCAAGGAATAGTGAATGGCAACTCCTGAGTAGGTTTGGCCAATGTTGGCAAATGAAAATCCAAGTCTCCTCTAGCCATTGACTAGAGGTTAGGGCACAGGCTGCTGGTTCCCTTGGTTTTGGATAAGTCTTGACTGAATTTAGTTGCTAAGAGCTCAGTCCATGCCACCTTGATGCTTCCATTGAATGCTCCAATCCAAAATTGGAGTCTTGTCCCTATTTTAGCAATTCTAGGTTCATCATGCTATTTCTTGTTCCAAAGACTTTGGAGGCTTGGCTCAGTGATTGGCCCCTTTAGATTCAATCCTCAGATGTGTCCAAAGTGATGACAAGGCTTGGAATTGGCTGATTTTGGCAAATCGACCAAAAGTGCAAAAATCTGCCTTGCCTTGGCAGATTTCAGCAAGGCATCTTGCCAATGTCATATCTCATAGCTCAAATTGAATTTGGTAATGTTCTTGGCCATTTTGGAAAGCCCTTACATGATACAACAACTGTTTGAACATGTTTGGTTTTGATCTCTTTTGAATCCAAGTGAAAAATCCCCCTACATTTGGAAAAAAAGTAAAGGCAGATTCTGACTTAGTGAAATTTTCACTAAGTGTTGGAACAAAGTGACTTTTCTTGATTTTGATCACTCCATAACTCAAAATCCATGAGGAATTTAGACACAGTATGAAGCTTTTATAGAGGTAAATGTGATCTACAAATCAAGCTTTGAATGGGGAACAATGGCCTTGTGGTTTAGGAGTTATGGTCCTCCAAAGTTGGCACATTAGTGTCACTTTTCCATAACTTAGAAATATTTCTAAGTTTTTATGGTTACCCCTTTTACAAGTTATCCCACTTTCTTTGATTTTTCTTGATGAATGATGATTCAAATCATACATTAACATCATTTTAGGGTTAAAAATCCATTTTGGTAAAAAATCTCAAAAAGTCAAAGTTGACTTTTGTGCACAGTTGAATTTTTATCAAATGAATTCCAAACTGTGCAATTCTTCAGGAAATCATGTCCTTGACCTAAATCAAACTTAATGGACATGTTCCATGGGTGTCATAAGGTATATTGAATCATGTCTTCGGGTTTGGGAGCATGTCCTGGTCAAAAGTCAAAGTTACAGTTGACTTTCCTCGCGAAACCCTAATTGTGGTGCAGATGAAATTGAGACTTGTTGCTCAAGCTTCTTGGATTAATCCATTGTTGCAAATGGATCAATATAGTATATTAAAGACCCTCAAATCCTCTCTTGAGGTCTTGGCTCATGATTTGTCCCAAAAGTCAACTTAGGGGTGAATTAGGTCAAGAAACCCTAATTCCTGATTTTTGATGTATGCATCCCCTGAGATCAAATTGTCTTGATGATTGGGTCCATGAGGTTCCATGGAGTATATTAGGTTATCTTTTGGATCATTGGCTTGTACCCAGATGAAAATTTTCCATCTGGAGGCCCTGGTCGACCAAAACCCTAATTTGGTGACACTGTCGATCTTGAGACTTGATCCACCTAGAAGGGGGCAGCTTTGTGCTTAATCCTTGAAGTGGGAGTCCTTTTGATCCATTGTGGATATTTTAGAGGCTATACAAGTTGAAGATCAAGCCATTCCTTGATTGATCCTTTGTCTAAGGCTCTGAGAGGTCTTAAAACCCTAGTTTTGATTGTAGTGAAGGCTCAACAACCCTTGAGGCATTTGATGAGGCATGATGGTTCATCCATATTGTGATGATGATTTGCACAATGATGGGAAATCTTAGTGGTCAAAATTTGGGGTATGACAGATGCCCCTATTTAATCTTCTTGGAACCGAAGGTGTAAATGACGAAGGTATTCGGGCATTCAGGGTGCAAGAGGATTAAATATCAGAATACCCAAAATTTTGATGGCTATGAATGGCAGATCGCATTCATCTTTTTTTACTAAGCAATGATGCTTAGAAAAGATAAACTTCCCCTAGATCCTGGTTTCCTACCAAGGAACTGGTCTTAGTTTCTGATGCGAACTTCCCCTCGATCCTGGTTTCCTACCAAGGAACTGGTCTTAGTTTCTGATTTAAACTTCCCCTCGATCCTGGTTTCCTACCAGGGAACTGGTCATAGTTTCTGATACAAACTTCCCCTCGATCCTGGTTTCCTACCAAGGAACTGGTCTCAGTTTCTTTTGTCAATAAACTTTATTGACAAGGGGCGCTATTTGTAGCGGCTTTCCTCAAACTTCTCGCCGGATTGTCCTGGGGAGATTCCATTTTAGGGGAAAAAATGACGTCAGACTTGCTGGGGAGCCCAATCATCTGAGTTGTAGAGGTGCACAAACTTCTCTGTTGGAGATGCCATTTGTTTCTACTGGGGAAGACGAGTCTTCTGAAAGACTGCCTTCGTTTGGGGTCTTACATCATACTTTGCTCGGGATCTTCCCGGAGTAATGCCATATGATGGGATCCAATTTGAGGTGCCGATGACCTTTTCATCAGCGGTCTTTCAGGGAAAGGCAGCTGTAATGCCAAATCTCTTCTTAGGAGGCTTTCTCCGGGGATTTTTCTTTAATCCGGGAAAGCAAGGAGATCATCTTCAATGGCGAAGAGTGAAATTTGTAGAAAGCTTCTCTGGCTTTTCAGAGGTTCAAGTTATCAAAGTGGTCGAGTGCTGACTCTGATCCAGAGATATACTAGAGGCGAGATTGTTCAAACGCAGCATTTCCTGACGAGGCAAGAACTGACAACTCGATTGAGAAGACTGTTATCACTAGGGGACAGGACCGACTAGAGTGATAGTGATGCAATATGAATATGACTGCAAATCAAATGCATGATGTATGTATATATGCTGATAAAACTGACGCGACATACAGACTGACGAGTGAACATGACTGGATACTCGGCCATCGCGGGGCGAAGAAGTACCGTTGGTCAAAAAAGTAGCAATTCTACCTTGCTTAGGAGAGATGGTGCCTGGGGGGAATACCGTTGATCGGGCTTAGGAGATAAGAACTCGGCAGAGGGTATCAGATGGGAAAGCTGCATCTCATACAGTTGATCCTTCGCTCAAGCGTACTGGCCTAGAAGGAGTACTTTGATTCTGCGCTTTGAAATCCAAACGCCTTTGGAGACGCAATCGATGTTCTTCCGATGCTCAATAGTCAAAAGCAATTGCCATCTTTAATTTAAAAGCAGAAAAAGTTTTAATAAGTAAATTCATTTTTGTTTCATTTCAAGAATCGCTAATCATGTTAAAACGCCATTCTGTAAAGCTAAAACAAATAAGAATAAACAAAACCACAAGGGCTCAAATTTTATTGATAAGATGGAGATCAGCCAAACCCGTGATTCCAAAAAGTATATACAAAGTTTGAAAATGGTAATTTACAGGGAAAAGGGCTATGTTGAAACATAACGACCACTATCCTTCTACCAACTTTGAATTCGGGACATCATGAGCTTCTGTCGAAGATGACCTTGACTGGAGTTTTCCTCCGATGGATGGTGTAATTGCTGCTGAGGGACTTGCCTCTGTTGAACATAGCTACTTGTCATTATCCCTAACTTTTGCCTGGATTGTACTGTGATGTTTCCAATCCACCGGGATGTTTTTTTTTGTCTCTAACTTTTGCCTGGACCGCCCTTTCGGGTTTTCAATCCACCGATACGTTTTTTTTTTAGTTTAGGTGAAGTATTTCTTGACTACATCAACGTTTGTGGGGTAGGCAAATTCTTCTCCGTCCATGGTTGAAAGTCTCAAGGCGTTGCCTGAGAAAGCTTTCGTGACCACATAGGGGCCATCATAATTTGGGGTCCATTTGCCCCGAGAGTCAGTGAGAAACGATTGTATCTTCTTGATCACAAGGTCTCCTTTCTTGAAGACGCGAGGTCGGACCTTTTTTTCGAACGCCTTCTTCATTCTCTACTGATACAACTGACCGTGGCATAGCGCCGTGATTCGCTTCTCTTCGATCAGGTTTAATTCGTCGTGTCGACTTTGACACCATTCAGCTTCTGAAAGCTTAGCTTCCATCAATACCCGGATTGATGGCATCTCTACTTCTATGGGGAGAACTGCCTCCATGCCATATACTAGAGAGAAAGGGGTTGCCCCTGTTGAAGTGCGGACAGATGTTCGATAACCGTGAAGAGCAAAGGGTAGCATCCCATGCCAATCTTTATAGGTTACAACCATCTTTTGAATGATCCTCTTGATGTTCTTGTTAGCCACATCTACCGCTCCGTTCATCTTGGGTTGGTAGGGAGATGAGTTATGGTGTTCAATCTTAAACTCAACGCACAACTCTTTCATCATCTTGTTGTTCAAGTTAGATCCATTATCAGTAATGATCTGGCTTGGAACACCATAACGGCAGATGATATTATTTTTGATAAATCGGACCACCACTTGTCGGGTTACATTAGCGTACGACGCTGCTTCGACCCACTTGGTGAAGTAATCAACGGCTACAAGGTTGAACCGATGTCCGTTTGAAGCCTTAGGTTCGATCAAGCCAATCATGTCGATTCCCCATATGGAAAAAGGCCACGGGGAAGAAAGAACTTTGAGATGTGATGGCGGTACATGAATTTTGTCGGAGTATATCTGACACTTGTGATACCTCCTCATGTACTTGTAGCAGTCGGATTCCATGGTCAACCAGTAATACCCTGCTCTTAGGATTTTTCTCGCCATTGTGTGTCCATTGGCATGAGTGCAAAGGATCCTTCATGAATTTCTTTCATAAGCATGTCTGCTTCTGGTCTGTCTACGCATCGGAGCAATACCAAGTCAAAATTCCTCTTATAGAGTGTATCACCGCTCAAGAAGAAGTTTCTAGCCAGTCTTCTGAGGGTTTTTCTATCCTTCCTTAGTGCTCCAGGTGGGTACTGTTGTTTCTGAAGGAAGCATTTGATATCGTGATACCAAGGTTTGTCGTCTATGACTGCTTCAATCGTGAAGATGTAAGCAGGCCTTTCAAGGCGCATTATGTCGATCTTAGGTAGGTCATTCCGTTGACCTACACTAATCATGGAAGAGAGAGTGGCTAAGGCATCAGCCATGTGATTCTCTCTACGAGGGACGTGATGAAACTCGACTCTGTTAAAGAAGGGTAACAACCTCCTTGCATAGTCTTTGTAAGGAATCAGTCCTGATTGGTATGTGTTCCAATCTCCTTTTATCTGATTGATAACCAAGGCTGAATTGCCATATACGTCCACGTTTTTTATCCTTAAATCAATCGCTTCTTCGAGACCCATAATACAAGCTTCGTATTCGGCCTCGTTGTTTGTACATTTGAATGTAAGTCTGGCAGTGAAAGGAATGTGGGTACCCTGAGTTGTAACAATGATTGCCCCAATTCCGTTTCCATAATGATTAACTACTCCATCAAAGATAAGTCCTCATTGGGAACCGAGTTCTGGCCCTTCACTGGGTAATGGTTTATCGCAATCTTTCATTTTTAGATACATGACATCTTCATCTGGGAAGTCAAACTCGATTGGTTCTTGATCGTCAATCGGTTGATGAGCCAAATGATCGGCTAAAACACTCCCCTTAACGGCTTTCTGAGCGTGGTACTCTATGTCATATTCTGATAATAACATCTGCCAACGGGCGATTCTTCCCGTGAGAGCAGGCTTTTCGAAGACATACTTGATTGGATCCATTTCAGAGATTAACCAAGTAGTGTGACGAATCATGTATTGGCGAAGACGTTTGGCTGCCCAAGCCAAAGCACAGCAAGTTTTCTCAAGCATCGTGTACCGAGTCTCGCAGTCGGTGAACTTCTTGCTTAGATAGTAAATGGCAGACTCCTTCTTTTTGGTTTCGTCTTGTTGGCCAAGTACACATCCCATTGAGTCCTCTAGGACTGTGAGGTAGATGATCAGTGGTCTTCCTTCCACTGAAGGTGATAGAATCGGCGGATTCAACAGGTATTCCTTAATACTGTTGAAGGCGGTTTGGCAATCTTCTGACCAAACGCAATCCTGGTTCTTTTTGAGTAATTTGAAAATCGGCGCACACGTGGCGGTCATAAGGAATATGAATCTGGAGATGTAGTTCAAACTTCCCAAGAATCCTCTGACTTATTTTTCAGTTTTCGGAGAAGGCATTTCTCGAATGGCCTTGACCTTGTCAGGATCGACCTCAATCCCTTTCTGGCTGACGATGAACCCTAAGAGTTTCCCCGAAAGGACACCGAAGGTGCACTTGTTGGTATTCAAGCGGAGTTTGTATTTTCTCAAACACTCGAATAGTTTCGATAGGTGGGTCACATGCTCCTCTTCTGTCTTAACTTTTGCAATCATGTCATCGACATATACCTCTATCTCTTTGTGTATCATGTCATGAAACAGAGTAGTCATGGCCCTTTGATAGGTTGCCCCGGCGTTCTTCAAGCCGAACGGCATCACCTTGTAACAAAAGGTACCCCATGGGGTAATGAACGAAGTTTTCTCCATGTCTTTCGGCGCCATTTTGATCTAGTTATAGCCCGAGAATCCATCCATGAAGGAGAAAACTTTGAACTTTGTTGTACTGTCAACCAACATGTCAATGTGTGGTAAAGGAAAGTCGTCCTTTGGACTTGCCTTGTTTAGATCTCTGTAGTCAACACACATTCTGACCTTTCCGTCCTTTTTGGGAACGGGTACAATGTTGGCTAACCATTGAGGATATTCTGACGTGGCGAGGAAACCCGCGTCAATCTGTTTCTGTACTTCCTCTTTGATTTTGATGGCCATGTCCGGGTGAGTCCGTCTCAACCTTTGTTTTACTGGCGGACACTCTGACCTTAACGGTAAGTGATGTTCCACGATGCTGGTATCCAACCCTGGCATATCCTGATAGGACCAAGCGAATACATCGGGGAATTCTTTGAGAAGCTTTATCAAACCCTCTCTGGCAGTTGGACTTTCTTCCGAACCCAAGTTTACCATTTCCAACGGCTCTTTGTGAGGTTCAATGGACCTTTCCTCCTGTCTGAGTAGTTGAGAGATCTCTTCTGGAATTTCGTTGTCAACTTCTTCTTCAGCCCCAAATATCGGGAACCCAAAGTTGGGAGAAGGCATCGGATCGTATGTTTCAACGGGGTTTAAAACAAGCAATCTGCATGACGTGATGATTCGTGTTTAGAAGAGATAGAGAAAATGCAAGTGTGTGAAGTGTATTTATTTTACTGCTTGTTTTTATTTTTAATTGTTTTTTAGGATTACCATTTTCTGAAAAAGCAAAGAGAGAAAACAGCAATTAATGCGGAAATTGCAGAACGACGTTATTTTATTAATAAACAAGTCGATCCTTGAAACTACAGCCCTATAAAACAAAACTCTGTCGCTTTGGGCGAAGCGAAGAGGGAAATTTACAGAAAGTGAGCCCTATCAAAACATCTGTTTCACCTGGGCAGGGTGAAAGGTTGAAGATGGCAATTACTTTGATTGGCGAACGACCTTCGGAACATCGACAGCAACCCATTGGCGGCAAACTCCTCGGTGAATCACAAAGTCTGGAACCTTCCTTGATTTGTCTTCAGAAATAACGCTGATTTCTGGTGGAGCGGGATCATTGGAATCTGTCTCCCAGGCAGAGTTGTCATAGGAGAATTCCTCTGTTACATTTTGCATTGCATTTGTGCTCTCAGCTGTATCTCCCCATCCAGTTGGCTGGATGTCTTCGAGCCTGATACGAGAGCTTTTGGGAACGGTGTATTTGACCATATATTCGTACTTTCCACTCAGTTGTCCCAAGGTGCCCACACTTCTTTCGAACTGGAGGAGTCATCTCTCTCGATGATGTTGACCTCGGGAAAAGCATAGTTGATGAATTCAAGTCCTGCAAACGTTGCAAATTCATCGTCGTGTTAAGTAGTTTCTGAATGACCTGAGTGTTGATCCCATGACATGGTGGGGACACAGGTATTCTGTTCAATGACGGTCAGCTGATTTTCATTGTTCGGCTGACTTTCTGGCCCCAAGTCTCCTGGGTAAGGCTGCCACATTGGCAGACCATCCATTGGGCCATAGTAATTATGGTCAAAGTTGTCTTTCATCGGAGTGTCTTCCTCTAATGAATTTGGCGGAGCACGGCATTCTTCCGGATCACAATCCCCGTATATCATTTCGATGTCTGACCTGGGTATAAATCTCGGACTCTCTATAGGAAAGAAAAAAGGAGTTTACGTTTCGTCCTGAGACATATAACCGTCCTTGTTAAGATAGGACTTCCACTCTTCCTCTGTGTCAGAGGGATCTTCCTCATTAATAGCATGGACTGCTTGAGGGACTGGGTGAAGAAAACCTCCACTGTGGAAGAAATCCTGAATGGGATGAAGACTTTCATCGTTAGCAGCTGTTCGGGTACAGGTTGCAGAAAAACCAAGACCCTTCTTTGTTTTATTGTCAATAGGAATGATAAGATGTCCCCATCCGGTTGTATCGGTACTCTCGACCGCTTTGATAGCATCTTTGTATGAGAAAATTGAGGTTCCTCCTTGGGATTGATTGTCCTTGCCGACCGACAGTGCTTGGAACCGCGTCCCAATAACCTCCTCGGGTTCTACACAAGTAGATGATGATAAGTTACTCACGAGCAAGACCTGTTCTCCACAGACTGTGACAAGTTGATCGTTCTGAACAAACTTTAGCTTTTATTGGAGGGTCGAAGTGACCGCTCCAGCCTGATGTATCCAAGGTCTTCCTAATAAACAACTGTATGTTGCTCGGATGTCCATGACCTGGAAAGTGACCTGGAAAGTGTGAGAACCGATAGTTATGGGAAGATCAACTTCGCCGATAACTGTTTTTCTGGATCCGTCGAACGCTTTGACGACGACCTCGCTGATTCTCATCGGAGGGCCTTTGAATGATAATTGCATCAAAGTGGACTTCGGCATAACATTCAGGGTTGACCCTGTGTCTACCAGTACGTTGGCTAAAGCATCGTCCTGGCAGTTAATTGTAATGTTGAGCGCCATGTTATGACGGCGACCCTCTTCAGGTAATTCCTCATCATTAAACCCCAAATTATTGCAGGAAGTGATGTTAGAGACAATACTATCGAACTGTCTGATTGTTACATCTTGTTCCATAAAGGCTTGCTCCAAGACTTTCTGTAGAGCCTCCCTGTGGGCTTCTGAACTGAGTAACAATGATAATACCGAGATCTTTGAAGGAGTCTGTAACAGCTGATCCACAATGTTATATTCACTCCTTTGGATGAGCTTCAGCATCTCATCATTATTTTTCTAAAGGTCGGGATTACTGGATTGACCGACCGATGGATCGGGAGCTTCTGTCTGAAGTTCCTTTTCCTTGTTAGGTTCTCCAACTCCTCGGTTGAAGATTCGACCACTCCGTGTTACACGACTGATGTCTGCAATATTCACGACGGAGGGTAATGGAATTTCCTTTCTATTTTCAATTGTCGTTGCACCGTATTTGTAAGGGATAGCCTTAGTTGATTCATACGGTAGTGGTCCTGGTAGATAGATGACTATGGGAACCTTCTGATTTTTCTGACCATCATAAGTAATCTCGATCCGTTCCCGGTTGAGAGCTCTAGATTCGTCAAGTAGAGGGATGATGGAAAAAGCATCCTTGGTCTGGTGACGACCAGAGATTGTGACAACATCCTCGACTTGATTGGCAAGGTAGTTCGGCGTCCAGTTGATGGGTCCAAAACCCGGATATGGGCAAATCTCTCCATGATCCACCTGACCCTGAAGAGCTGCTCTCACAAGGTAGCACCCTTGGTTACTTTCCGAACAGACACTACAACGTTCATAGTTGTGTGGTGGCACCTGGCCACGCCCACTTTGAATACAATGTAACCTCACTAGGTTAGCTTCCACAGATCGGACATCCTGACTTTGACGTCGAGTAGGATTCATGTTATTGATACTAATCTGCTGAGTATCTTCATCCATATAGATTGGCATCCACCAGTGATTTAACAAGTGCTAAAGTGCCTCCTGGACAAGGGTACAACCTCGATCGTTTTCGCAATCTGCTTTACAGCTTTGATAGTCGTGTGATATTAAGAATTCGAGTCGGGCCTGCTCAACATGTAACTCTACCAGGTTGGTATCATCACGCGAATATCAAAGATTTGAACCATGTTGATCTGATAAGGGTTCCTATCATGGTAGTCTTGGATCCATCCAAGATCCATCTGACGCTGGAGGGCCTCTTGTATGAAAGAGCATCCTTGTTTGTTTACCGAGCAAGTCAGACAGGAACTGTAATCGTGTCGTGGCAGATTATGATACTGGCTTTGCCTTGAGTGCATCACCACCAAGTTGACATTCATTGCACAGATGTCGTGGTTATGAATGACGGAGTTCGTATAGACCATGTTAACTCCATGAACTCGGTGCTCTTGGATCCATCCGAGATCCATCTGTTCCTGTAGAGCTGTTTGCACCACAGAACATCCTTGATTGTTTTTAGAGCATACATCACACTGGTGATAATTATGAGGTGGCACATGGTCGTACCCACTCTGTCTACAATGCATCTTGACAAAATTGGTTTTCAACAAGAGTACATCGTGAATTTGATAAACGTTGTTAGACTCTCCCTCTATCAAATTGACTGTAGCTTTCTCATGTTGAGGCAGCAGGTTTGTGAGAATATTGGGATCCGTATCTTTGAAAGATAAGAGCCCGCTCCTAACAAGCTTTTGCACGTCGTATTTGAAATTGAGATAATTCTCTATGTTATGCACTGATCCTCCTTGATGATAAGGGCATGTTTGATCCACCTTAAACAAAAAAGGCGGATTTTTCGGTACTATAAGATGAGACTTAGTCTGGATGTGCCCCTTAGCTAGTAGTAACGGAAATAGTTCTGCGTACAACATGGGTATAGGATCAAACCCTGATGATCGTGTTGTACGGTTGTTGTTATATGGAGGACGAGCCTGCTGAAGAGGCTGTTGTGTCCTTTCCTAATTAGGTTGGCTCTGCGCAACCTGAGGTTGATACGTAGGAACAGGCGCAGGGCCGATAGCAGGAATTACAGCTGCTACTGGTTGATAACGTCGCCTTTGCTTTCCGAGAGAGATATTCCCAATATCCTGCTCTTTTTTCTTAGGGAGAGCACTACCGTATCGTTTTGTACTGCTTGATGGTCCAGCGTCTTTTGCCAAACGTCCTTCTCGGACGGCTTCCTCAAGACGAACTCCCATGCCCACCATCTGGGTGAAATCACTGGGCGCACTGGCAACCATTATGTCATAGTAAAATGAGCTTAAGGTCTTTAAGAAGAACTTTGTCATCTCTTTTTCCTCAAGAGGTGGACAAATCTGAGCGGCAATTTCGCGCCATCTCTGAGTGTACTCCTTAAAGGTTTCCTTGTCCTTTTGTGACATTGATCTGAGTTGATCTCTGTCCGGTGCCATGTCTAAATTGTATTTGTATTGTTGGGCGAAGGCAGTACCAAGATCTCTGAATGTGTTAATCGTAGCACGGTTTAAACCTATGTACCATTTGAGTGCGGCACCGGTTAAACTATCCTGAAAGTAGTGAATCAGTAGGTCCTGATTCTCCGTCTGAGCTGACATTCGCCGAGCGTACATCACCAGATGGCTATGAGGGCAAGAGTTACCCTTGTATTTTTCAAAGTCGGGCACTTGAAATTTGTGTGGAACTTTCACATTGGGGACCAGACAAAGGTCTGCGGCGTCCTTTCCAAATAGATCCTGACCGCGAATGGCTTACAGTTCCTTCTGCATTTCCAAGAACTGTTCCTGGAATTCATCCATTCTATCGAACATAGTTTCCTTCTTATCAGAAGGGATCGGTGGAATCTGTCCTTCCGGGACAGTGTGCACCATAGGGGGTGGTACCGTGACTACGGCAGTGAATCTTGGCGTTTCCCGAAGTTTGTAACCTTCAGGAGACTTCAGTATGCCCTTGGCATCTTCGCTTTCCCGAAGTTTGTAACCTTCAAGCTCAGCGGCTTCTGTTATGATTCCCTGATCTTCAGTGATCGGCAGAACATATCCTTCCGGGATATAGTCAACAGGAATGCCCCAGGGACGATCTTTCAGCATCTGATACCTAGGATCAAACTTCTCCACTATGGACGTTGAGGTGATCTCTGAGATCACAGTCCTTTGTAGCTGAGCTTCTGCCATGGCTTGCATGTCGTTACGAAGCTTTCTCATATCCACTCTCAGAGTGTCGATCTCTTCTTTCAACCCTCTGTTCTCTTCCTCAAGATCATCCATCTTTTTCTGACGATTGGCCCGAGTATTATACGAATGAGACAGTTTGACTCTAGAACTGAGACACAAACGTGAGATTCGTAGGTAAGAAGAATACGCGATGTGAGAATGATGAATGCAATGATTATATTAATTGTTTGTTTGGTTTAATCAAAATAAACTTCGACAATTAGATTGCAAATATCAAACAGTGGGGAAACCCCTTTTTATTGAAATTCAAAGGATTGCGAAAACGAAAATACAATAGATTACAAAGTGCAGAAACAGAAACCTATGCTAATGGGTCCCGAGAGAACTCGGGTGCTGATTCTGGTATCTTCCTTTTCTTTGACCGGGGCTCTTGAGCCGTTGTCGGGTTGTCATTCCTTTTCCAGGTGAAAGGAGCGAGCAAATTCCTTTGGTCATCCTGATTTTCTACAGCATGTTGCTCCAAAATCTCGATCAGAGCATCCTTATCTTTCAGCAGTTGCTGTATTTTGATGCACTCCACGTTGAGGGTACGGTACTTGTTCTTCCAAGACCTCTTCTCCCGTTGAACTTTGTTGAGAGTAACCTGAAGCTTTTCAGTTTCCGTCATGAAGTACATGACAGATTCCCTCGGCGGAAGAATTCCGTAACGAGGATAAGGCATCTTTAGCTTGAGAGCTCTAGTTTGTACCCAGTGGAGATAAGGCTCCACCGAGACACAGTCTGGTTTTCCTAGAGACTCCCGTCCTTTCTTATGAACATGTTTCCAAGCGTGCACTATTTCAGTCTTTAGTGCTCTGTCACTTTCTCCTTCCTTGAAGAAAAGACCTTCCAGATGAACATTCCGGGGAACATGTCTCATCGGGTATCCAAACTGACGGAGAACCAATATCGGATGATAGTTGATTCCTCCCTTAGTTCCTATAAGGGGTACGTTGGGGAAGTTTCCACAACGGTCAATGATCCTGATTCCATCATAAATCCTATTACACCAATCTATGTCAGAGTTAGTGAGAGACATGATCTTCTGCGACCAGCGCAAGGCACTTTTATGATCCCAGAAAGCAGTAGACTTAGGTAAATGGGAGATAAACCATTTATAAAGCAGAGGTACACAGCATGTGATCTCCCCTCCACTGTACAAATTCCCTAAGTGTACAGAATGATATGCATCTGCGAGCAAAGTCGGCACAGGGTTTCCAATGAGAAAAACCTTAATGGAGTTGATATCGACGAAATTATTAATGTTGGGCAACAGAAATAACCCGTAGGTGAGTAAAACAAAGATGCTCTTGAAAGCAGTCACGTTCCCGATACTGGCGAAGTACAGGGCTTTCTTTGTCAAGAACTGAGCTGGCAAACCTTGTATGCCACCCTTAGTGGTCATGTGAGTCCTGACCTCAGACTCGTCCAAATGAATTGCTCTTGCAATGGTCTGATTCTTTGGAATTTCCTCCAGTCCAGAAAATGAAACTCGATCAGTGATATGTAAATTGATTAGATGAGAATATTCCTCCAGCGTTGGTGCTAGCTGGTAATCTGGGAATGTAAAGCAGTGATAAACCGGATCGTAGAATTGAACGAGCGCGTCCATGATTCCCTCAATCACATGGACCCTTAACAGAGGTAGCAGACCTCTGTACTTGGCTCTGAAAGCCTCTTGGTTTGTGATCATTCTCGCCAAACCTCTTAAATCCTCTAGTTTTGGAATCCTGAAGGTGTACTTATGAGTTCTCCTTCTACCGAAATCCATTAGCGCAATCCTTTTCTCTGATATTTACAATCACAGTCTTAGTTTAATTTGAAGAACGGAGAGACTAGAAGAGAAATTTTTTGAATGTTTTAATGTTTTTTAAATGAATGCATGAATGCAGCACACAAAAACATAGAAAAAATATGGGGTCAAAGGGTCGTTGTCATGAAGTCAAGGCTCTACCCACCCCCAAAGGTTTATACTAGGGTGATTTTTGTACCTGTACTCAAAATCATCAGCTCCTCCCAGGATAACAAACAGCAAGCGGATCGCCAGCGAGCTGTATGAAATCTTAGAGTAAATGCTATTCACCGAGAATAGATCATCAGCCTCAAATGAGGGTAGTATCGCGTGACAACTATTTCCAATAGTTTCCGCACTACAAAAGGGTTGGCTCCTCAGCTTCTCAGACGTCTCAATCGGCCCATTGCCTATGAGAGGGAATGGGTTGCATTGGGAAGCCTCCACTGAGGTTGATGGTCGACCTCGTCGCCATTACTTATCTTAAGTGTATACTCAATCTTTCCACATGCGGCATCACACGCATTCCCATTAGCAGAAAAATAAACACATATATCAATTAGGAAAAGCAGTATATATATTTGTCCTAATGTCCTAGACCTTTTAAAAAGCTACGAATCTTATGTTCCTGACAGAAAATGGGTTCCCCGGTGGAAGTCCCAATCTGTGGTTAGAAGAGCCCCTACGGTGGGCGCCACTTTTAAAGTTTCCACCTAATAGATGTGAAGAGAACAAGATCTCGCTACAAAGGTGAGATAGATCCTAATGACATTTCCCCAGCAGAGTCGCCATTTTTCTGTAGCGAGCGGTTTTGGACGTGGTTGCGAAGCACTACTACTCTTTGGTATCTACAGCTCGATTCATTTTGTATCCTATTAAAGCTGATGAAGGAAGGGAAATAGATGTCTCCAATTAACCCTGCTTGCAAACTGAGGTTAAACAGTCAAAACTGTTGGTTTACAGATGCTACAAAGATTCGGGGTCTCTATTGGGTGTATTTTTTTAAAAGTGGCGTTCGGTCGATTGGTGGGAGGTTGGGACGGATGTTTGGAAGTATGGGATTTTGGGTTTTTATTTAATGTGCTCGCTAAGATCGTTTCTTTCAATCTTATGCCTACATATTCCCGTTTACCGAAACAGGGAAATCAGAGCGTTCGTAGTTCCTCCTATTCTATGGGAGGAAATGGTTGTTTTGGTGTCTTGTTCAAAGCCCAAGACGTAAAGCGAAAGGTAGTTTGTATCTTGTTCAAAGCCCAAGATGCGAAGCTAAAAGGTCTCAACTTTAGAGAGAATTTGTCATCTTTAAAGAGGGGTTTGTTTGTCATAACCGTTTATAAGGGAGAATTACTTTAACCGGGATATGTGAATTCGGCAATGCCATAATTTGCTTTATAGGGGATTTCCAACCTAAAGCAGAAGATTTTAACTCAGTGTAGAGCAATGCTATCTTTCCTTAGGAATTTCTCGTGCTAAAAGAGGGACAGTGGCATGGATGTAGATGATGCAGAGGCTTGCCGCTTACAGCAATTAGATGAAGGGGAAGGAGTTGTTGATGTTTGTGTACTGTGAACGAGGCACAGCTATGATGCTAAAAGGTTGATTGGATCAACCAGTGGTTTTCTAATACAAAGCCTAAGAGGAGGCTAATATGTGTCTCGTACAAAGCCCGAGAGAGAGGCTAAAAGGTTTTGACTCAACGAGGGAATCTTTTGGTATCTCGTATAAAGCCCGAGATGGAGGCTATTTGACTCAACAAGAGAGTTTTCGTATCTCGTACAAAGCCCGAGATGGAGGCGAAAGGGGCGATTGACTCAACGAGGGAGTCTTTGGAATCTCGTACGAAGCCCGAGATGGGGGCTAAAATTGTTAGCTCCGCTGGGGAGAATCATTGTACAAAGCCCAAGAGGAGGCTATGGTTACTGTTTCAGTTGAGTGACAGGTCCAGTATGCTGATTTAAAGAGAAAATCAGTTCTTATATGAGTAATGTTTGCACTCTAGGATTTTGATTCGAGGATCAGGGATATTTCCTATTCTTTAAGGAAGTGGTAAATCCAAAGGGTATTGAGGTTGTCCGAGTCCACGGGGTTCCTTCCTATTTTTGAAGGGGTCACTTGAGAATGTCTTTGAGACTCAAGGATGTTAGACTGTCCGTGTCTAGAGTTTCATCTTTTGTACTATGCTTTGAGAAACAGTAGTAGACTCTTGGAAAGGATTGTTCTATGAAGATGACTAAATTCTGTTCCTATACCTCTAGGAGGTCGTCGGGACAATTTGTACGAAGCCCAAGTAGAGGCTGGAAACTTTTAAGAAGTCGAGTGGTCCTTGTATGAAGCCCAAGAGAAGGCTATCATTCCCGGAGGAAGAATATTATACGAAGCCTAAGAGGAGGCTGTGAATACTTCTAAGAAGCCTACGGGTCCTTGTACAATGCCCAAGAGGAGGCGAGGATGCTTTTAGGAAGCCTGTGGATCCTTGAACAATGCCCAAGAGGAGGCCGATGCTTTTAAAAAGCCACTGGGTCCACAAACCCTGAGAAATTCAAGACAGGCCATTCACGAGGAATGGATCAAGCCAGGAAAGTTCGAGAATTTGGAAGAAACTCAAGAGATGCCATTCACGGAGAAAAGATCATCTCTGGGGAGTAGAGTTTCTTGACAAGTGCTTTTAAGAAGCCTGTGGGTCCCCAAACCCCGAAAAATTCAAGACAGGCCATTCACGAGGAATGGATCAAGCCAGGAAAGTTCGAGAATTTGGAAAAAAACTCAAGAGATGCCATTCACGGAGAAAAGATCATCTCTGGGGAATAGAGTTTCTTTGACAACTTCTACGAGTGACAGTCTATGAAAGGGTTCACCGAGAATGCTGCCTTTCATATCTCCATATTGTTTAACCCCAAGAGGAGGGAAGACTGTGTCTGGTAATCCTATGGGGATATAGTTTTGACTATTTAAGAGTGATCAACGGGTTAATGCTAGACGTAGTTGCCGGGGAAACTCTAAATATCTATACTATTATTACACAGTTGATATGAGTTTATGAAAGAAGACTTACAGCGAAACAGCCCCACAATACAATTATATGTATATGAAAGCGGTAAATGAAAACATATAAACACTTACTCAGTTGTAGAGCTTCCATGTTGTTTGGTTAGTTGTTCAACAAAGAAAGATTGAAAACAACAGTATATTCAAAATCAAAGGAGAAAGTGCTTTGAAAAAGAAAGATTTGGGGCTTACAGCTCAAGGAGAGGCGCAGGGTTTTATCAGTGAGCGCACTATTTGAATTTGTACAGAGGGACTTATACAAGTGACTGTGGCCCAAAAATTGTTTTCTGTACAAAGGGATTTGGGTCTTACACTCTCTCGAGAGGCCCAAAAAGTTTTAAAGAAAAAGAGTGGGGCTTATAACACGAGGGTAGGCCCAGATGATTTTTCGTTTAAAACGGCGATCGAGCCGAGATTCTCTTTTAACACAAAGGGGCTTATACAATATATGAGGCCCAAAGTTGTTTTTGGTTAAAAGGGGGTTTGGGTCTTACACTCTAATAGAGGCCCAAAAGTTGTGAATGGGTCTTATAGCTCAAGGAGAGGCCCAGATGGTTTATCTTTAAACTGGCGACGATCGTGCCAAATTTAAAAATGTACAGAGGGACTTATACAATAAGTGAGGCCCAAAATATTTATGTACAAGTGGGTTGGGTCTTACACTCTAATAGAGGCCCAAAAAGTGTTTGAAAATGATTTGTGAGGGTTGAATTAATCAAAAACCCTAATTTATTTCCAAAATGTATTTTAACTGAATAAAAATTCAATTAAAATGATCAAAAATTGTTTAACATGTGGGAAACAAATTATGATCTTGCATTAATGCTTCAAAAATCAAGTATTAACCTACAAAATAATTAGAAGTCATTAATCTTAACAAAATCAAGAGGAAAAAAATATTTTAAATGTCAAAAACAATTAAAATATTAATTCTTTGCAAAAATATCAATTATATGAAATAAATAATATTTTTGGGATTTTTTGGGAAAATAAAATATTTTATCATTTTTGTGAATTATTAAAAAAAGAATCAACTCAAAATCATTAAAACTCAGAGAGAAATTAATTTTTGAATCAATTAAATAAAAATCACAAAATTCAAATATTCAAATGTTGGAAAATGGCGCCAAGAATAAGGGCAAGAACACGCGCGTGTTCTGAGTTTCCCAGATTTGCATTTTCTATCCAATCTCACTGAATACTTAATCATATCATGCAATCCACATACCAATCAACTCGTTTCAACCTCACGATCATGTCTATGACAATTAATTTCATTTAAATTAAACATAAAACAAGAAATCATGAACAACCCTCATGAACCCTAGATTCTGCATGAAGGCTGGGATTTTTTATACACGATTCAAACAATGCAATTAATTGAGGGGAAACATTCCATGCATGATTATGAACATATGGCCAAATTATTGTGCAGCAAAAATTGCATGGATAATAGAGTTAGAAGAGCTCATGCTTACCAATTGCAGTTGGTGATCGTGATTTGTGTTGGAGGTGTTACAGATGAGTTGTGATGATCTGAACAGCTTCCCTACACCCTATGGAGTGTGTTTGAATGCTTGGACTTGATTGAAGTTGGCTGGATCACTTCATGGCATCTCAACTGCAACTTGGTTAAAACCTTGAGCAATTGACTGGTGATTCTGAGAAATCAGCGTTCCAGTTGTTGTTTAAGTGTCTGATCAGCTCATATGTGATGTATATGAGGTGTGTGTGTGTGATTGGTTTGATTGGAAAAGCTCTCAAACTCAAAACCCGATAGTGACTTGCCTTAGAAGGCAAAATTGGAGGGAAAGAAGAGATTTTGAGGAAAGCATCTGTTTGATGGCTTTGGTGTACTCAAACTGATCACAATTGAGCTCTATTTATAGTAGAGCAAGTTTGTTTTGCAAGGAATAGTGAATGGCAACTCCTGAGTAGGTTTGGCCAATGTTGGCAAATGAAAATCCAAGTCTCCTCTAGCCATTGACTAGAGGTTAGGGCACAGGCTGCTGGTTCCCTTGGTCTTGAATAAGTCTTGACTGAATTTAGTTGCTAAGAGCTCAGTCCATGCCACCTTGATGCTTCCATTGAATACTCCAATCCAAAATTGGAGTCTTATCCCTATTTTAGCAATTCTAGGTTCAACATGCTATTTCTTGTTCCAAAGACTTTGGAGGCTTGGCTCAGTGATTGTCCCCTGTAGATTCAATCCTCATATGTGTCCAAAGTGATGACAAGGCTTGGAATTGGCTTATTTTGGCAAATCGACCAAAAGTGCAAAAATCTGCCTTGCCTTGGCAGATTTCAGCAAGGCATCTTGCCAATGTCATATCTCATAGCTCAAATTGAATTTGGTAATGTTCTTGGCCATTTTGGAAAGCCCTTACATGATACAACAACTGTTTGAACATGTTTGGTTTTGATCTCTTTTGAATCCAAGTGAAAAATCCCCCTACATTTGGAAAAAAGTAAAGGCAGATTCTGACTTAGTGAAATTTTCACTAAGTGTTGGAACAAAGTGACTTTTCTTGATTTTGATCACTCCATAACTCAAAATACATGAGGAATTTGGACATAGGTCAGTATGAAGCTTTTGTAGAGGGAAATTTGATCTACAAATCAAGCTTTTAATGGGGAATAATGGCCTTGTGGTTTAGGAGTTATGGTCCTCCAAAGTTGGCACATTAGTGTCACTTTTTCCATAACTTAGAAATTTTTCTAAGTTTTTATGGTTACCCCTTTTACAAGTTATCCCACTTTCTTTGATTTTTCTTGACGAATGATGATTCAAATCATACATTAACATCATTTTAGGGTTAAAAATCCATTTTGGTGAAAAATCTCAAAAAGTCAAAGTTGACTTTTGTGCACAATTGACTTTTTATCAGATGAATTCCAAACTATGCAATTCTTCAGAAAATCATGTCCTTGACCTAAATCAAACTTGATGGACATGTTCCATGGGTGTCATAGGGTATATTGAATCATGTCTTAGGGTTTGGGAGCATGTCCTGGTCAAAAGTCAAAGTTACAGTTGACTTTCCTCGCGAAACCCTAATTGTGGTGCAGATGAAATTGAGACTTGTTGCTCAAGCTTCTTGGATTAATCCATTGTTGAAAATGGATCAATATAGTATATTAAAGACCCTCAAATCCTCTCTTGAGGTCTTGGCTCATGATTTGTCCCAAAAGTCAACTTAGGGGTGAATTAGGTCAAGAAACCCTAATTCCTGATTTTTTATGTATGCATCCCCTGAGATCAAATTGACTTGATGATTGGGTCCATGAGGTTCCATGGAGTATATTAGGTTATGTTTTGGATCATTGGCTTGTGCCCAGATGAAAATTTTCCATCTGGAGGCCCTGGTCGACCAAAACCCTAATTTGGTGACACTGTCGATCTTGAGACTTGATCCACCTAGAAGGGAGCAGCTTTGTGCTTAATCCTTGAAGTGGGAGTCCTTTTGATCCATTGTGGATATTTTAGAGGCTAGACAAGTTGAAGATCAAGTCATTCCTTGATTGATCCTTTGTCTAAGGCTCTGAGTGGGCTTAAAACCCTAGTTTTGATTGTAGTGAAGGCTCAACAACCCTTGAGGCATTTGATGAGGCTTGATGGTTCATCCATATTGTGATGATGATTTGCACAATGATGGGAAATCTTAGTGGTCAAAATTTGGGGTATGATAGGAAGCTTTCCATATCCTTGGAACCAAGTTGTAACACCTCTAACACAAAACACGATCACCAGCTGCAAGAGGTAAGCATGAACTCTTCTAACTCTATGATCATGCATTTTTTGTTGCACAATAATTTGGCCATATGTTCATAATCATGCATAGAGTGTTTTCCCTCAATCAATTGCTTTGTTTGAATCGTGTGTGGAATTTCTGAACCTTCATGCCAATTTTAGGGTTCTTGAGGTTTCTCTTTGATTTCTTATTCCATGCTTAAAATAAATGAAATTAAAGACCATAGATATGATCATGAGGTTGAAACGAGTAGATTGATATGTAGATTGTATGATATAATCAATTATTCAGTGAGATTGGATAGACAACGCAAATCTACAGAAACAGAGGGTGGCGCGTGTTCTTGCCCTTGTTCTTGGCGCTCTTTTTGAAAATTCAAATATTTGAATTTTGTGATTTGATTTAATTGATTCAAAAATTAATTTCTCTCTGGGTTTTAATGATTTTGAGTTGATTCTTTTTTTAATAATTCACAAAAATGTTAAAATATTTTATTTTCCCAAAAAATCCCAAAAATATTATTTATTTCATATATTTGATATTTTTGCAAAGAATTAATGTTTTATTTTTTTTAACATTTAAAATATTTTTTCCTCCTTGATTTTTCAAATTTTAGTAATTTCCAATCATTTTGTGGATCAAAACATAATTTTTGAAACATTAATCCAAGATCACAATTTGTTTTCCAAATGTCAAACAATTTTGGTCATTTTAATTGAATTTTTTATTCAATTAAAATACATTTTGAGAACAAATTAGGGTTTTTGATTAATTCAACCCTCATCAAACTTTTTCAAAACTTTTGGGCCTCTAATAGAGTGTAAGACCCAATCCCCTTTTAACCAAAACCTTTGTGGGCCTCAGATATTGTATAAGTCCCTCTGCGTTAAAAGAAAATCTCGGCGTGATCGCCAGTTCAAAAAATCAAATCATCTGGGCCTACCCTCGTGTTATAAGCCCCATTTCTTGTCTTTAAAACTTTTTGGGCCTCTAATAGAGTGTAAGAACCAATCCTCTTTGTACCTAAAACCTTTTTGGGCCTCAGTCATTGTATAAGTCCCGGTACAGTTTTCAAAATAACGGTGCGATCGTTGTTTTTCATCTGGGCCTCTCCTTGAGTTGTAAGCCCCATATCTTGTACAAAATCTCTTTGGGCCTCTATTAGAGTGTAAGACCCAATCCCTTTTGTAAATACAAACCTTTTTGGGCCTCAGATGTTGTATAAGTCCCATTGTATTTTCAAAAACAAACGGCGCGATCGTTGCCTCTTTTAAAAAGTCCCACCACTTGTATAAAAACAAACCTTTTGGGCCTCTTGAGAGAGTGTAAGACCCATCCCTTTGTACAGAAAACCTTTTTGGGCCTCAGTCACTTGTATAAGTCCCTGTACAAATTCAAAACAACAGTGCAATCACTGATAAAACCTTGGGCCTCTCCTTGAGCTGTAAGCCCCAACAATCTTTTCAAAGCACCTTCTCCTTTGATTTTGAATATAATATTGTTATCAAAGCTTTCTTTGTTGAACAAATAACAAAACAGCATGGAAGCTCTACAACCGAGTAAGTGTTTACCCGCTTTCTTTATCTGCTTTCATATATATATAACTGTATTGTGGGGCTGATCACTGTAAGTCTTCTTTCACAAACTTTTATATACTTGTCAAATATCAACTGTGTAATACTAGTATAGCTATTTAGAGTTTTCCCCAACAACTACGTCTAGTAGTAGGTAAAGCCCTGTTGGTCGCTCTTAAATACAAACAAAACTAGATCCCCATAGGATTACCAGACACAGTCTTCCCTCCTCTTGGGGTTAAACAATATGAAGACGTGAAAGGCAGCATTCTCGATGAACCCTTTCTCAGACTGTCACTTTTAGAAATTGTCAAAGAAACTCTAACTCCCCAGAGATGATCTTTTCTCCGTGAATGGCATCTCTTGAGTTTCTTCCAAATTCTCGAACTTTCCTGGCTTGATCTATTCTCAGTGAATGGCATGTCTTGAATTTCTCGGGATTTGGGGACCCACAGGCTTCCTAAAAGTATCCCCGCCTCCTCTTGGGCGTTGTACAAGGACCCTTCGGCTTCTTAAAAGCTCTCATACCTTCTCTTGGGCTTAGTACAAGGACCCAGAGACCTCTACAGGTATAGGAACAGAACCTAGTCATCAATTTGCTAGAGCTGTCTTTATGAGTCAAGTGTCAGACCATTTAATGGGTTGACCTTCATCCCTTAACATACCATCCTTCCCTTGGGCATCATACAAAGTCATTCACTTATTCGAGAATCAATTTCTCAAAACACCAGTAGACTTGGACAGTCTCAATACCCTTTAGATTTCCCATTTCCTTAAAGAACGGGAAATAACCCTGATCCTCTGATCAATCCCAAAGTACAAACATACCTTTAATCAGTCTCTTTATAAGAACTTATTTTCTCTTTTATCCAACATACTAGACCTGTCACTCAACTGAAATAGTCGCCAACACAGTCAGCCTCCTCTTGGGCTTTGTACAAATGATTCTCCCCAGCGGAGCTAACCTTTTCAGACTCTCTTGTTGAGTCAAATAAACCCTTTAGCCTCCATCTCGGGCTTCGTACGAGATACAAAAACACTCTCTTGTTGAGTATAAAAGACTCTCTTGTTGAGTCAAATCCCCTTTTAGCCTCCATCTCGGGCTTCGTACGAGATACAAAACACTCTCTTGTTGAGTATAAAAGATCCTCTTGTTGGGTCAACCCACCTTTCAGCCTCCTCTTGGGCTTTGAACAATGATTCTCCCCACACTCTCTTGTTGAGTATAAAAGACTCTCTTGTTGAGTCAATCAACTTTTCAGCCTCCATCTCAGGCTTCGTATGAGATATGAATCACTCTCTTGTTGAGTATAAAAGGCTCTCTTGTTGAGTCAAACCACTTTTAGCCTCTATCTCGGGCTTCGTACGAGATAGAAAACACTCTCTTGTTGAGTATAAAAGACTCTCTCATTGAGTCAAACAACCTCCAGACTCTCTTGTTGAGTCAATCATCTGTTCCATATTCTCTTGTTAAGTCAAAACCCTTTAGCCTCTATCTCGGGCTTCGTACGAGACATATAAAAAACACCCTCTTGTTGAGTCAATAGCCTCCTCTTAGGCTTTGTATAAAGAAACCCCCGGTTGAGTCAATCAACCTTTTAGCATCAAATTTATGCCTTGCTCACAGCATACAAACATCAACAACTCCTCTTTAGAGATGACAAGTTCTCTCTCAGCCAAACTCTTTAGCTTCACATCTTGGGCTTTGAACAAGATACATATACTCCCTTTAGCTTCACGTCTTGGGCTTCGAACAAGACACCAAAACAACTTTTTTCCTCCCATAGAATAGGAGGAACTACGATCGCTTTGATTTCCCTGTTTCGTTTCGGGAATACGTAGGCATAAGATTACAAAATCTTAGCGAGCATACTAATCAAAATACCCAAAATCCCATACCCCTATATATCAACCCAAAAGCACCAAATCCTAACATCTTACCAAAAACCTCGCAAATAGTCCAGACATTCTAAATTTAAACAAAATAAACCGAAGAATGACCCACATCTTAATAGCATCTGTAACCTAACAGACCGTTGTTCAAACTCAGTATGCAAGCAGGGTTAATTGGAGACATCTATTTCTCTTCCTTAGTCAGCTCAATAGGATAAAAATGAATCGAGCTATAGTACCCCAGAGCGGCAGTGCTTAAGAACCACGTCCAAAATCGCTCGCTACAGATCCTGGTCTTCAATCATGGAACTGGTCTTAGTTTCTGGAAATAAACTTCCCCTCAATCCTGGTCTTCATCCATGGAACTGGTCTCAGTTTCTTCTTATCAAGTCTTTCTCTTGACAAGGTTTGGGCAGACAAGCCTCTGAAAAGATGATCACTTGCTGGATAGATTTTGAAATTTGTGAGGATCTTCATCAAACTTCACATTGGAATTCACTTTAGGATATGCCATTTGATGGAAGCAGGCTTCATCATACTTCTCTTCGAGACTTCTTCGAAGAGATGCCATAGGAGTAGCAAAAAATCAGGTAGCAGACTTACTGGGGAATGCTATAGACCGTTATGTAGGAGTTTGTAAACTTCTCTTGTTTTAGACGCCATTTGTTTGGAAAGATTTCATCATATTTCCCTTCACCATGTCTTCGAAGAGATGCCATAAGATGAAAGACAATTTTGAGGTGTTGATGACTTTATTGAAAGAGAGACAAACTTCTCAGGAAGAGATTTCCACTTGTTTGTTAGGTGTAGATTCCAAACAGGGATTAATTTATCTTTGATGGATATAGACAAACCGTTCTGAAAGAGGCCACCCTTTGTCGATTGGTATATACTTCTTGGGAGATGTGATTCACTAGGGATTTTCCCTTACCTGGGAAAGCAAACTGTGTCTTCGCTGGGGAAGAGTAAGGTTCCAATGGATGTCCTTCTCCCTTAGAGGTTCAAGTTATCAAAATGGTCAAGGACTGATTTCAATGCAGAGAAACTGTGTAAAAGAAGATACTTCGAGATGAGGAATGAACTCAAACTGGGAATTTTATCCTATCCAAGTGTGGAAAGGAGAACTGAAGTGAAACTTCCACGAGAATCAAACTCAGTGGGGATTTAGAAAGCATGTACATTTTCTGCTTAAAGTTGACAACTCTATTGGAGAGAGGAAATCACTTGGGGATAAACACAACCAAAGTGAATGACACAACTTATGCCTTATGAACATGAATATGAATTGATTATGTATGATGTATGAATGAATGTTATGCTTATGCTGACAGAACAGACACGACACACAAACTGGTGATGAACAAAATCGGATACTCGGCCATTCTGGGGAATAGACGCATCCCTTGAGTTTTTGATGGTAAAACTCTGTCGGGGAAAAGGACCAGATCTTATCTTGATTCCAACATTTATTTGGTTGAATAAATGAAACTCGACCTTTACTGTGGAAGAATAAGATGTCCAATCTTATCTATTTGAGGTAATGATCTGCCACTCGGAGATATTTACGAGATTGATAGCAAGAGCACTTGACTTTGTATTTCGAGGTTTTAATCACTCTTGGAGAAGCTGTTGTTATTCCTCATTATGTTCATAAATCAAAGGAACTTGCCGTCTTTATTTTAAAAGCAAAAGTAAACTCTTTTTTTTTTCAAGAATGAAAACCAGATAAAAATGTCATTTTGCAAGGCAGAATAAAAGTGAGAATTGCGAACAAAAGGCACAAAAGCTCAAATTTTCATTAATAGGATGGTAATCAGCCAAATGTGTTATTCCATGGAGCATTACAAAGTTAGAAAATGGTAATTTAAAGGGAAAGGGATACATTGAAACTTAGTGACCACTATCCTTCTAACAACTTTGAATTCCAAGTATTCTTGAGCTTCTGTTGAAAGTGACTTGCTTGAGGATTCTTTGATAGATGACGTTCGCCTGAGATGATCCGATTCTTTTGGATGCAGTTATTTTCCATATGTCATATCCCAAATTTTGACCCTAGATTTCATCATCATTCTAGGAGCATCAAGCATTGTATTGTTAACCCTAACCTTGTTCAAGTTTGTTCCTTGTCTTTGCTTCATGATTTGATCAAAAGTCAAAGGCACGGTTGACTTTTGATCAAAAGTCAAAGGCACAGTTGAATTTTGATCAAAAGTCAAAGGCGCAGTTGACTTTTTCCTGATGAAACCCTAATTGGTGACCAGATGAAAATGAGCTTCATAGAACTTGGAACAAGACCAATTTGCATTTGATTCTTAACAAGGAGAAGCCTCTTGAGTGTATGTAAGCTTGATGGGTTGATGCTCACTCCAAAACATTGACTGATCATGTGAGGATTCTCTTGATTCTCTTGAGCAAAACCCTAATTTCATGAAGCAAAGACAAGGAACAAACTTGAACAAGGTTAGGGTTAGCAATGTAATACTTGATGCTCCTATAATGATGATGGAATCTAGGGTCAAAATTTTGGGTATGACAGTTACCCCTATTTAAATAACTTCACTGGATTACTTGAGTGGTGACAACCCTCAGGGAATCAAGGTGAAAGGTATTTAAATGCAGAAATAACTGGAAATTTTGCCCCTAGATGCAATGGTATCCTATGCTACAGACAAAACTGAATTAAAATGCTAGGAACGGTGCAAACATGCAATGAACTCTAGTATGATGCTCTATGATGGAATGATAAATGTTGAATGCACAATGCAGACCAAAATAACCAAGACCAAAGACCTGCTAGAGAAAGGAAAATACCACACTAGGAACATCCTAAGGACAACACCACTGGGGAAAGAGGAAAGCCACACTGGGGATATCCAAAGTGATTGATCAACAAGTTCAGACATGACCGGAAATCAGTGGGGAAAGATAGGCAGGAATAAGGTTTTCTCACAAGAGATCAAAGATGAAAGGGGAAATCTCGAACCGAAATAGGACAGGATGGTCTCCACCGGGGAATATCTAGAGTAGTTGATCAATATGTCCAAACATGACCGGATGACACTCTAGAATAAAAGACAAAATAGGAATCCTTATAACAATAGGATGAGCAAAACAAAATACAATCCTCATAGCAATAGGATTGATCCCAATGTTCCTCGTGACAATAAGAAATAGAACAGATTCTTATAACGATAGAATCAACAAAAAGATTCCTCATAACAATAGGGGATGTAGGCTCTCATAACAATAGAATCTGCAAACTGGATCCTCATAACAATAGGGATGGAAGATAGTGAGAATCCTCATAACAATAGGATCACTGAGCCAAAAGGGGTCCTTATAACCATAGGATCAACAACACATAACATTGGAGTTTTCAAACATCCAGCCTTCTGGAAATTCCTTAAAATGAAGAGTTCAAATGGGATCTTCAGGAACCATCAGGAAAGGTACAGAGTAACGACTCTCCTGTACGTACCAAATTAATTGGACTTGGACTGCAGGCAAAGGTAACAACCGGCCTTTAATGCATTGTTGCTAGTAACAACTAGACTTCAAGGGGATATTGGTGACGACCAAAGCAACTTACCAATGACAATTGGATTTCAGGAAGATCTACTGGGGTAGGAAATATTGGTGACAAACAATATCCCAAGACACCAAGAATAAACAGACCGACGAATGCCAGTGACGACTGGAGAAAAGATAATATATGGTGACGACCGCGTGAAAAAGACTTAGTAATCACGAAGTAACGTGATAACCGGACTTCATGGGGAAGTTAAACTGGTGATAACCAAACCAAGATAAAAAGCTAATGCAAAATGGACAATTTGAACATGATGAATATGATCATGGCATACAAATGTTGACTCAAGGAGAGACAAAATTTTAGTGGTGAGACTATCACAGGGGAAATGAATCCTCCACGTCAGCAACTCAGGCAAATACCAATAGGACGAGTACTGAGAACTTCCTCAAACTTGGTGATTATAATCAACAGATTAAAATAGTATCATCAGTTTCGACTTTAGTGGGATATTGAAAATTTTATGACAATGCCTTTGCGACCTTGAAGTTTTTTAGGGATATATGGAAATTTCCTTTTGATCCTCCCATGTATCAAAGAGATTTAATGTTTTGTCAAAACATTTTCAAAACATTTTCTTTTCAAAAACCTTTTATTTTCAAAGCCTGTTATTAACAAATAGATGGTGTTTTGTATAATAAGAAAAGGTAAAGGAAAGCATAAATGACAATAAAGTGATTGGTAAAATTTGTATTTATTGAAGAATGGTAGCTTGTAAATGGAAAAAGCTCCATGGAGTATTACAATAGTGAAAAAGGAAATAGGGAAAAGTTTACATTGAATCCAATAACTACTACAATCCCTAATAACTAAAATTCCCCAAATCCTTGCTTCTGACGAAAGCGACTGGATTCCTTTTCGGATGTTTCTTCGGTATACACCTTTTGATACAGTCAAATGCCTTTGTCCCTAACTTTTGTCTGGATCGCCCTTTCGGGTTTTCAATCCACCGGGACGCTCATTTTTGCCTAAGCCGCCCTTTCGGTTTTTCAACTTAGCGAGCTCTTATTATTTTTTGTTTTTCATCCCTAACTTTTGCCTGGATATCCTTCATAGGTTTAGATCCACCGGGATACCCATTATTTCCTAAGTCGTCATTTCTGGTTTTCGACCTAGCAGGTTTTATTTAGGAATAATATTTTTTAACTGCATCGTTGTTCATAGGATGTGCAAACTGCTCATCATCCATTGTTGTAAGGATGGGGGATCCTCCTGAGAAGACTGTCTTTACAATAAACGGGCCTTAGTAGTTGGGAGCCCACTTTCCTCGGGCATCTTTTTGTGATGGAAAGATTTTCTTGAGTACCAGATCTCCCTCTTTGAATTCACGTAGGCGAACCTTCTTGTCGAATTCTCTCTTAAGGTTCCTTTGGTATAATTGCCCATGACACATGGCTGTCATCCGCTTTACGTCGATGAGATTCAACTCGTCGTATCTGCTACGAATCCATTCTGCTTCTTCCAACTTGGTTTCCATCAGGATTCTCAAGGATGGAATCTCTACTTCCATTGGGAGAACTGCTTCCATACCATAGACCAAGGAGAAAGGGGTTGCCCCTGTTAAAGTGCAGATGGAGGTTCGGTATCCATGCAACACGAAGGGTAACATTTCATGTCAATCCTTGTAGGTCTTGACCATCTTTTGCAGGATTTTCTTAATGTTTTTATTGGCAACTTCAACAGCTCCGTTCATCTTCGAACTGTAGGGTAAAGAATTATGGTACTCAATCTTGAAGGACTCACACAATTCTTTTATCATCTTGTTGTTCAGGTTAGTTTCATTATCTGTAATGATTCTCCTTGGAATTCTATAATGACAAATAATGTCCTTCTTGATGAAGTGAGCAACCACTTGCTTGGTCACATTGGTATATGAGGCAGCTTCTATCCACTTTGTAAAGTAATCGATGGAAACCAAGATGAAACGATGGTCGTTGGAAGCCTTGGGTTCAATTGCTCCAATCATGTCAATGCCCCACATAGAAAAAGGTCACGACGATGTTAAAACATTCAACAGTTTTGGAGACACGTACACCTTATCAACATATATTTGGCATTTATGGCATTTCTTGGCGTATTGGATGCAATCAGATTCCATAGTCAACCAATAATATCCATCCCTCAAACACTTCTTGGACATGGCATGGCTGTTGGCGTGAGTCCCAAATTGTCCCTCATGAATTTCTTGCATTAACAGGTCGGATTCACTCTTGTCAACGCATTAGTAGAACCATGTCATGATTTCTTTTATACAGCACACTGTTACTGAGGAAAAACTTAGACGCCAATCTTCTCAAAGTTATCTTGTCAAGAGTAGTAGCATTAGCTGGATATTCTTAATTTTGCAGATACAACTTGATGTCGTGGAACCATGGTTTTCCATCTGTTTCCTCTTCCACTGATTGGCAATAAGCAGGCTCAGTCTTTCTTTCAATCTGGATGAGGAGCGCTCATTGATAAATCTAACCTTCCACATGGAGGCTAACATAGCCAAAGCATCAGCAACATGATTCTCGGACCTCGAAACGTGTCAGAAAGTGATCTCGTCAAAGTACTTGATCATTTCCACAATATAAGCTTGGTAGGGGATCAACTTTTTGTCTCTGGTTTCCCATTCACCCTTAACTTGGTATATCACCAAAGCTGAATCTCCACTCACTTCAAGAATTTTGATGCGAAGTTCAATGGCCGCTTCAAGACCTAGAATGCATGCTCCGTACTCGGTGATGTTGTTTGTACATTCAAAGTCTAGTCTGGCTGTAAACAGAGTGTAACCACCATCCGAATTTTTCAAAATGGCACCTACGTCGGGCCCATTGTAGTTAGAGGAACCATCGAACATCATTTTCCAAAGGGAACTGGGCTCGGGACCTTCATCTGGACCAGATTCTTCATAATCTTTCCTTATCAACATAATGTCTTCATCAGGAAAATCAAGCTTAAGAGGCTCATACTCTTCAATTGGTTGCTCTACGATGTATTTTGACAAGATACTCCCTTTAATGGACTTTTGAGTTACGTACTGGATGTCGTATTCGGACAAGAGCATATGCCATCGGGCAAGCCTTCCAGTCTGAGTAGGATTTTCAAAGATATACTTTATCAGATCCATTTTGGAGATTAATAAATTAGTGTGGCAGATCATGTATTGCCTGAGGCGTTTGGCAGCCCAAGCTAGAGCACAGTAAGTTTTCTCTAAAAGCGAGTATCTACTTTCACAGTCGGTAAACTTTTTGCTTAGATAGTAGATGGCGTGCTCTTTCCTTCCAGTCTCATCATGTTGTCCAAGTACGCGACCCATGGACCCTTCTAATACTTTCAGATACATAAAGAGAGGTTTGTCAGGCACAGGCGGAATCAGAATTGGAGGTTCTTGGAGATAACCTTTGATCTTTTCAAAAGCTAACTGGCAATCAAAATTCCATTCGACTGCTTAATCCTTTCGAAGTAGCTTAAAGATAGGCTCACAAGTAGCAGTCATGGTTAAGATGAATCTGGAGATGTAGTTAATTCTACCAAGAAAACCCCTGACTTGCTTCTCGGTTTGCGGCGCGGGCATTTCTTGAATTGCTCTGACTTTATCTGGGTCAACTTTAATCCCTCGTTGGCTAACAATGAATCCAAGTAATTTTCCAGACCGAACTCCAAAAGTACACTTAGATGGATTGAGTCGCAATCTGAACTTTCCGAGACGCTTGAACAGCTTGAATAGGTGATCCAAATGGTCCTCTTTGCTTTCGGATTTAGTGATCGTGTCATCGACATAGACCTCTATCTCCTTATGCATCATGTCAAGGGAGAGTGTAACCATCACCCTTTGGTAAGTAGCACCTGCATTTTTTAGTCTGAATGGCATGACCTTATAACAATAGGTCCCCCAAGGTGTGATGAAGGTAGTTTTCTCCATATCGTCAGGATCCATTTTGATCTGGTTGTATCCTGAGAAACCATCCATGAAAGAAAAGATGGCAAATTTAGCAGTATTATCCACTAAGGTATCGATGTACGAAAGAGGGAAGTCATCTTTTGGGCTAGCTTTATTTAAGTCCATATAATCGACACACATTCGCACCTTTCCATCCTTCTTTGGTACAGGAACAATATTGGCCACCCATTACGGATACTTCACAACAGCAAGAAATTCGGCGTCAATCTGTCTCTTAACCTCTTCTCTAATCTTCAAGGCCATATCTAGTCTCGCTCTTCAGAGTTTCTGTTTGACAGGAGGACAATCAGGCTTGAGTGGTAGCTTATGAATGATGATGTCTGTGTCCAAACCGGGCATATCTTGATATGGCCAAGCGAACACGTCCATATACTCTTGGAGTAGCTTTACCAACTTTACTCTAACATCTGCCCCAAGTGTAGTGCCGATCTTGATTTCCTTTCTCTTTTCTTCACTACCCAAGTTGATGGTTTCGACCTGTTCTTGGTGTGGTTAGAGATTTGTGTACTCGTATTCAAACATCTTAGCCAATTCATCTGGAATGTCACAATCTTCCTCACCCTCATCTTTAGCTTGATTAATGTGTGCATCAAAGTTAGGAGAGATCAGAGAGTCATCAGATTCAATGTGGGTATTAATGATTCTGCATGTTTTAAATGATTGCTTTTATTAAAAACGAAACAAAAGGTGATGCAATGAGGGAATGCTCTTATGTTCTTTTTAGTGGTTATGAAAGATTGCCTTTTTCATTTTAACAGTGAAAAGCAAAAAAGTAAATGAACAAAACAGGAATTTAACAAAACGCCTTCATTCATTAATCTTTGAAAAACAGAAGGGGGCCTTACAAAATGATCCTATAGTCTTGGGCACGACTATGAATTTTTTGAAAACATTAAAACAAAACAACAAAGATTACTTTGATAACAGGAGGATCTCAGGAATCTCCACAGAATCCCAATTGCTCAAAGCCACATCAGAACGGTATACCAAGTGGCTTAGGTCTTCATCTTCAAAGTCTATGACAATTGCATTTACTTGGAAGTCAGCACTGACGAATACTTCTTGGATTTCTCTCGGTCGGCTTTGGTTGGGAGTTGACGCTTTCTTAGTTGGTTTGTAACCTAACCCAAAGCGGTCCATCTTGATTTTGACGTCGATCACTTCACCCCCAGCCTGCTGTTTTACCATCCTCAATAGCAGAGATGACACCTTTTAGAGATGTAAAAGACGGAAAGACCCTCTGCTCAGGCTTCTCTACCTCAAACATGACCACGTTTGCAATTTTAAGCGCTTGGAAAGCAGTTTCCACGCGTATTCATCTGCTTCAATGTATTTGAAGGAAGAAAGATTGCTCACCATGATATCTTCTTCTCCAAATATGGTTACTAGCTTGTCGTCAACCACAAATTTCATCTTTTGATTAAGAGTAGATGTAACTGCCCCAGCGGCATGGATCCATGGCCTTCGCAACAGACAGCTATAGTTGGGGTTGATGTCCATCACCTGAGAAGGTATGTCAAACACATGGGTGTCATACCCTAAATTTTGACCACCAAGATTTCCCATCATTGTACAAATTATCATCACAATATGGATGAACCATCATGCCTCATCAATCTCCTCAAAAGATGATTAAGCATTCACTACAATCAAGAAGTAGGGTTTTAAGCCCTCTCAGAGCACTTAGACAAAGGATCAATCAAGAAATGACATGATCTTCAACTTGTCTGGCCTCTCAATCACCTATGAAGGATCAAGGGGACTCCCACATCAAGAATCAAGCACAAAGTTGCAACATTCTAAGTAGATTAAGCCTCAAGATCGCCTGTGTCACCAAATTAGGGTTTGATCGACCAGGGTCCCCCAGATGAAAATTTCCATCTGGGCATGAGCCAATGCCTCAATGTATGGACATATAAGCTCAAAAGGATCTCAAGAACCCATCCACAATGGCAAAATCACCTTGAAGGTCCATCTATCCAAAAATCAGGAATTAGGGTTTTGACCTAATTCAACCCTTGAGTTAACTTATGAAGTGAGGCATGGCTTGAAGCTTCAAAATGAACTTCAAAGACCTAAAATACATCATATTGACATGTTCACAAGATTTGATTGGCTTAAAGAGCTTAAATCATAAGCCACAAGAACTCAAAACCATCTGATCACAAATTAGGGTTTCTGATGGAAAAAGTCAACCCTATCCTTGACTGTTGGCCCACCCTTGATCTCAAACCTTGGGGAGGGGTCCAAGACATTCCTAAATACCCTTGGAGGCCATCCATGAAGTTTAATTAAGCCCAAGGATTGATTTCACAAAAGGATCACAAAGTCAAAATTTCATCTGATGAAAAAGTCAACTGTACAAAAATCCAAGTTTGACTTTTTGGATTTTTGGTCAACCAAGGCTCCTTAACCCTAAAACAATGTTAATATGTGATTTAAATCATCATTCATCAGGAAAAATCAAAGAAAGTGAGTTAACTTGCTAAAGGGGTAACCATAAAAAACTTAGAATTTTTCTAAGTTATGGAACAAAGTGGCTAGGGTACCAACTTTACAAGGCCATATCTCCCAAACCCTAAGGCCTTTTTCTCTCATTCAAAGCTCAGATAGAAGCCCTCATTACATACTTCAAAAGTATCAACTACAAGAGTTTCCAACTTTTCATGGATTCTAAGTTATGATTGGATCAAAATCACTAAAACTTGGAATTCACCACTTTTCCAACACTTAGACAAAATTCGGTCTAAGTCAGAAAAACAAGTGAAACACCAAAACTTGGAGGGTTATTTCACATAGTTCTAGGATGAATCAATTCAAGATGTAAACATCAAAGTTATTGTGCATATTGCCAACAATCCAAGGAACTCATTGGCATGAAACAACTCAGCTTGAGCCAAGAGTTATGGCTGCTGCAAGACACCATAGCACGACTGTCTTGAAAAGTCAGTTTGTGTGATTTCTTGCCATACACGATTTTGAGCCAAAAAGCTATGATCGCTATGCCACATTCATCCAATCTGATCCAACCTTCAAACTTGGACTGAAATGCCAAGAACTTATCCTTGAGAATTGATGAGTTTTTGGCATATATGCCTTGAATTCAAAGGGCATTAATGTGGAATAGTGCACATTCAAGATTATCACTCTCCTCAGTCAAGTTCTCTGATTAAACAACAATTAAAAGGATTGAAGAATGTGATTTCAGTCAATACATAGCTGATATATTTGGGACAGCTATTGCACCTAGTGCAAGAGGCATTTTTGCCAAGCCAAGACCATTGAACCATTTCCTTATCCTCTGAGCTTCAAGAGAACCACTTAAACACAACTCCTCTACTATAAATAGAGGTCCTAACTGATCATTCAAACTACACCAAAGCTCATGATAACAAGGCTTTCTCTCTTTCACTCCTTAGGCCTAAAAACTTTATTTCTTGAGAGGTTACTATCGGGTTTTGAGTTGGAGATCAATACCACTCAAACAATTGATTCAGACACATTACATATAACATGTAGAGGGTGTCTGAACACTCACCTCTCATCTGTAACATCAAAATCACCAAATGGCCATCCAAATGCACAAAACTCATGACTTGCTGCAGAAGGAATCGGGTTGATCAATCTAAAGTGCTCTCAATCACTCCAAGCATTCAAACACTTTCCTTAGGGTACAAGGAAGCTGTCCAAAGCATTAGAACTCAACTGTAACACCTCCATCACTAAATTCGATTCTCACCTGCAGAGGTAAGCCTCAAACTTTCAAACTCATTGAATCATGCATCATAAACATGTTTTGTGATTACCATTGTGTTTCTGGACGTTTGTAGATCCTTTACCCTCAATCAATTATTGTTTACAGTTCGTGTATAGGATTTCATTGAGTTCACGCAAATTTTAGGGTTCTTCAGGTTTTTTCCTATTATGCTTTGATTCACTTAATTTCAATAAAATTGACTATTGCCATTGTGTTCCTTGTCTCAAAGCGCGTGATTTTCATATTTGGATCATGAGAAATGGTTGAGAAACGAGTGAGATAGGAGGCTTCACGTATTTGAGCTTAAGGATGAATATGGCCATGGTGCCATTCTTCAGAAATTCAACTTGTTTTACTATATATTTATCACTTGCCATGTTATAACTGAATTGGAATTGCGCCCTAGTGGAAACACTAGTATGTTTGTGTGTGTGAGCGAGTGAGAGGTTTGGGGTTCGAATCCCCCTCGCCCCAGACCTTTTGATATTTTTTTTCAATCATTTTCAAAAGGAATTTTCACTTATTATTATCCCTTGCCATTCTCTTTCAGCCACACGCAAGTGGCTCAGTTGGCAAAATTTTGAACTATCCTCCCCAAGGGCGTGAGTTCAAACCTTGGGGGACCATTTCTAATTTTTTATCACTTGATTTTATCAATTATTTCACCAATCTTTTAACAACTTTAAAAATTAATTTCTCATTAATTTTTCATCATTTTTTATTGGTTCTTTTTGCAAAAATTCACAAAATTGATAAAATATTTTATTCTACAAAAATCTCACACAAAAAATATTATTTGTCCATATTTCATATTTTTTTATAAAGAACTTATTTTATTTGTTTTAAACATTTGAAAATATTTCTTTCCTCTTGATCTTTTCAAGACCAAATGAGTTCTAAATCATCTTGTGATTAAAACCTCATTTTTTAAACCTTAACCAAAAATCACAAGTAGTTTATTTAAACTTATTTGGTATATTTATCATTTCATTAATTTTCTTTAAAGAATTACTTTTAAAAGAAAATGAAATTAGGGTTTCTTTGATTTTTGATCCTTATCAAACATTTCAAAACACTCATGGGCCTCTAATAGAGTGTAAGACCCAACCCTTTTTTGTACATAAAATAATTTAGGCCTTAGTCGTTGTATAAGTCCCGATACAATTTTCAAAACAACGGTGTGATCACTGTTTTTTCCATGGGCCTCTCCTTGAGTTGTAAGCCCCATATCTGGTACAAAAATAAACTCTGGGACTCTAATAGAGTGTAAGACCCAACCCCCTTTGTACATAAATAATTTTGGGCCTCAGTCATTGTATAAGTCCCACTGTGTTTTAGAAAATCTCGGCACGATCTCCATTTCAAAACAAAATCAACTGGGCCTCTCCTTGAGTTGTAAGACCCATTCCTTTGTACATAAATAATTTTGGGCCTCAGTCATTGTATAAGCCCCTGAACAGTTTATAAAACAACCGTAAGATTATTGTTTGTCATTTGGGCCCCTCCTTGAGTATAAGCCCCAACAATCTTTTCAAAAACAACTTCTCCTTTGATTTAGGTTCAAATATACAGTTGTTATCAAAACTTTCTTTAATTTCTTGAACAACTAACCATACAGCTGTTACAATGGAAGCTTGCTCACCTGTAAGTTTTTACCAGCTTTAATTTACATGCTTTTATATATATATATAACTGTATTGTGGGAAGCTTGCTCACCTGTAAGTCCTTCTTTCATATCCTTTTAAATACTTGTCATATATCAACTGTATATATACTTGTATATTTGCTTAGAGTTTTCCCCGATAACTAGGTCTAGAACTAGGTAAATCCAGTTGGTCACTCTTTAATACACTCAAAACTAGATCCCTATAGGATTTCCAAATACAGTTTTGCCTTCTCTTGGGCTTAAATAATATGGAACAAAGAGAAAGACATTATTCTCGGTGAAACTTTTCTCAGGCTGTTACTATTAGAAATTGTCAAAGAAGTTCATTTTTCCCATAGAGGATTAATTCTCGGTGAAACCTCTCTTGAATTTCTTCAAACCCTAGAACTGTTCACTAAAGAAAAGATTATTCTTGGTGAAACTTTTCTTGAACTCTTCTTAAGTTTGGGACCCACAGGCTTCCTAAAAGCATCCCCGCCTCCTCTTGGGCCTTGTACAAGGACCCTCTGGCTTATTAGAAGTTCTCATGCCTTCTCTTGGGATTAATACAAGGACCCTGAAGACCTCTTAAAGGTATAAGACAGAACTTATTCATCCTTTACTAAAGCAGTCTTTCCAGTGTCAAATCTCAGACCAATTTAGGGTTGATTCTCATCCCTGAAAACACCTGCCTCCTCTTGGGCATCATACAAAGATAAACTCTCCCATACTAGTAGACTTGGATAGTCTAATCCCCTCTCGGATCTCAAAGACATTCTCAAGCTCCTTACAAACACTAGAGAAACCCCGATCATCCGATCAATCTCCAACTTAGTTAAACCCCATGGGTTCTAAAACCCAGTCTCTCTCCTAAAATCCCCCAGCCAAGGTCAGTTTATCATCATTATAACACTATCCCAAATCAGAACCTCATGGTCTCTGATATCTCAACTCTTCTGTAACCCTCAGCAAGAGTTGATTCTTCATTTGGACCTGCCCCAGGATCTTAATAATCCTCAGCAGCAGTCAGCCTCCTCTTGGGCTTTGTACAATGATTCTCCCTTAGCAGAGCTAACCCTTTTAGACTCTCTTGTTGAGTCAATCACCTTTCAATACTCTCTTGTTGAGTCAACTCATTTTTAGCCTCAATCTTGGGCTTTGTATAAGACAGATAAAAGCACTCTTTTGTTGAGTCAATCTTTTTCAGTCTCCTCTTAGGCTTGGTATAATGATTTCCCCTAGCAGAAGTCAACCTCCTCTTAGGCTTCGTAAAATAATTTCTCCAGTTTATTCAGCAACAATCTTGGGCTTTGTACAAGACAGATAAAAGCACTCTCTTATTGAGTCAAACCCTTTTTAGCCTCAATCTTAGGCTTTGTACAAGACACCATATAAATTTCCCTAAACAGATTCAAACTTCTTACAGCCTCAATCTTGGGCTTTTGTACAAGACAGATAATACTCTCTAGTAGAGTCAAACTCATTTTAGCCTCAATCTTGGGCTTTGTACAAGACACCTAAAAAATCATCATCCGAGTCAGTAAAGTCTCACTTTAGCCTCAATCTTGGGCTTTGTACAAGACAGATAAAGATTTTTTTTTCCACAGAGTCAGACTCCTTTTCAGCCTCAATCTTAGGCTTTGTACAAGACACATAAAAACCCTCCCCAACAGAGTCAAAAACCTTTTTTAGCTTCAATCTTGGGCTTTGTACAAGACAGTGTAGCGAGCGATTTTGGGACGTGGTTGCGAAGCACTGCCGCTCTTTGGTATCTACAGTTCGATTCATTTTTTATCCTATTAAAGCTGATGAAGGAAGGGAAATAGATGTCTCCAATTAACCCTGCTTGCAAACTGAGTTTGAACAGATGACTGTTGGTTTACAGATGCTACAAAGATTGTGGATCTCTTTTAGGTTTATTTTGTTTTAAAAAAAATGTGTCCGGTCTATTGGTGGGAGGTTAAGACTGATGCTTTTTTATTGAATTTTGGGTTTTGGAGTAGTGTGCTCGCTAAGATTTTTCTTTCAATCTTATGCTTACGTATTCCCGTTTTTCCGAAACAGGGAAATCAGAGCGTTCGTAGTTCCTCCTATTCTATGGGAGGAAATGGTGTTTTGGTGTCTTGTTCAAAGCCCAAGACGTGAAGCGAAAGGTAGTTTGTATCTTGTTCAAAACCCAAGATGTGAAGCTGAAGGGTTTGACTTTAGAGAGAATTTGTCATCTCTAAAGAGGGGTTTATCTGTCACAACTGTTTATAAAGGAGAATTACTTTAACCGGGATGTGTGAATCCGGCAATGCCATAATTTCCTTTATAGGGGATTTCCAACCTGAAGGAGAAGACTTTAACTCAGTGTAGAGCAATGCCATCTTTCCTTTGGAATTTCTCATGCTAAAAGAGGGACAGTGGCATGGATGTAGATGATCCAGAGGCTTGCCGCTTACAGCGATTAGATGAAGGGGAAGGAGTTGTTGATGTTTGTGTACTATGAACGAGGCACAGCTTTGATGCTAAAAGGTTGATTGGATCAACCAGTGGTTTTCTTATACAAAGCCTAAGAAGAGGCTATTGGTGCTGTTTCAGTTGAGTGACAGGTCCAGTATATTGGTTCAAAGAGAAAATCAGTTCTTATATGAGTAACGCTGTACTCAGGGATTTTTATTCGAGGATCAGGGATATTTCCTTTTCTTTGAGGAAATGGGAAATCCAATGGGTATTGAGACTGTCCGTGTCTACGGGGTTCCTTCCTATTCTTGAAGGGTGCTTGAGAATGTCTTTGAGACTCAAGGAAATTAGACTGTCCAAGTCTAGGGTTTCATCTTTTGTACTATGCTTTGAGAAACAGTAGTAGACTCTTGGAAAGACTGTTCTATTAAGATGACTGATTTCTGTTCCTATACCTCTAGGAGGTCGTCGGGACAATTTGTATGAAGCCCAAGAGGAGGCTATCATTCCTGGAGGAAGAAATCATTTATACAAAGCCTAAGAGGAGGTTGTGAATACTTCTAAGAAGCCGACGGGTCCTTGTACAACGCCCAAGAGGAGGCGAGGATGCTTTTAAGAAGCCTGTGGGTCCCCAAACCCCGAGAAGTTCAAGACAGGCTATTCACAAAGAATAGATCAAGCCAGGAAAGGTCGAGAATTTGGAAGAAACTCAAGAGAAGCAATTCACGGAGTAGAGATCATCTCTAGGGAGTAGAGCTTCTTTGACAACTTCTACGAGTGACAGTCTGAGAAAGGGTTCAAAAAGAATATGCCTTTCACATCTCCATATTGTTTAACCCCAAGAGGAGGGAAGACTGTATCTGGTAATCCTATAGGGATCTAGTTTTGACTATTTAAGAGTGATCAACGGGCTGAGTGCTAGACGTAATTGCCGGGGAAACTCTAAATATCTATACAATTATTACACAGTTTATATGAGTTTATGAAAGAAGACTTACAGCGAAACAGCCCCACAATACAGTTATATGTATATGAAAGCGGTAAATGAAAGCGGATAAACACTTACTCGATTGTAGAGCTTCCATGCTGTTTGGTTAGTTGTTCAACAAAGAAAGATTGAAAACAACAGTATATCTCAAAATCAAAGGAGAAAGTGCTTTGAAAAAGAAAGATTTGGGGCTTACAGCTCAAGGAGAGGCCCAAGGTTTTATCAGTGATCGCACTGTTGAATTTGTACAGAGGGACTTATACAATAAGTGAGGCCCAAAAATTGTTTTCTGTACAAAGGGATTTGGGTCTTACACTCTCTCAAGAAGCACAAAAGGTTTAAAGAAAAAAAGATGGGTCTTACTACTCGAGGGTAGGCCCAGATGATTTTTCGTTTGAAATGGCGATCGCGGCGAGATTTTCTTTTTACGCAAAGGGGCTTATACAATATCTGAGGCCCAAAGTTGTTTTGGTTAAACGGGGATTGGGTCTTACACTCTATTAGAGGCTCAAAGAGTTTTGGATGGGTCTTATAGCTCGAGGAGAGGCCCAATTGATTTTTAAAAGGCGACGATCGCGCCGTTTACTTGTACAGAGGGACTTATACAATAAGTGAGGCCCAAAATTGTTTGTACATGGGGGTTTGGGTCTTACACTCTCTCAAGAGGCCCAAAAGGTTTAAAGAAAAGAAATGGGTCTTACTACTCGAGGGTAGGCCCAGATGACTTTTTTTTTTAAATGGCGATCGCGCCGAGATTTTTGAAAACACCGGGTGTCTTATACAAAGACTGAGGCCCAAAAATGACTTGGTTTTCAAAGGGGTTAGGTCTTACACTCTAATAGAGGCCCAAAAGGTTTTGAAAATGATTTATGAGGGTTGAATTAATCAAAAACCCTAATTTGTTTTCAAAATGTGTTTTAATTGAATAAACTATTCAATTAAAATGATCAAAATTGTTTAACATGTGGAAAACAAATTGTGATCTTGGATTAATGTTTCTTAAATCAAGTTTTGCCCTACAAAATGATTAGAAATCATAAAAATGTGAAAAATCAAGAAGGAAAAAATATTTTAAATGTCAAAAACAATTAAAACATTAATTCTTTGCCAAAATATCAATTATATGAAATAAATAATATTTTTGGGTTTTTTTCATAAAATAAAATATTTTAACATTTTTGTGAATTATTAAAAAAAGAATCAACTCAAAATCATTAAAACTCAGAGAGAAATTAATTTTTGAATCAATTAAATAAAATCACAAAATTCAAATATTTGAATTTGTGAAAATGGCGCCATGAACAAGCGCGTTTTCTTCCTTGCCCAGATTTGCATTTTCTATCCAATCTCACTGAATACTTGATTATATCATGCAATCCACATATCAATATGCTCGTCTCAACCTCACGATCATGTTTATGACAATTAATTTCATTTAAATTAAGCATAAAACAAGAAATCACGATAAATCCTTAAGAACCCTAAATTCTGCATGAAGGCTGGGATTTTTTATACATGATTCAAACAAAGCAATTACTTGAGGGGAAACATTCCATGCATGATTATGAACATTTGGCAAAAGTATTGTGCGAGGAAATATGCATAGATTGAGAGATGACCAAGTTTGGGCTTACCTCTAGGTCGTGACAGCAAGAGCAAATTGATTTCTGAGTTGGAGGTGTTACAAATGAATTGTGATGATCTAAACAGCTTCCCTACACCCTATGGAGTGTGTTTGAAAGCTTGGACTTGATGGAAATTGGCTGGATCACTTCATGGCATCTCAACTGCAACTTGGTTAAAACCTTGAGCAATTGACTGGTGATTCTGAGAAATCAGTGTTCCAGATGTTGTTTAAGTGTTTGATCAGCTCACATATGATGTATATGAGGTGTGTGTGTGTGTGTGATTGGTTTGAGTGGAATTTCTCTCTAATGAAAACCCCGATAGTGACTTGCTAAGAAAGGCATTTTTTAGAGTGAGAAGTGGATTTTGAGAAAGGCAAGTGTTGTAGGCCTTTGGTGTACTTAAACTGATCACAATTGAGCTCTATTTATAGTAGAGCAAGTTTGTTTTGCAAGGAATAGTGAATGGCAACTGCTGAGTAAGGTTGGCCAATGTTGGCAAATGAAAATCCAAGTCTCCTCTAGCCATTGACTAGAGGTTAGGGCACAGGCTGCTGGTCCCCTTGGTCTTGGATAAGTCTTGACTGAATTCAGTTGCTAATGGCTCAGTTCATGTCACCTTGGTGCTTCCATTGAATGCTCCAATCCAAAATTGGAGTCTTGTCCCTATTTTGGGCAATTCTAGGTTTAGCATGTTATTTCTTGTTCCGAGGACTTTGGAGGCTTGGCTCAGTGATTGTCCCCTTTAGATTCAATCCTCAGATGTGTCCAAAGTGATGACAAGGCTTGGAATTGGCTGATTTTGGCAAATCGAGCAAAAGTACAAAATTCTACCTTGCCTTGGCAAATTTCAGCAAGGCAACTTGCCAATGTCATATCTCACGGCCCAAATTGAATTTAGTGATGTTCTTGGCCATTTTGGAAAGCCCTTATATAATACAACAACTGTTTGATCATATTTGGTTTTGATACCTTTTGGATCCAAGTGAAAAATCCTCCTACATTTGGAAAAAAGTAAGGCAGATTCTGACTTAGTGAAATTTTCACTAAGTGTTGGAACAAACTGACTTTTCTTGATTTTGATCCCTCCATAACTCAAAATCCATGAGGAATTTGGACATAGGTCAGTATGAAGCTTTTGTAGAGGGCAATGAGATCTAAAAATAAAGCTTTGGATGGGGAAAATGGCTTTGTGGTTTTGGAGTTATGATCCTCCAAAGTTGGTACCTTTGTCACTTTATTTCATAACTTAGAAAATTTTCTAAGTTTTTATAGTTACCCCTTTTACAAGTTATCCCACTTTCTTTGATTTTTATTGATGAATGATGATTTAAATCATACATTAACATCATTTTAGGGTTAAAAAACCATTTTTGCAAAAAATCTCAAAAAGTCAAAGTTGACTTTTGTGCACAGTTGACTTTTTGTCAGATGAATTCCAAACTGTGCGATCCTTTGGGAAATCATGTCCTTGACCTAAATCAAACTTGATGGACATGTTCCATGGGTGTTATAGGGTATATTGAATCATGTCTTAGGGTTTGGGAGCATGTCCTGGTCAAAAGTCAAAGTTACAGTTGACTTTTCTCGCAAAACCCTAATTGTGGTCCAGATGAAATTGAAACTTGTTGCTCAAGCTTCTTGGATCAATCCATTGTTCCAAATGGATCAATATGGTATATTAAAGACCCTCAACTCATGTCTTGAGGTCTTGGTTCATGATTTGTCCCAAAAGTCAACTTAGGGGTGAATTAGGTCAAGAAACCCTAATTCCTGATTTTTTATGTATGCATCCCTTGAGGCCAAATTGACTTGATGATTGGGTCCATGAGGTTCCAGGGAGTATATTAGGATATGTTTTGAATCATTGGCTCATGCCCAGATGAAAATTTTCATCTGGAGGCCCTGGTCGACCAAAACCCTAATTTGGTGACATTGGCGATCTTGAAGGTTGATCCACCTAGAAGGGAGCAACCCTGTGCTTAATCCTTGAAGTGGGAGTCCTCTTGATCCATTGTGGATGTTTGAGAGGCTAGACAAGTTGAAGATCATGTCATTCCTTGATTGATCCTTTGTCTAAGCACTCAGAGAGGGCTTGAAACCCTAATTTTGATAGTAGTGAATGCTCACCCATCTTTGGGGAGACTAATGAGGCATGATGATTCATCCATATTGTGATGATGATTTGCACAATGATGGGAAATCTTAGTGGTCAAAATTTGGGGTATGACAGACAGACAGAATATTTTCCCTAAAAAAATCAAACTTTTAGCCTCCTCTTAGGCTTTATATAATGATATCCCCAAAAGAGTCAGTCTTTTTTAGCCTCAATCTTGGGCTTTGTACAAGACATATATAAACACTCTCTTGTTGAGTCAGTCTTTTCTAGCTTCCTCTTAGGCTTTGTATAAGGACTTTCCCAGTGGAGTCAATCAACCTCTTAGCTTTAAGCTTGGGCTTTGATCAAGGCACACAAAAATCAACATCCCCTCAGAGAAAATCAAAATCTCTCTGTAGGAAGTCATTTCTCTGTTTATCACTTATCAAAACAGACATTCAAAGCAAACCCTAATCCCAGATAACTGTTGTAAGTGACACACTCATTGATTCAAATATCCAGGCTATTGTCCATCTTTTATCTTGGTAAATCCTCTCTAATTGCTTTAAGCGGCAAGCCTCTGGATTATTTACATCCACGCCATTGTCCCTCTCTTAGCATGAGAAATTCCTAAGGAAAAATGGCATTGCTCAACACTGAGTTAAGGTGTTCCCCTTCAGGATAACACCCCTATAAAGGAAATTATGGCATTGCTGGATTCATATATCCTAGTTAAAGTAATCCTCCTTTATAAACAGTCACCCAACAGTTGTGATAAATAGACAAGATGTCTCCCCTTTAGAGATGACAAATTCTCCCTCAAACAAACCTTTTAGCTTCAATCTTGGGCTTCAAACAAGACACAAATACTCAAAGTTTTAGCTTCAATCTTGGGCTTTGAACATGACACCAAAACATCTTTTTCCTCCCATAGAATAGGAGGAACTACGATTGCTCTGATTTCCCTATTTCTTTAAAACGAGAATCCGTAGGCATAAGATTGCAAAATCTTAGCGAGCATACTAATCAAACAATCTAGGTCCAGTACCTTCATACCAATCAAAACTTAGGTCCAGTACCTTACCAAAAACACCAGAAAAACCCGAAAATCAACAAAAGACCCACTCTCTCTCATATTTCCCAAGAAACTTTCCCAACCCATCAACGGATAAACACCATCAAGTACAAAGCAGAACCTAAAGCTAACAACCTGTGGATAACCACATATAGCATGGGTAACTGACAACTCCCCATTGTATAACCTGACCCCGAACTCCCCGAATCTCTTTAAGTGTTTGTTCAGTTAAACATTCGCGTGCAAGGTTAGTTTGAGATAGCTTCCCTTTCCCTTCCAGCTTCATGGGATAAATAAGAAATCAGAAAGTAGCACCCCCCCTCCTCTTCATTAAGGAGAAAACCCAATTCTGCGATAAGGTGGTCGTGTCACCGACAAAAATCGCACGCTACAGATAAATGGCGACTCTGCTGGGGAAAGTTTATTTTGTCTGTTTAGGATTATAGACTAGAATTCTTAAGAGGTCTAGGATGTTAGTTTTAGGAATGAATATATATATCGCTTTTCCTACTTGATATCCGTGTTTATTTTTTTTGCTAATGGGAATGCGAGTGATGTCGCATGCGGAAAGTATGAGTGATACCTAAGATAGGTGATGGCAGAGACAGGCGGTCTTACAGGGAGTGAATCCCGAATAAGCTGTCCCGGTAGACCATCAAATCAGTGGAGATACCCTTTGAGGATTCAATGTCTAACAACTTCGGTTGTGAAAGCAGATTGTTCGATTGTGGTATCCATGAAATATAGGATTTAGTAGACAGTAACCATGTGACAATTTAGTAGTGCGGAAGCTATCGGAAATAGTTGTCACGCGATACTACACTCAATTGAGATTACCCTAAGATACTACAGCTCGCTCGGGTGAACCAGCCTGCTGTTGTTATCCCAAGGGGGTTAATGATTTTGAGTACAAGTACAAAAATTCACCATAGTACAACCTTTGGGATGGGTAGAGCCATGACTCCATGCTCGTGACGCTGAACATTTGAACCCATGTTTTTTCTATGTTTTTGTGTGCTGCATTCATGCATTCATTTCATTAAAAAACTTTTATACAAAGAAAAAATCTTCTTTTCTAGTCTCTCTTTTTCAAATTAAACTAAGACAATGATTGCAAATATCAGAGAAGAAAGATTGCGTTATGGATTTCGGTAGAAGGAAGACACGCAAGTACACCTTCAAGGTTCCAAAACTAGAGGATTTAAGAGGGTTGGCAAGGATGATCACCAACCCTGATGCTTTCAGAGCTAAATACGGAGAACTGCTGTCTCTGTTAAGGGTCCATGTAGTTGAAGGAATCCTCTCTATGCTGATTCAGTTCTACGATCCGATTTATCACTGTTTCACATTCCCGGATTATCAACTACAACCAACACTGGAGGAGTAATCTCACCTGACGGATTTACCCATCACTGACCAAGCTCCCTTTTCTGGAATGGAAGAAATTCTAAAGGACCAAACCATTGCAAGAGCAATCTATTTGGACGAGTCAGAAGTCAGGACTCACATGACCGCTAAGGATGGAATCCAAGGTTTACCAGCCAAGTTCTTAGTAGAGAAAGCCCTGTACATTGCCAGTATATGAAACGTTAATGCTTTCAAAGATATCTTTGTTCTACTTACATACGGGTTGTTCCTTTTTCCCAACATTTATAACTTCATTGATATCAATGCCATTAAGATATTTCTGATTGGAAACCCCGTACCAACCTTGCTCGCAGATGCTTATCATTCTGTACACTTAAGGAATTTGTACAGCGGAGGAATGATCAAATGTTGTGTACCTCTGCTATACAAATGGTTCACTTCCCATTTACCCAAGTCTGCTGCTTTTTGGGATCATAAGAGTACTATGCGTTGGTCACAGAGAATCGTGTATCTTACCAACTCTGACATAGATCGGTACAATAGGATCTATGACAGGATAAGAATCATTGACAAATGTGGAAACTTCCCTAATGTACCCCTCATAGGAACTAAAGGAGGAATAAACTATCATCCAGTTTTAGTTCGTCGTCAACTCGGATACCTGATGAGGCATATCCCGTGTAATGTTCATCTGGAAGGTATTTTCTTCAAGGAAGGAGAAAATGACAGGGCACTAAACACAGAAATAGTGCATGTCTAGAAACATGTTCACAGGAAAGGAAGAGAGTCTCTAGGAAAACCAGACTGTGTCTCTGTGGAACCCTATCTCCACTGGGTACAAACTAGAGCTCTCAAGCTGAGGATGCCTTACCCTCGTCAAGAAGTTCTTCCGTTAAAGGAATTTGTCCTTTATTTTATGTCTGATACGGAAAAACTCCAGGTCACTCTCAACAAAGTTCAACGGGAAAATAAATCTTGGAAGAATAAGTACCGCATTCTCAATGTGGAGCGTACCAAAATACAGCAACTGTTAAAAGAAAAGGACGCTCTGATTAGGATATTAGACCAACATGTTGTAGAAAATCAAGAAGACCGAAGAAATTTGCTCGCTCCTTTCACTTGGCAAAGGACTGACAACCTGATAACGGCTCAAGAGCCCCGGTCAAAGAAAAGGAAAATACCAGAACCAGCATCTGAGCTCTTCTCAGAAAGGACTCAGGATCCATAAGCTTAGACATTTCCTTTTACAGTACTTTGTAAAATATTGTATTTCCATTTCTGCAATCTTTGAATTCAATAAAATGGGGTTTCCCCACTTTATGATATTTGCAATACAATTGTTGAAGTTTCTTTTGATTAACAAAATTTTTAAAATATAATTATTGCATATCATTCATCATTCCCGCATAACGCATTCTTCTTACTTACGAATCTCACATCTGTGTCTCAATTCTAGAGTCAAACTGTCTCATTCGTACAATACTCGGCCCAATCGACAAAAGAAAATGGATGATCTCGAGGAAGAGAACAGAGAGCTGTGAGAAGAAATCGACGCTCTGAAGGAAGATCTGAAAAAACTTCACAGTGACATGCAATCTCTGGTGACAGCTCAGAGGCAACAACAAAGGACTGTGATCTCAGAGATCACATCCACGCCCATAGTAGAGACACATGATCCTCGGTACAACATGCCTAAAGATCGTCCCTGGGGCATGCCTGTCTACTTTATCCCTGAAGGATATATTCTGCCGGTCACAGAAGACCCAGAAACTGTAGCAGGAACCGCTGGGCCTGAAGGTTACAAACTTCGGGAAAGCGAAGATGCAAGGGGCATGACAGCAACTCTTGAAGGTTACAAACTTCGGGATAGAGAAGCACCAAGAGTCACTGCTGTAATGACTATACCACAACCCGTGGTACACACTGTCCCGAAAAGACGGATTCCACAAGTAATCTCTGGTGGAAAGAAAGTATGTACGACAGAATGAATGAGTTCCAGGACAATTCCTGGAGATGCAGAAGGAACTGCATGCCATTCGTGGTCAGGATTTATTTGGAAAGGACGCCTCAGACCTTTTTTTGGTCCCCAATGTGAAAATCCCGCACAAATTCAGGGTGCCCAAATTTTAAAAATACAGGGGCAACTCTTGCCCTCAAAGTCATTTGGTGATGTACGCTCGAAAGATGTCAACTCAGACAGAGAACCAACAGATACTGATCCATTATTTCTAAGATAGTTTAACCGGTGCCGCACTCAAATAGTACTTGGGTTTAAACCGCACCAAGATCGTCACGTTCAGAGATCTTGGCGCTGCCTTTGTTCAGCAGTATAAGTATAACCTGGACATGGCGCCGAACAGAGATCAACTCAGAGCAATGTCGCAGAAGGACAAGGAAACCTTTAAGGAATATGCTCAGAGATGGCGTGAAATTTCCGCCCAGATTTGTCAACCTCTTAAGGAAAAAGAGATGACAAAGATCTTTTTGAAAACCTTGAGTTCATTCTACTACGACCGAATGGTCGCTAGTGCGCCCAGCGACTTTACTGAAATGGTAAATATCGGAGTACGCCTTGAGGAAGCAGTCCGAGAAGGACGTCTGGTCAAAGATACAGGACCATCAAGCAGTACCAAAAGATACGGTAATGCTTTCACTAAGAAAAAAGAGCAAGATATTGGTAATATCTCTCTCGGAAAGCAAAGGCGACGGTATCAACCAGTAGCAGTTGTAACTTCTGCTATCAACCCTGCGCCTGTTCCCACGTATCAACCTCAGGTTGCTCAGAGCCAACCGAATCAACAATAATATCAGCAAAGGACACAACAGCCTCTTCAGTGGGCTCGTCCTCAGTACAACAATAATAATCGTACAATGCGACCGCCAGGGTTTGACCCTATATCGATGTTGTACGCAGAACTGTTTCCACTACTACTGGTCAAGGGGCACGTCCAAACCAGGTCTCCTCTTACAGTACCAGAAAATCCGCCTTTTTGGTTCAAAGCGGATTAAACTTGCCTTTACCATCAAGGAGGATCGGGCATAACATAGAAAACTGTCTTAGCTTCAAATCCAATGTGCAGAAGCTTGTCAGGACCGGGGTCTTATCCTTCAAGGATACAAATCTAAATGTTCAGACAAACCCATTGCCTCAACACGAGAAAGATGGAGTAAATTTGATAGAGGGGGGATCTAAACACAGCTATCAAATACACGATGTACTCCTATTGGGAACCAACCTGGTCAACTTGCATTGCAGACAGAGCAGATACGGTCATGTATCATTTCACAATTATCACCAGTGTGATATCTGCTCTAAAGACAATCAAGGATGTTCCGCTGTGCAATCAGCTTTACAAGAACAGATGGATCTCGGATGGATCCAAGATCACCAAATCCGTGAAGTCAACATGACTTATACAAATTCCAACATCATTCAGAACCACAAAATTCTAGCAATGAATGTCAACTTGGTGGCAATGCACTCAAGGCAAAGCCAGCATGATGATCTGCCACGACACGATAACAATTCATGTCCGATATGCTCGATAAACAATTACGGATGCTCTTTTGTACTAGAGGCCCTCCAGTGTCAGATGGATCTCAGATGGATTCAGGATTACCGTGACAGAAGTCATTATCAAGTTAATATGATTCAAAACTTTGATATTCGCTTAATGAATACCAGTCTGGTGGAATTACACGTTAAGCAAGTCCAGCTCGGTTTTCTGGCTTCACATGATTATCAGAACTGTAAAGTATGTCGTGAGAATGACCAAGGATGTGCACTTGTTCAAAGAAAGCTTCAACACTTGTTGAACCACTGGTGGCTTCCGATCTATCTAGATGAAGACACACAACAAGTCAGTATGACTGACGGGAACCCTACTAGGCATCAAAGCCAGGATGTTCAATCAATGGAAACAGATCTAGTGAGGTTGCACTGCATACAAAGCAGACGTGGCCGAGTGCCACCACAAAACTATGAGCGCTGTAGAGTTTGCTCAGAGAACAACCAAGGATGCTACCTCGTGCGAGCAGCCCTTCAAAGTCAATTGGACCAAAAAGAAATTCGACCATGTTCAAGTTCTGGTTCGATCAACGGAATGCAAGACTACCTTCCCGATCAAGGCAAAGACGTTATCTTAATCCCTAAACAAGAAATGGCCAAAGACGTATGTGCCATAATCCCTCTACTTCATGAATCAATAGTTCCTCTTGATGGCGGAAGGATTCTCACCCTCGAACCAATTGAGGCCGGCTACGATGGTCAGAAAAATCAAAAGGCTCCTGTAGTTATCTATTTTTCGGGACCAATGCCGTACAAATCCAATAAGTCTATCTCTTACAAATACGGTGCAACAACAATTGAGAATGGAAAGGAAGCTCCATTACCCTCCGTCGTGAATATTGCAGACATCAGTCGAGTAACACGGAGCGGCCGGATCTTCAACAGAGGAGTTGGCGAACCCACCATAGAAAAGGAACCTCAAACAGAAGTTCTCAATCAACTAGTCGGTCAATCCAGTAATCCCGACCTTTCAAAGAACAGCGATGACTTACTGAAGCTCATCCAAAAAAGCGAGTACAACATTGTAGACCAACTGTTGCAAACTCCTCCGAGAATCTCCGTGTTATCTCTTTTACTCAGTTCCGAAGCTCACAAAGAAGCTCTATAGAAATTCTTAGAGCAAGCCTTTGTGGAACAAGATGTGACGATAAGACAATTCGACAGCATCTTCTCCAACATCACTTGCTGCAACAATTTAGGATTCAGTGATGAAGAACTGCCAGAAGAAGGCAAAAATCATAACATGGCGCTTAACATTACAGCCAACTTCCAAGACGATGCTTTAGCCAACGTACTAGTAGACACCGAATTAGCTCTGAATGTTATGCCAAAATCTACTCTGATGCGACTATCATTTCAAGGATCTCCGATAAGAGGCAGTGAAGTCATCGTCAAAGCATTTGATGGATCCCAAAAAATAGTTATCGACAAAGTCGACCTTCCCATAACTATCATTCCTCACACTTTCCAAGTCACTTTCCAGGTCATGGACATCCGGGCAGCATACAGCTGTTTATTAAAAAGACCTTGGATACATGAGGCTGGGGCAGTCACTTCGACACTTCACCAGAAGCTGAAGTTCGCCAAGAATGACCAACTAGTCATAGTCTATGGGGAGCAAGCCTTAATCGTGAGCAATTTATTATCGCCGTCCACTTGTGTAGAACCAGAGGAGGTTGTTGGAACCCAGTTCCAAGCACTTTCGGTGAGCAATGAGAATCAATTAGAAAAAGGAACATCAATTTCCTCGTACAAAGATGCTCTTGAAGTGATCAAAAGTAACAATACAAAAGGATGGGGACAGCTTGTCATTCCTACTGACAACAAGACAAAGAAAGGTCTTAGTTTTTCCTCAACCTATACCCAGACTGCTACTAACGATGAAAGTTTTCATCCCATTCAAGACTCCTTCCACAGTGGAGGTTTCCTTCACCCAGTACCTCAAGAAGTACATACCATCAATGAGGGAGACTCCTCCGACACCGATGAAGAGTGGAAGTCATATCTCAACGAGGACGGTTATATGTCTCAGGAAGAAACGCATACGCCATTTTGCTATCCCACGCAAAGTCTGAGATATATACCAAGATCAGACGTCAAGATGATGTACGGAGATTGTGATCCGGAAGGATGTCGTGCTCCGCCAAACTCTTTAGAGGAGGACACTCTGATGAAAGACAACTTTGACTACGACTATTATGACCCAATGGATGGCCTGCCTATCTGGAAGCCGTACCTAGGAAACTTGGGGAAAAATAGTCAACCAAACGATGCATATCAGCTGAGCATCATTGAAAAGAATACCTGCGTCCCAACCACTTCATGGGATCATTACTCAGGACATTCAGAAGATATCCCGCACGACGATGAATCTGCGAAGATTACAGGACTAGAGTTCATCAACTATGTTTTTCCTGAGGTCAACGTCATCGAGAAGGATGACTCCTCCAGTTCCACTGAGGTATGGGATACCTTAGGACAACCGAGTGGCAGGTACGACTTCTTGGTCAAGTACACCGCTCCTGAAAGCTCTCGTATCAGGCTCGAAGACATCCAGCCCACTAGATGGGGAGATCCACCTGAGAGTATAAACACTGTTCAAAATACAACAAAAGAGTTCATCTACGACAATTTTGCCTGGGAGACAGACTCCAACGATCCCGCTCCACCAGAAATTAGCGTTATTTCTGAATACAACCCAAGAAGGAAGGTACCGGACTTTGTGATTCATCGAGGAGTACGCCGCCAATGGGTTGTTGTCGATGTCCCGAAAGTCATTCATAAGTCTATGTAATTGTCGTCTTTGTTTTAACCTTACACCCTGCCCAGGTGAAACGGATGTTTTGATAGGGCTCACTTTCTGTAAATGTCTCTCTTCGCTTTGCCCAAAGCGACAGAGTTTTGTTTTATAGGGCTGTAGTTTCAAGAATCGACAAAATCATAAATAAATAAAATGTCGTTCTGTAATTTCCACATTTATTGTTGTTTTCGCTTTTTCAGAAAATGGTAATCCTAAAAAACAACTCAAAATAAAAATAAGCATTTTTCAAAAAATACACACACACACACACTTGCATTCTCTTTGTCTCTTCTAAAAATAAATCATCACGTCATGCAGATGGCTTGTTTTAAACCCCAGTGAAACATACGATCTAATGCCTTCTCCCAACTTTGAATTCCCGGTATTTGAGGCTGAAGAAGAAGATGACAAAGAAATTCCAGAAGAGATCTCCCGATTACTCAGACAAGAGGAAAGGTTCATTAAACCTCGCAAAGAGTCATTGGAAACAGTAAACTTGGGTTCAAAAGAAGAGAGGAAAGAAGTTAAGATTGGGGCACTGCTCAGTCCGACTGTCAAAGAAGACTTGATAAAACTTCTCAAAAATTTTCCCGATGTGTTTGCTTGGTCCTATCAGGATATGCCAGGGTTAGATACCAGCATCGTGGAACATCACTTACCACTAAGATCAGAATGTCCGCCGGTAAAACAAAGACTGAGACAGACTCATCCAGACATGGCCATCAAAATCAAAAAGGAAGTACAGAAACAGATTGACGCGGGCTTCCTCGCCACATCAGAATATCCTTAATGGCTAGGCAACATAGTACCAGTTACGAAAAAGGACAGAAATGTCAGAATGTGTGTAGACTATAGGGATCTGAACAAAGCCAGTCTAAAGGATGACTTTCCCCTACCGCACATAGACATGTTGGTAGACAATACAACAAAGTTCAAAGTATTCTCCTTCATGGATGGATTCTCGGGCTATAATCAGATAAAAATGGCGCCGAAAGACATGGAGAAAACTTTGTTCATTACCCCATGGGGCACCTTTTGTTACAAGGTAATGTCGTTCGGTTTGAAGAACGCCGGGGAAACCTATCAAAGGGCCATGACTACTCTGTTTCATGACATGATACACAAAGAAATCGAGGTATATGTCGATGATAAGATTTCCAAATCTAAGACAGAGAAGGAGCATGTGACCCACCTGTCAAAGTTATTCGAGCGTCTGTGAAAATACAAACTCCGCTTGAATCCCAACAAATGCACGTTCGGTGTTCGCTCAGGAAAACTGTTGGGATTCATCGTCAGCCAGAAAAGAATTGAGGTTGATCCTGACAAGGTCAAGGCCATTCAAGAAATTCCTTCTCCAAAGACTAAAAAACAAGTCAGAGGATTCCTGGGACGTTTGAATTACATTTCCAGATTTATATTCCTCATGACCGTAACATGCGCGCCAATCTTCAAATTACTCAAAAAGAATCAAGACTGCGTATGGACAGAAGACTGCCAAAACGCCTTCGACAGTATCAAGGAATACCTGTTAAACCCACCTATCATGTCCCCTCCAATAGAGGGAAGACCGCCGATTATCTACTTAACAGTCTTGGAAGACTCTATGGGTTGTGTGCTTGGTCAACAAGACGAAACAAAAAGAAAATAGTCTACCATCTACTATTTAAGCAAGAAGTTTACCGAATGTGAGATGTTGTTCAATGCTTAATCGTTTGAAACCGATATTAGACATTAACTTCCACAGAAACCTGATGCACCATTAAAACAATAACACGACCTATCCATCCACTTAGCAACAACACCAACAGCCGTTGACGCCGACAATAACGAGAACCTCACGTCAAAACCTGTACCTCCCACGCAAACTTCATAACACCACCTTCATCTCTAAACACTCATCCAACAATCCATCACCATACTACAAAAACACTCACCTTCATGATTCATACCTATTCACTAAACGAACACCACAATATCTCCTCTATTGTCTTCCACAAACTCGATCCTACATCAACAACATAACAAGCCCAACCAAATATTATACCCAAGATCCATGAAACCAGCACGAAAGCTTTCTCATGTTTGTGACACCAACCCACACACGTACCACCCACAACCCTCAAAGTACCACCATGTACAAAACCATACACACCATGTTACTCGATAACAGCTCACCCAAGCTTCTCAATCAACCTTAACATGTTTCTGCCGACTACACAAACTCTTCAACTCAGCTCTTTGCTCCACCATACACCATACGACAACCGTGGTTGATGAATAAACCGCAACAACCTTACAACACCATCATAACTGCACGTCGTCACAAACACAACAAACACCCATCACCACTATCAAACCGTGCACCCTTCCACCTTCGTGCTCTTTTACAACCACCAAAACTCCACCGCACGAAAACTCAAAACCACTTCGAACCCGCTGTCGTACACACGTGGGATTCGTACCCGATCATCGGTCAACTTTTGATAATGTGAGATCGAGAGAGAATGAGGATGTTGACGGAAAGAGTTTGGTATGAGTTTCTTGTTCTTGTTCTGTTTCTACAAAAAGGGCATCAAGAGAGGGAGAGGTACGAGAAAGAGAGTGTTTCAAATCTTTTTTTCCTTCTTCATGTTTCTTAGTAATGGCATAGGTATTACTTCTTTTCCATTTTTTAATTTGCCACGCGTTGCCATTTCATTAGCTGGACTTTGATTTTTTTTTGTTAAAAAAAGGGATACTAATGAATTGATAGATGAGAGGCGCCCCCTACTATCAGCTTTTCTTGTTTTTTTTTAATTTTTATTTCTCTTGCTTTTACCTTTTTTATGATTTATTTTAATTCCTTTTAATTAGGTTTAGTATTTTGGGTCTGACCTATTTTAGAACCAACATTTTCTTGTTTTGTTCCCATGTTTGCACACCTTATTTCTACTTGTTGCTTTTTTTTAATTTATTATTATTTATGTGTTTTTGGTTTAGTTAATTATTTGATCTAGTGATTAAATCAGTCGGTTTATTAATTATTTATTTTGTTATTTGATTGATCGATTTGCACGAGTTTAGTCACTTAAGTAGATAATCTTTATCTGTGTCTATACCCTAACCTATGTAAATAATCATTTCACCACAATTTCCATGATCAATTTCATTCTCAAATTATTTTTACAAATCACTTTCACTAATGTGATTAAAAAACTTTTTCTAAACAAACACGAAAGAAGAGGATTGTTGGAATCTAGCATTTTAGAAAAACCCTTGAATGATCGGTCCCTAGCCTCACGCGTTGGGATAACCACTCATTATTTTCTTTCGCTCTTAATAATTAATTAAATTGGACAAATAAGGGCCATTACGATCTAGCATGTTGTCGTAACTCTTTGGACAATTGATCATTATCAAGCGTTTGTTGTCCATCAAACAATTTTCATAATAACTTGAATGAAAAATGGGTCGTTGGGATCTAGCATTCTATCATAACTCTTTAAACAATTGATTCTCATCAAACGTTCATCATTCGCCTAAAATACATCCAACCAATCAAACTATTTTTCTCGCCGCCGTGTGATCGACCTAAAAAAACCTTTTCATAAACGAAAGACATTTTGTCTTAAGAAGATGCAAGAGCAATGCTTCATCCACAACCGTTGAGTTGAGATAAGTGGCATGAATGTGATTTGTAAATCCATTCAATGTGGTGTAAACATCCCCTTCTCACCTGTTTTGGGTAAAACAGTATTTTTCGTCGATTAATACAAGATAGCTTCCGCTAAAATCGACCAACAAACAAACTTTTTTTACTCAGAACTATGTGTGCCTTGATTTCTCTTTTGAGATACGTAGGAGCAGGATTGCAAAATCTTGTCAGACCCCCTAGTAATAAAAATCCTTAGGTCCCCTTTCTTTTTAATAAAAATTCAAAAATGTTTCTCTTTTGTCTCTCTTTTTCCCAAATAAGTAGAAGATTAAAAACTAATATAAGCTAACATTTTTAGACCCTAACTAAATGGTTCCCATTGAGTACAACGGACGTGGGGGGTGCTAATACCTTCCCCTTGCGTTACCGACTCCCTAACTCAAATATTGGTTGCGATGACCATATCCTTGTCTTTGTTTTAGGGGTTTTATTTGATATTTTTCCTTTCCCTTTATGGGAATAAATAAATATCGGTGGTGACTCTGTTAAGTCCATCCTGCGAGCGTGTGATTGCGCTTCGCGAGGTCGTTCTCATTTTTCGAGATACGACAATATCTAATCTATTTCATAAACAAACTCTCATTTATCATAAGTGTAAATAAAAAGAGAAAAAATCTATAAATATTAGATCTCAAAATTAAAAAAAAAAATTATTAATTCAAATAAAAATAATAATTATAATTGTTGTGTTATGAGTATTACACATCAACCACTATTGCAAAATTTCTGGAAAAAAAACAATTAAAAGAAATAAATTTCAATAAAGGAAAAATAAAATAAAACTTAAACTAGAGAAAAATAAACAACAAAAACTCATAGTGAATGTTGGAATCACATCTAGCCTAGAGAGTGGTGAGGTGAAAATAGATTCTCTCTCTCTCTCTATCTCTCTCTCTATCTCTCTCTCTCTCTCTCTCTCTCTCTCACACACACACACACAATTGAGCTTCGATCGCAATTGTTATGGCCTTCTGTCCTTCAAAGAAGTCATTCATGGCATTCCTCATCCTAAATCATTCAAAGGCGTGTGGGGGCGAGTTCATCATTTGTATTTATCTGCAACAACCCTAAAAGCATGAACCATATCCTGAAAGCATGAACTATATTTTGTAAATTATAAAAAGTTCTCTTTGAATAATCTTGCCCCTAGTTCATTAAACTCAAAGCATAATTCGGATGGACTTATGAGGGAGTTCTTTCATCTTACTCTATTGGTTGAGATTCTTCTTGATGTTCTGCTTCACGTTGGAGATTCCTCTTACCAACCTATCGAAATAAGCTTTATATATATATATATATATATATATATATATATATATATATATATATATATATATATATATATATATATATATATAGGGTTTGTTTCAAAGATCACTTACTCTGGAGGATACTCCATGTTTGATCCAAAAAGGAATTGAAGATGTATATGTGCCTCAACACGATTGTGGCTGAGTTGCCTTGGGAGCAAGGTTGTTAAAATGGCGATTTAAAACCTAAACTCTTAGATTTTACGTTTTCAGGTCGGTATTTGGTGCTAAATTGCAAGTAAAATCATTTTAAAGTAAAATCGTATACTTGAACGATTTTATACGATTTAAATCTCTCTGAAATCTGTAAAATCGTGTAAAATCTCTGGATTTTACTCTTTGACTTGATTTTACTTCTTTTTTTCTTGAAATTTTAAAAAAACTCAGCCTAATAAAACTTCTCCCACTTTATTATTTTATTCACTTTAAATAACTTCTTTTTTATTAGACATTAGACTTTTCATTTACCAGAGCAATGAATATTAAAAACTTTTAAACCCTAACGTCACTTCACTTGTACGACGCCGGACCGGAACTTCAACAGCAATATTTTGTGAGTTTTATTCTTTGATTGGTAAGTATCTAAAAAGTGAGCCTTCTTCACAAATAAAAAATAAAGAAATGTTATGTTACTATGTTATTATGTGATTGTATGCAACCTTGATTTGGTATTATGTTTGTTATAGTGATTCTAGTTTTACTATTTTGTATCTTTGAATGCTACTATGGTTTGTAATCTAAGTGATTGTTACAGTGTTTTGTTATTTTTATTATTTTAATATATCAACTTAATAGAAGTTGATTTGATTTATTGTGTATTTTTGACAAATTTACTTTAGTGTCTTACTCTTTTAGTTAAAATTTATTATTTACGTTTGATTATTTTTATTATTTAAATTTATGTTTAATATTATTTTAATATGAGGTAAACTCTACGATTTTACGTTTTAATTTTACATTTTGATTTTACTTAGATAAAACAAGTAAAAATAAAAACTCGATTCTGACCGAAATTTATCCTATCTGATATCAAATTTATTGTTGTAATATTTATTACTTGGCAATACTAGTTTTAGTATGTGATATGTTTGTAATACAAATACATAATTATGCATCAATAAACCAATGTATTTCAAACAACATTAAATTGAATTGTATCAACTTTTTTCAAAATTTTAACAAAATTACATGTTAGTTTAATCTAAATTATGTATTTCATTTTAAATTGCTCCAAATCCAAACGTGATGAGCAAATGAAATAAACTGTGTTGTTGAAGTCAATAAAGATACAAATCATTCCAAAAATTAATGTTGAGTTGTTGAATTACTAATCAAAGTTGAGTTGAGGCAGGTGGCGTATGCATCAAATCGTCATATAAATGCCAACTAATCTTGATAAGTCCTATCTTTGGCTTCTTTTGCTTGTTGGTTATATTATTTTGAATCCTTGCTATTCATCCAATTTATTGTAATCATGATATATTGATACATATACTCCCTCCGTCTCATAAAAAGTGTCTCAAATAGAATATGCGCGGTTCTTAAGAAAATGATTGGAAGTGTTAACTTTAAAGATAAAATTATATGTTTGTACTAAAATACCCTTACTTTATAATTAGTGGAATAGTTGAAAAGTGTGAAAGTTAATAAATAGGGGTATAGTAGTAGAAAAAAATAATAAATGTTGTATTGGTATTTTAAAGAGACATTTATTTTGAGACATGAAAAAAGTGCAAATGAGACACTTTTTATGAGACGGAGGGAGTAATAATTAAGTCATATCTCGTTAATTGGAGTTGATTATATTAATCGACTCATGTCATAATATTTTATTGGGTTAAATATGTTTGGGTTAATACCCATTTTGCCCCCTGTCATATAGGTGCTTTTCGAAAAAACGCCCTGTAAAAAATAAACTTGCAAAAAAAACCCTAACATTTGAAGATTCTCTCAGTTTTGACCTTCATCACATCCAATCACTAAAAATGCCAAAATGGCAGGGGTCAAAATAAAAACGCTGCCAAAATGGCAGGGGTCAAAATAAAAACGCTGCCAAAATGGCAGGGGTAAAAATGGCAGGTTTTTGGTGACTGAATCTGATGAAGGTTAAAATTGAGAGAATCTTCAAATGTTAGGGTTTTTTTTGCAAGTTTTTTTTTTACAGGGGGTTTTTCAAAAAGCGCTTATATGACAGGGGGCAAAATGGGTATTAACCCAATATGTTTTTAGTTCCTATAAAGTTTGAAATTTCATTTTTAGTCCTTCCCTATCTTTTGGCAACGGTTTTTACAAAAAAAACGTTGCCAAAACCAGCTAAAACCGTTGCCAAAACTCAAGAGGGACTAAAAATGAAATTTCAAACTTTATAGGGACTAAAAACATATTTAACCCTATTTTATTTATGATTATATATTAAAAGTGTTGTTTTATTTACGATTATATTTGTATTTTAATAGTTAATTTCAAAATCTTTCTTAATACTTGTTTTATGATTATTTTGAATTTTCTTTTATCTCTATTTGTTTGACCCTTCTTTATTTAATATATTATCATTTTTATCATCTCTTTTAATATAGGTGATATCCTAACATTGTTTAATATTGTCATTTTTAATGTTATCATGTTTAGTCTTATAACACACCTAATACAACATCTTCATTTTACTAAATTTATTTTATTCTCATGTTAGTTCTTAATCATGTAACATTTTGTCTCATACAACATCACATTCTATTTCGTATGATATTACAGATTTTACCGTAATCCGATAAAAAACATTCTTTGACTTGAATGCTACTTGTATCACACAAAATCCTTGAAGTTCTCTCCTCCATTTCAACCACTCAACTTGAATCGGATACATTCACATCTAATATAAAATTTAATTTTTATTTGTAACAGTGACTCAAAATATATAAACAATAAATTTATGAGACAAGTATATATAACACTAGGGGTATTCATGGGTGTGGGTCGATCCACGAATCTGCTGGTCCAAACCGAACCAACTTATACATTACCCTAACTCATTTATTTATGCGTATATCCAACTCAACTCATAACAACCCGTATAATTTTGATTCAGATATTGAGTTTGAATTTTACAACCCACGGACGCGTTGACCTAACTCATTAATATGTCTTTAGCATTTTTTATTATTTTTATTATTATTTTAAATAAAAATATAAAACTAATATTTCTTTAAAAATCATAATTTTTTCAAAATAAAAATTATTCTTCACCAATAATACTACTAAACTAATGAGATTGCGTAATTCTAAAATTAAATATTGCTTCCTATTTTCTTTTGTATCATTTCTAACTTATGTATTTTATAGAAATAACGTGTATCTTGTAAAATTGTATACTATTATTAAGTGTTCTGTTATGTTGATAAATTTTATTAGATATTATATGATGTATTTCATAAGAGAGGTGGATGTCAGGTTTAAATGGGGGTGGCAAGTTAAAATCTCTAAAAAGAATTATTAAAGAATCTAATTCAACCTAACACATAAATAAACATGTCGGCAATTTTGACAATAAAACTGTAAGGTAGATGAAAAATCCAACTCATTAAAATTTGAAAAAATTAGATAATGAGTTAGATCAAAACTGGTCCAACCCAACACATGGACACCCTGTATATAACACTTTCTCATGATTAAAATAGTAACCTTTAACAAAATCATTACACAATTTTAGTTTTATGAATTAGAAAAAAAAAATCAAAACTGGTGCTACCCAACACATGGACACCCCTATATAACATTATAGTGTGTATATAGCACTCTTTCTCATGACGGAACTTGTTTAATTTTAAAATACTTATATAATATACAAAATATTATAATTCTATTAGATGATAATCTAAAACTAATTTATATTAATGGTGCAATACCTTTAATTTCTTTATGTATGCTCTAATTTTTTATAAACATTAAATTTGTGTTACTCAAATCTGGCGAACTAAAATTCTGTTCAACTAAAAAAATATAGGCATATTGCATAAAGAGTGCAAATATTGAAGGGTTATAAGCTTTGACGATAATATTAAAAACACTTCTCTATTAAAACAAGAATTGTAAACAACAAAAGTTATGGAAAATAAAATTAATATATTTCAAATTCTATAAGACTAAACAAAATTTGTTGTGTGGGATATAAGAGAAGAGACTAACGTAGTTATCCCTTGGTTAAAAAATAAAAAATAAAAAAACAGTAAAATCCATTCAAAAAATATTTTTTAAAAAATCTTGAAAAACCATCGTAGTAGCAATACAGAAAGTAGGACAAGTTTATTACCTTTTTTAATCCTAGAAAGCAGAACAATTTTGAAAAACACTAATCAAACTGCGACTATTTTTCTTATCTTGACCTCCATTAAAATCAATACAATCCTGGTTTGAAATTTTATCTTTCCAAATAAATAGGTAAACAATATGGCACATAATTTACTTGCATACTCTTGTATAATGTCACAAGAAACCAATCTTGTCCTATAAAATAGATTTTTTTTAACAGTTCTAATTCAATAAATATCTTGTGTGGTATAATTCTTTCCCTAAAAATAGCTTCTATATTTCGTTAAAATAAATATCTACTATATCTTCCCAAAAATTGATGTACTTCCAATAATCTCGCATGCTTTCTGCTCACACTCGAGTTTTCCCCACCTTGCATCAACTCGTTCACATGGGAATACTGGTTTGCCGATACTGTCAGGAAAAAAATTCAGTGTCATAGGAACGGCATTGCGAAACAAAGAACAACAACATTTGTAGGACTAACACTTCAAAAGATGAAAGGCGTGTTTGATGTTTGACACTAATAGACATCGACGAATGTGGTGAAGTAGAGGCACGTGTTTTATATATTATATACACTCCCTTGTGTAAGAGTCATTTGTGTTTAATGTATGATTGTGTAGGAAACACACAAGCCTATTTTACAATATGTGAAAAGTCATCATATACATCAAAAAAAAAAAAAAAAAAAACACAATCGTAACCAAATCAATTTGAAAAAAATTAATTCTATCCAAATCACATTTATTGTAAGGTGGAGAGTGGAGCCATTTGGAAAGTGGATTAGGTGGATAGTGGAAACCCATGCATGATTTTATCTTTTAACTCTTCTATAAAGTGCAACAGAAAATGGAAATTAAAGTTTAACTAAACCTATCATTTTTAATTCGTAAATATTTAAAACGGATGGGGGCATTTTTCTTAGGCATAAACATAACAAGGACGTGTTAACCAGTAGCAAGACTGTTGTCACTAGGAAACTTTTCATGGATTAAAAATGGGAACATTTGTCAAAGATTTCACCTTTGGAGAAAGATATTAGTCTATATTAGAGAAAATCATACCATGAGTTAACAGGGCTTGCCCATTATCATACTAAATGTGGCCGACAAAATCCAAAGAACGAAAAAGGTTTGAGATATACGTCAAAAGATAACAGCAATTATACTTACCTTCTATTGACAACATTATGCACATGACATAGCCACTGAGAAAATTCAGCATGTGACCCCGACTGTACAGGATTTGATCTGACAAACATATCAATGAGCAATTAAGTAAGAGCTCGTGTATATTAGACATTTTAGATGACAAACATAGCAGTGAAACAAGCAAACCCTGTCTAGTGAAAATATATTTGGTTATTTCTTATTATTGTAACAGTGTAGTGCAACATGTGAAAACTGCAGCATGTGTCACTGAATCATGCTACTATATCAAAGATCCCTAAGAGCTACTATATTGGAGGGACAATCAAGGTCACAACCTACTAAGAAAATAGGTTGAAGTTAAAACAACTCAAACAATACTAATGAAACACAGTAGTTTCCGTCTCGTTAAACTAGCTCAGTTGGTAGTTGTGCAAGGACATCAGATGCAAGGGCACGGATTCGAACCTGCGACATCCCACTTATTCATCTTTAGGAGGTGAAAATTCCAGCCACTAGGCTATTAGAACAAAAAAATAGAAACATAGTAGTTTCCTTAATTTTTGTGAATAGGCCAATATGTGAAAATTTGGAGAAAGCTTCAGATGAACAAGAAAGGTTGGTCAATTCAGTTGTAAATAAGGAGGCAAGGATTTGCGGATGCTAATTGGAAATGTTCTCTACATCTGCCACACTTGTATTGTTCCAAACATATCTTGTTTGACTACAAAAATTTACTGAGACTGAATAGTACTTTTGGAAAACTATAGGAAACCAATGAGTAAATAGATCAATTTTATAGGGAATACTCGATTCTATTCTTTTGAAGCACAGACAAGAAATCCATATTCGTTATTGAGAAGCAAACTGATATCTAAAAGATAAATCAGAATCACACATGTTAACACCACGAGTAACTGCTGTAAATCAGTCAAATGTCAGGAATATTCAATAATATCCATCACTAGTTTACAAAGTTGATTCAATTGATCATAAGCAATGCTACAAAACTCCTGTCATGACAATGTCCAGGGAAGGGTCGGGCCCACTGTGGGTCTATTGTATGCAACCTTATCTTCCATTTGCAAGAGATTGATTTTACAATTTAAATCTGTGATCTTTCTAGTCACATAGAAGCAACTTCAATCATTGTTGTTTTTTAAACAAGAAATGGCATGCAAAGACATCACTGAATTCTAACTATGTCGGCATGTTAGATCCTACAATTATAATATACCAAAACTTTACATTAAAAAACAGAAAAAGTATACAAATCATGGGGGACATATACCAAACCAGTGACAAATAAAGGAAGAATAATTTTCAAATTATAATTAAAAAAACTCAGTCATATTGTGGGGTTATCACATTCACCAATAAAGCTAGGGATTAAATCCTACTCCAACCACTGCATCAAGGATATCATCCATTTATTGTTCATTCGTACTAAAATAAAATTTATACAAAGCGATAGTCTGACCGGACTATCGCTTTTTATAAATTTTACTTTAGTACGAAAAGGAAAGGGAGCAAAACCAAAACAAAAAATCCTAATCAATTATTTGGTGAAAGATTAATATACCTAAGAACTTCTTTAAAGTGATCTGCACATTCACTGCAAGGGTACATTCTAGACAAGATCTGTACCTGTGGTGCAAATACAGTCTCTTACAACAAGAATTTTATTTTCCAAAAGGATAACAAAATGCATATACTGCTACCATATGGAGGAAATTTTCAACAAAGTAAATTATATCTTATAAACTCATCAATTGTACAAAACTGCCACATCAGACGTGTAAAACATGACTCAATGTTATCTGCATTTTGTACCATTTATATTATTGCTTACAGCTCTTTATATTTTGACTAAATGAACCAAAAGTTTAATTACAGGACAGGTAAAACAAGAGAAAAAAAAAAGAAAAAAAAAACTTATTTTAAGTTTAATATTAAATCTTTTCAATATGATAAACAGAGCCGTCTCAAACTTTTGAGAGGCCCTGTGTAAGAGCTGAAGTTACCTTCAGTTGAGTGGTAAAAAATTTTTAAGAGGCCCTATTTAACCGTAAAATAATCGTTGAATATGTGTATGGAGGCCATGTTTGCCATAGATTAATCAACAAAAAAATGTAAGGCCCTATGCTATAGGCCGCCTTATACACCCTCAAAGACGGCTCTGATGATAAATCATATACCAGTAACATAGTTTCATACGACAATACCACGGCATTAATTTAAATGAAAAGGTTTTCTCCTATAAATTATAATACTAAATTAGACCTTGGTGTTATCAGTTCTTTGTATTATTGTTTACAGCTCTTTGTATTTGACTAAATGAAGCAAAAGTTTAATTAAAGGACAGGTAAAGTAAAACAAGAAAAAATATTTTGTAATCTTGTAAACATGATAAATCATATATCAGTATCATAGTTTCGTAAGACAATAACACAGCATTAGTTTAATTGAAAGGGTTTTCTTCTATCAATTTTAATACTAAATAAAACCTTGGTGTTATCTAACTTCTTACTATATGAAATTCTATAATATATAACAAGGAAACAGTAGGGAAAGAAAATACCAGTTCTTTTACATCCTTCTTCTGTTGTCTTGTAGGATTGTCTGGATACTGAAAATAGAAACTAGGTTGTTCAGAACTGCGTATTTAAAAATGTCAAATCTTTCAATTTATTGTTTCAGCTGTGTGATAGAACTTCAAAATCAAACCCGTTATAACTCCATAAACAAGAAAAATATTAACTATATTTTCCCTTCTGAACATCCTTACTTGCTTCAACACACCTAATACATTTTTTGGACAAATCTCACACACATCTAAAAGGGTTAAATGTGTATTAAAGCAATGCTATCTATGAAGAATTAAAGACATTAATATTGATCAGAATATTTTTAATTCTTTTAATAATAGATGGATAAATGAAGGTCAAATACTATCATATATGTAGCAGTGATATATATATATATATACATATATATATATATATATATATAACAACATGTAAAGATTTGGGAAGGTGAAGCACAGACTCCGACACCAGACAACAGGACATGATACGGACACTGGATAACGGGACATGACACGGACACTCTGACCCCAGTAATGTCAAAAACATAGGACACCAACACCGCTACATATATGATAGTATTTGACCTTCATTTATCCATCTATTATTAAAAGAATTAAAAATATTCTGATCAATATTAATGTCTTTAATTCTTCATAGATAGCATCGCTTTAATACACATTTAACCCTTTTAGATGTGTGTGAGATTTGTCCAAAAAATGTATTAGGTGTGTTGAAGCAAGTAAAAAAACAAAACCTTTTTGAAACACTTATTTGAATTACTCTGATGTGTGTTGTATAAGTGTCATACGTGTGTCAGACATCAATTCAAAGTGTAGAAGCAAAGAAATAAATAATTTTTGGAACACTTGTATGGCATATGTGGTACGGGATTCATACAAGTGTCGGACACTGCGATACGCCTACTCATAGAGGTATTTGTGCTTCATAGGAGCCAGCAACTCAGAAAAACTAGTATAATCCATTAGCTTACATGTGGAAATGAAGGAAACAAAAATTTGAAGATATTGAAAAACTTGGTAACAGGGTGGTAGAACACCATGATAACGAGAAACAGCTCCTGATACAATTTTTCTAATGTGGAGTTACATGATCAATGGTTACACAACAATCATTCAATAGTGATTAACCACATGAAAATGTATCACAAATACAATGTTAAATTTGTTGAAATTGAAAGAACATCTCAATCCTATCTAAAGCGGTTAAGAGGCAATAGCATCATCGAGAACAGGAGAAAATGGTCACTACTCACTAAAATATCTGTCCACCTATTTCTCGGATAAAGTAATGGCAAAACAAGGTGATTGAAAAGAATGGGGAACCAGTAGAATCACTATCAGGACAGTTACAATGACAAAAGTCACAAAAACCTGAGCAGCAAGAGTGTGAAGAAAAGTCCATGTAGCCCTTCCAAGGTCTTCTTTAGTCACAGGGGTAGAGGACTTACCCTACAAAAGTAAAATGATGAAAAATAAACTAATCAAAATAAATCCATCTGTATAAATATATACTGCACATCTGAATCATTGATTAATAAATTACTTGACTCTAAATATTCTCTAAAAGGAGAACAAATAATCACTATGTTGACATATATTACAATTACAATAGTAAATATAGTAAGATGCATAAAAACATTGAAACATTTATACAATTTGTAACTGTAAGATACGTGCTACTGCAGTATTATTTCCTCCATTATAACTGCCAACATACCCTTCACTACATAAAACATAATTCTTGGAAAATACATATACAACATTTAGATTTAGATTTCAGTAAATTAAAAAATCATATAAAAGGCTAAGGTAGTTTGATTTCCTAGAAACAAGCCAAGTTAGTGATAGGCAACAGCATGCGGACTGAAGTAAATGGATTAAAACTTCCTATATAATTAACTGCCCAAAAATGATAATCAACAAGTACAAATTTTTGCTTCACCTCCAAACCTCCAAATAAAGATGAAAAATTATTATTCACTAGCAATAGAAACCTTTTAGGGTTATATATTCAAGAAAGCATTGCAAGAATTCCGGATAGCGGAGCGGAGCGGCCGACCCCAAAAATAGGATAGCGGGATAACTTTTTTGTCTAATTATATGAAAAATCTACCTATATATTTAATGTAGATTAAATAACTGTTTGGACTAATTAAATGAATAATCTACATATATTAATCACATAATCAATATATTTAAAAAGAAATTTAAAAAGAAATTTAAAAATAAATAAATAAATTTAAAAATAAAAAAAATAAAAAAAAACCAATGATATGAAAGAAAAAACAACCTGAAAACGAATAGAAAAACCATGAATAGAGAAGAACATGATACAGAACAAAATAGAAAAGTAGAAAATAGAAGTAGAAAAGAAGGAGAATAGAAGAAGAATAGAGAGAAGCTTGAAGCAGTTGAGGCGGAGGAGGAGTTAGGACATAAGAAGCAGCGTGCAAAAAACACGAGAAGTTGCAAACAAAAGAAACGTGATGGAGAAAGGTGAAAACACGAATGAGAGAGGAGAAAACACGAAAGACTAATAAATTTTCCAATTTTAAAATTTTTTAAGGGTTTTTTTCGCACTCCAAAAAACCCTAAAAGCAGAAAACCGCTCCGGGCCGAGAAGCGCCCGCTCCCGCAACCCGCTATCCCAGCTTTTCCGGCCGCTATCCTAAACTGGGATGCGCGCCGCTCCTCCATAGCAGAGGGTTGCCACACCGGGAGAGAATCCCAGGATAGTGCCTGGAGCGGCCACTATTAATAACTGTGATCTTAGTAAAATAAACTAGTGAATATTACCCCAAAAGCCATGTTCATTGTGTATGCTACTATTCGAAATGTTGCCCTGCCTGATTACTGAAAAGGATAAAATGAGATCGAACACACAATCAACATATTAACGCCTACATGCTAAATTCCAATCCTCATTCTTGATCAACTCTTTTTCAATCTTCCATTTGACTCCCTCCTACTTGAAGGCTTTGATTTTTTAAAATATTATTTATCCTTCTTGAATACTATTTCTTAAATTTAAGTCAATCCTAGAATTGTTTGTTATTAATTTCAACACTTTATATAACCATATAAATCTAAATATGTCCTTCTCTTTCTTAATTTCGTTTAAATTCATGATTAATGAAATTCAGTAGATGATAACGAATTGCAACAACTGAAGTATCTACTAACCAAACTTAATACTTCATTAACCATGTGTAAGAACTACATCATCCAATTAAATTGATGTCAAATTTAGGCATCCCAAGTTGATGTTCAAATAACATATTTGTTTTTAAAATACTATTTAATCCATGGGATACTAGCTAGTGATGATAATAACAGCGTGTTATATTTCATAGCCCAAAGAAACGAATAACAAAATCACAATTACTACCACTAGATTCATGATAAAAGTGTTAAAAAATTAAAATTCCAAGCCACTGATGATGAATACCTTGACAACAGGATCATGTTGTACAGAATATGTAGTTTTCACAAATGGGACTTTGATGGAGGCATTGACAGAGCCTCTACCAGAGGTTCCTGATGACTGGATATGATGTCCTATAAAATTACATACATGATGTTGAACAAAATTTGCGACTTTCTCAAAGTTATGAAATAAGCTCTGTACTGGATTCTCAGACATGTTAGTCACCTGAGATTCAAGTTGGGGATAAATATATCAGTCAGCAAAGCTCATCAAACAATCAAATCAAAAAAAGAAATCCAAATAAAATATATGATTTATACACAAACAAATAACTACAATTTGAATGCACCCAATAACTTCAACTGTATACAGCTCTAGGGTTCCAAGAATATCGTGCTCACACTGAATCAAGAAAAGAGAAACAAAGGAATCTGAAAATTGGCACGAAGAACAAAAATGAACTTATCACATAACAGAAGCCAGACTTGCATAACAGAAACCATTAATTAAAAATTAAAATTTTACATCCCTAAATTGCTATAGCACCTACCACTATAGCATCTAGTCGACAAGAAATTGCATTGTATCACAAAACAATAGCAATTTGATCGAATTCACTGCTTATATTACCACTATGACTGATATTTTGACAACAATGATAGTTATGAGAAAAGCTCAGTTACAAAATTGCTTCTTCGCACGCGCTACAGGAATGGCGAAGGAAAACATGAAAGATTACAGAAAGTAAACAGAGAAAAAGGTGGGCGAGTATCTTACTGTTACTGTTGGCTTTCGTTCCGACGGTTACAAATTTCGGGTGCGTGCCGTTTTCTAGAAGTTGAGTTCAGTGCAAGTCTAACTCATCTGTGATACGTAGGCAAAGCGGGATTGTTCGAATACCGGGAATATCTTTGTGGAGTGGTGGGCTTCTTCGAACGAAAGTTGATTGGGTTTGCAAATAGAATTCCAACACTAGGAATGTAATTTAATAAAATTTTCAATAATTTAAATCATTCAAATAAAATTTTCAATAATTTAAATCATTCAATTAAAATTTATTTTTTTAATTATTTTATTTGAATAGAGTATTAAGATAAATCATTGTAAAGTTTTTTTTTGTCAATTTTACAAAATTTAAAATCTTAGTGCCAATTTTTAAATTTTAAAAACAGAGATTAATTTGTAATTTCTAAAATTTAAAGGATCAATTTATAAAATTAGAAAATTTATAAAATATATCATTAAAATAATTCAGTTGGTGGTTGTATAGGGATATCAGGTTTAGAAGTATGGGTTCAAATCCACAATATTTCACTTGTTCATCTTTATTAAGGTGGACTCTAACCATTAGACTACTTAACTAAAAAAAATATATAAGAAAATTTTGATAGTCAATTTTCAAAAACTATTTTTAAGGAAATATATTTTTAAAAATGATTTTAAAATTAAAAAAAAAAAAAAGATAAATTTTTTAAAATATATTTTGAAAATGAGATTAATTGATATGCATTGTCAATATAAAAAAAATTATACATTTGACATATCACAATAAGGGTGGCAAAACAGGCAGCGGTCCGTCGGGCTAGCTCGTGCACCCGCCAGAAAATGACAGGTTGGGATTTTGTGTCCGCCTATCCGTTCAGTTCGCCCCACCTTAAGCCCGCCAAAAGGGGTGGGTTGGTCCGCCAACCTAGTTATCAAGCACTCAAAATATATATTTTGGTTAGTTGAATGTTAATACTTGAACTATAGTTTTAGAACTCTTGTTGATGGTTCAATTTGAGGTGAAATTTCTTTATGTTTTTATACTTTTAGTTGCCATTTTATGCTTTCTAATTGTTGGTTTGATGTTTGCTAATTGAAATGTGAAAAAAAAAACTTTTAATCTATTAAAAAATGAAGAAAAAATTGTAAAAAAATAAAATAAAATAGGTGAGCAAGTCTGCCGACCACCAACCCGTTATCTTGACGGGGAAGGCTAGATTTTTAAGCTCAATTTCACTTGGCGGACAAAACTCGCCCAGCTCTTTTTTTGGCGGACTTAAGACAGGGTGGGGCGAGGCGGGGCGGGCGACCCGTTTTGCCATCCCTATATCATAACCATTCATATATGGTACTCCCTCTGTCCTATATTATAAGACGTTTCGGGTCTTTCACGCAAATTAAAAAACATAATTATCTACCATATAAGAAAGTAGTATGTTCTGGACAAGACCATACTACCTTTTTTCTGATTGGTCAAAACCCACTTTATGGAGGTTAATCATGTAATATGCAAAACCAATTTAATAGCTCATTCCTATCACAGCCTTCCACGTCAACTAATATTTCAAATTCTCTCTCATTTGCCAGCTTGCATAACCTCTTCTTCTTCTGTCTTCCTCTACCTTTCTCTTCGTCTTCCCTTCTTATCTCTTCAGATTCCTCCCTCTTCTTATTCTTCTTTCTTCTCTCTTCTTTTTCTTCAACAAAAATGTTATTATTATCCTTCTTTGCTTAGATCTATGAAACACCGACGATTATGTTGTTAATATTTTTTATTGTTGCTACAGGTTTTGTTAAATTAGATCTGGTTGAAGGTTGTTGTCGTTGTTTTCACGGTTTATGTGAGTTTATAACTTTCTTTTTTCATCTCTTCACCATATTGCTCATCTGTTTTCCATTCATTTCGATTTTCATGTTGTTCTGGTTTCAATTTTCAGGTTGTGATGGTTCAGTACACTTTGATCTCTTCATTGTTTCTCATGTTGTTTCTATATTCTCTTTGTAACAAAATACATCAATTGATGCTTCTATGGTGCATTTACGGTTAAGTTTATCCTTTTTTATTTTATGGGTTCAGCTTATGCCTTATGATTTTATGGGTTCAGTTTATACCTTTTGAATTTATGGGTTTTGATAAAAATTTCTGTTTTTTGAATCTTGCATTTTGATTTTAGGGTTCAGTTTATGCTTTTTGATTATATGGATTTGGATGAAGAATAGTTGAAGGTGTTCAAGAAGTGAACTTTTCATAGACTAAAGCTTTTTTTCCTGTACAACAGATAAATTATGCATCTACGCTTGAAAGCTTCGCAACTGAATCTTTGAAAGAAGGGGTTGAATCTTTGGGCAGTTCAAGTTCCGGATAAAGTTGAATTAGTGAACCGTTCATATGATTTATTGCCATAGATTTGAAACTGAAATGAAATTTAAATGTGATAGACTAATTGTTGATTGATTTCTTATTACATATATCTTACAATTTTTGGTTTGTTTTGTTTTCAAAGATACTTTCTTAATCCTTTGGGAAATTTGAGTTTCATGAACTTCAAAAGGAAAAGGTGTTTTTTTTCAAACATATATCTTACATATATCTTACAAGTCTTGCCTATAAAGAAGTTTGAGAAATACCAATCTGAGTTTCATGAACTTCAAAAGGAAAAGGTATTTTTTTTAATTTTACGCAAGAATATGTTCAGAAGATTGACCCTAATTCTGTTTCATTATCAGCCAAAGGTAAAATAAAAAATGAGGTGCAACACTTGATTGTTTTACTTCATTTCTACCACTATTTAATCTCTTCATCTTTTGGTTGGGTTTTATTTTAGGTGTACTCACAGTAACCTTGGAGCGGGTCTCAATCAGGTTATGTAGTTATCCTTTTTGAATTATGCTACACGCTTAATATTGTGCCCTTACTTTTGATTAGGCTAGCATCCTGTTTAAGAAGATTTGTTTGAAACTGGACGCCCTTTCTCATTTCAACTTTGCTCCAAAGCCTGTATGACATTAATATTCCTATTTTCTCTTAATAAACAATATATTTGAACATTTATCTTACTTATCCTTCATTATAACATAAAATATTGTACCCATTTCAGAGTTGGCATGTACGTACACCAAGGCCTGTTGCATCAAAACTTGTAATTGATACTCCTCTTCTTAATGGTTAGGTAAGCTCAATTTTTATTTTATTTCATGTGTATGATAAAAATCAGATATTTTTGTACCTCATGACTTATGTTTTGTGTAGCGTGTTCTTGATGCCCTTTTCCCCCCAGTATCTTGGTGGGACTTGTGCCATACCTGGAGCTTGTCATTAGTCAAGCTCTTTCTAAGGTGATCCTAACACACCATGTCAACGCACAATGGCGATGTAACTATAAAACTTTTCAATAATTCAGCATACCTCTTAATTCTTCCTTTTTTGCCGCTTTGACATTATTCAAATTCTGATGTTGTTATTTACGTTGGTTGTGGAGAACGTGGAAATGAAATAGTTAAGGTGTGCTTCCTTTTAAATTATTTCTATGAAATATTTGTGCTTGATGGTATTCGTCTAGTCAAATTATTTTAATGATTGTTCAGGTTCTAATGGACTTTCCACAACTTACAATGACATTACCTGATGATCGTGAATAATCTATCATGAAGCGTACAACACTTATGGCTAACACTTCAAACATGCCTCTGGCTGCTCGTGAAGCTTCAATTTATACAGGTGGTTTCTTACTTCCTAAAATCTAAATCTTCTTTTATTTTATGAGAAATAATCTTTACGAGTTCTCTCATGCTGTCAATATTTGGAAATGTCAAAATTGTGCATATAATTGCAATAAATAGTGTTTCTCAGCACCTATTATTTATGGACATTTAACTGTGCTTAATCTGCGCTTAGTGTGAAAATTAAATAGGGCCTAATATATGTATATTGATATGCCACTTTATATTCCACTAGCTCTTACCTGAGCTGAAACTTTATATATTAATTGTCTTATAATGACATAGTTTGACATGTTCTGCATGTGAGTTTTAATACTTTTTTTGAACTATATATTATATTCTGACTATTTTGTTTTCAAATCTCAAGAATCACTTTAGCTGAGTATTTTAGAGATATGGGTTACAATGTCAGTATGATGTTAGTATTCCACTGATGTTAAATATATAAGTTTATAGCTAATGATTAACGAGACACATGGGGGAACATGGGCATTGATCATTGTAAATTGATGATGTAACACCCATATATAAATACATATGTCTAGAAGATACATATTATACATGTTTGCAAGTTTGGTACTGAAATACAAATAAGTTTCTAGTAACACATTGCATACATTACATGCCAAAAACATAAAATCTAAACAATGGCGTAATATACACAAGATGCTCAAAAGACTAAGAACTAGATCATAACAATGTTCTCAAAATAGAGTCTTCACAGCGGAAACAAGCCATCCAAAAGGATAAGACAAGTAAGGATATCAAACGGCTTTGTCCTTACCCTTCTCGAAACCTGAACCACCTGAAATATAATCAACAACATGGGGTGAGATAATAATCCCAGTGGGTTCCCTATCTTATGGATTCTCTCGACTTTACAAGGTTCTAACCAATCCTAACTCAAATCAAAAGGGAAGGGACAAGACTTGAGTTCACAACTTCACACTATATAGAAACATGTTGCTTAATATCAACAACTCAAACTATCACTAATCGGAAACCTCATTAAGGCATCCCCTTTTCCCATCTTCTCCTACGCCTAAGAGTCCTGCGCGGGTCATGGATCTTTGCAAACCTTGACATACAAAATGGATTCGGATCCAAGGGAAACATAGTCCACATGAATCGTCACTTCCCATGGGTCGTACCCCATCACAAGTCTCTTTACCCGTAGGCTCCATCCGTACAACGGGAATCAAAATTGTCAAGGCACTAGTGCATACATTCTAGAGGAGCTCTCTATATAAGCTTCCACTCTTGGAATGGCACAACTCAAGGGATTGGTTCCGACTACGTGATCTCACACACAAGCGTGATTGTATTCGACAATCACAAGGCCACATACGCCTTATTCTCAAAGTAACATAAAACCAACTCATCTTCCATATAATGTCTCAACTTTCCACTAGACAACTACTTGTCGAGGATGCACACCTAGGCATCCAATGCACAAGCATTGTCATCTAAGTTATCTATCAACTCCTAGTTGCATCCCTAGATTATTCTATTGGATTGTGATAAGTTTTCCTCACTTTTTTTAAATTATTTTTAATCATATAACCATCATTTTAATCAATCCATTATTCACAAATTCACATGCATATTACTCATAATAATCAGTGTAAGCAAGACATAGTGACCATACACATGCATAGGAACAACCAAGCAATCATCAAAATAAAATATGGAAAACCCTGCCATGTTCGCAATGCGAAGGCCAGGCTAGTTCCTTCGCCTTGAGTTTGCTATGTGAACTCTGAGCAAGGCTGAAAATAAAAATAGTAATAGTGAAAGCCTCAGTGCGAGCAGTGCGAGCATCCGGGCGAATACTCGCTTTCAGTTCGCTTTCACCTCACAATTCGAGCATGACAAACTGTCATGTTCGCTTGCAGTTCACTAGAGCTCGTAGTGCAAACCCTGCGATTTCTGCAATCTGTCTAGTAAAATAGAACAGTTTCAAAGGGGTTTTCAACCCCACTCTTACCCAAACTCAATTCATCCTCAATGTTAACATATACACACATGAAACAAAATTTTAAACCATAAACTCACATCAACATCATGAATATAACATGAATCATATATTTCTCATGGAAATGGAACCAGAACACCATAACCTAACTTTTCTCATTCTATCCAAATACTCTAACCTTGAGTTTCTACCTAGAACCCACCTATAATACAAGATGGAGAAGTTGTTGATGAAGAAGATGAGATGATTTGATGAAGAAATGATGAAGTTCCAAGTTTTTCTTCCTCTAGAGTTTCCTTCTTCTTCTTTCTCTTCCTTCTTTCTAACTTCTTACTATCTTTCTCTCTATGTTGCCCAAGTGAAAGGAAAAGAGAAGGAAAATGATATAAGGAAAATATCATTAAAGTTAGTAAGACTAACTTGGTTAAATGTCCAAAATTCGGGGTATCCAAAAGGTCTCTAAAGTACCAATTAATAATACCTCAGAGTCATATAATATTAATTAAATCAATTTTGAGCTCACCAGTTACTCTAATTATCTCAACAACTAACTCTCATAGCACACAGGAACTCAGTTGATCTCAACTAATATTATTTAGAGCATTTTATCAAATACAGGGTATTACATCCCCCCTAAATAAAAATTCGTCCTCGAATTTAAATATTACCTGAAAAAGATGAGGATAAGCATCTTGCATCTCAAACTCAAGCTCCCAATTAGCATCACCCGCATGTGTGTCATCCCACTGAACCTTAACAAGGGGAATTTCTTTGTTTCTCAACACTTTAGTTTCTCTCCTGTTGCGGTAAGAATCGGATAACAAGCTATTAATTAACTTGCATCACATTTCTTTGAATTCACAATCGACTTTGATTTATCCAAAGGAAAGGTTCAGGATCGAGAAAACCTAAAGGGGGGAGATCTAAGGTTCGGGGGTTGGTTATACTAAGGGAAGGTATTAGCATCCTTAATATCTGTAGTACTCTACAGGAACCTCTTGTTTAGTTTGTGTTATGTTATGTTTGCTAAGATATCTGCTAAAGTAAAGGTAAAAACCTAGAGATATACTAAGTTTGCTCGCCAAGACGTCGCATCTTGTGCCTATGTATCTGACTAAAGAATCAGAACAACCGTAGTTCACCTATCTAAGGGTGAATTTGAGGAACCATTGACTATGGCCAAAGTTCCAAGGGGAAATGAGTATGAGCTCATTTAGAGTTCACGATAACTCTCTAAATCTAAGTTATGATGGGAAAAGTGAGTTCTCATGATGGTGAGAATCACATAGAGTTCAAAACTCTAACCTATTGCTAAGTTATGATGCAATGGCTCTTATGAGGCCAAGGAAAGAGAAAGGCTCTTATGAGGCCAAGGTGGGGTGATTTGTTTATTGACTTATGAGTCAACTGAGGGGAACATTCCTTTGGAATAGGGGATGTGTCGAATGAAACAGGCAACCACAATCATAACAGAATAATTATCCACAAGACTTTATCAGAAAATATGTACAAGTCCCACCAAAGGGGGAAAAGAAGAGTTAGTATTCAAAGAAATAAAAAATTGAAATAAACTAGAAATAGGCTCGTCTTAATCATGATTTAATCGAGAAATCGATAATCAATGATTCTTGACTTTCATCGACTAAAAAGTGAATGAAACTGAAATAAAAATAAAGTGGTCTCATATTGATCAAGGTTTTATCGCTTTAACGAGATCAACCGAACCATGAAGTTTGTTATATCATCGACCAAAATAAAGAAAATAGAATCGGAATGAAAAATAAGGTTGGTCTCGTCTAAATCAAGATTTAATCGACAAATCGATAATCTTGGATTTTTGACTTTCATCGACCGATAAAAATAAATGAAAAAGTGGCCTCATATTTATCAAGACTTTATTGATTTGAAATAATCAAAGTCAAGATTTGCGTAATATCATTGGCCGAAATAAAGAAAACGGAATCGAAATGAAAGTAAGGTTGGTCTCGTCTAAATCAAGATTTAATCGAGAGATCGATAACCTTTTGATGAGACTTTCATTGACCAACAAAGATAAGTAAAAAAAGTAGCCTCATATTTATCAAGACTTTATTGATTTGAAATAATCAAAGTCAAGATTTGTGTAATGTCATTGGCCAAAATGAAAGAAAATGGAATTGAAGTGAAAATAAAATTGGTCTCGTCTTAATCAAGATTTAAATCGGTAAATCGATAATCTTGATATTTGACTTTCATTGACCAATAAAAATAAACAAGTGGCCTCATATTTATCAAGACTTTTAGTGATTTTGAATAAATCAACCAAGTCAAGATTTTTCTATATCATTGGCCCAAAATTGAAAAGAAAATGGATAAAAGATTAAAATGCTAAGAAACAATATTTTTCCTTTTAACAACATAAAAAGTTTATTAAAGCAAATTTTCTATTTTTCTCTTAAAAAAAATGACCAAACAAAAGAAAAGGGGGGTATGGTGCTTAGAAATAGGTGTGAATAGCCAGATTCAGCATGGGCTTATGAGTCACAACACGGTCCACCAAAACAAGGTTCGGGTGGAGGCGGGCAAAAACCACTCGCTTGGCCTTCCCCCATATTACCCTAAAACTCGAAACTGAAGAAGAAAAGGGAAAGGAAAAAAAAGGCCATGGTCAAACCAAAACGAACAACATCCTCAGAAACAACGATCACACCACCCTCATTCTTAGTCTGAGAAACAAGGTCAAATGGGAAAAGAAAAACAACATGACTCACTTCTCTCAAAACCAGAACGACATTAGAGAAAGAAACATTAAGCAGAAACACGACCAACACCTCTATGGCATATCATTTTCCACCTTCTCGCTCACTCGTTTCAAATTGCCTCTCGCTCGCGGTTTCAGAACAGGTTTGTGACTTAAAGTTACACTTCGCTCTTTCTCTTCTCCTTCTGAATCGATTGGGTTTTGAGTGTGGTTTGAGGAGATTAAGGTGAGTGTGATTGATTTACGGTTTTGGGCTTGAAGGTTGGATGGTTCTGTGACGATGGATGGTGTTGCAGTTTTTGTTTCAAGTTTGAAAGATGGTTGTTGGTTGATGGAGGGATGGTAATGGAGGCGAAAGGTGAAACCGAATGGTATGCAATACGTTGTTGTTGAAGATTTGGTGGAGAGAAAAATTGGTGGAAGGTTCGGAATTGAGGAAGGTAGATGCGAGTTGCTTTTTGTCAACACAAGGTTTTCCTCCTCCCCCTCTGTTCTGTCTTTTTTCTTCCTCTTAAAACCATGAAACCTTGTTTGTTTTTTTTAATTTCGAAGCCGTTTTGCTGTGTCGTTGTCACTTGCAGAAACTTGGTTTGTAGTGTATGATGTTGCTGGCAGTCGTGGTTGATACGATTTGTAATCGCTAGCTGTGTGTTTTATGATGTATTTAGAAACTGCTTCTTGATCTGCTTTATGTACATCATACAGGTTTTGCAATATTGGTGATGAGATTGGTCTCGAGCATAGCGGGTCCCTCGGTGCGCAGCATGTAATCGCTGGTATGATAGCAGGAACTGCTGGGTCAAGCTATTGTCCAAGGTAACAGGCGGTTTGTCTTGTAGTGAGGCAGAGTGTGGCGCAAGTTTTGCTTTGGCAGTGTGATGGTTTTTTGTATTTTTAATTGAAATGAATTGATGGGCTTTATGATCTCTTTTTGTAAATGGACTTATGAACATTTGGTTTTAAAAGGAGCATATGGATATTAATGTGAAAAGATGGATAAAATTAAAATATGGATTTGGATAAAGAAATTGTGGAAAAATGGAAATGAATCTTGATCTTAAAAATGGAATAAAACTGGACACTTGAACTTTGAAAAATGAATTAAATAGAATTTGAAGACAAAAACTTGAATATGAAATTTGCAATTGGAATGAAATGGACATAAAGATCCAAATTAGAATTTGAATTGGTCTTGAATAAGGACTGAAATCTAGTGGACTTAGAAATTGAATTATGAATTGGATTGACAATAAAATGGATATAACAAGAAAAAGGGATTGATTTGGTTATTGATTTGTTGATATATGGAAAATGGTCTGATGAACGGGTAATGGAAGATTTGGATAAATAACAAAGGTGGGTAAAGGACGGTTACGGGAATGGATATACGATTCCACACTTAAACAACACCTAACCCTGGACAATTGCACTGACTGCCACAAATCCTGAACTACATGACCAAACACTTGCACACAACTTGAAATATACCAACTGCTCCGATCTCTTTGATGGCTCTGCAACCTCAATTGAACTGAAACAGTACTGCACACACCATGAACCAGCTAGCCTCAAGAGACTCCACTGAATGATGCTTGTCAATTTCAAACTTTAAGGGTGAGAAACCCTAATCCTCGCCTTGAGTGCACGCTGAAACAATGACTTGATGAGAACCAAAGCCATAATTCAGAATCTCTGTCACAACTTGATAACCTGATACTGATACAAACCACTTGTTTGACCAAGATTAGGTCAAACTTCCACTGAATCTCAAACTATAACACACAGACCCTTGACCTGACGGCCTTGCCTGGTCTTTGAGGAAGAACTTGTGATGAAAACAAATCACATTGGATCATTAAGGAGAGGAGGTCTCTTGAAATAAACCTTAATTTACAAGTGAAACAAAACAAACAAAAACTGATAAAATGGTTAGTTAACAATGCATAGGTGATTGATCTATGATGCTCATGCAAAAGATGTTATGACATCTAAGGGGTAAAATTTGGGATACAACAGTTGCCCCTATTTAAATAGCTTTATCGGATGGCTCGAGGGATGGAAATCCTCGGGACATCAAGGTGAAAGGTATTTAAATATAGCAAACCGAAAATTTTGCCCTTAGATGGAATGCAGATGCTAAGGAGAAGCAACAAACATGCAAATGCTGACATGCCATGAACTTCTAGTATGATGATATGATGTCATGATAGTGCAAAAATGCAGACAAACAAGACACCGAAGGGTAAAAAGCAAACAACCCCAAGTGAACATCACTGGGGAAGGATGAAGGTTAGTATCCACAAGGAAGACTCACTGGGGATACAGGCTAACCAACAAAAGAGACTCAATGGGGAGACTCTGAGGAAACACTAGGGATAGAAAAATAAAGGGGGAAACCCTACAGATCCTCACTGGAGATAGGAGCCAGAGAGGTGTTCTCCACTGGGGAAAGATCCAGGGAGATGGACGATAGGTTCATATGTGACCGGACGACACTAGGGAAATGAAACACATTCTTACTGGGCATGAAACCAGAAAGAAGACATGATCACCATTGGGGATCAATTTGAAATAAAGGATAGACATCCAAATACAAGACTTTCTGGGGATTTCTTATACTGAAGAGTTCAAACGGGATCTTCAAGAAAAACCAGAAAAGACAGAGACAAACTCTGTGTGTGCCTAATGATGATCAATCACAAGGACCTTCAAAGAGATATTGATGATGACTGAACTTCTGCTGGGAACCAGATTAAAGTGCCAATAAGGATTGGACTCAAAAGTGATATGTCAAGAGATACTGATATGAGTTGGATAAGATACCAATTTAAGTTGGGTTTCCAGCAAGGACTGGACTTTGGACACCAATATGAGGTGGGATTTTGAATACCAGTATGGGCTGGATTTTGAGGTTTAGGTTCACATCTAACCGGATTTCAAACAAAGGGTTCACGATAACCTGAAGTTTAGGTTCACGGTAACCTGATTTCAAACGACAGATTCACGATAATCTGAAGTTTAGGTTCACGATAACCTGATTTCAAACAACAGATTCATGATAATCTGAAGTTTAGGTTCACGATAACCTGGTTTCAAACAACAGATTCACGATAACCTGAAGTTTAGGTTCATGATAACCTGATACAAACAACTGGTTCACGATAACCAGAGGTTTAGGTTCACGATAACCTGATACAAACAACTGGTTCACGATAACCAGAGGTTTAGGTTCACGATAACCTGATACAAACAACTGGTTCACGATAACCAGAGGTTTAGGTTCACGATAACCTAATTTGACGGCAAGGAGACCAAAGCAGGGATCACATCATCAAGAAGCTTGATGGCAAGGAAATAATACATATCTGAGGGTACGGAACCTGAACTCGGAACACCTCATCAAACAGATTGACGGAAAGGAAATAATACATATCCGAGGGTACGGAACCTGAGCTCGGAACACCTCATCAAACAGATTGACGGCAAGGAAATAATACATATCCGAGGGTACGGAACCTGAACTCGGAACACCTCATCAAACAGATTGACGGAAAGGAAATAATACACATCCGAGGGTACGAAACCTGAGCTTGGAACACCTCATCAAACAGATTGACGGTAAGGAAATAATACATATCCGAGGGTACGGAACCTAAGCTCGGAACACCTTATCAACCAGATTGACGGAAAGGAAATAATACACATTCGAGGGTACGAAACCTGAGCTCGGAACACCTCATCAAACAGATTGACAGGAAGAAACACCTCAAATAGGGATCACATCAAACGGGTTGATGGAAAGTGACTGATTAAAGGTAACATCATTGGTAACTGTAGAAGTATGAATAAAACCAAGGACGGATAAGCTTCTCGGGAAAGAGATTGCCACTTATCGTTGTAGAGGTAATGATAGTAAAACAAGCTTCTCAAGGAGATTACCACTTGTTGTTGGGTATAAATTCCAAGGAGATGTTGATATTACAACACTGCTGGAGAAATGATTGTCTTCAATAAGGGTCTGCAAAAGATTCTTCCTGTGGGATACAGTGCAAAATAAATGCACGTTCAAGATGGGCTCAGAAACCACACCTGCCAGGGATCAAAGTTCAATCTAGGAACAAGCTAGAAAGAAACGGTCAAACAAAACTCCAATTGAGGAATGAACTCAAATGGGAACTTATCTTATGGAAAAGATAACTGAACCAACCATCATCCACGAGAATCAAACTCTGTGGGGAATTCAGAAAAGATGGGCATTTTATGCCTAGGGCTGACTTTCTATTGGAGTGAATAGACAAACCCAGTCACTTGGGGAGATAAACACCAAAGTGAATCAAAGACAGGTAAACACCAGGAAGATAGCAAAATGCTAAGATGCTATGCATATGAGTGCTTATGCCATGCTTATGCTTATACTGACAAAACAGACAAAAGAAAACGAGACTGGAGATGAAATAAACATCTCGACAAGGATACCCAGCCAAACTCATTAAATTGGACCATTACTGGGGATGAATAAGTAGGATCACAACTTCATTGGAAAAGAGTATTCCACCTGAGGTATAGCATCATGACTTCACTAGGATTGTCATCATGAGCTTGATTTCCTTACTGGAGGAGGAAGATCCATGGAGATTGGCCAAGCTTTAGCTGGAGAGACAACTTACTGGGAAGCTGGTAAAAGAACAGGGTAATTCTGCATCCTGACTTGTATAATGATCACCATAATAAACGACGACTCTTGCAACAGGTAAGCCTCAAATCTTCTCTGCCCCAGATTACATGGTCTGTTGGAAGGAAATACACCAAGAGGATTTTACAGAAGAATTAGCATACAAGATGCTTTCAATATCCTCAAACTCTTTGAGAGATTCATAAATCTCGGCGTAACTGCCCCAGATTAGCGGTGCTTGCACAACTAAGTCTTTGAACTTGCTCTTCAGACTGGTTGATCTGTGAAGGAAGTGCCCCAGACTAACTGGCCTTTGAGAGATTTGTCGAATCTCGACCTGACTGCTTCTGATTAACTGTATTTGCAATACAAAGTCCTCGGACTGCGGTAGAAACAACTGGGGAACAAACTTTCCCCTGTTGGTGGGTCTTTGGAATCCTTGCCTTAAACTTGTCATAAGATGACCTCAAGAAGGCTTGCCCCAATATTTTGAACTTTTGAAGAGTTCCTGCCCCTGATTTAGCCCTTGGAATGGTGGATTGGCAAATCTTTCCACTTGGTTGCCCCTGACTGAGCTTCCTTTATGAAGTCGAAATCCCTAGCTGGCTGCATTTGTCGGGATTCCTTTGATATTGAATTGTTTGCAAACAAGTATTGTTCATTAAAAATTGGCAATTTTAATGCAAAATTCATGCAAGCTTTTGAAATCAAAGTTTTATTGATGAAAACACACACAGTGGAGTGATTAAATAATCAAAAAAATGAAGGTGATCTAGTCATTTATAGAATGACAGGTGAAGTGATCAACACACACACAATTCGCAAAGATCATTAGGAGTCGGGTTAATCAACCTTGCTGTAGTATGCTTTCAAAACAACCTTACCTCAATTAGGTCTTTTAAGGGTTGTAACGTGGTCTGGTTCACGGTTTTATGAAACAAAGGATAAAGGCTCAAAGTTTATTTGTACCACCCCATCTTCGTGATGAACTCCAGTCCTATGCTCAGTTGGCTTAAGCTACACATTTACGTTCCTATAGACTAGAAATGAATTGATGATAGTTGATGATGATTCAGACACCTGGGGTAGTCATTACTCCCTTACAACATTTGGTTGTCCTTTATTGCTGAGGTTTTGAGACCTCTTCTTGTCTTCATTGAGGTTTTGAGACCTCTTCTTGTCTTTTGAGGTTATGAGACCTCTTCTTTGCTTTGGTGAGGTTTTGAGACCTCTTCTTTTCTTGATTGTTGTACAAACCTTCTTGTATGTAAGGCGAAGTTTTGGGCTTCCCATCTTTCTTGGCTTTTGCCTTGAAATGGACTCGGCTTATTCTTTGATTAAGGATTTCTCAATGATCCTTCCTTATTTGTTGTTTCGGGAACAACTTGTACAACATTTATTCTCTTGATTAGAGAGAGCTGACTGATGTCTTGCATGAAGCGCTTACATTCGAATGCATAACCAAGTTAAACTGAGAACTACCCTGCCCCAAGGTTGAGATTATGGGTTTTTTGTGTAAGAAAAGAAAACTCCTACTTCTAGGCTCAAAGGGTTAACGAGGGATTATCTTCCTTATTTCTCCAGTGTTTAGGAATTGAAACAATGCCTTACATCCTCGGAAAAGTTTAATTGGCAGCATACCACATCAATTATGGATATGAGGTTTTCATCATCCTCCCTAATCTTTGCTTAAAAACAAATTTGATAAATGGAAAGAAACAAGATAAAGATATATTTTTGTTTTCACAAACATAAAAGTAAATGAGTGAAACGAATGGACTTAATCAAAAGATGCATAAACACTTCATTAATCTTGTCAATTTGAAAAACAAAAGCTTATAAGCAAATACATATTCAATCATGCAAAGAAAATACAACAAAATGCTAAACAGCCAATAGATTGCCAGCCACTGGGAACTGGGCTTTCCTTCTTGATTTGCTAAGCTGAGATAACCGTCTTCAGAGTTGTTTGTCGAGATCAGTCTGAGAATCATCTTCACATCCATTCTCGGAAATTTCTTCCACTTCAGAGCCTGATGAATCCGCTTGATTAAGTGAAGGATTGTTGATTGTTGATTTGAATGAGAACATATTGGAGTCAAACAGAGTCTGAATCTTGTCTCTGAGCACGTCACTGTCTTCAGTTGCATTCCAAAGACATACCCTGAATATTGTCATCTCTCTTTGCCAAGGCTGCCACAATCTGGTTCAACTGGTTTCTCAACAAGTCGAAATCTGCTCTGGTCACAAACTGGTTCTGCTCTTCTGAGTTCGTGATCCTTCAAGAACTACTTTAAGTCCAATGATGGCTTTGGGAAGTCAACTGCTGGGTTACAGACAAAGGACGGATGAGACTCAAGGCTGAGAAATGCAAATGTGTATGCAATGCTAATGCGAGCCAAATAGTTTCAAGGAACTCAAAGGCAAGTTGCAAACATCTTTTTTTTTTGAAAGCTGAAGAGTTTTGCTTTAAAAACCATGATCTTTATTGTTTTTTACAAAGGAAAAGGCACTTGAATTCCTTGAAACCGAAAGGCTGTCATGAATGGACGAATGTATGCACAAACACACATATACAAATATTCACATATTCACACATATGTACAGGGAAACAAATGAGGGCCTAGGTTTGAAGATCACGAGCATGGAGGCATGGTCTACCCGTCTCAAAAGGTGTGTACTATGGGTTTTCATCTGCAGAACAGGGTTCTAAGAAGTTACCAGAGTCGACAACCCATCTTTCGGATTTTATCGATTTCCCAGATGGACTTGGTAATCAATAAAATTCTCAAGAGAATCTCTTCTGAGTGTAGTATCGCGTGACAACCAATTCAGAAATCGACTCCATCATGGTCACCGCACTACATCCTAAAAGGCTTAAGTGGGGTTTGGTAACTACGGTTCTCAATATCAAGGACTTCTAGGTTGAGAGTAGCATGTTTTCACGAATAGATTCGTTCAACATGACTAGACTCTCAAGAGGGCCTCAACTGAGTGATGGTGTCTCAATTCAACTTTTTCAATAATCGGCTCCCTCAAAGCCTCCTTGAATATACCACCGTCCTATCATAAGTGCACTCAAATCCGGGTTAGGATTTATCTCACTACTCAAGAACCAAGCCAACAAAAGATAATCAAGCAAAGCATATATATAGGAAATCAAACAGATATACACAAATATTGCAAACAAGCATAAATAAAACAACAAAAACAAGGTGGGCTTAACCCTCAAAAATAAGAAATCCCCAGTGAAGTCGCCATTTCTGTTGCGGTGAGAATCGGATAACAAGCTATTAATTAACTTGCATCACATTTCTTTGAATTCACAACCGACTTTGATTTATCCAAAGGAAAGGTTCAATATCGAGAAAACCTAAAGGGGGGAGATCTAAGGTTCGGGGGTTGGTTATACTAAGGGAAGGTATTAGCACCCTTAATATCTGTAGTACTCTACAGGAACCTCTTGTTTAGTTTGTGTTATGTTATGTTTGCTAAGATATCTGCTAAAGTAAAGGTAAAAACCTAGAGATATACTAAGTTTGCTCGCCAAGACGTCGCATCTTGTGCCTACGTATCTGACTAAAGAATCAGAGCAACCGTAGTTCACCTATCTAAGGGTGAATTTGAGGAACCATTGACTATGGCCAAAGTTCCAAGGGGAAATGAGTATGAGCTCATTTAGAGTTCACGATAACTCTCTAAATCTAAGTTATGATGGGAAAAGTGAGTTCTCATGATGGTGAGAATCACATAGAGTTCAAAACTCTAACCTATTGCTAAGTTATGATGCAATGGCTCTTATGAGGCAAAGGAAAGAGAAAGGCTCTTATGAGGCCAAGGTGGGGTGATTTGTTTATTGACTTATGAGTCAACTGAGGGGAACTTTCCTTTGGAATAGGGGATGTGTCGAATGAAACAAGCAACCACTATCATAACAGAATAATTATCCACAAGACTTTATCAAAATATATGTACAAGTCCCACCAAAGGGGGAAAAGAAGAGTTAGTATTCAAAGAAATAAAAAATTGAAATAAACTAGAAATAGTCTCGTCTTAATCATGATTTAATCGAGAAATCGATAATCTATGATTCTTGACTTTCATTGACTAAAAAGTGAATGAAACTGAAATAAAAATAAAGTGGTCTCATATTGATCAAGGTTTTATCGCTTTAACGAGATTAACCGAACCATGAAGTTTGTTATATCATCGACCAAAATAAAGAAAATAGAATCAGAATGAAAAATAAGGTTGGTCTCGTCTAAATCAAGATTTAATCGACAAATCGATAATCTTGGATTTTTGACTTTCATTGACCGATAAAAATAAATGAAAAAGTGGCCTCATATTTATCAAGACTTTATTGATTTGAAATAATCAAAGTCAAGATTTGCGTAATAGCATTGGCCGAAATAAAGAAAACGGAATCGAAATGAAAGTAAGGTTGGTCTCGTCTAAATCAAGATTTAATCGAGAGATCGATAACCTTTTGATGAGACTTTCATTTACCAACAAAGACTTTCAACATCAGTTCTGACATTAGTCTAAATCACATCTCTTAATCATATGAATCCACACATATCTCTTGTAGGGAACACACAAGAGCATATCAGCATCTGATCAACTTCCAAGATTAGACCAACAAAACTGTAGTAACTTGCATAACACACTCTTCCAGAAGCTTCTTCTTATAAGCACAAGGTTCAGACCTCCTGTCTAACCAAAGAGTAATAACTGCCATCCTTCTGCAGAAACATACCATAGACAATCTTCTATTTTGAATCCTTCAAGGCACAAAACTGAAAGAGCTCAAGCAAACACCAATTGACCACAGGCTGAATTACCCTGCTACTGCACACAAACTCTTGGATGCCTTTTCCCTTTTCTTCAACCAGCTCCTGCTGAAATGCTATGACATTATGAACAGCATCTCAAAAATTATTCAACTTCACAGCTTCAGTGATCCTTCAAAGCAGCTACAATCTAATAGGTCTTTGACTTAGCATTAACCATCAACTTCTGATGTGTAGTGCGATGTCGAGACATTGACATATTAAGCTCAGCTTCTCTCTTGATGAACCTTCCTCCAGTTCATGATTGTGAAAATCAGAAATATGTATCTATCCAAAACTACATTTGACACCATAACCAGGAAGATCCTTCTAGTTAGGTCACCACAACTAAGCTTAAGAGATAACTTATCAAGATCTTCACTCCCGCATGAAAGATTTGACAGTGATACTCTTTTGCTTTGGCTCCACCTTCTTCTTTCACCATCAAGAAACTTGATAGAGAAGGAATCAATGTTCTGGACAGATTGGTCTTCAATGCCTGATTTGAAATATATTCTTCTAAAAAAAAACTGAAACTTCCATGTCATACAATCTTCAATAAGATCCATTCACCTTATGATCACTTCTTTCCCAAAACAAGGATATGAGATAATCCTCAAGTATCTTTGGCATCTCTAACCAAATGGTTGAAGCTGTCTTGCATAAACTACAACATCATAGAGTATCCTGCTGAGGAGACCAAACCCTAATGTCTTTCCAAGAGAATACCTTTCTAGAATCTCACCACCAGAGATACAAGAACCAACCAGGGTTACATCAGAACCCATGTAGCAGAACACACAACAACTCCTCAACAACCTTTAGGCACTACTCAATAATCCTTGCACACCATCACCATAAACCAAGTGCCAACAAATCAAACTCACAACAGCAGTTCTCCTGAAAACAACAGATAGGTCCAATACATACCCTGTCATGAATAGTCCATCCTTCACTTCAAGGGATTATACAAACAACTATATGAACTGACCAAGTCCATAACTCAGCAAAACTATCTTCCTTGCTCATGAACCAGAAAGTATCTTCCCTAGATCTCATCCAGAAACAGACAGGATGCCTGCTCTGATACCAATTGAAATTCTGGTACCTGATATGTGATGTTAAGTGTGATGTCACAACATCAATATCTGCTGTATGAACAAGACAATAAAAGTACTGAAAAACACACAAGGATTGTTCACCCAGTTCGGTATAACAACCTACATCTGGGGGCATACCAAGCCAGGAAGGAAGTCTATTATTAGTAGTATCAAATTACAGACTCAACAAACCAGTTGACAATTTACCTAATTTAATCACTACCCAATGACCCTTCTATCTAAGTCCACCCTAGATAAGAGACTCCATCTCACTCCCAATCATCGCAATGATGTCTAGCAGTCAACATCTCCGTCACTGCATCAACAACTTGATTACCAACAACTCTTCAATCACAGACACATAGAAGTCACCCTTCCATGACACACATTGGAGTTGCTTCAAAGCTTCCTCCAAAAATAATACCAAACTCATTACCTATAGGTTTCCGAGTAAGAACACAGTGACCATCTCACAACCCGAGTGGTTCACTTCGACAAAGCCCTAATGATCTACATCTTGGACCCATACCTATTCTAGATTATAAGCATTCTATTTATAACTTTTTTCACAACTGGATTTGGGCTTTAAATCTCAGCATATTAACTGCTACAAATCTGCAGAAGATTCTGCTACTAAATAGATCTTCAATTAAATCTTCAATTAAATCTTCATAGCTTTTAGCCTTAAAAACAGCAACAAGATCTGCTCCAAATCTGATTGCAACTGAATATATCTTTACCAAGATATTCGCCTACAATCTCTCACTCTCTTCAGCAGAATATCTCTCCAATAACAGAAACACGCAGCCCTAATAAAACAACTCAGACTGATGTTTTATCAACTGATGTCTTAACATCGGGTTTGACATCAGCACAGAATCTGCAACCATTTACAACTTAACATAACCAGAATGTTAGAAACTCTTGTTGAAACATCAACCATGACATCCACATTGTTTTTTCCAAAATTCCAGCCAACTACTAGAACTAACAATCTCCCCCTTTGGTTAATTTTGGCTAAAACACTTTCAGTTTGCAGCGGAAAAACACTTACTAACATTCACAGCACAACCTGCAGCAATACCAACCAGCTGCAACAACTAGTAACTCAGCACAAAACAAATTCCCCCTCAAAGCTAGAACCATCATACCAGCTGTTCAAACACGATTACTCCCCCTCAAGCCTATACCAACAAAACTAGGCAACACATGGGCTAACTCTCCCCCTTTTTAGCCACAATTGGACACCCTCTGAATCTGACAACTAACATACTAAAACAAAAATCCATACTCAATAGCTGAACAAACATTGGGGTAAATGTATACTGCTGATTCAATCAATTGACATCTTGTCTGACACCATGAAACCAGGTTTAAACTATCAAGTACACCATGAACTTCACCAGTAACACAATGTCACGACATCTTGTCTGACATTACAATCTTGATAAACACCTTCTTCAACAAAAGATCAACTCCCCCTATCTAAGATAACCAGTGCTCCTTTGACCAGTATATCATAACATTTGGAAAATCCAGACATAGTCTTTATTCATCCAGTCAGGAACGCTTCACACAATCATCCACAAGGTCTGAAGCACACTCACAATGCCTTCCACTGAACTCTAAGTAAACTCCCATTACTTATAATTAATAACACACGTCAAGACAAGTGTGACATCTCCCATCAACAAAGACCCTCACAAAGTTTTTCCAAAACTGCATAAAATTGTCTTCAGACTTCTCCTCAGAAACATGTATGCACAGGATACAAACAATTAGCTTCACATGGCTAGAGCCATTCATGTCCACACCAACATGCCATCCAACAGCCTAATTTCACAACATGTTATCTGACATTATCTCCTCATAAGAGGCAGCCAGTCTCCACAAGCTTGAACATCATGCAAGCTTCACAATATATGCACCTTTGCAGCAAGATCCATAGACACGTACTCCCCCTGTCATGGTTAACTAATGCTCTAGATGGAGATAAACATTTAAGCACACTTGCTGAGCCCATTCATTTTGGTACCACTGTCCCTTATGACCTTAAATAGCAGTCACTCACACATGAAGTCATAATTAGGCCTTCTACTTCATCATTCTCCCGTATGACTATGTAGACGCTCCTTAGGCATAATGTAGGCACCAAGCTCCTGAACCCGAGCATAATCATCCTTCACCAAGGATATCCAACCAGATAATGTCCCAACATAAGTTAGAACATCTGCCACACACCAAGACATCATCACCATGATTCTTGATATGCTCCACTAATTGGACTTACTATAGCATAGTAATCCAAAGAACTAGAGAATTAAACTCTCATCCACCTTCAAGAAGAATAGTCTCCTTGAGTCTTCAACTCATCACCCTTCTGCCCAAGAGTAACTTGTTCTAAGACTATCCTCAATAATAATCAGCTGCCACACTCTGATTATCTTGATTCTTCGAATCCACTTCTGAGATCAACCAGATGCCACAGTTTGATCACCTCATTCATGAATCCTCATATGAAAACAATCAAATGCCACATTTTGACCTTTTCACGTTTGTCAGAACTCTCACAAAGATATCTTGATCCACCAAGGAAACTTGATCTTCAAGTCACATGTTCCACTTGCTCAAAAGCAAACATACTTAAACTCCCTAAGCCATGGTCATGTAACATCTTCTCAAACCACAGCTCCTGCAAATTGTATGAGATAGATCTTTTTGACGCATTCATAACTTCCATTACTGTAGATCACCTCTATCTTAAGCTGATGTGCCATATCACCAGCTGAGACTTTTGATGTTAAGCTAGATGTCAAAACATTATGATATCCAGCTGTTGAATTCAGCTCTTCCTTCTGCCACTTAGAAGAACCTCCTCCCTTTGCAGAAACAGATTTCCATGCTCTCATAGACTTGAATCAACAATCAAGTTTGAGTAGACAACCTCCATCCTGCTCAGAACCTCCAAAGACTTCAAACCTCCCACATCTGAATCTTTAGAAAAAAAGTAGTCCAAGACTACCCCATACCAATGCCACACAATCTTCTTGTTATATTCTCAACACTTCAACAGTCCTGCACTTTTACATCAGACATATACATAGTCTCCCGTCAATGTATTTTGTCATTAGTTAAATGCACAACCTTATCAAAATACTCAACTCCTGTCAAGGTAACCTTCTCACACAACCGCTATCTACTGATTCTTCTTCAAAACAAACCATCATGACAACCACACATACCACAAAACCCTTCCAGGTAAGGTCAGTGTCTTGATCTTTTACTCTACCCTGAGCAAAGAACTGAAATGATGTTTCAACATCAGTTCTGACATTAGTCTAAATCACACCTCCTAATCATATTAATCCACACATATCTTTTGTAGGGAACACACGAGAGCATATCAGCATCTGATCAACTTCCAAGATTAGACCAACAAAACTGCAGTAACTTGCATAACACACTCTTCCAGAAGCTTCTTCTTATAAGCACAAGGTTCAGACCTCCTGTCTAACCAAAGAGTAATAACTGCCATCCTTCTGCAGAAACATACCATAGACAATCTGCTATTTTGAATTCTTCAAGGAACAAAACTGAAAGAGCTCAAGCAAACACCAATTGACCACAGGCTGAATTACCCTGCTACTGCACACAAACTCTTGGATGCCTTTTCCCTTTTTTTTAACCAGCTCCTGCTGAAATGCTATGACATTATGAACAGCATCTCAAAAATTGTTCAACTTCACAGCTTCAGTGATCCTTCAAAGTAGCTACAATCTAATAGGTCTTTGACTTAGCATTAACCATCAACTTCTGATGTGTAGCGCGATGTCGAGACATTGACATATTAAGCTCAGCTTCTCTCTTGATGAACCTTCCTCCAGTTTATGATTATGAAAATCAGAAACATGTATCTATCCAAAAATACATTTGACACCATAACCAGGAAAATCCTTCTAGTTAGGTCACCACAACTAAGCTTAAGAGATAACTTATCAAGATCTTCACTCCCGCATGAAAGATTTGACAGTGATACTCTTTTGCTTTGGCTCCACCTTCTTCTTTCACCATCAAGAAACTTGATAGAGAAGGAATCAATGTTCTGGACAGATTGGTCTTCAATGCCTGATTTGAAATATATTCTTCTCCAAAAAAAACTGAAACTTCCATGTCATACAATCTTCAATAAGATCCATTCACCTTATGATCACTTCTTTCCCAAAACAAGGATATGAGATAATCCTCAAGTATCTTTGGCATCTCTAACCAAACGGTTGAAGCTGTCTTGCATAAACTACAACATCATAGAGTATCCTGCTGAGGAGACCAAACCCTAATGTCTTTCCAAGAGAATACCTTTCTAGAATCTAACCACCAGAGATACAAGAACCAAACAGGGTTACATCAGAACCCTTGCAGCGGAACACACAACAACTCCTCAACAACCTTTAGGCACTACTCAATAATCCTTGCACACCATCACCATAAACCAAGTGCCAACAAATCAAACTCACAACAGCAGTTCTCCTAAAAACAACAGACATGTCCAATACATACCCTGTCATGAATAGTCCATCCTTCACTTCAAGGGATCATACAAACAACTATATGAACTAACCAAGTCCATAACTCAGTAAAACTATCTTCCTTGCTCATGAGCCAGAAAGTATCTTCCCTAGATCTCATCCAGAAACAGACAGGATGCCTGCTCTGATACCAATTGAAATTCTGGTACCTGATATGTGATGTTAAGTGTGATGTCACAACATCAATATCTGCTGTATGAACAAGACAATAAAAGTACTGAAAAACACACAAGGATTGTTCACCCAGTTCGGTCTAACAACGTACATCTGGGGGCATACCAAGCCAGGAAGGAAGTCCACTATTAGTAGTATCAAATTACAGACTCAACAAACCAATTGACAATCTACCTAATTTAATCACTACCCAATGACCCTTCTATCTAAGTCCACCCTAGATAAGAGACTCCATCTCACTCCCAATCATCGCAATGATGTCTAATAGTCAACATCTCCGTCACTGCATCAACAACTTGATTACCAATAACTCTTCAATCACAGACACATAGAAGTCACCCTTCCATGACACACATTGGAGTTGCTTCAAAGCTTCCTCCAAAAACAATACCAAACTCATTACCTTCAGGTTTCTGAGTAAGAACACAGTGACCATCTCACAACCCGAGTGGTTCACTTCGACAAAGCCCTAATGATCTACATCTTGGACCCGTACCAATTCTAGATTACAAGCATTCTATTTATAACTTTTTTCCCAACTGGATTTGGGCTTTAAATCTCAGCATATTAACTGCTACAAATCTGCAGAAGATTCTGCTACTAAATAGATCTTCAATTAAATCTTCAATCAATTAAATCTTCAATTAAATCTTCAATTAAATCTTCATATCTTTTATCCTTAAAAATAGCAACAAGATCTGCTCCAAATCTGATTGCAACTGAATATATCTTTACCAAGATATTCGCCTACAATCTCTCACTCTCTTCAGCAGAATATCTCTCCAATAAGAGAAACACACAGCCCTAATAAAACAACTCAGACTGATGTTTTATCAACTGATGTCTTAACATCGGGTTTGACATCAGCACAGAATCTGCAACCATTTACAACTTAACACAACCAGAATGTTAGAAACTCATGTTGAAACATCAACCATGACATCCACATTGTTTTACCAAAATTCCAGCCAACTACAAGAACTAACAAAAATAAATGAAAAAGTGGCCTCATATTTATCAAGACTTTATTGGTTTGAAATAATCAAAGTCAAGATTTGCGTAATATCATTGGCCGAAATAAAGAAAACGGAATCAAAATGAAAGTAAGGTTGGTCTCATCTAAATCAAGATTTAATCGAGAGATCGATAACCTTTTTATGAGACTTTCATTGACCAACAAAGATAAGTAAGAAAAGTAGCCTCATATTTATCAAGACTTTATTGATTTGAAATAATCAAAGTCAAGATTTGTGTAATGTCATTGGCCAAAATGAAAGAAAATGGAATTGAAGTGAAAATAAAATTAGTCTCGTCTTAATCAAGATTTAAATCAGTAAATCGATAATCTTGATATTTGACTTTCATTGACCAATAAAAATAAACAAGTGGCCTCATATTTATCAAGACTTTTAGTGATTTTGAATAAATCAACCAAGTCAAGATTTTTCTATATCATTGGCCCAAAATTGAAAAGAAAATGGATAAAAGATTAAAATGCTAAGAAACAATATTTTTCCTTTTAACAACATAAAAAGTTTATTAAAGCAAATTTTCTATTTTTCTCTTAAAAAAATGACCAAACAAAAGAAAAGGGGGGTATGGTGCTTAGAAATAGGTGTGAATAGCCAGATTTAGCATGGGCTTATGAATCACAACACGGTCCACCAAAACAAGGTCCGGGTGGAGGTGGGCAAAAACGACCCGCTTGGCCTTCCCCCATATTACCCTAAAACTCGAAACTGAAGAAGAAAAGGGAAAGAAAAAAAACGGCCATGGTCAAACCAAAACGAACAACATCCTCCTCAGAAACAACGATCGCACCACCTTCATTCTTAGTCTGAGAAACAAGGTCAAATGGGAAAAGAAAAATAACACGACTCACTTCTCTCAAAACCAGAACGACATTAGAGAAAGAAACATTAAGCAGAAACACGACCAACACCTCTACGGCATGTCGCTTTCCACCTTCTCGCTCGCTCATTTCAAATCGCCTCTCGCTCGCGGTTTCAGAACAGGTTTGTGACTTCAAGTTACACTTCGCTCTTTCTCTTCTCCTTCTGAATTGATTGGGTTTTGAGTGTGGTTTGAGGAGATTAAGGTGAGTGTGATTGATTTAAGGTTTTGGGCTTGAAGGTTAGATGGTTCTGTGACGATGGATGGTGTTGCAGTTTGAAATTCTGGTACCAGATATGTGATGTCACACTTAATGTCGCAACAACACACTCTGCTATGGACAATAACAAACAACAACAGAAACACACAGAATTGTTTACCCAGTTCAGTTCAACAACTTAATCTTGGGGCTACCAAGCCAGGGATGAAATTCACTACTTGTAGAATTAATTTACAGACTCAACAACCTAGTTGAAATCTCCTAAACTTAATTTCTACTAATGAACTTTCTACCTAAGAGCCCACTTAGGTATGAGAACACTACTCAATCCCTAAAACCTCTCAAAGATCAAACACTTTGAGAAACACCTTGATCCTGCTTACTAGCTTTGATCAAGTAACAACACTCTCTTGCTTCACAGTTCTAAGAGAGTACACTTTACAACCCACCAATTCAACCTAGAATGGCTTACAAAAACTCGTACAAAGACAATGAATGACCCTCAGTCTATGCTCTCTCTCTTATGTACTTTCTTCAAAGGATTGATACGCTTTATATAGCTATTTGATCTGGTCTTGGACCTGCTACAATATCTGACCTGATTTGCTATTTAAAACTGAATCTTCGACAGATTTTCTCTCTCAAAATCTTCTTAAATCTTCAGCCTTTAAACACTCCTACAAATCTGCATCAAATCTGTTTGTAACAGAAAATATCTCCTCCAAGATATTTAAAACTGAATCTTCGACAGATTTTCTCTCTCAAAATCTTCTTAAATCTTCAGCCTTTAAACACTCCTACAAATCTGCATCAAATCTGTTTGTAACAGAAAATATCTCCTCCAAGATATTCGCATCCAATGAGACTAACAGCTCTCCCAATATCCAGCTAAAACGCATAACCCTAACAACATCACTAAACCTGATGTTATTAATCTTCTGCAGAACTAATGTCATGACATCGCATGTGACATCAGACTTCACAACTTCAACAAGATAAATACTTAACATAAACCAATGTTCAGACTCAATGTTAAGATATCACCCATGTGACATCAACATTGAACAACTTTGTTTTACCAAAATTCTAGCCAATCCAAGAACCAACAATCTCCCCCTTTGGCTAATTTTGGCTAAAACAATCTCTGCAACATCAGAGACTTCAGCAGCGGATAAAAATTAGTATAAGACTCCTAGTAGTTAACAGTTAGCAGTACTTTCTAAAATCAGCTCCTACTTCAAAATGCTGCACATACTTCATCAGCTCAGCAAAGGGTCAAGCTCCCCCTTTGGCTAATCAGCTGCACAAACTCCCCCTCAACTTCTGCAGCACATATGGGCTAACTCTCCCCCTTTTTAGCCACAATTGGACAAACCTCAACTTGAAGTCCTTCTAACAACCAGTTAGTCCTAATCTAGCTCTCATTGTCAGTCTAAAGTCAGCATGCAAGACAAGACAAATCATAGAACATAAAAACATAAATAGTGCATCCACAGGCACAATATTCAAATTACATATTAGGCACAGCAAAAAAAATAAAACTAAACTACTATCTAGAAAAAATAGCAAGGAAACTAGTCTTCATCAGAGCTGGCCCCATCTTCATCATCAATGCTAGGACCACCTTCTTCAGAACCTGGTTCTTCAACATCATTGTTCTGGACTGGACCAATGGCTAGAATTGGCCCAATCCGCTTCTGCTCCAGAGCAGCCCAAATTGCCTAAGTCCAATCCACAGAGGGGCAAAAGTGACATTTCTGCCCCTCCAACCGGGCAAGGAACGCAATGTCCCTCCCCGGCTCTGATGCCCGTTACGCACAGCTTCCTCGCTGCCCGAACAGCAATGGGTAGGTGCCCGCAACTGCGTCCATGCCCGACATAACGGCTAGTTTGGGCAGTTACCTATTCTTTGGGAAAAACGGCTAGTTCGCCCCGAAAATAGGACCGTTGGCCACGCGTTGGGGGCTCTATATAAACCCTCTCACTTGAGAGGGTCATGTATCACATTTTCGCCCTAAGAATACACTTTGTACTTGCCCCTTTTTCTCTAACCCTTTCTTACTTGTGCGTCGGAGTGCCTTGCAGGTACACCCCCTTCTCTCCTCATTCACAAGTCGAACACTTTGCACGCCTGACGACCAGCATCCATCCGAGCACCTCACCTTCTGACGACCAGCTTACGTGGACCAGTTCGAATACTCTGGATCAGTGGCGCCGTCTGTGGGAACTCCTTGTTCTCCCCTTCTTTCTTTCCTCCTCGGAAACTAAAAGATCAAAACATACTTTCTTTGATCCGCCCACACATGGCCGCTCAGAATTCCGCGAAAGGTGCTGACGCTACGGTTCTCACTCCCGTCAACAAGATGGACGCCGACGGCAGTTCGTTGCTACTTTCTGATCCCCGTTTCCTTCGGGACGGGGCCATTGCGTCTCCAACTCCTCATCCCACCGAGCAAGGGGGAAAACGATCACCGTTGGGGGAACGACCAATTCCTGGCCCTCCCAGCGCTGACCTGGTCGTTGCAGCCCTCCTGGAAGCTGTCAACCGCACAAACCTCCTTATCTTGCAGCAAGGAGAAAGGATAGGAGCTCTCGAGGAAACATCTCTTCCAAGATCCTCTCCTCCCAAGAGGAAACACCAGAAATCAAGAAGCCCGCCACCTAGGCGCCGGGAAGACCGTATGACGAGGCGTGAGCCTGAACCACAACGCATTTGCAAGCGCGACCAGATCTCCCCGCGGGATCAGTCACCACCAAGACACAAGAGAACAAGGCAGGACGGGCATTCTCCACTGGTCAAACCTCACAACCGGCCACGATCACCCTCACCTCGCAGAGACCGCCGCCGCGAGCGCAGACAACGGTCACCATCGACTTCAAGTTCGGACAGCGACGACGAGCCTCGCAGCCCGTTGTCCCGCGGGATCCTGGCCACCCGTCTCCCTAAAGGACTAGAGAAGCCTCCGTCTCTAGGGACTTATGATGGAACCACGGACCCAGACGAGCACAAAGAAGACATAGATGCTCTTCTGGACTACAGAGGTGTACGAGGAGCCATCAAATGCCGCCTGTTCCCAACCACGCTCCGGAAGGGAGCAATGACCTGGTACAAGCAGCTACCAGAGGAATCCATCACATCCTGGAGGCAGCTCGGGAGGATTTTCTCCCGACACTTTACCGCATCACGACGCCATCCAAAGACTGAGGCGTCCCTCGGAGCTGTCGTGCAGGGAAGAGATGAACCTCTTCGGGACTACATTGAGCGGTTCAACAAGGAAGCCGTCCAAGTGCCAACGACCGACGAGATGAAGAAATTCCTGCTCGAGCAGGGATTACGTCCTGACTCAGACTTCGCGAAAGCCATCGGCCTCGATCCACCGAGGAATCTCAACGCCCTCCTCCACCAAGCCCAGTCGCATATACAGTACGAGGAGAAGGTCGCTGCCCACTCTGTCCGGGCCTTCCATCACCAAGAAGGTGCCCGGACATCCAGAGCTGAAGAGCCCTCGACATCCCATCGAGGAGATAAAAGACGCGACGATCGGCCTCGCGATGCACGCGAGCAGAAGGCACCTTCTGGACGGTTCCATGACTATACCCCCCTCACTACCTCGAGGGAGAAAATCTTGTCCGAATGTGCCAACTCAGAGTTCAAGCAGGCAGGGATCCGTTTCCCCAAACAGCTGCCGGCCAGGCCAGGTGTAGACAAATCCAAGTATTGCCGCTTCCACAAGAGCCACAGCCATACGACGGAAGAATTCATCCACCTCAGAGATGCCATAGAGATCCTTATTCGCGACGGCCACCTGAAGCAGTTCGCGAAGAAGAAAGAAGCTCCCCGGCAAGAAACCCAGGAGAGCAAGAAGGCTGCAGAAGAGACTCCGCCCTCCGATGACGCCAACGTACAGGTCGCTATGTCCATAACTCGGCCAGAAGACTTCTGTATCCCTGATAGTCTACCCGCCTCCACGTTCCTCGGTGCTCACAGCCCGTGGGAGGCCTTCCCGTCGGCCATGGTCATCTCCGGTGGTGGATTCAACAAAATCACGGTCGGTTCAGTCAAGAGGAAATTCGATCAACTGATCAGCAAAAGCTCCAACGAAGTCACCACGCTGGATACCACTCATAAAGGATCCTCTCCCATTTCCTTCTACAAGGAAGAGCTCCTCGGCGGGTCACCGAACTCAAGCATCCCGCTTCTCATCCGGGCAAGGATGGCGAACTTCGACGTTCGCAGGATACTCGTGGACCAGGGCAGTTCAATTGATATAATGTACAACCACCTGTTCGAGACACTGCAGCTGGACGACTCTCACCTTACTCCATACGTTGGATCCGACCTGCAGGGATTCAACGGAGCAGTAACAAGGCCCCGAGGTTACGTAGAGCTCATCGTGACCTTCGGTTCAGGAAAGACAACCCGAGCAATCAAAGCACAGTTTTTGGTAATTGAATGCCCGTCACTATATCAATGCATTTTTGGAAGGCCAACCCTGGCAGAGTTAATTGCAGTGCCTTCCACCGTACATCTTAAGATGAAGTACTACACTTTTGAAGGGATGGTCGCCACCCTCCACGGTGACATCGAAGCTGCCCGTCGATGCTTTGAAGTAGCATCAAAAGGACTAAGAACCATCTCAACAAGGCCGAGGACGTCTGGCCGTCCTCCTCTGCCCAGCAGCTCCGAGTAGCCAAAGCCACTCCCCCAGGTCGAATCCATCGACTTGGACACCGTTTCAGCGAGGAGGATCATGCCAAAGACCTGATGACTTCGGGCAGCCAGTCCAACAACAGCGGCCATCTCCTACGCCCCATCCCAGATGGCAACTTCGAGATCGTTCCGTTCGGAGAAGACCCCCAACGGGGAGTGAAGATCGGAGCAGACCTCCCCGACCTAGCCAAGAGACAACTAAAAGCGTGCCTCCGGGAGAACGCATACCTGTTCGCATGGAGCACTGCTGAAATGCCAGGATTGGACCCCTCCGTCGCTTGCCACCAGCTTACAATTGATCCGGCCGTCAAAGCCGTTGCCCAGCGCAGAAGGAAATAGTCCCCGGAGAAGATGGAAGCCGCGGAGAAGGTTGTCAAAGACCTTCTAGAAGCTAGGTTTATTTCTGAGGCCAAATACACTACATGGCTCTCAAATGTTGTACTTGTAAGAAAAAATAATGGCAAATGGAGAATGTGCGTTAATTATACCGATGTTAATAAGGCCTGTCCGAAGGACGCCTACCCCCTCCCCAATATAGATAAGCTCGTAGATAACTCAGCAGGTTTTAAGCTTTTATCCTTCCTCGACGCCTACTCGTGCTACAATCAAATCCCGATGGCCGCGAGCGATAAAACTTACACGACCTTCATGACCGAATCGGGCAACTATTACTACAACGTAATGCCTTTCGGTCTGAAGAACGCCGACGCTACGTACCAACGAATGATGAACAAAGTCTTCCGAGGACAAATAGGCGACATGCTCGAGGTATACATGGACGACATGATCGTCAAGTCCCACGAGGAACTAGACCATGTCGCCCATCTTCAAAAATTTTTCACAAAATGGATAGAAGCAGAAGCCTTAGCGAAGATAACAGCACTTAACATTCTACGCTTTTACAAGCGGAATATCCTTGCCCATTTTGGGATTCCCCAAGCAATCGTCACGGACAATGGAACACAATTCACGGACAAGAAGTTCCAAGACTTTGTCGCCCATCTCGGGACAAAGCAACACTTCGCTTCGGTGGAGCACCCCCAGACTAACGGGCAGGCGGAAGCGGCCAACCGCGTCATCCTTCGTGGCCTCAAACGAAGACTGGATGAAACGAAGAAAGCCTGGGTCGAGGAGCTCCACAGTGTCTTATAGGCATATCGCACTACTCCCCAGTCCACCACCGGGGAAACGCCTTTCCGCTTAGCATATGGCATGGAGGTTGTTTTAACCATCGAAATCCACGTACCGTCCAGAAGGACCGAATCACCTCTAGACGAGGAAATGAATAACGAAGCGATGAGAGAAGAGCTCGACCTCGTCGAAGAAATCCGGACAGGAGCAGCCCTCCACGAAGCGTCTCTTAAGCAAAAAATAGCAATCAGGCACAACGCCAAAGTCTTACGACGAGAGTTCGACGTGGGCAGCCTTGTCCTGCGAAGAAACCACAAGGACTCTCGCGAAGGCAAACTAGCAGCCAACTGGGAAGGGCCGTACAGAGTCCGTGCCAAAATGGGAAATGGTGCATACTTCCTCGAAAACCTTAACGGGGAGGCACTCCCTCGACCATGGAACGCTGAGAAGCTTAAGCAATACTACAGCTAAAGTAACCATAGGCTTCCTCGCATCAAGAGACCACCTAGCGGTCATCATGCTCGTCCAGGTACAAACGACGCATGCACACAAAGTAGAATCCCGCTCAAACAAACAAGCCGGAACTCTGCTCGTCGGCGGTCCTCAACCGAGCATCGCCTTCGCCCAAGTACCATGATTGGCAGAACCCCAGCTCGCGATGGGACGTTCACGCCGCGACCTCAGGCCTCAATCGCGACCTGAGATCCGCAACCTCGCCAGGGACTTCCCCGGCTATTCGACCAGTTCCCCGCACTGGCGAATTCACACACAGCAAGTTATCTTTCAAAAGAAAGCTCCACTAACAGACACACTCTCCGACGGGCAGTCATACATGCACAACTAAATTAAAGTATAACAATAATGTAAAGTACAAACAAAGATTGTATAAATGAACCGAGCATTAAATAAAAAGGCCACAAGGACCAAAAGACTGTGCGTATTACATAAGAAAGGGGGCCATGCCCCCCCCAAAATTAAATAAGTTACAAATTGATCAATGGCACGCAGGCCGAACAAAATACAACAACAACAACAAAACAACCTAAATCCTCATCCTTCCACATGCTCAGTCGCCACGGGCTCAGGCTCTTGCTCCTCCACGGGCTGGTCTTCGGTCTGAACTTCGGGGGTATCAAGAACAAGGCCTGCGGGCAAGACAATGCAATCATCCTCCACTCGTGCAAGGTAGTGGATATCATTGGTCGAAATGTCGAGCCCAGGGTTCACTACCCGCAACTGGGCCACGACACTTTCGAAGGACTCCAATGCCATAGCAATGTCGTCCTCCTCGGCCTGCAGTATGCTGGCGACCAGCTCAACCCTAGTTTTCAACACTTTTATCTCGTCCGGTTCATTCGCACCCGGGGCACTGGCCGCCATCAGCTCCTTGTTCAAATCTTCGACAGCCTTCTTCTCCGCCTTCAGCTTGGTTACCTCCTCTTTCAGCTTAGCCGTCTCCTCCTCGGCCTTTCCCCTAGCCTCACGAGCACCCTTGACTTCCTCCTTCAAGGCCGTCTCAGAAGCCCGGGCAGCAGTAAGCTTGGCCTTAAGCGCAGTATCCCCTTCCGCGTAAACGGCCGCCATCTCCAGCATCCTCACAAGGGCAGAAGCATCCTGGGCCACCAGCGCCCTCTTGCTCGCCTGGTCCATGCCCTCCAGGCTAAGAGACTCTGCTCGAGGAACGACCAGCGTGTTGCCCTCAAAGAATCTTCTGTCGAGGATGCACGGGGGGAGCTCAAATTTTCCCTTCTCTGGCGCCCGAGTCAGGTCCACAGCATCTAACGTCCGTGGCCGTTTCGTCCGCCCGGTCAGAGGCAATGAAGAGTCCCGTGGACCAGGAGAGGGAGTAGCAGAGGTCCCTAGAGTAGTCTGAACAAGGGAAGGAGCACGAGTACCAGCAGCAGTCCGGGTCTTAGGGGGAGCCGTTCCAGCCTTACCCCTCGCCATGGCGTTCCTCACCACACGATCACGAGCCTGAGGCATCTCACCTGCACAAATGAAACAATCACGTTAGCAACGGGGAAGAAAAATAAATAACAAATAAAGTCTAAGTAACTAAGACTACCGAGAAACTTCTCGGCATCCGCGGGAGTCTTGCACTCCAGCAGAGCCTTCACGTTGATAAACCTGCGCTCAACTCTCTGGCTCCCATCATCCTCATAGATAGGGGCACCCTTGCTCGTCCAGCAGCTCGCAAGACCGAAGGAGTTGACCCACTTCACCAGCATCTCATAGGACACAACATCCTGCCCGCGTAACGCGCTCGGCTCAAAGACGTAGGCGTTGGGCTTCTTTGAGAAGTGGTCGGGTGTCCAGCGGATTGGGAACTTGTACACTCTCTCCCCAATATATTTACCTTCCTCGTTAAGCAGATCCTCTCCGTTCTCATCACACTCTACCTCCCAGACATACACACTGTCCTGAGCAGCTTCGGACAAAGGCTCGACGATGTAGTACCGTCCCTTGAACGTTCGGATGGACTCTGAGAACGGCTTAAACAACTTTCTGGGCTGCTTCAAAGAGACCCATCCATACCTCTTCCCCGCCAGCTGCCGCTGCAGGTGGAAAACAACAAAGAATAAAGGAAGAGTGGTCCCCAGAGCAAGGTGCTCGCACACCAACTCAAAAGCCCGTATGAAGGCCAACGAATTGGGGTGGAGCTGAGAAGGAGCCAACTTCAGGTGCTCAAACACCGACCGCTGGAAGGCAGTGAAGGGCAACCTCAGCCCTAATTCCTTGAAGGCATATTCGTACATCGCAAAGCAGTCCCCGAAGCTCGAACAGACCCACTCGTCCGAATTAGGCAGAAGCACTCTCCATTCACCCGCTGGCCCCACCTCGGTAAAGGCGTCCGCCGTAGACCTAGCAAACGTGGAAATATGTTCGGAAGGCTCGGCCACCTCCCACTCTTCCAGGCAGAACACATCAACATCCTCTTCCATTACATCCTCCTCCACGACCTCCAAATCCTCTCCCTCCTCAGCGTCGCTCGCTTCCCCCTTGACTTCGTTCGAGGAGTTCGAAGCCGACGAGCTCGAGGACGCAGAGCTCGAGGCCGTTGCACTGCTGCTCTCCTCGGAGACAGTTTCCTCCTCGGATGTAACAGGGATAACTTCCCTCTCTGGCTCCATCGCCACTATGATCACCTGAAAAAGCAGAGAAAGACAGTGAATTCGACAGGAAATCAAATCCACCCTTCCACCGCTAAGTTAAGTGAAAGGGCGCGCAGAAGGCTAAGGACAACGTCCCCGACCTAAGCCCTAACATCAAACGAAGAAAGAAAAAACCTCCCCGCGAGGAGATGACCGAGACATACCATCTTCCTACGAGGAACCTCCCCGCGCTCGTGCCCAGATTCCGTTTGAAGCTCCGCCAGAAACTGCAAAGCTCCACCGGAATTTGGAAACGTTCCACCGGAAAGTTCACCAGTCCACCAAAAGATGGTAAGACGCGGTGGTCACGACTCGCAACCACGACATGGACCACCACGTTCACCGAACGCGCTACCTACTCCGACGAGATGCTTGATGCAGCGGATGGGCAGAACCGCCGCCCACCACCAACACTCGCCATAAATCTACCTACTTTGTCACCTAAAACTAACCCTAGCCGCATGCAATCTACCATTGACAATGAGAAGAAGTAAAACAAGCTGGAGATCAGAGAACTTACTTGTTTTGAGTAGAAGATAAAGGCTTCTCGAAACTTGGCACGGTGGTCGGTTGCTCTGAAGACGGCGACGGGCAAGAACGCTGATGACGACGAAGAAGAATCAGAAGGGAAAAAGTGCAAAATGGCACAACCTTCCCCCTTTTATACTGAGGGGCATGTGCACACACGCGCCCGTAGGTAATATTAACTGCCCAATAGCCATAATTACCTATTAACTGCTACGCAGGGCTCGATGCACACGTGGCAGCCCAACGTTTCCCATTCTGTCTGACGCTTTATCTTCTTGAATACCGAGCAACAGGTTAACGACCACAAACATCACGAGCACAGAAGGCCACGGGCACCTCGAGACAATCTTCCTCGTCTCCAAACGAAGACTCTGCGTAACTCCCCCTGGCGACGAGCAGTCCTTAAGTCATCACTCCCATGCTCCGGAGGAACGACTTGGGGGGCTCCTGTTCTGGACTGGACCAATGACTAGAATTGGCCCAATCCGCTTCTGCTCCAGAGCGGCCCAAATTGCCTAAGCCCAATCCACAGTGGGGCAAAAGTGACATTTCTGCCCCTCCAACCGGGCAAGGAACGCAACGTCCCTCCCCGGCTCTGATGCCCGTTACGCATGGCTTCCTCGCTGCCCGAACAGCAATGGGCAGGTGCCCGCAACTGCGTCCATGCCCGACATAACGACTAGTTTGGGCAGTTACCTATTCTTTGGGAAAAACGGCTAGTTCGCCCCGAAAATAGAACCGTTGACCACGCGCTGGGGGCTCTATATAAACCCTCTCACTTGAGAGGGTCAGGTATCACATTTTTGCCCTAAGAATACACTTTGTACTTGCCCCTTTTTCTCTGACCCTTTCTTACTTGAGCGTCGGAGTGCCTTGCAGGTACACCCCCTCCTCTCCTCATTCACAAGTTGAACACTTTGCACGCCTGGCGACCAGCATCCATCCGAGCACCTCACCTTCTGACGACCAGCTTACGTGGACCAGTTTGAATACTCCGGATCAATTATCATCACCTTGTTCCAAGGATTTGATCATCTGCTCAATTCTCAACTTCCTAGCAGTGCTAGTACTGATAACCACATCAAGATCCTTGCATGTTGCCTTTAATTTTTCAACCAACTCAACTTTAGTCCTGGCCTTTTTAACACCAGAACTTGATGTTACAACAATGTCTGGAACATGATGTCCAGCAAACAACTTAGGATGCAAGGACAAGGCTGACTCCCTCTTGCAAGCTATATCTGAACTTGTTAAAGTTTCAGGATGTTGCTCCAAGATGATTCCACAAACAAGGGATGGGAATGCTATAGGTAACTTGATAGCATTTGTTTCAGCATGTTTCACCACTTGCTCAAAGATGTAGCTTCCAAAGTTAAACTTGATCTTCTTCCAACAACATAGATAAACTTACCCAATCCAACAGCTATTGTTGTCTTGTGGTTTGTTGGCACCCAGTTGGCTGCACCAATTCTGTGAAGAATGGCATACTTGATGCTAAGTTTACTAGTCTTCAACTTCCCTTTCAATGGCCAAACCTTTACCTGACCAACTATAATCTCTTTACATATTTCATTATCAGTCATCTCCAGTTCACTATACTCTGCATCATCTCTTCCCAGATACTTGTTGATAGTACTAGGAGAGAAATTAATGCACTTTCCTCTCACATAGACTTTCATGAAATCAATGCTCTTTTTATCAGCAATTTTTCCCGAAATATTAACAACAAATTCTCTGACAAGACCCTCATAGCACTTAGGAAATTTGGTCACAGTCTTCACCAACCCAGCCTCATTAACCAGCTCCATAATATCCTTCATCTCTAAAGCTTCTTTCCCAAGCTCCCTATCTATGGCTGGTCTTCTCTGACATACGAATTTCCACATTGATGCACTGCTGGCATAATGAAAGGAAATGTTGTCAACTGGTACTTCAGGGACTTTGTCAGAGATTCTCTTCAAAATAGTTTTTCTGATAGGTGTGATGTCTCGAACATCATCCTCAACATCAAAGTCAGAATCATAATCTTCCCTTATCTTCCTCTTTTTGGAGGATGTAGCAACCTTGCTCCAAGGTTTTGTAGGACCAACAACAGCAGTTTTCTTCTTGCCTTCAGAAGACTTCTTTGGAGAGGATTCAACAGCCTTTCCTTTCCTTGTCTTCAGTCTCTTAGCAATACTTGGAACAACTTTTCCAATGACTTCATCATCAGATAAATCAACCACATTGATCACATCCTCATTCTTTTCTTCACCAGGAGTAGTTTCAACAGGTGATGTTCTAACATCCCCCTTAACATTAGCTTTGTTGGTTCTTGGATTGGCTAGAATTTTGGTAAAACAAAGTTGTTAAATGTTGATGTCATATGGGTGATGTCTTAACATTAAGTCTTAACATTGGTTTATGTTAAGTATTTATCTTGTTGAAGTTGTGAAGTCTGATGTCACATGCGATGTTGTGACATCAGGTCTGTAGAAGATTAATAACATCGGGTTTAGTGATGTTGTTAGGGTTTGCGTTTTAGATGGATATTGGGAGAGCTGTTAGTCTCATTGGATGCGAATATCTTGGAGGAGATATTTTCTGTTACAAACAGATTTGATGCAAATTTGTAGGAGTGTTTAAAGGCTGAAGATTTATGAAGATTTTGAGAGAGAAAATCTGTCGAAGATTCAGTTTTAAATAACAAATCAGGTCAGATATTGTAGCAAATCCAAGACCAGATCAAATAGCTATATAAAGCGCATCAATCCTGAAGAAAGTAACGAAGAAAAAGAGCTAAAGACTGAGAGTCGTTTGAGTCTTCGTGTTTGTATTATAAACCATTATAGTGTGAATTGGTGTTGTTGTTTTGAGTTGTTCTTGATCAAAGCTGTGAAGCAGAATCAAGTTGTGTTATTCAAAGTGTGTGATCTTTGAATTATATCACTGAAGTGATTTAGCGATTGAGTAGTGGTCTCATACCTAAGTGGTCTCTTAAGTAGAAGGTTCATTAAGTAGAGATTAAGTTTAGGAGATGTCAACTGGGTTGTTGAGTCTGTAAATTAATTCTACTGATAGTGAAATTCATCCCTGGCTTGGTAGCCCCCAGACGTAGGTAGTTAAACCGAACTGGGTGAATAACTCATTGTGTTGATTTATTGTTGTTTTACATTGTCCATTGCAGAGTGTGTTGTTGTGACATCACACGTAACATCACATATCTGGTACCAGAATTTCAATTGGTATCAGAGCAAGCATCGTGTCTGTCTCTGGGTGAGATCTAGGGAAGTTACTTTCTGGTGTAAATATGGACAAAGAAGTTGGAGGATTTGTGAATAGACCCCCTATTTTGGATGGCTCAAATTATGATTATTGGAAGCCAAGGATGATTACCTTTTTGAAATCCTTGGAAAACAGGGCTTGGAAGGCTATCATAAAAGAATGGAAAGCACCTGTTGTGTTTGAGAAAGATGATGCTGGGAAAGATAAAGAGGGCACCTCAAAGCTGAAGCCTGGAGAAGAATGGACCAAGGAAGAAGATGAGCTTGCCCTTGGTAATTCCAAAGCTTTAAATGCTATTTTCAATGGAGTGGACAAGAACATATTCAGGTTGATCAATACCTGTGAAGTTGCTAAGGAAGCTTGGGACATCTTGAAGACTACTCATGAAGGAACTTCAAAGGTTAAGATGTCAAGACTTCAGCTTCTGACATCAAAGTTTGAAAGTCGAAAGATGAAAGAAGATGAAACTATTCATGACTTTCATATGAGTATTCTTGAGTTGTCTAATGCCTCTAGTGCTCTTGGAGAAAAAATGACTGAAGAAAAGCTGGTGAGGAAAATCCTTAGATCCCTTCCCAAGAGGTACAAGATGAAGGTGACTGCCATTGAAGAAGCTTAAGACATCAGCAAAATGAGGGTTGATGAGCTTATTGGATCTCTTCAAACATTTGAGCTAGGGTTAAGAGAAGAGGAACCTGAGAAGAAGTCCAAGAGTATAGCTTTGGCTTCCAGTTCTGAAGTAGCCAAGAAAGGGAAAGAGGATGATTCTCAGGAGGAGCTGTCTCAGGCTATTGCTTTGCTGGGTAAACAGTTCAACAAAGTTATGAAGAGGATAAATAGGAGTTATAATCCCAATGTCAAGAACATTACCTCTAACATCAACAGATCAGGAGAACAAGGGAAGAAGTTTAAAGATGAAGAAAAATCCAGTAATGACAAAGGGATACAATGCTTTGAGTGTGAAGGGTATGGACATGTCAAGAAGGAATGTCCTACTTTTCTAAAGAAGCAGAAAGGGTTATCAGCTTCTTGGTCTGACAGTGAGAGTGAACCTGAAGAAAATTCAGCTAAACTTATTAGAGCTATGATTGGGGTTTATGAGTCAGATGATGAGTCTGGTGATGATGAGGTTTCTTATGATGAACTTGCTATCACTTATAAAGATCTTTTCGTGATAAGTGAACAAGTGTGTCTTGAAGGAGAAAAGCTGAAGAAAACCATAGTACAGTTAAAAGCTGAAAAGACTAAACTTGAAGGTGAAGTCAGTATGCTTAACTATAAACTGGACTCTATGACCAAAACTATCAGAATGTTGAACAATGGTACTAATGCGTTAGACAACATTCTTAGTATTGGGAAGATGGCTGCAGACAAATGTGGTTTGGGATTCACCAGTGGTGCAGGTTCTATCACCTCAAAACCAGTGATGTTAAAAAAGATGTTAAAACATCATGACAGATCTCCATCTAAGAAGAAATTCAGATGCTGGAGGTGTCACCATTGTGGATGTTTTGGACACATTAAGGCTTATTGTTATAAGCTACATGGGTATCCACAGAAGGCTCATCAGGTTGTTCCCAAACAGAACTGTTATAAAGGAAGGCAGGTTTCCAAGCCTAAGAAGCAATGGGTCCCTAAAGTTAAGGTTACCAGCTTAATAGCTCACACTTCTTTAAGGGTTTCTACCAAAGAAGATTGATACTTTGACAGTGGGTGTTCAAGGCACATGACTGGAGTAAAGAATCTGTTAGTAGATGTGAAGCTTCATTCTTCAGGCTATGTTACATTTGGTGATGGGGTCAAAGGAGAGATCAAGGGGATTGGCAAACTAAACTGTGCTGGTGCTCCCAGACTGGAGGATGTTCTTCTTGTTAAAGGACTGACAGCAAATTTGATTAGCATTAGTCAACTTTGTGATCAAGGATTCAAAGTAGACTTTACAAAGTCTGAATGCATTGTTAAAGATGATGAAGGAGAAGTCATTATGAAGGGAGCCAGGTCTAAGGACAATTGTTATCTTTGGGTGCCAAAAGACTCAAATTCTTCCGCGTGTGTTTTTGCTAAAGATGATGATGTCAAAATCTGGCATCAGAAGTTGGGACATCTTCACTTGAAGGGAATGAAGAGAATCATCTCCTCAGAAGCAGTCAGAGGAATTCCCAAACTTAATATTGAGGAAGGAAAAGTGTGTGGGGACTATAAAAAAGGGAAGCAGACAAAGATGTCTCATCCGAAAATTCAACATGACACCACCTCCAAGGTCTTGGAGCTACTTCATATGGACTTGATGGGACCTATGCAGGTGGAAAGTCTGGGAGGAAAGAAATATGCATATGTAGTTGTGGATGACTATTCGAGGTACACCTGGGTGAGCTTCATCAAAAACAAATCAGAGGTGTTTGATGTTTTTAAAGATCTTTGTCAAAGACTCCAAAGGGAAAAGGAGAGTAATGTTGTCAGGATAAGGAGTGACCATGGAAGAGAGTTTGAGAATAGCAAGTTTGAAGAATTTTGCTCTGCTGAAGGTATAAGTCATGAGTTTTCATCTCCTATTACTCCTCAGCAAAATGGAGTAGTTGAGAGGAAGAACAGAACTATCCAAGAATCTGCTAGAGCTATGATTCATGCCAAGAAATTTCCCTATCATTTCTGGGCTGAAGCCATGAATACTGCCTGCTACATTCACAACAGGGTTACCCTGAGAAGAGGCACTTCATCCACTCTGTATGAACTATGGAAGGGAAGAAAACCTAATGTTAAATACTTTCATGTTTTTGGAAGTAGATGCTATATTTTGGCTGATAGAGAACAGAGAAGAAAATTGGATTCCAAAAGTGATGAAGGAATATTTTTGGGATACTCTACCAACAGCAGAGCATATAGGGTATTCAACTCTAGAACCAAGGTGATGATGGAGTCCATCAATGTGGTGATTGATGACAATGATAAGCAGGAAGATGATGATGTCCTAGATGATGTTGGAACATCAGTTGGTGAAGTTGCACCAGAAGCTGAAGACAGAAGTCCAACTCCTAGTGTTGCTGCTGCTGAGCCTGAAACTGAGCAACCTAATAAAGATCCCTCTATTAGAGTGCAGAAGGACCACCCAAAGGAGCTTATTATAGGTGATCCAAATTCTGGAGTGAGGACTAGGTCAAGATATGTTATAGCAAGTTCATGTTTTGTCTCCAAAATTGAGCCAAAGAATGTCAAGGAAGCATTGACTGATGAGTTTTGGATAAATGCAATGCATGAAGAGCTGGAGCAATTCAAGAGGAGTGAAGTATGGGAGCTTGTACCTAGACCTGATGGAGTTAATGTGATTGGCACCAAGTGGATCTATAAGAATAAATCTGATGAACAAGGAGTGGTCACCAGAAACAAGGCCAGATTAGTTGCTCAGGGATACACTCAGGTTGAAGGAATTGATTATGATGAAACCTTTGCTCCTGTGGCAAGACTGGAATCTATCAGATTGCTCTTAGGTGTGGCTTGTAATTTCAAATTCAAGCTTTTTCAGATGGATGTTAAAAGTGCCTTCTTGAATGGTTACTTAAATGAAGAGGTGTATGTTGATCAACCAAAAGGATTTATCGATCCAACATTTCCTGACCATGTGTACAAACTAAGGAAAGCTCTATATGGTTTAAAGCAAGCACCAAGAGCTTGGTATGAAAGACTTACTGAATTCCTGGTTGTGAATGGCTACAGAAAAGGAGGGATTGACAAGACTTTGTTTGTTAAAGAGGAAGGAGGAAAACTGATGATAGCTCAAATCTATGTTGATGACATAGTATTTGGAGGAATGTCAGATGCAATGGTGAAACATTTTGTGGAACAGATGCAGTCTGAATTTGAAATGAGTCTTGTTGGTGAGCTAAACTATTTTCTTGGTCTACAAGTTAGACAAATGGAGGACTCCATATTCATTTCTCAGAGCAAGTATGCAAAGAACATAATGAAGAAGTTTGGTCTAGAGAATGCTAATCACAAGAGGACTCCTGCTCCTACTCATCTAAAATTATCCAAGGATGAACATGGTGTCAGTGTGGATCAAAGTTTATATAGAAGCATGATTGGGAGTCTATTGTATCTCACAGCTAGCAGACCTGACATTGCTTTTGCTATTGGAGTTTGTGCCAAATACCAATCTGAGCCTAAGGTGAGTCACTTGAATCAAGTAAATAGGATCTTGAAATATGTAAATGGCACGAGTGACTATGGGATGCTGTATAGTCATGGATCTGGGACTGAGTTAAGGGGATATTGTGATGCTGACTGGGTTGGGAGTGCTGATGATAGGAAAAGCACTTCAGGAGGCTGTTTCTTCTTAGGGAATAATCTGATATCATGGTTTAGTAAAAAGCAGAACTGTGTGTCTCTTTCTACTACTGAAGCTGAGTACATAGCAGCAAGGAGTAGTTATTCTCAACTTGTTTGGATGAAGCAGATATTAACAGAATACAATATCAAGCAAGATGTCATGACATTGTACTGTGATAATTTGAGTGCTATCAATATATCTAAGAATCCTATTCAGCATAGCAGAACTAAGCATATTGATATAAGGCATCATTTTATAAGAGATTTGGTTGAAGACAAAGTAGTTGCCTTGGAACATACAGCTATAGATAAACAATTAGCTGACATTTTTACTAAAGCCTTAGATGCAAACCAATTTGAAAGTTTGAGAAGTAAATTAGGAATTTGCATTTATGAAGATTAAATGAGCTAGAGAGTGTATTAAGCAGTTGTATTCCTTATTAGAAATTGATTTTATTCAACTGCTGAAGGCATACAGGTTTGAAGTACATCATTAGTTACAGATTATCCCAACCCCCTGCATCTAGAAAAGCTTTCCAGTCTTCATCCCAATCATCATCAGTAGCTTGTTGTTGCACTGGAAGCTTCTTGCTTGGTTTCATGGTTGTTTCTGAGGTTCTGCCTGACTTTGTGGTTCCTGAAGTTGTTTCAGCTGCAGTCATTGGTTTGCTCCCTTTCTGAGGTGGATCTGAAGTCTTGTCTTTTTGCTTGAAGTTCCTTGCTGCATCTTTGATGTTTGACTGGCTCATTCTTGGTTGATGTGTGGTGCTGCTAGAAGGAAGAAGGCTTGGTTTTATAATGCAAACAAGGAGCATTGTTTGTATCGCCTGACCAGTCAAGGTGTTGGAACTTGTTTTTTTTTTTTTGGGAAAGGTTGGTGTTTGACTGTGTCATTTATTATGTCAGGACATTGTGTTTGGTGATTGTCCAATTATGGCTAAAAAGGGGGAGAGTTAGCCTAGCCTTTATGTGTAGAGTGTGACCTATCTCAGCTCTGGTGTGGTGCAGATGTTGAGGGGGAGTGTGCATGTTGAACAGCTGTTTATGCTGGTTCTGGTTTTGAGGGGGAGTTTGCCATTTGGTGGTGTGTAGCATTTTGAAGTGGGTGCTGTTTGTTTTAAATTTTTTTTCCGCTGCTGAAGTCTCTGTTACAGAGATTATTTTAGCCAAAATTAGCCAAAGGGGGAGATTGTTGGTTCTTGGATTGGCTAGAATTTTGGTAAAACAAAGTTGTTAAACGTTGATGTCATATGTGTGATGTCTTAACATTAAGTCTTAACATTGGTTTATGTTAAGTATTTATCTTGTTGAAGTTGTGAAGTCTGATGTCACATGCGATGTTGTGACATAAGGTCTGCAGAAGATTAATAACATCAGGTTTAGTGATGTTGTTAGGGTTTGCGTTTTAGCTGGATATTGGGAGAGCTGTTAGTCTCATTGGATGCAAATATATTGGAGGAGATATTTTCTGTTACAAACAGATTTGATGCAGATTTGTAGGAGTGTTTAAAGGCTGAAGATTTAAGAAGATTTTGAGAGAGAAAATCTGTCGAAGATTCAGTTTTTAATAACAAATCAGGTCAGATATTGTAGCAAGTCCAAGACCAGATCAAATAGCTATATAAAGCGCATCAATCCTGAAGAAAGTAACGAAGAAAAAGAGCTAAAGACTGAGAGTCGTTTGAGTCTTCGTGTTTGTATTGTAAACCATTCTAGTGTGAATTGGTGTTGTTGTTTTGAGTTGTTCTTGATCAAAGCTGTGAAGCAGAATCAAGTTGTGTTATTCAAAGTGTGTGATCTTTGAATTATATCACTGAAGTGATTTAGGGATTGAGTAGTGGTCTCATACCTAAGTGGTCTCTTAGGTAGAAGGTTCATTAAGTAGAGATTAAGTTTAGGAGATGTCAACTGGGTTGTTGAGTCTGTAAATTAATTCTACTGATAGTGAAATTCATCCCTGGCTTGGTAGCCCCCAGACGTAGGTAGTTAAACCGAACTGGGTGAACAACTCATTGTGTTGATTTATTGTTGTTTTACATTGTCCATTGCAGAGTGTGTTGTTGTGACATCACACGTAACATCACATATCTGGTACCAGAATTTCAAGCTTCCTCATGCACATCATCTTCTTCCACTCCCACTTCAGAATCTTCAATAACAGACATAGCAAGTCTATGAAGATTTGTAGCAGCACTTTGCATGTCCTCCTTTTCCCTTTCAGAATGTTCAGCAGGCATTTGCCTCAGTGGTCTAGATATACCCTTTATAGGAAGCCCTTTCTTAAAGATCTTATCGACAATCTGACCTATGCTTTTGTCAACATCTACCCTTTCTTTAACAGTTTGAGAAGTGGATGACCTAGCTGCAGATTTATCGCTAAAAAGTACACTAGTGACTAGCCTCTTAGTCTCATCATCATTAAATTTAGTTCCAGCCCTTTTGGGTTGAAGTTTGGAAGGTCTTGACATACTAGATTCAGGAACCATCATGGAGATGGGTTCTACATTCAAAGCTTCCTCTGCAGAGCAATCTTCTGTAGAAACCCTAGCTTTGTCTTGTGATGAACTTTGTGAGGCAGATTTCTTGGATGAAGATGACATCTGTTTTGACATGGTTCCTTTGAGGCAGTAAAGGTTCAGAGACAGATGATTCTTCTTGTTGAAGGAGATGAACAGTCGGGAGATATGAGCTTTGATGAAATGTGATATTGCTACAATAGGGAATAATGGTCTAAGGTATGGCGCCTGATTTTGTGTATCCCTTAAAGACCAATCAATGAGTTTCTCCCTCCAAATTAACTTTCCTTTTAAATTTTTAAAAGGATTCACATTGAGAGTAATTAGCCCTAATTGACCTTTCAGCAGACTTTCACACTTGTTGTCACAATCTGATGTTACAACATCAACCTTAACATCACCAGATAAGCTGTCCACTTGAGGTACCCATTGATAGCAGTTATCTCTGGATCTTATTCCTTTCATAACAATCTCATTTTCTTCATTCGTTATCAAACACTCATCTTTAGTGTAGCTGACCTTATAACCATCATCACAGAGCTGACTTATGCTAATCAGGTTAGCACTCAACCCTTTGACAAGAAGTACATTGTCAAGATCAGGTCCATCATGACACTTCACTTTTCCAACACCTTTCACCACCCCTTTCTCTCCATTTCCAAAAGTAACATCAATTGAGGTGCAAGAATTGACTTCCACCAATTGGTTTGTAAATCCAGTCATGTGTTTTGAACAACCACTGTCAAAGTACCATCCATCCTTAGCTGAATGTCTGTCTGAAAAGTGAGCCAATAGACACTTAACCTCTTCTTTAGGAACCCATTGCTTAACAACCTTGGGCCTGTTCACCTTCTGTCTGGGTTGAGGATTAGACTTGGGATAACCATGTAGCTTGAAACAAGAAAACTACATGTGTCCAAATTTGCCACAGTAAAAGCACCTAACGCTGTCTTCTCTGAAGTGGTTAAACCTTCTGCCACCTTGATGACGATACTGCTATGGCTGCCACCCATAATGTTGTCTTCTTCTCCCATAGTTTGATTGTCTTCTATGGTAAGAATGATGTCCTTTTGGCTGTCTTCTATGGTGATGAGGCTTCCTTCTTCCATAATAATAAGGCACAACATTATTATATCCATAGCCATACATGTTTCCCTGATGTTGAGACGTCTGATGAAACATGTTCTGTTTGAACCTAGAGGCCTGCATGCTCTTATGATATTGTGGAGGCATATACTGCCTAGCTCCAGAAACATGTGCCTTCCTTTGATGAGGACCATGATCATGCCTCTTCCCAATATTTTGAGGTTGTGGATGAGCTTCCTGCTCAGGTTTAGGATCCTGTCTCTTTGTGTGATGTTGAGACATCTCCTTCTTGGTTCCTGAAGTGCTTGCTTCAGCAGATGCCTTTTCCTCAACCAAAAATCCTATGCCTGACTTATCTCCAGCAACCTTTTATGTCTGAAGGATCTTGTCAAGTGTGTCTGTACCACTGTTCAGCATCCTAACAGATTTGGTCATATGATCAAGATGAGCTTTGACCAATAAGACTTCATTTTCCAAATCAGCTTTAGCAGTCTCAAGCTGAACAATCTCTTTCTTCTGTTTTTCACTTTCTTGACAGATTTCTGTACTCTTCAGATAAAGCTCTTGATAAGTGGATGCTAACTCCTCAAAAGTCAGTTCCTCATCACTTGAATCACCATCAGAAACAACTGTTCCAGTTAAAGCTTTGACATGTTTGGCTGACTCTCCTTCACTTTCACTGTCAGAGTCTGACCAAGAAACTGTCATGCCTTTCTTCTGCTTCTTCAAGAATGTAGGAAATTCTTTTTTAACATGTCCATACCCTTCACACTCAAAGCATTGAACACCCTTGTCTTGAGCAGTCTTTTCTTCATCCTTCTCCTTAGACTTGCTGATGTCAGAAGCGATGTTCTTGACATTAGGCTTGAAGTTCTTGTTCATTCTATTGAACACCTTGTTGAACTGCCTTCCCAACATAGCAATGGCCTGAGATAGATCCTCCTGGGATTCAGCACTATTCCATTTCTCTTCTTGAGCATCTGAAACCAAGGCTATACTCTTTGGCTTCTTTTCAGGTTCTTCCTCATTCAACCCAAGCTCAAAAGTTTGAAGAGATCCAATGAGCTCATCAACCCTCATCTGGATGATGTCTTGTGCTTCTTCAATGGCAGTCACCTTCATCTTGTACCTCTTAGGAAGGGACCTAAGGATTTTCCTAACAAGCTTTTCTTCTGACATCTTTTCTCCAAGAGCACTGGATGCATTGGACAGCTCAAGAATACTCATGTGGAAGTCATGGATAGTCTCATCTTCTTTCATCTTCAGACTTTCAAACTTTGATGTTAGAAGCTGAAGTCTTGACATCTTAACTCTAGATGATCCTTCATGAGTAGTCTTCAAGATGTCCCAAGCTTCCTTTGCAACTTCACAGGTATTGATCAACCTGAATATGTTCTTATCAACTCCATTGAAAATAGCATTTAGGGCTTTAGAGTTACCAAGGGCTAGCTCATCTTCTTCCTTGGTCCATTCTTCTTCAGGCTTCAGTTTTGAGGTGCCCTCTTTATCTTTCCCAGCATCATCTTTCTCAAACACAACAGGTGCTTTCCATTCTTTTATGATAGCCTTCCAAGCCCTGCTGTCCAAGGATTTCAAAAAGGTAATCATCCTTGGCTTACAATAATCATAATTAGAGCCATCCAAAATAGGGGGTCTGTTGACAAATCCTCCAAATTCTTTGTCCATCTTTACACCAGAAAGTAACTTCCCTAGATCTCACCCAGAGACAGACAGGATGCCTGCTTTGATACCAATTGAAATTCTGGTACCAGATATGTGATGTCACACTTAATGTCGCAACAACACACTCTGCTATGGACAATAACAAACAACAACAGAAACACACAGAATTGTTTACCCAGTTCAGTTCAACAACTTAATCTGGGGGCTACCAAGCCAGGGATGAAATTAACTACTTGTAGAATTAATTTACAGACTCAACAACCTAGTTGACAATCTCCTAAACTTAATTTCTACTAATGAACTTTCTACCTAAGAGCCCACTTAGGTATGAGAACACTACTCAATCCCTAAAACCTCTCAAAGATCAAACACTTTGAGAAACACCTTGATCCTGCTTACAAGCTTTGATCAAGTAACAATACTCTCTTGCTTCACAGCTCTAAGAGAGTACACTTTACAACCCACCAATTCAACCTAGAATGGCTTACAAAAACTCGTACAAAGACAATGAATGTCCCTCAGTCTATGCTCTCTCTCTTCTGTACTTTCTTCAAAGGATTGATACGCTTTATATAGCTATTTGATCTGGTCTTGGACCTGCTACAATATCTGACCTGATTTGTTATTTAAAACTGAATCTTCGACAGATTTTCTCTCTCAAAATCTTCTTAAATCTTCAGCCTTTAAACACTCATACAAATCTGCATCAAATATGTTTGTAACAGAAAATATCTCCTCCAAGATATTTAAAACTGAATCTTCGACAGATTTTCTCTCTCAAAATCTTCTTAAATCTTCAGCCTTTAAATACTCCTACAAATCTGTATCAAATATGTTTGTAACAGAAAATATCTCCTCCAAGATATTCGCATCCAATGAGACTAACAGCTCTCCCAATATCCAGCTAAAACGCATAACCCTAACAACATCACTAAACCTGATGTTATTAATCTTCTGTAGATCTGATGTCATGACATCGCATGTGACATCAGACTTCACAACTTCAACAAGATAAATACTTAACATAAACCAATGTTCAGACTCAATGTTAAGACATCACCCATGTGACATCAACATTGAACAACTTTGTTTTACCAAAATTCTAGCCAATCCAAGAACCAACACAGTTTTTGTTTCAAGTTTGAAAGATGGTTGTTGGTTGATGGAGGGATGGTAATGGAGGCGGAAGGTGAAACCGAATGGTATGCAATATGTTGTTGTTGAAGATTTGGTGGAGAGAAAAATTGGTGGAAGGTTCGGAATTGAGGAAGGTAGATGCGAGTTGATTTTTGTCAACACAAGGTTTTCCTCCTCCCCCTCTGTTTTGTCTTTTTTCTTCCTCTTAAAACCATGAAACCTTGTCTATTTTTTTTTTAAATTTCGAAGCCGTTTTGCTGTGTCGTTGTCACTTGTAGAAACTTGGTTTGTAGTGTATGATGTTGCTGGCTGTCGTGGTTGATACGATTTGTAATCACTAGCTGTGTGTTTTATGATGTATTTAGAAACCGCTTCTTGATCTGCTTTATGTACATCATACAGGTTTTGCAATATTGGTGATGAGATTGGTCTCGAGCATAGCGGGTCCCTCGGTGCGCAGCATGTAATCGCTGGTATGATAGCAGGAAGTGCAGGGTCAAGCTATTGTCCAAGGTAGCAGGCGGTTTGTCTTGTAGTGAGGCAGAGTGTGGCGCAAGTTTTTCTTTGGCAGTGTGATGGTTTTTTGTATTTTTAATTGAAATGAATTAGTGGGCTTTATGATCTCTTTTTGTAAATGGACTTATGAACATTTGGTTTTAAAAGGAGCATATGGATATTAATGTGAAAAGATGGATAAAATTAAAATATGGATTTGGATAAAGAATTTGTGGAAAAATGGAAATGAATCTTGATCTTAAAAATGGAATAAAACTAGACACTTGAACTTTGAAAAATGAATTAAATAGAATTTGAAGACAAAAACTTGAATATGAAATTTGCAATTGGAATGAAATGGACATAAAGATCCAAATTAGAATTTGAATTGGTCTTGAATAAGGACTGGAATCTAGTGGACTTAGAAATTGAATTATGAATTGGATTGACAATAAAATGGATATAACAAGAAAAAGGGATTGATTTGGTTATTGATTTGTGGATATATGGAAAATGGTCTGATGAACGGGTAATGGAAAATTTGGATAAATAACAAAGGTGGGTAAAGGACGGTTACTGGAATGGATATACGATTCCACACTTAAACAACACCTAACCCTGGACAATTGCACCGACTGCCACAAATCCTGAACTACATGACCAAACACTTGCACACAACTTGAAATGTACCAACTGCTCCGACCTCTTTGATGGCTCTGCAACCTCAATAAAACTGAAACAGTACTGCACACACCATGAACCAGCTAGCCTCAAGAGACTCCACTGAACGATGCTTGTTAATCGCAAACTTTAAGGGTGAGAAACCCTAATCCTCGCCTTGAGTGCACGCTGAAACAATGACTTGATGAGAACCAAAGCCATAATTCAGAATCTCTGTCACAACTTGATAACCTAATACTGATACAAACCACTTGTTTGACCAAGATTAGGTCAAACTTCCACTGAATCTCAAACCATAACACACAGACCCTTGACCTGACGACCTTGCCTGGTCTTTGAGGAAGAACGTGTGATGAAAACAAATCACATTGGATCATTGAGGAGATGAGGTCTCTTGAAACAAACCTTGATTTACAAGTGAAACAAAACAAACAAAAACTGATAAAATGGTTAGTTAACAATGCATAGGTGATTGATTTATGATGCTCATGCAAAAGATGTTATGACATCTAAGGGGTAAAATTTGGGGTACAACATCTCCCCACAATACGGCTTGGTAGAGGTTCAAAAGTCAAATTTTCTTCTATCTCAATTGTGTCTGGTAGAAGTGGCTGAAGAGGATCAGGAATAAACTTCCGGTGTTAGGACACGTAAAAAACTTCATGCATCTCAGATAGAGAATGTGGTAAGGCTAGTCTGTAGGTTACTTCACCAATCCTCTCTAAAATCTAATATGGTCCCACGTATCTCGGACTTAACTTCCGCGACTTAAACGGTCCTTTCAATCTCAACCTTGGAGTAACTTTCAAGAATACATTATCACCTTCTTCAATTTCCAAAGGTCTCATTCGGTTATCCACATAACTCTTCTGACGGTCTTATGTTTTCTTAACCTTGTCGCGAATCATTCTAATCTTTTCTGTAGTCTCTTGAAAAATCTCTGGTCCTAAAATCCTTTCTTCACCAACTTCCGTCCAACACGAGGGCGTTCAACATTTCCTTCCGTACAATGTTTCGTAAGGAGCCATACCAATACTCATGTGGTAACTATTGTTGTATGCAAACTCGATCAATGGTAAGAGCTCTTTCCAGTTTCCTCCACTTTCAAGCACACAAGCTCTTAACATGTTTTCTAAAGTTTGTATCATTCGTTTCGTCTGACCATCTGTTTGAGGATGATTCGACGTACTCAGACACAACTTAGATCCCATGGCTTGTTGAAAAGCTCTCCAAAACCTTGAAGTAAACTTTGGATCTCTATCAGATACAATGCTTGAGGGAACACCATGAAATCTCACAATTTCTGAAATAAACAACCTTGCAAGATGACTTGCCTTGTAAGTAGTCTTCACGGCCAAGAAATGTGTTGACTTCATCAACCGATCTACGATCACCCAAATAGAATCATAACCACCTTGTGTATGGGATAACCCAACCTGTAAACTCCATTGAAATACTATCCCATTTCGACACCGGAATCTCTAATGGTTGTAACAAACCACTTGGTCTTAGGTGTTCAATCTTCACTTGTTGGCATATCGCACATTCCGACACATACACCACAGTATCTCTCTTTATCCCGGACCACCAATAGTCCCTTTTTAAATCTTGATACATCTTCGAGGAACCAGGGTGTATAGTAAAAGCACCTTTATGAGCTTCCTCTAAAATCTTCCTTTTGAATACCGCGTCATCCGGAACACAAATCCCTTGATTGAATAGAACAACTCCATTGATGGCTCGTGTAAAACCCAGTTGAGCTAACATCTCTTGTATCTTTGCATCTATCACTTATCCTTGTTGGATTTCATCTTTAAGGTAGAATTAACATTCAGGTTTCCCGTTATCACACCATCCGGAGTCCAAACAAAAGGTGTGAAAAGTACATAAGAAGGGGTGGTTGAATTGTGTTTCGCGTTTTCTTTAATTTAACTTCTGATCAGAGTTTCAGAATCAGAACTGGTGTTCAGATTCTGTTTTAATTCATTGGCAGCGGATATAGCAGAAGTAAACAAATAACAACAGAAGACACAAAAGATTTATCCTAGTTCCTCCCCTAACTGAGAGTACTCCAGTCCCCTTGCCTCACAAGATATTTTCATTATAACCACTTCATGATTACAATCGCTTATGCTTCTGCATAAGTCTTTTACACTTGCTCAGACCAACTGTCTGAGACTTTCTTAGAGCACATGTTTAAGATTTCTGCTCACGTCCTCTGACCGAGCCACCTACTCTTTTGGCCATCCAGATTGAGACTTCCTTGCTCACATCCTCTGATCGAGCCACCTGCTCTTCTGGCCATCCATACTGAGACTTCCTTGCTTAAGAAGCACTTCAGACTTCCTGCTCACGCCCCTCAAACGAAGAATTTCCCTTTACTCAATCAGCCTAGCTAGGTGAATAAGACTTTCACGGCTCAAGCACTTAAGCAATGAGACTTATGTGGCTTAAGCATTCGGGCACAAGACTTTTGCTAAATCGGCCTTGCTGATTAAGACTATTACAGCTCAAGCACATAGCAGGAGACTTACGTAGCTCAAGCATATTGGCTTAAGAATTGTTGCTTGAATCCCAATGAGACAAGACTATTGCTCAAGCACATAGCAAGAGACTTTGATCTAAATTGCTGAACAGGCCCAGCAGGATAGAGATCAAGGTGTACATGATACAAGTATCAGAGGTACAGGAAATCACCATAACAAAGACCTAAAGCACTTAAGATTTTTAAGATATACAATGTTTAAGAAATCTTAAGGCTTTTATAATTACAACCTACAAACAGAAAATCTACATATTACAATAGAGTTAATAATTGCTTGATCTTGCTACTCCTTCGTCTAGAGAATCCTTATTCTTTTTTTAGTAAGATTCTTCAGCCATATTTATAGCCTTTGCAGAAAAATAGCCGCTGAGGAAGTAAACTGATCAAGTTTCTTTGTCTTTACCCCATAGTCCAAGAGACGTTGAAGATGGATGCATGACAGATTTTGAATCCAGTATGTAACATGTTTAACCTTTGAGTCTTCAAGAGGTTCTCGTACTGATAGAGTCGTTAGAAGTAGTCATCCATAAAGCATGTCAGCTTTTCTTGAGCCTTGCAATCTGTAGACTCTGACTGGCAAACTAATAAGTCAGTACAATTTGCTTTCTGCAGTACGGACGACTTCCAGTTTTATCACCAACTCTGAGTGGTGCCAGATTCTGATATACAATTGCCAAGTGTAGTGACTCGTCTAAATACTGGACCTTCACCACCAGAGTCTGCGCCAAGCCACACCAGCAAACGTTCTTCAGACTCTGCCACCAGAAGCTAGCAATGAAGCAACTCCCAAGTGTGTCTAAGTAAAACAGATTCTGATTATTTATGTACAAGAACAAGAACCTGCATAAATAAAACACACATCAAATAAACCATTATTCTTTCAATACTTTTGTTATCATCAAAACTAAAAGAGAATATGTTATGAACAAATCTTGTTCTAACACAAACAAATTGAAGATTAAGATCTCGGAACTTTTCCAACAATGCATACTCACACATCATCAGCTCGGCTTTATGTACTTATTTTCGACTTAACACATCTGCCACCTTATTTGCTTTACCTGGATGATACTTCAATTCAAAGTCAAAGTCCTTTAAATACTCCATCCACCTCCTTTGACGCATATTCAATTCTTTCTGATCAAATAAATACTTTAAACTCTTATGGTCACTGAACAACTCAAAATGCACTCCATACAAGTAATGACGCTACACCTTCAGTGTAAAAACCACAGCCACTAGCTCCAAATCATGATTTGAATAATTCTCTTCATGAACCTTCAACTGACGAGAAGCATAAGCTACAACCTGTCCATCCTGCATTAACACACCTCCTAATCCCCTCTTGGAAGCATCACAAAATACTTCATACAGCTTACTAGGACCAGGAATAATCAAAACAGGAGCAGTCGTCAACCTTTCCTTCAAAATTATGAAACTTTGCTCACAACCCGAATCCCAACTATACGAAAACTCTTTCTGGGTAAGCCTAGTCATTGGTAAATCTAATTGAGAAAAGCCTTTCATGAACCTTCTACAGTATCCTACCAATCCTAAGAAACTTCTGACCTCTGAAGCATTCTTTGGTTTTTCCCAATTAATCACCGCTTCAACTTTTAATGGATCTACCGCCACACCTCCTTGAGATATAACACGACCAAGAAATCTTACTTCCGTCATCCAAAACTCACACTTGCTCAACTTGGCAAAAAGTTATCTCTCTTGCAATATCGATAGGACAATTCTTCAATGTTCTTCGTGCTCTTGCGGAGTACAAGAATAAATCAAAATGTCATCAATAAAGATCACCACAAATTGGTCCAAGTATGGTTGGAATATTTGGTTCATGTAGTCCATGAAAACAACTGGAGCATTCGTCACACCGAAAGGTATCTCAAGAAACTCATAATGACCATAACGAGTTCTAAATGCGATCTTTGGTACGTCAGAACTCTTTACACGGATTTGATGGTAATCCGACCGTAAATTAATCTTCGAGAACACACAGGCTCCTTCCAATTGATCTAACAGGTCGTCTATCAGGGGTAAGGGGTACTTGTTCTTGATGGTGACTTTATTCAACTGGCGGTAATCAATACACAAACGCATTCCACCATCCTTCTTCTTTACTAGCAAAAGTGGAGCTCCCCAGGGTGAAACACTAGGTTGAACAAAATGCTTGGCTAACAACTCTTCCAATTATTCTTTCAACTCTCTTAACTCAAGTGGTGCCATCCGATATGGAGAAACGGATATAAGAGCCGTTCCCGATACTAGGTTAATAAAGATTTCCACTTCCCTCTCCGAAGGGAGAGAAGTGACGTCCTCGGGGAAAACTTTTGGAAACTCACAGACTACAGGGATTTGCAAAACCATCAGGTCATTCCATGCCTACTTAGTGAGAACCAAAATAACATACCTTATTCTCAAACAAGAAATTAACCATGCCAGCCGTACCTTCCAAAATGGTAGTCAATACATCCTTTGGAGTAGCTTCTCTGGACGGAATGATGATTAACTTCTCCTCACAACCAATAAACACCAAATTAGAAGAAAGCCAATCCATTCCAAAGACTACATCAACCTTCTTTAGCGGCAAAAAAATAAGGTCAATCTGAAAAACTCTACCATCCACCGATAACACACAGTTTTCACACATCAACGATGTCTCGACCGACTCATCCATGGCGGTAGTAACCACCATGGGAGGAGACAAAGGAATAGCTTGCAACCCAAGTCGCCTCATACATTGCATCGAGACAAAAGAGTGTGTTGCTCCATAATCAAATAATACAAAACAAGGATGCCCATTCATAAAACACGTACCCGTAATCAGAGAGTTGTCACCCTTGGTTTTCCTTGAATCCATGGTATACACACGTCCTGTATTCTTCCCTTGCACCTGACTCCCATTCTGAGGACAATTTCTCGCTACATGACCAATTCTTTGACACTGATATCACTTTACACCTTTGAGGCTACACCTTCAATAATGAATCTTACCGCAAGTACGGCACACCAGAGGGGTATTAGGTCTAGCACTTTGCACTTGTTTCCCTTTGAAGGGTTGTTGTGTAGGCCTAAACTGTTGGCTTGGTCTTCCTTGATCTCTCTGACCAACTATAGCCACATCTCTCTCTTCTTGATTTCTTTTCAAACTGTTTTCCGCCATATAACACTGCCTTAGCAACTCATCATGTGTGGTGAAATCTCTTTGAGACACACTATGAGAGATCTCAACTTTCAAACTAAACAGAAATTGGTCAATCTTCCACTTTTCATCAGGAGCATACACGACCTGCCTAGAGTAAGCAGCCATGTCCTCAAACTTCTCAGCATAAGCAGCTACAGTCATGCTACCTTGTCTCAACTGTTGGAGTTCAAACTCTTTCTGAGTGCGCAAAGAGCTAGGAAAGTACTTATCCTTAAAGATAGTATTGAATTGTTCCCACATCTTAGGCACACCTTGGATAGTTATAAGAGCCGATGCACTTTCCCACCACCTCATAGCAAGACCCTTCAACATGTGAGAAACAAATACCACTTTGTTCTCTTCACTACATGGTACTATAAAAAAGGTTCTCTCCATACCCGACACCCATTCATGAGCTTTCACAGGATCTAGCCCACCATGAAATTCTGGAGGATTCATGCGGAAGAAATCCCGAAAGCTCCCACCTGTAGTTTCTGGTGGAACCACTGCAGAATGTGGACCTGCATTCATCTATTGGAACATCTGTTGCATGAACTGGTTCTGCTACTACTGCATCTGTTGTACAAACTGAGGCCATTGGACATTCTCACTACCACCTGGGGGATTCGAGTCGGATGTTTGAGTCACGGGTCTACCACGTCTTTTGTGTCCGTTAGCCATGTACATAAACGTTATACAAATAGAATCAAGTTGATTAGGCTTAATACTATAAATATAACATCCGGAACGATGATGTCCGCACACAAATGAAGCAAGAAGAAATACTTATAAATTTATAATATTTCATGTCTAGGTCGAGGATATGACCTGCTCTGATACCAACTGTAACACCCATATATAAATACATATGTCTAGAAGATACATATTATACATGTTTGCAAGTTTGGTACTGAAATATAAATAAGTTCCTAGTAGCACATTGCATACATTACATGCCAAAAACATAAAATCTAAACAATGGAATAATATACACAAGATGCTCCAAAGACTAAGAACTAGATCATAACAATGAACTCAAAATAGAGTCTTCACAGCGGAAACAAGCCATCCAAAAAGATAAGACGAGTAAGGACATCAAACGACTTTGTCCTTACCCTTCTCGGAACCAGAAACATCTGAAATATTATCAACAACATGGGGTGGGATAATAATCCCAGTGGGTTCCCTATCTTATGGATTCTCTCAGTTTTACAAGGTTCTAACCAATCCTAACTCAAGTCAAAAGGTAAGGGACAAGACTTGAGTTCACAACTTCACACTATATGGAAACATGTTGCTTGAGTTCAATAACTCAAACTATTACTAATCGGAAACCTCATCAAGGCATCCCTTTTTCCAGTCCTCTCCTACGTCTAAGAGTCTAGCACGGGTCATGGATCCTTGCAAACCTTGACATACGAAATGGATTTGGATCCAAGGGAAACATAGTCCACATGAATCGTCACTTCTCATGGGTCGTACCCCATCACAAGTCTCTTTACCCGTAGACTCCATTCGTATAACGAGAATCAAACCTGTCAAGGCACTAGTGCATACATTCTAGATGAGCTCTCTATATAAGCATCCACTCTTAGAATGGCATGATTCAAGGGATTAGTTCCGACTACGTTATCTCACACACAAACATGATTGTATTCGACAATCACAAGGCCACATACGCCTTATTCTCAAAGTAACACAAAACCAACTCATGTTCCATATAATGTATCAACTTTCCACTAGACAACTACTCGTCGAGGATGCACACCTAGGCATCCAATGAACAAGCATTGTCATCTAAGTTATCTATCAACTCCTAGTTGCATCCCTAGATTATTCTATTGAATTGTGATAAGTTTTCTTCACCTTTTCTTAATTCTTTTTAATCATATAACCATCATTTTAATCAATCCACCATCCACAAATCCACATGCATATCACTCGCAATAATCAGTGTAAGCAAGACATAGTAACCATACACATGCATAGGAACAACCAAGCAATTATCAAAATAAAATATGGAAAACCCTGCCAAGTTCGCAATGCGAAGGCCAGGCGAGTTCCTTCGCCTTGAGTTTGTTGTGCGAAATCTGAGCGAGGCTGAAAATAAAAATGGTAGTAGCAAAAGCCCTCAGTGCGAGCAGTGCGAGCATTCAGGCGAATACTCGCTTTCAGTTTGCTTTCACCTCGCAGTGCGAGCTTGACTGATTGTCATGTTCGCTTGCAGTTCGCGAGAGATCGCAGTGCGAACCCTGCAATTTCTGCAATCTGTAAACATAGAAATATTCAGTATAATAAATCATGATATTGACTAAAGGTAAAATAGCATAAATGTAAGATTTTAAAAAATAAAAGTAGCATAAATGTCAAATGTAAGATTTAAAATTTTAAGAAAGGCTATAATCGAACAACCATTGTCTCAAATGATAACGCTAAACATGATGCTTTTGCAGTAGTTATGTACTCCTGTTTACAATATTAATTACAATTTATCACGAATGATTGAATATTTTATATGGTCTAATTATGTCTAAAAACAAAACAAAAAAACAAAAAAAACAATTACAAAAAAGAAATGGAATATATTATTTGCCATTTTAAAAATTAATTATATTTTCATTTATATATCTCAATCTACTTAACTTTTTATTGATTATTATTTATTAAGAATTAATAAATAGAAATCAAGCATTTCAAATACATTATCAAAATTCATACACATTGTTTCTTTAATAGATTTATATTTTTTATTCGAGTCAATTTAGAAAGATTATCCAACATAATAAGTAATCAATTGATATTTTTAATTATAATAATTCCAAAATATTAAAATGTTAATATCATCAAATGTCAGCCATAACTATTTTAACCAAATGTCGGATAACTATGGCAATATTTCAAAAGAGGTTTCCAAATATATGCATAAAATTAAAATTATTAAGGATACTCATAATTGTAATTAATTTAAAAATAATTTATGAATCAGATATTAAAAAATAATTTTAAAATATATAATACAAAATAGATTTTACTAGAATATATATATATATATATATATATATATATATATATATATATATATATATATATATATATATATATATATATATATATATATATATATATATATATATATATATTATTTTCTATGGCGACAACGGTTTTATTTATGAGGAATATAAAATAACGATGTTGTTTTATTTTTAATAATACAGCATTATGATTTGTTTAATAAATAAGAAAATTATTTCACAAATATTTTATTTTATACATATGTTTTAATTTCTTAATAGATATTATATAATTAATACAATTATTTTAAATAATTAATATGTTTGATCACGTTATATGTTTTGCGATATAAGAATGACCACTAAATTTTCATATTCAAATTTATACTTATATTTTTAAAGTTATATATTTTTATGTTATGCAATATTTACTATAAATTTACTTATATTTTAAAATTTGTATATTTATATTTTATGCAATACTTACTATAAATGTATTTTTAAATTTTACATCTACTTCAATATATTGCATATATATAAATTTCATTATTATTTATATTATAATAATTAAATATATTGATTTATAGGAATATATAATTTCACATTTACAATATTTTAATCGTATAAATAAAATCACTCTATCAATATAGTAACATATTTTCACAATTGCCCAATTTTTATATTTACAATTAATATTTTATTTTTATGTTTGTAATTAATATCATTTTTATATCATAATTCCACATTTATGAAAAAAATATTTATAACAATAAAAATAAATAAAAATCTTAAATGTTAACGGGTTAAGTTCATCATTGATCAATATATATTTATCTCTATAATATTAAAAAAATACACTTAAACCTAACACGAGAAAAATGTGTTATTTTTTATATTATTTATGTTACTAATAAAAAAATAAACGAGACAAATATTTATAAGTAAAAAAATTATAGACAAAAAAAAAACATAAGGAATTAATGAATAAAATGAAATTTAAATTATATGTTAATATAAATAATTCATTATTATTTTATGATTACCAAAACAAAGAAAATAAAAGAAAATAATTAAAGAAAATAAAAGTAAATATATTTTAAATAATATATGAATCCAAACATGGATAAAATGTATTTATTTATGTTACTAATATTTATTTATAGAATTAAAATAATACTTTTAAATACTATGTTATTAGTTGATATTTATAAAACTAAATGATTGCATAAATATTTTTATAAATAATATCAAAACAAATTTAATATTTACATGCGAGAAAATATATGATTGATTCAAATATTTATATATAGAGAAAAACTATATATATAATCCAAATAAAAATAAAAATATGTTTTTCTTTTTAAAATAATAAACTTTCTTGGTTAAATAATTTTGACTTTCTGTTTTTTCATTCTTATTACGTTTTAGAAACAAATGTGTGTAACACACCATTATTCATACGAACACACGAGTAATACCCCGTATTTATAAATGCTCTGAATAATATTAGTTGAGACCAGCTGAGTTCCGGTGTGCTCTGAGAATTTATCTGATAAGATAATTAGAGCAACTGATGAGCTCAGATTTAGTCAAATTAATATTATTCGACTCTGAGGTTTTTCTTATTGAGACATTAGAGACAATTTGGACATTTACGTTGGTGTTACTAAATTAAAGATATTTCTCTATATCATTTCCATTTTCTTTCCTCTTCATTAGTAACCAAAAATAGAAAGAAAATATAGAAAGAAGTAGAAAGAAGGAGGAGCAAGAGGAGAGAAAGAGAAAGAAACCTAGAAGTTGAAGAACAACTTGGAACTTCTTCATTCTTCATCAAATCATCTCACAATCTTCATCATCTTGTTTAGAGGTGAGTTCTAGTTAGAACTCTAAGTGTAGAAAATTAGGTTAGAACTTGAATAGAAATGGTGAATTTGGATTAAATGAGTTAAATGTTGTTTCTATGGTTAAAAGATGAAATAGAATGTATAACATGATTGGGTTGTGTGAGAAATTGATGAATAATACTTGTCATTGTGTTGAGATATGTTTTGGTTGAGTTTGGTTTGATTTGGTACCATAAAAACAGGGTTTTTCTTTCTGGTTCAGTGAAGTAACCGGTTACTTGTTTCATGTAACTGGTTACCTGAAGAAAAAAAAGAGGTTTTTACGTGAAACAGAGGCGAAGTAATCGGTTACATGTTTGAGGTAACCGGTTACCTGAAGGTGTCTCTAACTATGATTTTGATTCTGTGTGAACAATGACGCGTGATGTAACCGATTACATGTTTGAGGTAACCGGTTACCACTGCTGTGATTTTGAAAAAAGTTTTAAAATTCATATCTTTTGCATCGTAATTCCGATCGAGGCATGGTAATAGTCGTTGGAAAGCTATGAAAATTTCCTACACAATGAAAGTGAAAAATATCGATTTTGATACCCGATTAAATAAATCGGAGGGAATCCAAGAATTGTGTTAACTTTATGATTGAAGTATTACATGTATTTTATTACACAATTGTATTATGCATTGTCTAACCAATTGTTGTTAAGTATGATGGAGAGTGTATGCATGCTTAAAATATGGAATAGGAAGAGTGAGGAAAATCTTGACATAAAACTATAGTGGAACCTAGTAGTGTGAATAGGAAATTCTAGATGATATAGATGGCAATGCTCGTGCACTCGATGCCGAGGCGTGCATCCAAATATCGAAAATGGTCTAGAAGAGAATAAGACACTAGTATGGAACATGTGTGAACCATTGTAATTATGAGAAAAAGGAAAATGAGGCCTTAAGGCAAATGTGGCCTAGAAATTGTTGAATACAATCACGGTTGTATGCGAAATTGCGTAATTGTAACCGTTTCCCTAATACTTGTCGTTCCATGAGTAACGAGCTCCTCTGGAATGTGCACACGATTACTTGGTAGGCTTGATTCCCGTTTATAGTACGAATGAAACCTATAAGGTAAAGAGACTTGTGATGGTGTATGGACCGTGTGAAGTGATGATTCGTACGGTGATAATGTGTCTCTAGTTTCCGAATCCATTTTGTATGCCAAGTAATCTACGAGGATCCGTGACTCGCTCTGACTTCTAGACATAGAAGAGGAAGGGAGAAAGGGGATGCCTTGATGAGGTTGTCTATAAGTGATAATTTTGAGCTAACGGACTCATAAACATGTTTCCATATAGTGTGAGATTATGAACTCAAGGTCACTTCCCTTCCCTTTGACTTGAGTTAGGATTGAAAGAACCTTGTAAAGCCGAGAGAATCTATAAGATAGGGAACTCACTGAGATTTAATATCTCACCCCACGTTGTTGATAATATTACAGGTACTTCAGGTTCCGCGAAGGGTAAGGATAAAGTCGCTTGATTATCCTTATGTGTCTTGGCTTTTTGAGATGGCATAGCTTCCGTTATGGAGATTTATTTTGAGATCACTTTGTTGATCTAGTTCTTAGTACATTGGAACATCTTGTGTATATTATGCCATAGACCTATAGTAATTTGTATTTTGGGAATGTAATGAATACAATGTGTTAACTAGGAACTTATGGTATTTTAATACCAAAACTTGGATTCATGTATAATATATATGCTTTGATGTATGTTGTTATATGTGGGTGTTACAGTTGGTATCAGAGCAGGTCGTATCCTCGACCTAGCCATGAAATAGTATAAGTAATTTTTTCCGTTCATATGCGTTGTATCACCATTGGTCTTAAGTGTTATATTTATGGAATTGAGCCTGATCAAATTAATCCTATCTGTATGACCTTTAGGAACATGGCTGACGGACGCAGAACCCGTGGTAGACCCAGAACTACTCCTGCTGAGACGAATCCGCCAGGCGGCGATGAATATGTCCCATGGCCCCAATTTTTACAACAGATGCAACAGCAGCAGAACCAATTCATGTAGCAGATGGTACAACAGATGAATGGGGGGTTTTCATCCTCAAGTGGTTGTTCCAGATGCTTAGGTGGGAGTTTTTGGGATTTCATCGGCATGAATCCTCCAGAATTTCATGGCGGATTAGATCCTGTGAAAGCTCATGAATGGGTGGCTGGTATGGAGAGAATCTTTCTGATAGTTCGGTGTAGTGAGGAGAACAAAGTGGTGTTTGCTTCTCACTCATTGAAAGGTCCTGCTATGAGGTGGTGGGAGAGTGCTTCAGCTTTAATGACTATCCAAGATGTGCCTAAGGTCTGGGAGCACTTTAAGATTTCCTTTATGGAAAAGTATTTCCCTAGTTCCTTGAGGACCCAAAAGGAGTTTGAATTCCAACAGTTAAGGCAAGGTACTATGACTGTGGCTGCTTATGCTGAGAAGTTTGAAGTCATGGCTGCTTACTCTAGGCAGGCCGTGTATGCTCCGGATGAAAAATGGAAGATTGACCAATTTCTTTTTGGATTGAAAGATGAGATTTCTCACAGTGTGTCTTAAAGAGAGTTCACTACTTATGTTGAGTTGCTAAGGCAATGCTATGTGGCTGAGAACAGTTTGAAGAGAGTCCAAGCAGAGGAGGATTTGAGTAAGACAAATCAGAATGATCGTGGAAGATCAAACCAACAGTTTAGGCCTAGACAACAAGCCTTCAAAGGGAAATAAGTTTAGAATTCTAGATCAAGTGCACCTCCTGTGTGTCGTACTTGTGGTAAGATGCATTTTGGTAGATGTCGCTTTGAAGGAATAGAGTGTCGCCGATGTCAAAAAGTAGGCCATATGGCGATGGATTGTCGTTAGAATAGGAATCAGACACAAGGAAAGAGTACCGGTCGAGTTTATACATTGGATGCGAAGAAGGTAAAAGGTGATAACTCTTAAATTGCTGGTACATGTTTCGTTAATGGGAATCCTTGTTTTCTATTATTTGATTGTGGAGCAACACGCTATTTTGTGTTGATATAATGTATGAAGCAACTTGGGTTGCAAGCCATTCTGTTGTCTCCACCCATGGTGGTTACTACTGCCATGGATGAGATGGTTAAAACACCTCTAATGTGTGAAAACTGTGTTTTATCTGTGGATGGAAAAGTTTTCCAGATTGATCTTATTTGTTTGCCGCTTAAAAAAGTGGATGTTGTTTTGGGGATGGATTGGCTTTCTGCTAATTCGGTATTTATTGGTTGTAAAGAAAAGCTAATCACAATTCCATCTGTTGAAGCTACTCCGAAAGATGTGTTAACTACTATTTTAGAAGGTACGGTTGGAATGATAAATTTCTTGTTTGAGAATGAAAAATCTGTTCTTTTGGTTCTCACTAAGGAGGAGAGTAACGACCTTCAAGTTCTGCATATTCCTGTAGTCTGTGAGTTTTCCGAAGTTTTCCCAAAGGATGTCACTTCTCTTCCTCCGGAAAGGGAAGTGGAATTCTCTATTTACCTGATACCGAGAACGACTCCTATATCTGTTTCTCCGTATCGGATGGCACCACTTGAGTTAAGAGAATTGAAGGATCAATTGGAAGATTTAATGGCTAAGCATTTTGTTCAACCCAGTGTTTCGCCCTGGGAAGCTTCTGTATTGTTAGTAAAGAAGAAGGATGGTGGAATGCGGTTATGTATTGATTACCGGCAGTTGAATAAAGTCACCATTAAGAACAAGTACCCATTATCCAGGATAGACGACCTGTTGGATTAATTAAAAGGAGCCTGTGTGTTCTCGAAGATTGATTTACGGTCGGGTTATCATCAAATCCGCGTGAAGAGTTCAGATGCACCAAAGACCGCGTTTTGGACCCGTTATGGCCATTATGAATTCTTAGTAATGTTTTTCGGTGTGACGAATGCTCCGACAATTTTTATGGATTATATGAATCGGATATTTCAACCTTACTTAGATCAATTTATAGTGATCTTTATTGATGACATTCTTATTTATTCTCGTACTTCTCAAGAGCATGGAGAACATCTAAGAATCGTTCTATCAATCTTACAAGAGAGACAACTTTTTGCCAAGCTAAGCAAGTGTGAGTTTTGGATGTTGGAGGTTAGTTTTCTTGGTCATGTCATATCTCAAGGAGGTATGGCGGTAGACCCATCAAAAGTTGAAGTGGTAATTAATTGGGAGAGACCAAAGAATGTTTCAGAAGTTAGAAGTTTCTTGGGACTGGCAGGTTATTATTGAAGGTTTATCAAAGGCTTTTCTCAATTGGCTTTACCAATGACCAAACTTACTCGAAAGGATTGTCCTTATGAGTGGGATTTGGCTTGTGAACAAAGTTTTATGAGTTTGAAGGAAAGATTGACGACTGCCCCTATTTTGATCATCCCTGATCCTAGCAAGTCGTATGAGGTATTTTGTGATGCATCAAAGATGAGATTAGGAGGTGTCTTAATACAGGATAGTCATGTGGTCGCTTATGCTTCTCGACAATTAAAGGTTCACGAGAAGAATTATCCAACTCATGATTTGGAATTGGCGGCGGTTGTTTTTACACTGAAAGTGTGGCGTCATTATTTGTATGGAGTACGTTTTGAAATGTTCAGCGACCGTAAGAGTTTAAAGTACCTATTTGACCAAAAAGAGTTGAACATACGTCAAATGAGATGGATGAAATATTTAAAAGATTTTGACTTAGAATTGAAGTACCATTGAGGGAAAGCAAATAAAGTAGCGGATGCATTGAGTCGGAAAGTGTTGCATAATGCCAAATTAATGATCTTAGAGTATGCCTTATTGGAAAAGTTTCGAGATCTTAATCTTCAATTTATTTGGACTCCTAATGGTGTGATTATGGGAAACTTGAATGTTAATTCTACTCTTAGAGAAGAAATTAAACAAGGGCTAGTGTTGGATGAGAAGTTACAAGAAATGTTAGTTCAACCGGGTTTCGTGCGAGCTACCGATGGAATTATTCTGTTTAACCAAAGGATTTGTGTTCTGGATGATGCGATGTTGAAAAGAAGAATTTTGGAGGAAGCGCATAAGGGTGCTTTTACTATACATCCTGGTTCTTCAAAAATGTATCAAGACTTAAAGAGGGGCTATTGGTGGTCCGGTATGAAAAGAGATATTGCGGTGTATGTATCGGAGTGTGCGGTATGCCAACAAGTGAAGATTAAACACCAAAGACCGAGTGACTTATTACAACCTTTAGAAATTCCGGTATGGAAGTGGGATAGTATTTCTATGGACTTTGCAGTCAGATTACCCCGTGCACAAGGTGGTTAGAAAGGAACCACCTTGTGTACGGGGTAATCCGAAAAATGAGATCTAAACCTTCAACATCCCTCCAAGCAAAAAAGAAAAATGAGATCTCACACCAAAGGAGAAGGGAAAGGAGATCTCACACAACACAAAGGGAAGGGAAATAAATGGAGCGAGAAGAAGCTTAAATTGGTCACGACACTGATCTCTTTGATTTTGTCTGCATGTTTGTATGATCCATGATTGTGCTTATTTGTCTGTTTCGATAATTTTTTATAATTTGTTAGCTCTTAGTTATACATTTTAGTATTGTATTTTTTTATTATTTTAAGCATAATTTTCGTTTTTCTATTTTAGTCATTTCTTAAATAATTATTTTTTATTTATTTCATGTAATTTTATCAAAAAGAGTCATAAAAAATCATAAAAAATAGATTTTAATTATGTTTGTTTGTTTTTGACACTTTTTCATGCTTAGGGAGATTTTAAGTAGGATTGGTAAAATATAATAAAGAAATTAAAGTCAAATTATTTTTTATTTAATTATGGTAATCAATGATTAATTTTCATTCCTTTTAGAATGGACCTAATGTTCCGCTATAAATAGATAACATTTTTCTAACATAAGGAGGTCATCAATAATTCACATATTCAATCCTGAAGTTTTTGTTATTCACAAAGAACAACAACACTAAAACCCTAACCTTCACCAAATTGGTCACGACACTCTAGGTTAGTAACCCCTAATCTCTTTAATTTTGTCTGCATGTTTGTATGATCCATGATTGTGCCTATTTATATGTTTCCATAATTTTTTATAATTTGTTAGTTCTTAGTTATACCTTTTAGTTTCCTTCTTATCTCGTTAAGTTATTATCAGGTTATTAGAAACTATGAGAAAATAATAATCATTCTATTTTTAATTCACATAATCAAATTTTTAATTTACTTTGTTTAAAAACAAGGGTTTAGTTAAAAAAAATCATGTCAATCTATTTGCTAGAGTCATATATATTTTTGAAGATCTTTAAAAAAAATCATGCCGACTCTCATTGTTTCCACTTGTGGTTTTTTCCCTTTTTATTTCCTTTTAACTTTATTTTAATTTTTATGTTATTCAAAAATTACAAATTGTACTTTTTATTATTATTTTAAATCTAATTTTCGTTTTTCTATTTTAGGCATTTTTAAATAATCATTTTTTATTTATTTAATGCAATTTTATCAAAAACAGTCATAAAAAATCATAAAAAAAGTAGATTTTAATTTTGTTTGTTTATTTTTGGCACTTTTTCATGCTTAGGAACAAACAAATCATTTTAGAAAGATTTTAAGTAGGATTGGTAAAATATAATAAAGAAATTATAGTCAAATTATTTTTGATTTAATTATCTTAATTAATAATTAATTTTCATTCCTTTTAGAATGGACCTAATGCTCCACTATAAATAGATAACTTTTTTCTAACCTAAGGATGCCATCCATAATTCACATATTCAATCAATAAAGTTGTTGTTCTTCACAATGAAGAACAACAACACTAAAACCATAAACCTTCAAAATCCCTCCAAGCCAAAAAGAAAAAAGAGATCTCACGCCAAAGGAGAAGGGAAAAAAGCACAAAGGAAAGGGAAAGAAGGGAAAAAAGCACAAAGGAAAGGGAAAGAAGGGAAAAAAACACAAATAGAAGGGAAAGAAAGGGAGCGAAAAGAAGGTTAAATTGGTTACGACACTCTAGGGTAGTAACCCCTAATCTCTTTGATTTCATCTGCATGTTTGTATGATCCATGATCATGCCTACTTCTCTATTTCGATTCTTAGTTACACCTTTTAGTTTTCTTTTTATCTCATTAAGTTATTATCACGTTATTAGAAACTTTATGAAAATAATAATCATATTATTTTTAATTAACATAATCAAATTTTTAATTTATTTTGTTTTAAAAAAAGATTTAGTTAAAAAAAATCAAGTCAATCTATTTGCTAGACTCATATAGAATTTTTAAGATATTTAAAAAATCATGTCGAATCTCACTGTTCCCACTTGTGGTTTTTTCCCTTTTTATTTGTTTTTAACTTTATTTGAATTTTTATCTTAGTCAAAAATTACAAATAGTATATTTTATTATTTTAAATCTAATTCTCGTTTTTCTATTTTAGGCATTTTTTAAATAATCATTTTTTATTTATTTCATGCAATTTTATCAAAAACAGTTATTAAAAATCATTAAAAAAAGGGATTTTAATTTTGTTTGTTTACTTTTGGCACTTTTTCATGCTTAGGGAACTGTCATACCCCAAATTTTGACCACTAAGATTTCCCATCATTGGGCAAGTAATCATGACAATATGGGTAAACCATCATACCTCATCAATCTCCCCAAAGATGGGTGAGCATTCACTGCTATCAAAACTTAGGGTTTCAAGCCCTCTCTGAGCCTTAGACAAAGGATCTATCAAGAATCGACATGATCTTCAACTTGTCTAACCTCTCAAACATCCACAATGGACCAAGAGGACTCCCACAGCAAGAATCAAGCACAAGGTTGCAGCATTCTAAGTGGATCAAGCCTCAAGATCGCCAGTGTCACCAAATTAGGGTTTGGTCGACCAGGGCCTCCAGATGGAAATTTTCCTCTGGGCATGAGCCAATGCTTCAAAGCATAACCTATGATGCCCCAAGGGACATCATAAACCCAAGCATCAAGTCAATTTAGCCTCAGGGGATACATTAATAAAAAATCGGGAATTAGGGTTTCTTGACCTAATTCACCCCTAAGTTGACTTTTGGGACAAATCATGAGCCAAGACCTCAAGGGAAGATTTTAGGGTCTCCGATATACCACATTGATCCATTTGCAACAATGGATTGATCCAGGAAGCTTGATCAACAAGTTTCAATTTCATCTGAACCACAGTTAGGGTTTCGCGGGAAAAGTCAACTGTAGCTTTGAATTTTGACCAGGACATGCTCCCAAACCTTTGGACATGATTCAATACACCCTATAACACCTATGAAATCAATCCATCAAGTTTTATTTAGGTCAAGGACTTGATTTCATAAAGGATCGCACAGTTTGGAATTCATCTGACAAAAAGTCAATTGTGCACAAAAGTCAACTTTGACTTTTTGAGATTTTTCACAATTATGGTTTTTTAACCCTAAAATGATGTTAATGTGTGATTGGAATCATCATTCATCAAGAAAAATCAAGAAAAGTGGGATAACTTGTAAAAGGGGTAACCATAAAAACTTAGAAAATTTTCTAAGTTATGGAACAAAGTGGCAAGGGTACCAACTTTGGAGGATCATAACTCCTAAACCACAAGGTCATTTTTCCCCATCCAAAGCTGGATTTGTAGCTCTCATTACCCTCTACAAAAGCTTCAACTACCACTCATTCCAATTTCCCATGGATTTCAAGTTATGGAATGATCAAAATCAAGAAAAGTGAAAATGTCACTTTTTTCCAAAACTTAGTGAAATTTTCACTAAGTCAGAATCTGCCTTCACTTTTTTCCAAATGTAGGGACATTTTTCAGTTGGATCCAAAAAGTATCAAAACCAATTATGATCATACAGTTATTGTATCATATGAGGGCTTTCCAAAATGGCCAAAAACTCCATCAAATTCCACTTGAGCCATGAGATATGACAGTGACAATGTGCCTTGCTGAAAACTGCCAAAGCTAGGCAGAATTTTGCACTTTTGCTCGATTTGGAAAAATCAGATAATTCCAAGCCTTGTCATCACTTTGGACACATCTGAGGATCAAATATAAAGGGAACAAACACTGATCCAAGCCTCCAAAGTCTTTGGAACAAGAAGTAGCATGCCAAACTTAGAAATCCCTAAAAGAGGGACAAGACTCCAATTTTGGATTGGAGCATTCAATGGAAGCACCAAGGTGGCATGGACTGACACATTTGCAATTGAATTCAGTCAAGATTGATCCAACAACTAGGGAACCACAAGTCTGTGCCCTAACCTCTAGTCAATGGCTAGAGAAGACTTGGATTCTCATTGATCCACATTGGACAAACCTCTGCTGCAGTTGCCATTCACTATTGATCCCAAAACAAACTTGCTCTACTATAAATAGAGCTCATTTGTGCTCAGTTTGAGTACACCAAAGCCATCAAACAGATGCTTTCCTCAAAATCCCTCTCTTTAGGCCAAAATGCCTTCTTTAGCAAGGTAACTCTGAGTTTTTGAGTTAGAGAGCAATTCCATCACAGCTCATGATCCAAACACATCTAATATGTCATATATAAGCTGTCCAAACTCTCACAAGTGACCTGTAATCCTTAAATCACAAAGTCACCTCTCAAAACCTCAAAATAGGCTTTTTGTGCATTTTTCAAGCCATGTCTTGATTCAGTCACTTTCCAAACCAGATAAAACCTCAAACACACTCCAAATATCATCCTTGAACTGTCCCAAATGGTTCCCCCCATCTGGAACACCATTTGAGGGAGTTGCTATTTTGGCCATTTTAACCCCTTTTGCAAGAAAGGGCCAGTTTGTGTTTTTGCAGGTTCCAACTGATTCCAATCATCCTAAAAGCTTCTAAGGGATCATTTGAGAGTGTTCAAAGCATCAAACCATTTCTGGAACAAGAAACTTGGCAGATTGCACAGAAAACTCCAAAAGCTCAAAAAAAAGGTAAGCATCATGGCTTGAACTTCCCAAAATATGCATTGCTTTGAAGTCCACTAATCATGCATCTCTTATACATGTTATATATGTTGTGTTTGCATCAATTTATCATGTAATTCATACCTATACCAAGATGTAGGACAGAAAATGCAAAATATGGCCTATTTCAAAACCACTATCGGATTTTGAGGAGGGAGCATGATCTGAAAAAAAATACCACCACCATTGGATTTCTTGTGAAATTCTAGGCCAGATGCATATAAATTTTGTCCCCAACCATGGAGAAATGAGAAAGTTATGGACCTTCCCGTTTCTTGCCAAAACTTGCCTTGCCTTGCCTTGGGCCAGGCCAAAAACAAGGCAAGCCTTGTATATTTGTTGGTTTGTTTTAATCAACGGATGTATCACCATCCCAGTGGTAAGGCGCGCGCCCTATAACCTTGAGGTCGTGGGTTCAAACCCCACCCATGCCATTTTGTGTTTTTTCACATTTTGCTATTTTTTCCAATATTTTTATGTTTTGTTAATTAATTGGAAAATTAATAACTCCCTCAATTTTAATTATTTTTTATTGGTTCTTTTTGCAAAAAATCAAAAAAATGTTGAAATATTTTATTACCAAAAAAATTAGATTTATATTATTTATTTAATATAATTAGTATTTTTGTGAATAAATGTCTTTTATTTGTTTTTAAACCTTTTAAAAATAAATAACCATTTTGAAAAATCAAAACCAAATAGGTTTTAATTCATCTTGTGATTAAAGCCTCATTTTTCAAACCTAAAACCAAAATCACAAGTTGTTTATTCAAACTTATTTGGAATTTTTATCATTTTATTAATTTTCTTTGAATAATTATATTAAAAAATGATGAAATTAGGGTTTTATTGATTTTCACCCTAACAAACTTTTTCAAACACTCATGGGCCTCTATTAGAGTGTAAGACCCAATCCCCTTTTGAAACCAAAAACTTTTGGGCCTCAGTCATTGTATAAGATCCACGGTGTTTTCAAAACCTCGGCGCGATCGTCACCCTTTTCAAAATCAACCAGTGGGCTTCTCCTTGAGCTATAAGACCCATCTTTGTTCACTTTTAATCGTTTTTGGGCCTCTTGAGAGAGTGTAAGACTCATCCCCTTTGTACAGAAAACCTTTCCTGGGCCTTAGTCACTTGTATAAGTCCCTGTACAAAACCACAGTGTGATAACTGATAAAACCCCTGGGCCTCTCCTTGAGCTGTAAGCCCCAATTTTCCTTTCAAAAGCACTTTCTCCTTTAATTTTGTAACATACTGTTATTTTCAATTCCTTTGTTGAACAACTAACAATACAACATGGAAGCTCTACAACCGAGTAAGTGTTTACTCGTTTTCATTTACCACTTTCATATGTATATAACTGTATTGTGGGGCTGTTTCATTGTAAGTCTTCTTTCATAAACTCATATCGACTGTGTAATAATAGTATAGATATTTAGAGTTTCCCCGGCAACTACGTCTAGAACTAGACAAAGCCTCGTCTCCTTACATCCGGCGTTCTTCCGGATATTTCAAAATAACCTAAACCATTTTCTTTTACAACAATTTTAGATAACTAGATCTAAGAAATCCCCCCCCCCCTTTGAACAGTTCATATACAGAAGGCCAATGTTCCAAGTAAAACCCCTTCTGGAACTGTTCATCAGCCTCCTCTTAGGCTTAGTGCAAGGACCCATAGGCTTCCTAAAGGCATCCCCGCATCCTCTTGGACATTGTACAAGGACCCGTCGGCTTCTTAGAAGTTTTCACAACCTCCTCTTAGGCTTCGTATAATGATTCTTCCTCGGGGAAGATAGCCCCCTCTTGGGCTTCATACAAATTGTCCCTCGGCTTCTTAAAAGTTTTTCTTGCCTCCTCTTGGGCTTCGTACAAATTGTCCTGACGACCTCTTAAAGGTATAGGAACAGAAATTAGTCATCTTAATAGAACAGTCTTTCAAAGAGTCTAAATCTTTCTATCGCCAATGTATTTCCTCTTAATTTCTCTTAAGCATAGTACAAAAGATAAAACCTGTAGACTTGGACAGTCTCAATCCCCTTTGGATTTCCCAGGAGATAACCTTGATCCTTTGATCAAATCCATGAGTACAACATTACCCATATAAGAACTGATTTTCTCTTTTATCCAACATACTGGACCTGTCACTAAACTGTAACAGTCATCAGCATAAACAACCTCCTCTTGGGCTTTGTACAATGATTCTCCCCACACTCTCTTGTTGAGTCAGTCACTTGTTAGCACTCTCTTGTTGAGTCAAACCTTTAGCCTCCATCTCAGGCTTCGTACGAGATACAAAACACTCTCTTGTTAAGTATAAAAGACTCTATTGTTGAGTCAAAACCTTTAGCCTCCATCTCGGGCTTCGTACGAGATACAAAATCACTCTCTTGTTGAGTATAAAAGACTCCCTTGTTGAGTTAATCACCTTTTAGCCCCCATCTCAGGCTTCGTACGAGATACAAAAAACTCTCTTGTTGAGTATAAAAGACTCTCTTGTTGAGTCACACCTTTTAGCCTCCATCTCGGGCTTCTTACGAGATACAAAAGCACTCTCTTGTTGAGTATAAAAGACTCTCTTGTTGAGTCACACCTTTTAGCCTCCATCTCGGGCTTCGTACGAGATACAAAAACATTCTCTTGTTGAGTATAAAAAACTCTCTTGTTGAGTATAAAAAACTCTCTTGTTGAGTATAAAAGACTCTCTTGTTGAGTCAATCCACCTTTTAGCCTCTCTCTATGGCTTCGTACGAGACACATAAAAACACCCTCCTGTTGGGTCAGTAGTCTCCTCTTAGGCTTTGTATAAGGAAACCCCGGTTGAGATAATCAACCTTTTAGCATCAAGATCTGTGCCTTGCTCCCAGTATACAAACATCAACAACTCCTTTCCCCCATCTAATTGCTGTAAGCGGCAAGCCTCTAGATTATTTACATCCACGCCACTGTCCCTCTTTTAGCATGAGAAATTCCTAAGGAAAGATGGCATTACTCTAAACTGAGTTAAAGTCTTCTCCTTCAGGTTAAAAAACCCCTATAAAGGAAATTATGGCATTACTGGATTCACATATCCCAGTTAAAGTAATTCTCCTTTATAATCAGTCACCCAACTGTTGTGACAAGCAGAACCCTTTAGAGATGAAAAATTCTCTCTAAAGTCAAAACCCTTTAGCTTCATATCTTGGGCTTTAAACAAGATACAAATAGACTCTTTAGCTTCATATCTTAGGCTTTGAACAAGATACAAACAAACCACCTTCAGCTTCACATCTTGGGCTTCGAACAAGATACAAATCACTTTTAGCTTCACGTCTTGAGCTTTGAACAAGACACCAAAACACCATTTCCTCCCATAGAATAGGAGGAACTACGATCGCTCTGATTTCCCTATCCCGGGAATACGTAGGCATAAGATTGCAAAAGAATCTTAGCGAGCACACTAATAAAAAAAACCAAAGTCCCTTACCTCCACCCAATCTAGCACAGTATCCTAACAAATTCCCCATGAACAGTCCCGGTATCTCGTTCTGAACAAAATAAGCCAGAGAGAGGCCCCACTACCACATAGCATCTGTAACCGAACAGACCGCTGTTCAAACTCAGTTTGCAAGCAGGGTTAGTTGGAGACATCTATTTCCCTTCCTTCATCAGCTTCAATAGGATAAAAAATGAATCAACGTGTAGTCCCCAAGAGTGACAGTGCTTAAGAACCACGTCCAAAATCGCTCGCTACAGAAAAATGGCGCCCACCGTGGGGCCAAACAAAGGAATCTTGTCTCTCTTATCTATCTGGTTGAAACCTTCTCTTAAGACGAGTCCTTGGGTTCACAAGGTATCACCGAATAACGGTTCCATCGGGGAATGTCATTATTTCTAGGATCGGCCCTTACTAGGATCTTAGGTCAAAACCTTTAAGTTGGGAAGGTACCACAGAATGGCGACTCCGCCGGGGAGCCATTTTCTGTTAGGATCATAGGATTCATAGCTCTTAAAAAGTCTAGGACATTAGGACAAATATATATACTGTTTTTCCTAATTGATATCTGTGTTTATTTTTTTGCTAATGGGAATGCGTGTGATGCCGCATGTGGAAAGATTGAGTATACACCTAGGAAAAACCTCTTTCAGTAGTGCGGAAGCTATCGGAAAGAGTTGTCACGCGATACTACCCACTTCTGAGATTCTTCGAAATACATCACTTAGCACGGTTCCCGGCCCGCTGATGTTATCTCGACAAGAATCAATGATTTTGAGAGACAGGTACAAAAATCACTAGTATAAACCTTTGGGATGGGTAGAGCCTTAACTTCATGACACCGACCCTTTGCCCCCATGTTTTTTCTATGTTTTTGTGTGCTGCATTCATGCATTCATTTTAAAAACATTAAACAAAGAAAATTTTCTCTTCCAGTCTCTCTTTTTCAAATTAAACTAAGACAATGATTGCAAATGTCAGAGAAAGGAGATTGCGCTTATGGATTTCGGTAGACGGAAAACTCACAAGTATACCTTCAAGGTTCCAAAACTAGAGAATTTGAGAGGATTAGCAAGGATGATCACTAACCCTGACGCTTTCAGAGCCAAGTACGGAGGTCTGCTACCTCTATTAAGGGTCCATGTAATTGAAGGAATCCTGGAGGCACTCATTCAGTTTTACGATCCGGTCTATCACTGTTTCACATTCTCGGATTACCAGCTCGCACCAACGCTGGAGGAGTATTCTCATCTGATTGATCTACCCATTACTGATCGAGCTCCCTTTTCTGGACTGGAAGAAATTCCAAAAGATCAAACCACTGCAAGAGCAATCTATTTTGTTGAGTCAGAAGTCAAGACTCACATGACCACCAGAGGAGGAATCCCAGGTTTACCAGCCAAGTTTCTGGTAAAGAAGGCTCTGTACTTTGCTAGTATAGGGAACATGACTGCTTTTGAAAGCATCTTTGTTTTACTCACCTACGGGTTATTTATGTTTCCCAACATTGATAACTTCGTCGATATCAACGCCATTAAGGTTTTTCTCATTGGAAATGTCGTACCAACCTTGCTCGCAGATGCGTATCATTCTGTACACTTAGGGAATTTGTACAGTGGAGGGGTGATCACATGCTGTGTACCCCTGCTATATAAGTGGTTTATTTCCCATTTGCCTAAGTCTGCCGCTTTTTGGGATCATAAGAGTGCCTTACGTTGGTCGCAGAAAATCATGTCTCTTACCAACTCTGACGTAGATTGGTACAATAGGATTTATGACGGGATCAGGATCATTGACCGTTGTGGAAACTTCCCCAACGTACCCCTCATAGGAACTAAGGGAGGAATCAATTACCATCCAATTTTAGTCCGTCGTCAATTTGGATACCCGATGAGGCATGTCCCGCGTAATGCTCATCTGGAAGGTCTTTTCTTTAAAGAAGGAGTAAATGACAGGGCACTAAAGATGGAAATAGTGCACGCTTGGAAACATGTTCATAAGAAAGGACGGGAGTCTCTAGGAAAACCAGACTGTGTCTCGGTGGAGCCTTATCTCCACTGGGTACAAACTAGAGCTCTCAAGCTAAAAATGCCTTATCCTCGTCACGGAGTTCTTCCACCAAGGGAATCTGTCAGGTACTTCATGACTGAAACGGAAAAACTTCAGGTTACTCTCAACAAAGTTCAACAAGAAAGGAGGTCTTGGAAGAACAGGTACCGCATTCTCAATGTGGAGTGTACCAAAATACAGCAACTGCTGAAAGATAAGGATGCTCTAATTGAGATTTTGGAGCAACATGCTGTAGAAAATCAGGATGACCAAAGGAATTTGCTCGCTCCTTTCACTTGGCAAAGGAATGACAACCCGACAACGGCCCAAGAGCCCCGGTCCAAGAAAAGGAAAGTACCAGAATCAGCACCCGAGTTCTCCTCAGAGAGGACTCGGGACCCATTAGCTTAGGTTTCTGTTTCTGCACCTTATAATTTACTGTATTTCCATTTCCGCAATCCTTTGAATTTAATAAAACGGGGTTTCCCCACTGTTTGATATTTGCAATCTAATTGTCGAAGTTTATTTTGATTAAACCAAAAAACAATTAATATAATCATTTCATTCATCATTCTCACGTAACAGATTCTTCTTACCTACGAATCTCACGTTTGTGTCTCAGTTCTAGAGTAAAACTGTCTCATTCGTACAATACTTGGGCCAGTCATCAGAAAAAGATGGATGATCTCGAGGAAGAGAACAGAGAGTTGAAAGAAGAGATCGACGCTCTGAGAGAGGATATGAGAAAGCTTCGTAACGACATGCAAGCCATGGCAGAAGCTCAACTACAAAGAACTGTGATCTCAAAGATCACCTCAATGCCCATAGTGGAGAAGTATGATCCTAGGTATCAAATGCCGAAAGATCGTCCCTGGGGCATGCCTGTTAACTATATCCCGGAAGGATATGTTCCGCCGATCACTGAGGATCAGGGAATTATAGCAGAAGCCGCTGGGTCTGAAGGTTACAAACTTCGGGAAAGTGAGGATGCCAGAGGCATAATGAGGACTCCTGAAGGTTACAAACTTCGGGAAACACCAAGATTCACTGCCGTAGTAATGGTACCACCCCCTATGGTGCACACTGTCCCGGAAGGACAGATTCCACAGATAACTTCTGGTAGCAAGGAAAGTATGTTCGACAGAATGGATGAATTCCAGGAGCAGCTCCTGGAAATGCAGAAAGAACTGCAAGCTATTCGCGGTCAGGATTTATTCGGAAAGGACGCCGCGGACCTCTGCTTGGTTCCCAATGTGAAAGTTCCGCACAAGTTCCAAGTGCCCGACTTTGAAAAATACAAGGGTAACTCTTGCCCTTAAAGCCATTTGGTGATGTACACTCGGCGAATGTCAGCTCAGACAGAAAACCAGGATCTACTGATTCACTACTTTCAGGATAGTTTAATCGGCGCCACATTAAAATGGTACATGGGTTTGAACTGCGCTACGATTAGCACTTTCAGAGATCTTGGCATTGCCTTTGTCCAACAATATAAATACAATCTGGACATGGCACCAGACAGAGATCAACTCAGATCAATGTCGCAAAAGGACAAGGAAACCTTTAAGGAATACGCTTAGAGATGGCGTGAAATTTTCGCTCAAATTTGTCCACCTCTTGAGGAAAAAGAGATGACAAATATTTTCTTAAAGACCTTGAGCTCATTTTACTACGACAGAATGGTCGCCAGTGCACCCAGCGACTTCACCGAAATGGTCGGTATGGGAGTACGTCTCGAGGAAGCCGTTCGAGAAGGAAGTCTAGCCAAAGACACTGGGTCGACAAGCGGTACTAAAAAATATGGTAGTGCTCTCCCTAAGAAAAAAGAGCAAGATATTTGGAATATCTCTCTCGGAAAACAAAGGCGACGGTACCAACCAGTAGCAATTGTAACTCCTGCTATCAATCCTGCGTCTGTTTCTACGTATCAACCTTAGGTTGTTCAAAGCCAACCACTTTCGCAGCAATTTCAGCAAAGGACACAACAGCCTCTTCAGCAGGCTCGTCCTCCATACAACAACAACCGTACAATGCGACCACCAGGGTTCGACCCTATACCGGTGTTGTGCGCAGAACTATTTCCGTTACTGCTGGTCAAAGGGCACATCCAGACCAAGGCTCCTCTTATAATACCAGAAAATCCACCTTTTTGGTTTAAGGTGGATCAGACTTTCCCTTACCATCAAGGAGGACCAGGGCATAACATAGAGAACTGTCTCAGTTTCAAATACGATGTGCAAAAGCTTGTTAGGAGCGGGGTCTTATCTTTCAAAGATACAAATCCGAATGTTCTCACAAACTCGCTGCCTCAACACGAGAAACCTGTAGTTAATTTGATAGAAGGAGAGTCTAGCGACAACTATCAAATTCATGATGTACTCTTATTAAGGGCCAACTTGGTCAAGTTGCATTGTAGACAGAGTGGATATGGCCATGTGCCACCTCATAATTATCACCAGTGTGATATCTTCTCTAAAAACAATCAAGGATGTTCTGTGGTGCAATCAGCTCTACAGGAATAGATGGATCTCGGATGGATCCAGGAGCACCGAGTTCGTGGAGTTAACATGACCTATACGAATTCCAACATCATTCAGAACCACGACATCCGTGCAATGAATGGTAACTTGGTGGCGATGCACTCAAGGCAAAGCCAGTATCATAATCTGCCGCAACATAAGTACAATTCCTGTCTGACTTGCTCGGTAAACAAACAGGGATGCTCTTTTGTACAAGAGGCCCTCCAGCGTCAGATGGATCTTAGATGGATCCAGGACTACCATGATAGGAATCATTATCAAATCAACATGATTCAAATCTTCGATATTCGCTTGATGAATACCATCCTGGTGGAGTTACATACTAAACAGGTCTGACCCGGGTTCCTGGTATCACATGATTATCAGAACTGTAAAGCGGGTTGCGAAAACGATCAAGGCTGTGCCCTTGTCCAGGAAACACTTCAGCACTTATTGAACCACTGGTGGCTTCCAATCTATATGGATGAAGACACCCAGAAAATTAGTATCACTAATAGGAATCCTACTAGATATCAAAGTCAGGATGTTCGGTCGATGGAAACAGACCTCGTAAGGTTACACTGTGTTCAAAGCGGACGTGGCCAGGTGCCACTACACAACTATGAGCGGTGTGGAGTTTGCTCAGTGGATAATCAAGGATGCTACTTTGTGCGAGCAGCCCTTCAAAGTCAGTTGGACCGCAAAGAGATTCAACCATGGTCAAGTTCTGGATCAGTCAATTATTTCAATGATCAAATCGAGGACATTGTCGTAATCTCTGATCATCAGAGGACTAGGGATGTTTGTGACATCATCTCTCTACTTGACGAATCGAGAGTTCCCAACCAGGAACAGATCAAAATTACTTACGATGGTCAGAAAAATCAGAAGGTTCCCATAGTCAACTATCTACCGGGACCACTACCGTATGAATCAACTAAGGTTATCCCTTACAAATACGGTGCAACAACAATTGAGAATGGAAAGGAAATTCCGTTACCCTTCGTCATGAATATTACAGACATCAGTCGAGTAACACGGAGTGGTAGAATCTTCAACAGAGGAGTTGGAGAACCCAACAAAGAGAAGGAACCTCAAACAGAAGTTCCCAATCCACCAGTCGATCAGTCCATTGGTCCTGACATTTCAAAGAACAACGATGAGATGCTAAAGCTCATCCAGAAGAATGAATACAACATTGTTGATCAACTGTTGCAAACTCCTTCAAAGATCTCGGTATTATCACTGTTACTTAGTTCAGAAGCACACAGGGAGGCTCTATAGAAAGTCTTAGAGCAAGCCTTTGTGGAACAGGATGTAAAGATCAGACAGTTCGATAGCATTGTCTCTAACATCACTTCCTGCAATAACTTGGGATTTAGTGATGAGGAATTACCTGAAGAAGGTCGGCGTCATAACATAGCGCTCAACATTATAGTCAACTTCCAGGACAATGCTTTAGCCAGCGTACTGGTAGACACAGGGTCAGCCCTGAATGTTATGCCGAAGTCTACTTTGATGCAATTATCATTCAAAGGACCTCCGATGAGAACCAGCGAGGTCGTCGTCAAAGCATTTGATGGATCCTGAAAAATGGTTATCGGTGAAGTCGACCTTCCCATAACTATCGGTCCTCACACTTTCCAAGTCACTTTCCAGGTCATGGACATCCGGGCAATATACAGTTGTTTATTAGGAAGACCTTGGATACATCAGGCTGGGGCGGTCACTTCGACCCTCCACCAAAAGCTAAAGTTCGTCCAGAATGACCAACTCGTCACAATCTGTGGAGAACAGGCCTTGCTCGTAAGCAACTTATCATCATCCACTTATGTAGAACCGGAGGGGGTAATCGAAACCCAGTTCCAAATGCTTTCGCTACACGAGGACAATCAATCCGAAGGGGGAACTTCGATTTCCTCGTACAAAGATGCTATCAAAGCGGTCGAGAATACCAATACAACAGGATGGGGGCAGCTTGTCATTCCTACTGACAATAAGAAAAAGGAAGGTCTTGGCTTTTCCTCAACCTGTACTCAGACGACTGCGAACAATAAAAGTTTTCATCCCATTCAGAACTTCTTCCACAGTGGAGGCTTCCTTCAACCAGTGATTCAAGAAGTGCATACCATCAATAAAGGTGATATCTCCGATTCGGAGGAAGAATGGAAGTCATATCTCAACGAGGACGGTTATACATCTCAGGACGAAACGCAAACTCCCTTTTGCTATCCCGTACAGAGTCCAAGATTTATACCAAGGTCAGACGTCGAAATGCTATACGGGGATTGTGATCCGGAAGGATGCTGCGCTCCGCCAAATTCATTAGACGAAGACACTCTGATGAAAGACAACTTTGACCACGAATATTATGGCCCAATGGATGGCCTGCCTATCTGGCAGCCGTATCCAGGAAATTCGGGGCAAGAAAATCAGCCGAACAATGAAGATCAGCTGAGCCTCATTGAACAGAATACATGCGTCCCCACCATGTCATGGGAACAACACTCAGGTGATTCAGAAAATATCCAGCACGACGATGAATTCGCAAAACTTGCTGGACTAGAATTCATCAACTATGCTTTTCGCGAGGTCAACATCATCAAAAGGGATGACTCCTCCAGTTCCAAAGAAGTGTGGGACACCTTGGGACAACCAAGTGGAAAATACAACTTTATGGTCAAGTACACCGCTCCTGAAAGCTCTCGTATCAGGCTTGAAGACATCCAGCCAACTGGATGGGGGGATACAGCTGAGAGTACAAATACTACGCAAAATACAACTGAGGAATCCTCCTATGGCAACTCTGCCTGGGAGATAGATTCCAATGATCCTGCTCCACCAGAAATCAGGGTTATTTCTGAAGACAAATCAAGGAAGGTACCAGACTTTGTGATCCACCGAGGAGTTTGCCGCCAATGGGTTGCTATCGATGTCCCAAAGATCGTTCATGAGTCTAAGTAATTGCCATCATTACTTTAACCTTTCACCCTGCCCAGGTGAAATTGATGTTTTGATAGGGCTCGCTTTCTGTAAATTTTTCCTCTTCGCTTTGCCCAAGGCGACAGAGTTTTGTTTTATAGGGCTGTAGTTTCAAGAATCGACTTGTTCATTAATAAAATAATGTCGTTCTGTAATTTCCACATTAATTGCTGTTTTCTCTTTTTGCTTTTCTTAGAAAATGGTAATCCTAAAAATCAAATAATAAAAAATAAAGAAAAAAATGAGCAGTAAACAAAAAAAACACTGCACACACTCTTGCATTTTCTCTATCTCTTCTAAAAATAAATCATCACATCATGCAGATTGCTTGTTTTAAACCCCGTTGAAACATATGATCCGATGCCTTCTCCCGACTTTGAGTTCCCGGTATTTGGGGCTGAAGAAGAAGTTGACGATGAAATGCCAGAAGAGATCTCCCGACTACTCAGGCAAGAGGAAAGGTCCATTGAGCCTCACAAAGAGCCGTTGGAAACGGTCAACTTAGGATCGGAAGAAGAAAGAAAAGAAGTCAAGATTGGGGTACTGCTCAGTCCAACTGTTAAAGAAAGTTTGACAAAGCTTCTCAAAGAGTTTCCTGATGTATTCGCTTGGTCCTATCAAGATATGCTAGGGTTGGATACCAGCATCGTGGAACATCATCTACCGTTGAGATCAGAATGTCCGCCGGTAAAACAAAGGTTGAGACGGACTCATCTGGACATGGCCATCAAAATAAAAAAGGAGGTACAAAAACAGATTGACGCGGGTTGCCTCGCTACATCAGAATATCCTTAATGGTTAGCCAACAACGTACCCGTCCCGAAAAAGGAAGGAAAGGTCAGAATGTGTCGATTACAGAGATTTAAACAAGGCTAGTCCAAAGGACGACTTTCCTTTACCACACATTGACATGCTGGTAGACAGTACATCAAAGTTCAAAGTTTTCTCCTTCATGGATGGATTCTCGGGCTATAACCAGATTAAAATGGCGCTGAACAACATGAAGAAAACTTCATTTATTACCCCATGGGGTACCTTTTGTTACAAGGTAATGCTGTTCAGTTTGAAGAACGCCGGGGCAACCTATCAACGGGCCATGACTACTCTGTTTCATGACATGATACATAAAGAAATCGAGGTATATGTCGATGATATGATTGAAAAATCAAAGACAGAAGAGGAGCATGTGACCCACCTGTCAAAACTATTCGAGCGGTTGAGAAAGTACAAACTCCGCTTGAATCCCAACAAGTGCACCTTCGGTGTCCGTTCAGGGAAACTCTTAAGGTTCATCGTCATCCAGAAAGGAATTGAGGTTGATCATGACAAGGTCAAGGCCATTCAAGAAATGCCTTCTCTGAAAACTAAAAGACAAGTCAGAGGATTTCTGGGACGTTTGAATTACATCTCCAGATTCATATTCCTCATGACCGCCACATGTGCGCCGATCTTCAAATTACTCAAAAAAGATCAGGACTGTGTTTGGACAGAAGATTGCCAAACCGCCTTCGACAGTATCAAGGAATACCTGTCGAACCCATTGATTCTATCACCTCTAGTGGAAGGAAGACCACTGATCATCTACCTCACAGTCTTGGAAGACTCAATGGGCTGTGTGCTTGGCCAACAAGACGAAACTAAAAGGAAAGAGTCTGCCATTTACTATCTGAGCAAGAAATTCATTGAAGGCGAGACTCGGTACACTATGCTTGAGAAAACTTGCTGCGCTTTGGCTTGGGCAGCCAAACGTCTTCGCCAGTATATGATTCGTCACACTACTTGGTTAGTCTCTGAAATGGATCCAATCAAGTATGTCTTTGAAAAACCTGCTCTCACGGGAAGGATTGCCCGTTGGCAGATGTTGTTATCAGAATATGACATAGAGTACCACGCTCAGAAAGCCGTTAAGGGGAGTATTTTATCCGATCATTTGGCTCATCAACCGATCGACGATCAAGAATCAATCGGGTTTGACTTCCCATATGAAGATGTCATGTATCTAAAGATGAAAGATTGTGATGAACCGCTACCCAGTGAAGGGCCAGAACCAGGTTCCCAATGGGGACTAATCTTTGACGGAGTTGTCAATCATTACGGAAACGGAATTGGGGCAATCATTGTTACCCCTCAGGATACTCACATTCCTTTCACCGCCAGAATTACGTTCAAGTGCACAAACAACGAGGCCAAATACAAAGCTTGTATTATGGGTCTCGAAGAAGCGATCGATTTGAGGATTAAGAACTTGGACGTATATGGCGACTCAGCTCTGGTCATCAATCAGATCAAAGGAGATTGGAACACATACATATCAGGACTGATTCCTTACAAAGATTACGCGAGAAGGTAGTTACCCTTCTTCAACAGAGTCGAGTTTCATCATATCCCTCGTGAGGAGAATCACATGGCTGATGCATTAGCCACCCTCTCTTCCATGATTAGTGTAGGTCAATGGAATGACGTACCTAAGACCGACGTAATGTGCCTTGAAAGGCCCGCTTACATCTTCACGATTGAAGCAGTCATAGACGACAAACCTTGTTATCACGATATCAAATACTTCCTTCAGAAACAAGAGTACCCACCTGGGGCACTAAGGAAGATAGAAAAAACCCTCAGAAGGCTGGTTGGCGGTTTCTTTCTGAGCGGTGATACACTCTATAAGCGGAATTTTGACATGGTTTTGCTCCGATGTGTAGGCAGACCAGAAGCAGACATGCTGATAAAAGAAATTCACGAAGGATCCTTTGGCACTCATGCCAACAGACACACAATGACGAGAAAAATTCTGAGAGCAGGGTACTACTGGTTGACCAAGGAATCCGACTGCTACAAGTACATGAGAAGGTGTCACAAGTGTCAGATATACTCAGACAAAATCCATGTACCGCCAACGCATCTCAAAGTTCTCTCTTCCCCTTGGCCTTTTTCCATATGGGGAATCGACATGATCGGCGTGATTGAGCCCAAGGCTTCGAACGGACATCGGTTCATCCTGGTAGCCATTGATTACTTCACCAAGTGGGTCGAAGCAGTGTCATACGCCAATGTAACCCGACAAGTGGTGGTCTAATTTATCAAAAATAATATCATCTGCCGTTATGGTGTTTCGAGCCAGATCATTACGGATAATGGATCTAACTTGAACAATAAGATGATGAAAGAGTTGTGCGCTGAATTCAAGATCGAACACCATAACTCATCTCCCTACCAACCCAAGATGAACAGAGCAGTAGAAGCGGCTAACAAGAACATCAAGAAGGTTGTTCAAAAGATGGTTGTAACCTACAAAGACTGGCACGAGATGCTACCCTTTGCTCTCCATGGTTATCGCACATCTGTCCGCACTTCAACAGGGGTAACCCATTTCTCTCTAATATATGGCATGGAGGCAGTGCTCCCCATAGAAGTAGAGATCCCATCAATCCGGGTATTGATGGAAGCTAAGCTTACAGAAGCAGAATGGTGTCAAAGTCGACACGACGAACTGAATCTGATCGAAGAAAAACGGATGACGGCATTGTGCCATGGTCAGTTGTATTCGACCTCGCGTCTTCAGGAAAGGAGACCTTGTGCTCAAAAAGATACAATCATTTCTCACTGATTCTCGGGGCAAATGGACTCCGAATTATGACGGCCCTTATGTGGTCAAGAAAGCTTTCTCAGGCGGCGCCTTGAGACTTGCAACCATGGATGGAGAAGAGTTTGCCTACCCCACAAATGTTGACGTAGTCAAGAAATACTTCTCCTAAATTAAAAAAAAAAGTCTCGGTGGATTGAAAACCCGAAAAGGGCGGTCCAGGCAAAAATTAGAGACACAATAAAAAATCATCCCGGTGGATTGGAAATCTCAAAGTACAATCCAGGCAAAAATTAGGGATTAATGACAAGTAACTACGTCTGATCAGTTTAACTCCTCAACAGTAATGCCATCCATCAGGAAAACTCCAGTCAAGGTCATCTTCGACAGAAGCTCAGGATGTCCAGAATTCAAAATTGGTAGAAGGATAGCGGTCGTTGTGTTTCAATGTAGCCCTTTTCCCTTAAATTACCATTTTCTAACTTTGTAAATACTACATGGAATCACGCGTTTGGCTGATTTCCATCCTATCAATAAAATTTGAGCCCTTGTGCTTTTGTTTGCAATTCTTATTTGTTTTAGCTTTATAGGACGACATTTTAACATGATCAACGATTCTTGAAATAAAACAAAAATGAATTTACTTGTCAAACTTTTTTCTGCTTTTAAAATAAAGATGGCAATTTCTTTTGACTGTTGAACATCAGAAGAACGTCGGGCGCTTCTCCAGAAGCAAGCGAGCTTCAAAGTGCAGAATCAAAGTACTCCTTCTAAACCAGTATGTCTGAACGAAGGATCGACTATGTCAGAGACCATGTTTCATCTGACATCACCGGCAGAGTTCTCATCTCCTAAGCCCGACAAACGGTTGTTCCCCACAGGGACTACTTCTCCAAAGCAAGGTAGAATTACTATCATGGACCAGTGATTCTTTTCATCTCCCACTATGGCCGAGTATCCAATCATGTTCATCTCTTAATCTGTGTGTCGTGTCAGTCTTGTCAGCATATACACACATACATCATGCATTATTTATTTACATTCATGTTCATATTGCATCGCTATCACTCTAGTCGGTCTTATCCCTTGATGGTAAAAGTTCTCTTATCAGTAGAGTTGTCCATTCTTTCCTCGTCAGGAAGTGAATCATCTAAGTAATCTCTCTCCAAGTTTATTTCTGGATTAGAGTCGGTCTTCGACCACTTTGATAACTTGAACCTCTGAAAGGCAGGAAAACCCTCAGCCGATGTCACTCTTCGCCATTGAAGATGATATCTTCGCTTTCCCGAATTAAGGAAAATCCTTAGAGAAAGTGTAACACCCCTTCTATACCCCGTACAAAAACCGGAATAAACTAATCTTATAAATAAAACATCAGAGCAAAGAATAATTTATCATGATATAGCCAGAGATGCCACACCAACGTGAACTAAAAACAACCTGCTCATAAAGATATATAACACCTGGATAGTTTTTATAAACAAAGGAACTCCGTTCCAAAATATCAGCATTCAGTTACAGAATTAAAGCGGAACATCCATAACTGATGTCATCACAAAATATAAGTATGTCATATACATATTCATACAAGGCCACTATATACAAGCTAAAAGAAACATCTACTCTCGAACCCCGACTACCCGTGTTACATATCAGAGCCGACGGAACGACAAAAAGACGAAGACACTAATCTTCGCAAAAGACCTCCAGCGTCTAATCTGCAATGCCATTACAGCATTAAACCACAACAGAAGGGTGAGAAACAGGATTATAATATAATTGCATATCATTATATAACACTTAGCAGAATATGCACAATTATTCTCACCACACAAATACAATACTTGTAAACAACACAAGACATATTAAACCCATTTCACACATCAATCACATAAGCATATACATTAACACAATGCATAACAAATCCTTCTCAAAATTCAACACATAAACATTCATGTAATGAATTATGCAAATGCACAGAGACCGACACAACGACTCTACGCATGCGGTACCAATCCAACCTTGTAATTCATTAGTCCCCCAGGAACTCTTGGAATCATCGCTCGTTACATAGAGTAACTCCCCGTCGGGCCTACGATGTTCCCCGTCGCTATAAACCATTATTTCAGGGCGTACAACGTTTATGGATTGCTTTAGACCACTATTTCAAGGCGCACAATCCGATTGCCATAGTCCACTATTTCAGGGCGCACAATCATTTGTGATTAATCGCTTCTACCATTATTTCAGGGCGTAAGACGATAAAACTGATTCATTTATGAATCTTCCAATGCAAGAATGCATATCATGATACTTGACACATTAATGACTCATGCCAACATCAAATGCTCATGCATTAACAATAATCATGTATTTCAAGTACATATAAAGTAATGCACACAATTGCACAAAATGGCCACAAACACCAATATACCATTCCACAACATCAAATTCCCATCAAAGAATCATCACACAAGCCATCTCATAACATATCATAATATGTCTTACAATATTGAAAAATAACTCAAAATTCCATTATTCGGTTTTCCGAAAAAGTCGGCTAAAAGTCAGCCAAAAATAATATTTTCTATCATCATCAAAAAGTACTCATCGACAGCTTCGATTCGGTATAAAGAACTCTTAAATACGATAAACGGTTAACAAGATATGAATATTTCAAAATAATGCGAAAACATAAACCGGACGCCCGACACTACGAAACGGTTCGTAAAAACTGTACCGATTGGACCAAGTTCAGACCCCAAAACTATTTTTCCTAGAAAGAACATCTCGTTAGTTTCCCAACGCTTTGAACGAGGATCAAAACCGACTTACGGTTCAAGAGGTATGAATTTCCGAAGTTTCCCCGACAAACCAGAATTTTATGGTTCAGCACAGTATGTATCGATACATAGGCTTATGTATCGATACAAAAAGCCACATGTATCGATACATAGCACGCATGTGTCGACACATGCTGTAGTGAAAATTCTGTTTTCCCAAATTTCTTCAGTATGTATCGATGCATAAGGGTTATGTGTCGATACATAAACCATTTCGTATCGATACATAGCTGTTATGTATCGATTCATAGCCCTGTTTTTCTCAAAAATCAGATTTTCTCAAAATACACCTTTGCTGCCATTTTTCCAAAGTGCCCGGAAACTCGACTAAATCGAACATTTTCATCGAAACAAACATATACGCTCCACCACCAAATACATAAGAACAATTTAGAACACATAAACGAAATTTCTACGACGTTCGATTTTTCGATTAAATTTCAACCTTTCAAAAACCAGAATTTTCAAACATCACCAAATCGAATAAAAAGCACGCTATACGACGACCTAACCTTGCTCGATACAACTACGTAGTTTATTTCGAATTCTAACCGCGAAAACCTCGGTTTTTATCGATTTCCTACAATTCGACCTAAGCGGACAAAATAACGGAAACATAACGAAAACTAACCAAAACATAACCAAACTTCATGAAACTTTAAACAGCAGCTCACATACATATAACCAACCAACACATGTATTTATACGACTTTTCGACCGTAAAAACATCAGTTTCTATCGATTTCGTTCAATACGGCATAAACGGAAACATATGGAAAACCAACCAAAACATCCACACAAAACATACATAATCATACACAATCAATATAATAACCGAGTTTCGCACCCTTACCCGATTTAATCGTGTTCTAGAAAGTCGGGAGATTGATTTCTTCCTTCACAAGTTTTTCCTCTCTTTTCTTCTTTCTCTTCTCTTTTCCTCTTCTCTCTTTTTCTTCTCTTTTGGGAAACTCTTACTAACTTTTCTTTTTCTTCTTTTTCTAAACTTATACTAACTATTTTCTTAACTTAAAAATTCTAAACATTTCTAATAAATATCTAAACTAACTATTATTAACTAACACTATTAATTATGAAATATGTCAAATACCCTCTATTCCAATTTTCCCCGCAAACTCTCAAAAACGGTAAAAATACACAATGTGCAAAAATAACATATATTCACACCAATTAGTAATTAACATAAATATTGCTCAATTAAAAATAAAGACTCGACCAATTAACACCAAAAAGCACGGGAAAAGGAAATATTAAAAACGGACCGTTACAACTCTCCCCCACTTTAGAAATTTTCGTCCTCGAAAATATTACCTGATTCAAACAACTCCGGATACGACTCCCGCATCCGACTTTCTAATTCCCACGTCAAATTGCCCTCAACAGCGCCTCCCCACGCCACTTTCACAAGTGCAATCTCCTTGCCTCTTAACCTTTTCAACTCGCGATCTAAAATCCTCACCGGTAAAACCTCAACCGTAAGATTATCTCTTACCTCAACCTCATCCATCGAAATCACATGAGACGGATCTGGAACATACTTCCGTAGCTGTGAAACATGGAAAACATCATGTAGATTCGAAAGATTCGGTGGCAATGCTATCCTGTAAGCCACTGCACCAACTCTTTCAGATATCTGATATGGACCAATAAAACGTGAAATAAGCTTCCTCGACTTCAAAGCACGTCCAACACCAGTCACCGGCGAAACTCTCAAAAACACATGATTACCCGCTTGAAACTCAAGATCTATTTTCCTTTTATCATGATAACTCTTTTGCCTACTCTGAGAAGCTTTCATCTTCTCCCGAATAAGTTTCACCTTTTTCGTCGTTTGTTGAACTAACTCAGGTCCAACTACTGCACTTTCACCAGATTCATGCCAACATAAAGGTGTTCGACATCTTCTTCCATACAGTGCCTCAAAAGGTGCCATTCCGATATTAGAATGGAAACTGTTATTATACGTAAACTCGATCAATGAAAGAAAACTGTCCCAAACTCTACCTTGCTCAAGAACACAAGATCTCAGTAAATCTTCCAATGACTGAATTGTTCTCTCCGTCTGACCATCAGTCTGCGGATGATAAGCAGAACTCAATCTCAGCTTAGAACCTAACGCCTTTTGCAAACTTTCCCAAAATCTGGAAGTAAAACTCGGATCACGATCAGAAACAATACTCAACGGAACGCCATGTAACTTCACAACCACACTGATATAAATCTCAGCCAAACGCTCCATAGAATAACTGATATCAATCGGAATGAAATGCGCCGATTTAGTCAGTCTATCCACGATCACCCAAATAGCATTATGCCTACTCGGAGAATTAGGCAAACCCCTCACAAAATCCATCGATATACTATCCCATTTCCACTCCGGAATATCCAACGGTTGCATTAATCCTGCAGGCCTCTGATGTTCCACTTTCGACTTCTGACAAGTCAAACACGCATAAACAAACTGAGCCACATCTCGTTTCAAACCAGACCACCAAAATATTTTCTTCAAATCTTGGTACATCTTATTAGCACCAGGATGTATACTCATACTACTCCGGTGTCCTTCCTCAAGAATCATCTTTTTCAACTCTGCATCATCCGGTATACAAATTCTACCACGGAATCTCAAAATACCCTGATCATCCACTTTAAAGTCACCGTTCACTTCTTGATTTCCAACTAGCAACAAATCAACAAGTTTCAAGTCCAACTTCTGTTTCTCTATAACAGACAACAGAAAATCATTAGTGATCTTTAACATGCCAAGCTTCACACTCTCATGTGAAAGCTCACAAACCAAACTCAAGTCTCGAAATTGTTCCAGAAGTTCCCACTCTTTCACCATCAAAGCAGATATACGCAAAGATTTCCGACTCAAAGCATCCGCTACCACATTAGCCTTACCAGGATGGTAATTCAAGCTAAAGTCATAGTCCTTCAGAAGTTCCAACCATCTCCGCTGCCTCATATTTAACTCTTTCTGATCAAACAAGTATTTTAAACTTTTATGATCACTAAAGACTTCTAATCTAGCACCGTAGAGATAATGCCTCCAAATCTTTAATACAAAAACCATCGCAGCTAATTCCAAATCGTGAGTAGGGTAATTCTTCTCATGAACTCGTAACTGCCTCGAAGCATAAGCAACCACCTTACCATCTTGCATCAAAACACCACCTAAACCAATTAGAGATGCATCACAATACACAACGAACGATTCATTAGGATTCGGTAAGATCAAAATCGGAGCTGTAGTCAATCTCCTCTTCAGCTCGTTGAAACTTTCTTCACATTGAATATCCCAAATAAATGCCTTACCCTTACAAGTCAGTTGAGTCAACGGAAGTGCCAACTTGGAAAAACCTTCGATAAACCTTCGGTAATATCCAGCTAAACCCAGAAAACTTCGAATTTCAGTAACAGATCTAGGAGCCTCCCATTGTAGAACTGCCTCTACTTTGGATGGATCCACAGCAATACCATTACCTGAAATCACATGCCCAAGAAAACTCACTTCTGACAACCAGAACTCACACTTGGACAGTTTGGCATAAAGTTTCTTCTCCTTTAGAATCTGCAACACAATACGCAAATGCTCCGCATGTTCCTCCTGTGACTTAGAATAAACCAAAATGTCATCAATAAAAACAACAACAAAATAATCTAAATGCTCATGGAATATACGATTCATATACTCCATAAACACACCCGGCGCATTAGAAACCCCGAACGGCATCACAGAAAACTCGTAATGTCTGTATCGTGTCCTAAAGGCCGTCTTCTGAATATCCTCCTCTTTAACCCGAATCTGATGGTATCCTGACCTCAAATTAATCTTACTAAACACACTTGCACCCACTAGTTGATCCATCAAGTCATCGATCCTTGGAAGTGGATACTTTTTCTTAATCGTCACTTTATTCAACTGCCGATAATCGATACACAAACGCATACTTCCATCTTTCTTTTTGACCAACAAAACAGGAGCACCCCAAGGTGATACACTAGGCCTTACAAACCTCTTTTCCAACAACTCATTCAATTGTCTTTTCAACTCCTCCAACTCAGATGCTGACATCCGATATGGTGCCATAGATACAGGTCTAGTACCAGGAACTAAGTCTATAGAAAACTCCACCTCTCTTTCTGGCGGCACATCTGAAAAATCATCCGGAAACACCTCCTGAAAATCACACACAACAGGAAAACTTCCAATTGCAACTTGACTCTCCACAGACAACGATGCAAACAATCCAAACAACTGAGCTTCCTCCGCCAAAAGTTTCTTCAACTCTTTGGTAGATAAGAAACCAGATTCCCTTTCTTCTTCAAGAGAAGGAAATCTCACCCGCTTAAGATAACAATCAAGATGAACACGATTGAACTCTAACCAGTTCATTCCCAGAATCACATCCAAACCCTTCAATGGCAAACATACCAAGTCCATCACAAAATCTCTACCAAAAATTGTCAAAGGACAACTTAAACAAACGAAAGAAGTAGTTACCGACCCCGAAGCTGGAGTATCGATAACCATCTCTCCACCCATCTTAGACAACACCAAATTCAAACGTTTCGCACAATCAATCGAAATAAACGAATGAGTCGCTCCAGTATCAATAATAGCAATTAAAAGATTACTATTAATAAAACAAGTACCTCTGATCAAACGATCTGCATTAGTAGGCTGAGCTCCCGCCAATGCAAATACTTTCCCTCTAGGTTGAGCTTGCTTCGGTTTCGTGCACCTCGTACTAACATGACCAACTTCCCCACAATTATAACATGTAACCCCATTCTTCCTCCTACAATCAGCAGCCACATGACCCTTCAAACCACAATTAGCACACTTATCCACATTATTCATATTCCTCTTACATTCCGATATACGATGACCTAAACCACCACAATTGTAGCATTTCACAGCAGAATTCATTCCTCCACCACTAGGCTTCCTATCAAAAGTAAACTTCTGTTTCCCTTTATCAACAGGGGTAGCATAAGGCCTACCTCTGAACTGCCCCTTTCCTTTCTTATCATTCAGATTCTTGTAATGAGTAGCACGCGCTTTGCTATCCTCATCAAAAATCCGACTCTTGTTCACCAACACTGAAAACTATCTTATCTCCTGATAACCGATACCTTGCTTGATTTCTGGCCTCAAGCCATTCACAAATTTCAGACACTTAGACCTCTCCGAACCAGCCGTATTATAATTGGGACAAAACTTCACCAGTTCCTCAAACTTAGCAGCATAATCCGCAACAGAGGAATTATCCTGCTTCAGTTCAAGAAATTCAATTTCCTTTTTACCTCTCTCATCTTACGGAAAATACTTTTCAAGAAAAGCATCTTTGAACACAGCCCATGTAACCACTATCTCATCCTCCTCAAACCTCTGAGAAGCATTCGCCCACCAGTCTTCAGCTTCCTTTTCCAACACATGAGTACCAAACTGCACCTTCTGATCCTCGGAACACCTAATGAAACAGAAGATCTTCTCAATCTTCTTCAGCCAAATCTGTGCTCCCTCAGGATCATGAGTACCCTTGAAGCTCGGTGGATTATTCTTCTGAAACTTATCCATACTACGCGATTCCTCGTCCGCCGCAGCATTGGGTAAATTCTGCATCGCTTGCGCCATAGCTTGCATGGCCGCAGTCATAGCAGCATCGCGTCTTCCCGCCATAATCTGAACATTCCCAATGATAGCAAATTATGGTTAAACAACCACTCAACAGAGTGCAACAGTCCAACAGCGACACAAAGACACGGCCGGACAGACCAAACAGACACTGGCTCTGATACAACTTAATGTAACACCCCTTCTATACCCCGTACAAAAACCGAAATAAACTAATCTTATAAATAAAACATCAGAGCAAAGAATAATTTATCATGATATAGCCAGAGATGCCACACCAACGTGAACTAAAAACAACCTGCTCATAAAGATATATAACACCTGGATAGTTTTTATAAACAAAGGAACTCCGTTCCAAAATATCAGCATTCAGTTACAGAATTAAAGCGGAACATCCATAACTGATGTCATCATAAAATATAAGTATGTCATATACATATTCATACAAGGCCACTATATACAAGCTAAAAGAAACATCTACTCTCGAACCCCGACTACCCGTGTTACATATCAGAGCCGACGGAACGACAAAAAGACGAAGACACTAATCTTCGCAAAAGACCTCCAGCGTCTAATCTGCAATGCCATTACAGCATTAAACTATAGCAGAAGGGTGAGAAACAGGATTATAATATAATTGCATATCATTATATAACACTTAGCAGAATATGCACAATTATTCTCACCACACAAATACGATACTTGTAAACAACACAAGACATATTAAACCCATTTCACACATCAATCACATAAGCATATACATTAACACAATGCATAACAAATCCTTCTCAAAATTCAACACATAAACATTCATGTAATGAATTATGCAAATGCACAGAGACCGACACAACGACTCTACGCATGCGGTACCAATCCAACCTTGTAATTCATTAGTCCCCCAGGAACTCTTGGAATCATCGCTCGTTACATAGAGTAACTCCCCGTCGGGCCTACGATGTTCCCCGTCGCTATAAACCATTATTTCAGGGCGTACGACGTTTATGGATTGCTTTAGACCACTATTTCAAGGCGCACAATCCGATTGCCATAGTCCACTATTTCAGGGCGCACAATCATTTGTGATTAATCGCTTCTACCATTATTTCAGGGCGTAAGACGATAAAACTGATTCATTTATGAATCTTCCAATGCAAGAATGCATATCATGATACTTGACACATTAATGACTCATGCCAACATCAAATGCTCATGCATTAACAATAATCATGTATTTCAAGTACATATAAAGTAATGCACACAATTGCCCAAAATGGCCACAAACACCAATATACCATTCCACAACATCAAATTCCCATCAAAGAATCATCACATAAGCCATCTCATAGCATATCATAATATGTCTTACAATATTGAAAAATAACTCAAAATTCCATTATTCGGTTTTCCAAAAAAGTCGGCTAAAAGTCAGTCAAAAATAATATTTTCTATCATCATCAAAAAGTACTCATCGACAGCTTCGATTCGGTATAAAGAACTCTTAAATACGATAAACGGTTAACAAGATATGAATATTTCAAAATAATGCGAAAACATAAACCGGACGCCCGACACTACGAAACGGTTCGTAAAAACTGTACCGATTGGACCAAGTTCAGACCCCAAAACTATTTTTCCTAGAAAGAACATCTCGTTAGCTTCCCAACGCTTCGAACGGGGATCAAAACCGACTTACGGTTCAAGAGGTATGAATTTCCGAAGTTTCCCCTACAAACCAGAATTTTATGGTTCAGCATAGTATGTATCGATACATAGGCTTATGTATCGATACAAAAAGCCACATGTATCGATACATAGCACGCATGTGTCGACACATGCTGTAGTGAAAATGCTGTTTTCCCAAATTTCTTCAGTATGTATCGATGCATAAGGGTTATGTGTCGATACATAAACCATTTCGTATCGATACATAGCTATTATGTATCGATTCATAGCCCTGTTTTTCTCAAAAATCAGATTTTCTCAAAATACACCTTTGCTGCTATTTTTCCAAAGTGCCCGGAAACTCGACTAAATCGAACATTTTCATCGAAACAAACATATACGCTCCACCACCAAATACATAAGAACAATTTAGAACACATAAACGAAATTTCTACGACGTTCGATTTTTCGATTAAATTTCAACCTTTCAAAAACCAGAATTTTCAAACATCACCAAATCGAATAAAAAGCACGCTATACGACGACCTAACCTTGCTCGATATAACTACGTAGTTTATTTCGAATTCTAACCGCGAAAACCTCGGTTTTTATCGATTTCCTACAATTCGACCTAAACGGACAAAATAACGGAAACATAACGAAAACTAACCAAAACATAACCAAACTTCATGAAACTTTAAACAGCAGCTCACATACATATAACCAACCAACACATGTATTTATACGACTTTTCGACCGTAAAAACATCGGTTTCTATCGATTTCGTTCAATACGGCATAAACGGAAACATATGGAAAACCAACCAAAACATCCACACAAAACATACATAATCATACACAATCAATATAATAACCGAGTTTCGCACCCTTACCCGATTTAATCGTGTTCTAGAAATTCGGGAGATTGATTTCTTCCTTCACAAGTTTTTCCTCTCTTTTCTTCTTTCTCTTCTCTTTTCCTCTTCTCTCTTTTTCTTCTCTTTTGGGAAACTCTTACTAACTTTTCTTTTTCTTCTTTTTCTAAACTTATACTAACTATTTTCTTTTATATTTTCTTAACTTAAAAATTCTAAACATTTCTAATAAATATCTAAACTAACTATTATTAACTAACACTATTAATTATGAAATATGTCAAATACCCTCTATTCCAATTTTCTCCGCAAACTCTCAAAAACGGTAAAAATACACAATGTGCAAAAATAACATATATTCACACCAATTAGCAATTAACATAAATATTGCTCAATTAAAAATAAAGACTCGACCAATTAACACCAAAAAGCACGGGAAAAGGAAATATTAAAAACGGACCGTTACAGAAAGCCTCTCAACTAAAGACTTTCGGCAGCACATTGGTTCTTCTCTCTAGAAAGTCAATGTCAATAAATTCATCGACACCTCAAAGTGGATCACATCATATGGCATTTCTCCGGGAAGATCTCGAGAAAAGTATGGTGTAATATCCCCAGTAGACTCATCAAATGGCATCTCCCCAGGAAAATTCGGGGAGAAGTTTGAGGAGAACCGCTACAAATAGCGTCCCTTGTCAATAAAGTTTATTGACAAAAGAAACTAAGACCAGATCCTTGGTAGGAAACCAGGATCGAGGGGAAGTTCATATCAGAAACTGAGACCAGTTCTTTGATAGGAAACCAAGAACGAGGGGAAGTTTATTTCAAAAGAAACCAAGACCATATCCTTGGTAGGAAACCAGGATCGAGGGGAAGTTTATTTCAGAAACTTAGACCAGTTCTTTGGTAGGAAACCAGGATCGAGGGGAAGTTTACATCAGAAACTGAGACCAGTTCCTTGGCTGAGGACCAGGATTGAGGGGAAGTTTTTACCTTTTCTAAGCATCATTGCTTAGCAAAAGAAGAAGGATGCGTGAACTACCATTCCTAAACACCATAAAATTTTGGGTATTCTGATATTTAATCCTCTTGCACCCCGAATGCCCGAATACCTTCGCCATTCACACCTTCGGGTCCAAGAAGATTAAATAGGGGCATCTGTCATACCCCAAATTTTGACCACTAAGATTTCCCATCATTGGGCAAATCATCATCACAATATGGGTAAACCATCATACCTCATCAATCTCCCCAAAGATGGGTAAGCATTCACTGCTATCAAAACTTAGGGTTTCAAGCCCTCTCTGAGCCTTAGACAAAGGATCAATCAAGAATTGACATGATCTTCAACTTGTATAACCTCTCAAACATCCACAATGGACCAAGAGGACTCCCACATCAAGAATCAATCACAAGGTCGCAACATTCTAAGTGGATCAAGCCTCAAGATCGCCAGTGTCACCAAATTAGGGTTTGGTCGACCAGGGCCTCCAGATGGAAATTTTCCTCTGGGCATGAGCCAATGCTTCAAAGCATAACCTATGATGCCCCAAGGGACATCATAAACCCAAGCATCAAGTCAATTTAGCCTCAGGGGATACATTCATAAAAAATCAGGAATTAGGGTTTCTTGACCTAATTCACCCCTAAGTTGACTTTTGGGACAAATCATGAGCCAAGACCTCAAGGGAAGATTTGAGGGTCTCCAATATACCATATTGATCCATTTTCAACAATGGATTGATCCAGGAAGCTTGATCAACAAGTTTCAATTTCATCTGAACCACAGTTAGCGTTTCGCGGGAAAAGTCAACTGTAGCTTTGAATTTTGACCAGGACATTCTCCCAAACCTTTGGACATGATTCAATACACCCTATAACACCTATGAAATCAATCCATAAAGTTTGATTTAGGTCAAGGACTTGATTTCATAAAGGATCGCACAGTTTGGAATTCATCTGACAAAAAGTCAACTGTGCACAAAAGTTAACTTTGACTTTTTGAGATTTTTCACAATTATGGTTTTTTAACCCTAAAATGATGTTAATGTGTGATTGGAATCATCATTCATCAAGAAAAATCAAGAAAAGTGGGATAACTTGTAAAAGGGGTGACCATAAAAACTTAGAAATTTTTCTAAGTTATGGAACAAAGTGGCAAGGGTACCAACTTTGGAGGATCATAACTCCTAAACCACAAGGCCATTTTTCCCCATCCAAAGCTGGATTTGTAGCTCTCATTACCCTCAATAAAAGCTTCAGCTACCACTCATTCCAATTCCCCATGGATTTCAAGTTATGGAATGATCAAAATCAAGAAAAGTGAAAATGACACCTTTTTCCAACACTTAGTGAAATTTTCACTAAGTCAGAATCTGCCTTCATTTTTTTCCAAATGTAGGGACATTTTTCGCTTGGATCCAAAAAGTATCAAAACCAATTATGATCATACAGTTATTATATCATATGAGGGCTTTCCAAAATGGCCAAGAACTCCATCAAATTCCACTTGAGCCATGAGATATGACAGTGGCAATGTGCCTTGCTGAAAACTGCCAAGGCTAGGCAGAATTTTGCACTTTTGCTCGATTTGGCAAAATCAGATAATTCCAAGCCTTGTCATCACTTTGGACACGTCCGAGGATCAAATCTAAGGGGAACAAACACTGATCCAAGCCTCCAAAGTCTTTGGAACAAGAAGTAGCATGCCAAACCTAGAAATCCCTAAAAGAGGGACAATACTCCAATTTTGGATTGGAGCATACAATGGAAGCACCAAGGTGGCATGAACTGTCACATTTGCAACTTAATTCAGTCAAGATTGATCCAACAACTAGGGAACCACAAGTCTGTGCCCTAACCTCTAGTCAATGGCTAGAGAAGACTTGGATTCTCATTGATCCACATTGGCCAAACCTCTGCTGCAGTTGCCATTCACTATTTTTCCCAAAACAAACTTGCTCTACTATAAATAGAGTTCATTTGTGTCAGTTTGAGTACACCAAAGCCATCAAACAGATGCTTTCCTCAAAATCCCTCTCTTTAGGCCAAAATGCCTTCTTTAGCAAGGTAACTCTGAGTTTTTGAGTTAGAGAGCAATTCCATCACAGCTCATGATCCAAACACATCCAATATGTCATATATAAGTTGTCCAAACTCCCACAAGTGACTTGTAATCCTTAAATCACAAAGTCACCTCTCAAAACCTCAAAATAGGCTTTTTGTGCATTTTTCAAGCCATGTCTTGATTCAGTTACTTTCCAAACTAGATAAAACCTCAAACACACTCCAAATATCATCCTTGAACTGTCCCAAATGGTTCCCCCCATCTGGAACACCATTTGAGGGAGTTGCTATTTTGGCCAATTTTTAACCCCTTTTGCAAGAAAGGGCCAGTTTGTGTTTTTGCAGGTTCTAGCTGATTCCAATCATCCTAAAAGCTTCAAAGGGATCATTTGAGAGTGTTCAAAGCATCAAACCATTTCTGGAACAAGAAACTTGGCAGATTGCACAGAAAACTCCAAAAGCTCAAAAAAGAGGTAAGCATCATGGCTTGAACTTCCTAAAATATGCATTTCTTTGAAGTCCACTGATCATGCATCTCTTATACATGTTATATATGCTGTGTTTGCATCAATTTATCATGTAATTCATACCTGTACCAAGATGTAGGACAGAAAATGCAAAATATGGCCTATTTCAAAACCACTATCGGATTTTGAGGAGGGAGCATGATCTGAAAAAAATACCACCACCATTGGATTCCTTGTGAAATTCTAGGCCAGATGCATATAAATTTTGTCCCCAACCATGGAGAAATGAGAAAGTTATGGACCTTCCCGTTTCTTGCCAAAACTTGCCTTGCCTTGCCTTGGGCCAGGCGAAAAACAAGGCAAGCCTTGTATATTTGTTGGTTTGTTTTAATCAACGAATGTATCACCACCCCAATGGTAAGGCGCGTGCCCTATAACCTTGAGGTCGTGGGTTCAAACCCCACCCTTGCCATTTTGTGTTTTTTCACATTTTGCTATTTTTTCCAATATTTTCATGTTTTGTTAATTAATTGGAAAATTAATAACTCTCTCAATTTTAATTATTTTTTATTGGTTCTTTTTGAAAAAAATCACAAAAATGTTGAAATATTTTATTACCAAAAAAATTAGATTTATATTATTTATTTAATATAATTAGTATTTTTGTGAATAAATGTCTTTTATTTGTTTTTAAACCTTTTAAAAATAAATAACCATTTTGAAAAATCAAAACCAAATAAGTTTTAATTCATCTTGTGATTAAAGCCTCATTTTTCAAACCTAAAACGAAAATCACAAGTTGTTTATTCAAACTTATTTGGAATTTTTATCATTTTATTAATTTTCTTTGAATAATTATATTAAAAAATGATGAAATTAGGGTTTTATTGATTTTCACCCTAACAAACTTTTTCAAACACTCATGGGCCTCTATTAGAGTGTAAGACCCAATCCCCTTTTGAAACCAAAAACTTTTGGGCCTCAGTCATTGTATAAGACCCACGGTGTTTTCAAAACCTCGACGCGATCGTCGCCCTTTTCAAAATCAACCAGTGGGCTTCTCCTTGAGCTATAAGAACCATATTTGTTCACTTTCAATCGTTTTAGGGCCTCTTGAGAGAGTGTAAGACCCATCCCCTTTGTACAAAAAGCCTTCCTGGGCCTCAGTCACTTGTATAAGTCCCTGTACAAAACGACAGTGCGATCACTGATAAAACCCCTGGGCCTCTCCTTGAACTGTAAGCCCCAATTTTCCTTTCAAAAGAACTTTCTCCTTTAATTTTGTAACATACTGTTATTTTCAATTCCTTTGTTGAACAACTAACAATACAGCATGAAAGCTCTACAACCGAGTAAGTGTTTACCCGCTTTCATTTACCGCTTTCATATGTATATAACTGTATTGTGGGGCTGTTTCACTGTAAGTCTTCTTTCATAAACTCATATCGACTGTGTAATAATAGTATAGATATTTAGAGTTTTCCCGGCAACTACGTCTAGAACTAGACAAAGCCTCGTCTCCTTACATCCGGCGTTCTTCCGGATATTTCAACATAACCTAAACCATTTTCTTTTACAACAATTTTAGATAACTAGATCTAAGAAATCTCCCCCCCCCCCCCCCCCCCCCTTTGAACAGTTCATATACAGAAGGCCCATGTTCCAAGTGAAACCCCTTATGGAACTGTTCATCAGCCTCCTCTTGGGCTTAGTGCAAGGACCCACAGGCTTCCTAAAAGCATTCACGCCTCCTCTTGGGCGTTGTACAAGGACCCGTCGGCTTCTTAGAAGTTTTCACAGCCTCCTCTTAGGCTTTGTATAATGATTCTTCCTCCAGGAAGATAGCCTCCTCTTGGGCTTCGTACAAATTGTCCCTCGGCTTCTTAAAAGTTTTTCTCGACTCCTCTTGGGCTTCGTACAAATTATCCCGACGACCTCTTAAAGGTATAGGAACAAAAATTAGTCATCTTAATAGAACTGTCTTTTAAAGAGTCTAAATCTTTCTATCGCCAACGTATTGCCTCTTAATTTCTCTTAAGCATAATACAAAAGATAAAACCCGTAGACTTGGACAGTCTCAATCCCCTTTGGATTTCCCAGGAGATAACCCTGATCCTCTGATCAAATCCATGAGTACAATATTACCCATATAAGAACTGATTTTCTCTTTTATCCAACATACTGGACCTGTCACTAAACTGAAACAGTCACCAGCATAAACAGCCTCCTCTTGGGCTTTGTACAATGATTCTCCCCACACTCTCTTGTTGAGTCAGTCACTTGTTAGCACTCTCTTATTGAGTCAAACCTTTAGCCTCCATCTCGGGCTTCGTACGAGATACAAAACACTCTCTTGTTGAGTATAAAAGACTCTCTTGTTGAGTCAAACACCTTTAGCCTCCATCTCGGGCTTCGTACGAGATACAAAATCAGTATCTTGTTGAGTATAAAAGACTCTCTTGTTGAGTCAATCACCTTTTAGTCTCCATCTCGGGCTTCGTACGAGATACAAAACACTCTCTTGTTGAGTATAAAAGACTCTCTTGTTGAGTCACACCTTTTAGCCTCCATCTCAGGCTTCGTACGAGATACAAAAGCACTCTCTTGTTGAGTATAAAAGACTCTCTTGTTGAGTCGCACCTTTTAGCCTCCATCTCGAGCTTCGTACGAGATACAAAAACACTCTCTTGTTGAGTATAAAAAACTCTCTTGTTGAGTCAATCCACCTTTTAGCCTCTCTCTCGGGCTTCGTACGAGACACATAAAAATACCCCCTGTTGGGTCAGTAGCCTCCTCTTAGGCTTTGTATAAGGTGTAAGACCCTAATTTTTGACCCCTAAGATTCCACATATCATTCACATCTCATTTTGCATCTTATACCACAAATAAGATCATGCTTTGATTCCTTTATCCCTCTCTTCTTTGGGTTTATGCCTTGCAGGGATCACTGAGCATATGTGTATTTCTTATTTTCCTTTATTTGCTTATGTTTACTAACCTCTAATCAAAATCCAAAAATATGTTTGTTTTTGTCTTCACTAACTTTTTCAGGAAGGGAATCAAGGATATCAAACAGTCCCTCAGCTTAAATGAATTTCATCTGAACAATGTCAAAGTTGATCTACAAATAATTCAAAATTATCTGATCAAGAGTTTCCAAGATTTAATTGATTATTATTCAAGAGACTCCAAGGTTCATGTGTTTATTTCCATGCCTTCTTTGACAAATCAAGAAAATCGAGCCAGAACCAGCACAGTCCAGCCAACAGGGCATTTTTCAAGTTTTCAACTGTGCAATCGATTGCACTATTGGTCCAATCAATTGCACCCTTCATTTTTTGCCTAGATTTTGAAGTTTTTAGCAGTGCAGTCTATTCGCGCTACAGTGCAATCGACTGAACGAAGACAGATTTGTCCAAAATCAGCATTTTTCAAGTTTTGAAGCATTTGGCACCAATCTTGACCATTGATCACATGTGGAATATTCTAGATCACCTCATTTTAATCCCTCTACATCATTTTGATCATTCCCCACCATACACCCTCACTAATCACCACTCTTTTGTGATTTCCCTCCAAATTTGAATTCCAATCCTAATTTTGATCTTCCAAACTAAATTCTAAACCACCAAATTTCCAAGCCTAAATTCTATAAATAGAACCCTCATTTCATTCATTCTTCAAGCTTTGGAGAGCCAAATTCACCTTGCTAAAATTTCATTTAAGCTTTTGATAGCCAAAAAACCTCTTGCAAATTCTCTCCCCAACCACAAAATTCACCAAAGCTCACATTTCTTTCTTTGAAAGTTAACAAGAATTCACATTGAATCTTGTTCAACTTTGAGCTAAACCTTCATCCATTCTTGTTTTTGTTCATCAATTACAGTAGATCAAGGCTTTGGAGTGTAGATCTTGAAGCAATTTGAAGGAATTTTCAGATTTGAAGTGGTAATTCATCTTTCACCATTGTTGAAGCTTCATCTTCATCTTCCATAATGTAGATCTTTGGAGATCCTTGTTACTTGATCCTTTGGATCTTGTAATTGTGTTTAATTGCTGGTTTTGGCTGTTATTTTACTTTAAATTTCGTGCAATTTCAGTTCCATGATCATAAGGTGTTTGTAAAAAGTTTTGGAAATGGATCATACTGAATTTTGCATATTTTTCTGCATTCTGGTGCTGTGTAACCGGTTAGCAGTTATGCTGTAACCGGTTACACTGTGTAAATTTTGAAAAACTGCACTTATTTTGAACTAAGTAACTGGTTAGCAGTTATGCTGTAACCGGTTACTTCGAAACAGAATGTATATTTTGGCTTATTTTTGGGGCTGTTTTGGTTCCTTTTCCATTTTCTTCCCTCTCCTTTTGTTCTTAGCCTTAGATCACATAATTGTGTGGTTTAATTTGACATTCTCTTCATCTATTCCTCTTTTCTTTTGATCGATGAAAGTCTAAAAGATCTTGGAATTCTTTTGTTGAATTTCGATCGAGACGAGATCGCTACCACTTTTCTTTTCGTGCGGTATTGCTTTCGTATGACGATCTACATATCGTTCATCTAGCATGCATTAGCACAAAGAGTTATTGACCGGCCTCATTGTAGGGTAATTACTCCGTAAATTACTCGGCGATTGCTTAACATAGCGCAATATTTGTCCCGCATCGGAAAACTATCAAGAATAGTTGATTATTTGTCTTTTGGTTCAAAACTTATGAAACTTGTTGTTAGGAGGCTTTGTTCTTATCAATCCTCTAATGAGTTCTCATTAATCTTAACCTAAGTGCAATTATTCAATTATTATTGATCACTAATTCTAACAACTAATCACTAACTTACTAACAATACTATTGTATTAATCATTTACAATTCCTTCTCGCTCCTTATCTCTTTTACTTTTATGCTTCATTTTTATCATTTCATATTATGTTTATGCTTCCGTAATTTTTCACTTTGTCCGTTGGACACATGTTTATGCTTATGCCTTTTTCTCTTTGTCCACCTGGACCAAAAACATTAATAAAGGCCAAAACCTCTAAAAAACTTGTGCTTCTAATTTTGGACTATGGTTACTATCCTTTGCAATGGACATGGAGTTTTGCACCTAGACCTTGGACTTCAATGCTATTCTTGAATCCTTGCACCTAGACCTTGGACATCCAATGCAATTCTTGGAACCTTGGGCTTAGATTTAGGACCTTTCTCCCTTTGCTTTGGAATTGTGGTTCGAAGACTTGGAAGCTTACTTTTGTGGTTAGATGTTTCTTATCCTTAGCTTTTACTTTTATGCTTTAGGATAGTCACTTCTTCTCCTCCCCATTCTTCAATTTTCAAAACTCTCTCTCTTTTTCAAAACCTTCTTGATTTCAAACTTTCACCTCTTTCATAATCAAACCTTGACTTTGTCAAGTGATTTTTAATCTTTTCCTTTCATTTCTTAACAAATGCTAAACTACAGAAGCATATTGACACTCTTTTTCAAAAGACTTAAAAAAACATCAAACTCATCACTCATTTTTTTGTGCCCTCGTGCACTTGTTCCTTTAACTTTTTCATAAGTTTAGACATGATTCATTTCTTTAAGCAGAATTATTCGCTTGGAAATGACAACTTATCTTTACATTTAAAAACAACCAAAACAAACAAATTTCATTCTTTGTACCACGAACTACAGGGTTTTGATCCTACATTGCACATCGTGGGTACGTAGGCATGAGGCGACATGTCTCTCCAAACACAAAAATCTTAAAAACAATTTCTCTTCTCATCTCCTCAATCACTTTTCAAGCAAACGTTTTTAGACCAAAAGCGCTAGATATTTTAAAGGGCTCCTATAGAGTACTATAGATGTTTTGGGTGCTAACACCTTCCCATTGCGTAACCAACCCCCCTTACCCGGACTCTCTTCACTTGTTCTCGTTGTAGAGCTTGTGTAGGTTTTGTTCACTCTTTTTCCTTTCCTTTTTGTATAAAATAAAAGTGCGGTGGCGACTCTTGCTTTTCGAGTTAAGTTAATCAATAGCTTACACTCACGATTTTGCCGCTACAGGAAAAGTGGCGACTCTGCTCAGGACAGATTGACCTCTTACTGGTCCATCCCTTGAGGGGTTTAGCCTACTTTGATTTATTTATCGGTTTTGCCTGATTTGCTTGTTACTTGCTTGTTCTATTTAGGAATTCTTCTGTGTGGTGAGATAAGCTCAATACACAGGCTTGAGTGTACACCTAAGACTAGGGTGGAAAGTAGTGGGACCTACGCGCCATCTTGGTACGTTTGGTGTTCATGAAATTCACATCCAGACGAGGTTTTATTGGGACATATTCCGACGTGCGTGTCTTGTGCATTTCGGGGTGTTGATCTAGAGAGCTGTCGACTCTGGTGACCATTCCCGAGTGTAGCGAGCGATTTTGGACGTGGTTCTTAAGCACTACCGCTCTGGGTTACTACAGGTCGATTCATTTTTTGTCCTATTGAAGCTGATGAAGGAAGGGAAATAGATGTCTCCAACTAACCCTGCTTTGCAAACTGAGGTCAAACAGTCAAAACTGTTGGTTTACAGATGCGATCAATGTGGGTGGGGGGGCTCTCTTAGGTTATTTTGGTTGAATTTAGACTTTTGGTAGGGAATACGGACTCGGATATTTTGGTGGATATGTGAGGATTTGTGACCTGAGGTTTTTTGATGTGGTGTGCTCGCTAAGATTTTTCTTTCAATCTTATGCCTACGTATTCCCGTTTACCAATACAGGGAAATCAGAGCGATCGTAGTTCCTCCTATTCTATGGGAGGAAATGGTGTTTTGGTGTCTTGTTCAAAGCCCAAGACGTGAAGCTGAAAAGGTGGTTTATATCTTGTTCAAAGCCCAAGATGTAAAGCTAAAGGGTCTATTTGTATCTTGTTCGAAGCCCAAGATGTGAAGCTGAAAAGGTGTTGTCTTTAGAGAGAATTTGTCATCTCTAAAGGGGGTCTGTTTGTCACAACTGTTGGGTGACTGATTATAAAGGAGGATTACTTTAACCGGGATATGTGAATCCTAGCAATGCCATAATTTCCTTTATAGGGGGTTTTAACCTGGAGGAGAAGACTTTAACTCAGTGTAGAGCAATGCCATCTTTCCTTAGGAATTTCTCATGCTAAAAGAGGGACAGTGACATGGATGTAAATAATCCAGAGGCTTGCCGCTTACAGCGATTAGATGAAAGGAGTTGTTGATGTTTGTATCCTATGAACGAGGCACAGTTTTGATGCTAAAAGGTTGATTGACTCAACTGGGGTTTTTCTTATACAAAGCCCAAGAGGAGGCTATGGACCCAACAAGAGGATGCTTTTGTGTCTCGTACGAAGCCCGAGAGGGAGGCTAAAAGGAGTTGACTCAACAAGAGAGTGCTTTTAGATGTGTCTTGTACGAAGCCCAAGACAGAGACTAAAGGGTTTGATTCAACAAGAGAGTCTTTTATACTCACCAAGAGAGTGATTTGTATCTCGTACGAAGCCCGCGATAGAGGCTAAAAAGATTATTAACTCAACAAGAGAGTCTTTTTGTATCTCGTACGAAGCCTGAGATGGAGGCTGTGAATATTTCTAAGAAGTTGTAGGGTCCTTGTACAATGCCCAAGAGGAGTCGGGGATGCTTTTAGGAAGCCTGTGGGTCCCCAAACCCCGAGAAATTCAAGACAGGATATTCACAGAGAATAGATCAATCCAGGAAAGTCCGAGAATTTGGAAGAAACTCAAGAGATGCCATTCACGGAGAAAAGAACATCTCTGGGGAGTAGAGTTTCTTTGACAATGTCTAATGGTGACAGTCTGCGAAAGGGTTCACCGAGAATGCTGCCTTTCACGTCTACATATTGTTTAAGCCCAAGAGGAGGGAAGACTGTATCTGGTAATCCTATGGGGATCTAGTTTTGTCTATTTAAGAGTGACCAACATGGCTTAGTGCTAGACGTAGTTGCCGGGGAAACTCTAAATATCTATACTAGTATTACACAGTTGATATGAGTTTATGAAAGAAGACTTACAGTGAAACAGCCCCACAATACAGTTATATGTATATGAAAGCGGATAAAGAAATCATATAACCACTTACTCGGTTGTAGAGCTTTCTATGCTGTTTGGTTAGTTGTTTAACAAAGAAAGATTGAAAACAACAGTATATTCAAAATTAAAGGAGAAAGTATTTTGAAAAGATGTTGGGGCTTACAGCTCAAGGAGAGGCCCAAGGTTTATCAGTGATCGCACTGTCGTTTTGTACATAAGGACTTATACAAGTGACTGAGGCCCAAGAAAGGTTTTCTGTATAAGGGGATGGGTCTTACACTCTCTCAAGAGGCCCAAGATATTTATTTTTGTACAAGTGGTGGGGCTTATAGCTCAAGGAGAGGCCCAGGATTATTTGTTTGAAAATGGCGATCGCGCCGAGATTTTTGAAAACGTGGTGGGTCTTATACAATGCATTGAGGCCCAAAATGGTTTGGTTTTCAAAGGGGGTTGGGTCTTACACTCTAATAGAGGCCCAAAAGATTTTGAATGGGTCTTATAGCTCGAGGAGAGGCCCAAGGTTTGTTTTTCAACGGACAATGATCGCGTCGAACTTTTTGAAATACAACGGGACTTATACAATAAGTGAGGCCCAAAAATAGGTTTGTATTTACAAAGCATTGGGTCACACACTCTATTAGAGGCCCAAAAGATTTTGAATGAGTCTTATAGCTCGAGGAGAGGCCCAGGGTTTGTTTTTCAACGGACGATGATCGCGTCGAACTTTTTGAAATACAACGGGACTTATACAATAAGTGAGGCCCAAAATAGGTTTGTATTTACAAAGGATTGGGTCTTACACTCTATTAGAGGCCCAAGTGTTTGAAAAAGTTTGATGAGGGTTGAATTAATCAAAAACCCTAATTTGTTTTCAAAATGTATTTTAATTGAATAATAAATTCAATTAAAATAACCAAAATTGTTTAACATGTGGAAAACAAATTGTGATCTTGGATTAATGTTTCAAAAATCATGTTTTGACCTACAAAATGATTAGAAGTCATTAAAATTTGCAAAATCAAGAAGGGAAAAATATTTTAAATGTCAAAAACAATTAAAATATTAATTCTTGGCAAAAATATCAATTATATGAAATAAATAATATTTTTGGTATTTTTTTGTAAAATAAAATATTTTAACATTTTTGTGAATTATTAAAAAAAGAATCAACTCAAAATCATTAAAACTCAGTGAGAAATTAACTTTTGAATCAACTAAATAAAATCACAAAATTCAAATTTTCAAATTTTCAAAAAATGGCGCCAAGAACAAGGGCAAGAACACGCGCCACCCTCTGTTTCTGCAGATTTGGGTTTTCTATCCAATCTCACTGAATACTTGATTATATCATGCAATCTACATATCAATCTACTCGTTTTAACCTCACGATCATGTCTATGGTCTTTAATTTCATTTATTTTTAACATGGAATAAGAAATCAAAGAGAAACCTCAAGAACCCTAATTTCTTTATGAAGGTTCAAAAATTCCACACACGATTCAAACAATGCAATTAATTGAGGGAAAACATTCCATGCATGATTATGAACATATGGCCAAATTATTGTGCAGTAAAAATTGCATGGATCTTAGAGTTAGAAGAGCTCATGCTTACCTCTTGCAGCTGGTGATCGTGGTTTGTATTAGAGGTGTTACAGCTAGGTTGCAATGATCTGGATAACTTCCCTAGGTGCCATGGAGTGTGTCTGGATGCTTGGAATAGATTGAAATAATCTGGAACTTGAGATGGTACCCCAACTGCAAATCTGTCAAGAACTTGAGCAATTGGCTAGTGATTTTGTGATTTTGGTGTTCCAGATGTTATGTGAGTGTTTGGATCACTTCTATGTGATGTATGTGAGGTGTGTGAGTGATTGGTTTGATTGGAAAAGCTCTCAAACTCAAAACCCGATAGTGACTTGCCTTAGAAGGCAAAATTAGAGTGAAAGAAGAAATTTTGAGGAAAGCATCTGTTGATGGCTTTGGTGTACTCAAACTGTTCATAATTGAGCTCTATTTATAGTAGAGCAAGTTTGTTTTGCAAGCAATAGCGAATGACAACTGCAGCAGAGGTTTGGCCAATGGTTGCACTTTGGAATCCAAGTCTCCTCTAGCCATTGACTAGAGGTTAGGGCACAGGGTCGTGGTTCCCTTGGTCTTGGATAAGTCTTGACTAAATTCAGTTGCAAATGGCTCAGTCCATGCCACCTTGGTGTATGCATTGAATGCTCCAATCCAAAATTGGAGTCTTGTCCCTCTTTTATGCATTTCTAGGTTTGACATGCTACTTCTTATTCCAAGGACTTTGGAGGCTTGGCTCAGTGTTTGTCCCCTTTAGATTTGATCCTCAGATGTGTCAAAAGTGATGACAAGGCTTGGAATTATCTGATTTTTCCAAATCGAGCAAAAATGCAAAATTCTGCCTAGCCTTGGCAGTTTTCAGCAAGGCAGATTGCCATTGTCATACCTCATGGCCCAAGTGGAATTTGGTGATGTTCTTGGCCATTTTGGAAAGCCCTCATATGATACAACAACTGTTTGATCATATTTTGTTTTGATACCTTTTGGATCCAAGTGAAAAATCCCCCTACATTTGGAAAAAAGTGAAGGCAGATTCTGACTTAGTGAAAATTTCACTAAGTGTTGGAAAAAAGTGACATTTTCACTTTTTGTGATTTTGATCATTCCATAACTCAAAATCCATGAGGAATTTGGAGGGAGGTCAGTTTTAAGCTTTTGTAGAGGGTAATGAATCTACAAATCAAGCTTTGGATGGGGAAAAATGGCTTTGTGGTTTAGGAGTTATGATCCTCCAAAGTTGGTACCCTTGCCACTTTGTTCATAACTTAGAAAATTTTCTAAGTTTTTATGGTTACCACTTTTACAAGTTATCCCAGTTTTCTTGATTTTTCTTGATGAATGATGATTCAAATCATACATTAACATCATTTTAGGGTTAAAAAACCATTTTTGTGAAAAATCTCAAAAAGTCAAAGTTGACTTTTGTGCACAGTTAACTTTTTATCAAATGAATTCCAAACTGTGCGATCCTTTAGGAAATCATGTCCTTGACCTAAATCAAACTTGATGGACATGTTCCATGGGTGTTATAGGGTATATTGAATCATGTCCTAGGGTTTGGGAGCATGTCCTGGTCAAAAGTCAAAGATACAGTTGATTTTTCTCGCGAAACCCTAACTGTGGTACTGATGAAATTGAGACTTGCTGCTCAAGCTTCCTGGATCCATCCATTGTTACAAATGGATCAATGTGGTATGTTGGAGACCCTCAAATCATGTCTTGAGGTCTTGGCTCATGATTTGTCCCAAAAGTCAACTTAGGGGTGAATTAGGTCAAGAAACCCTAATTCCTGATTTTTGATGTATGCATCCCTGAGGCTAAATTGACTTGGTGATTGGGTTTATGATGTCGCTTGGAGCATCATAGGTTATGCCTTGAAGCATTGGCTCATGCCCAGAGGAAAATTTTCATCTGGAGGCCCTGGTCGACCAAACCCTAATTTGGTGACACTGGCGATCTTGAGGCTTGATCCACCTGGAAGGGAGCAGCTATGTGCTTAATCCTTAAAGTGGGAGTCCTCTTGATCCCTTGTGGATATTTGAGGGGCTAGACAAGTTGAAGATCATGTCATTTCTTGATTGATCCTTTGTCTAAGAACTCTGAGAGGGCTTTAAACCCTAATTTTGACTGTAGTGGATGCTCACCCATCCTTGGGGAGACTAATGAGGCATGATGGTTCATCCATATTGTGATGATGATTTTCACAATGATGGGAAATCTTAGTGGTCAAAATTTGGGGTATGACAGATACCCCTAATTAATCTTCTTGGACCCAAAGGTGTGAATGGCGAAGGTATTCGGGCATTCGGGGTGCAAAATGATTAAATATCAGAATACCCGAAATTTTGATGGTGGTTATGAATGGCCGCTTGCACATCCTTCTTCTTTTGCTAAGCAATGATGCTTAGAAAAGGTAAAAAAACTTCCCCTCGATCTTGGTTTCCTACCAAGGAACTGGTCTTAGTTTTTGTAATAAACTTCCCCTCGATCCTGGTTTCCTACCAAGGAACTGGTCTTAGTTTCTGATGTAAACTTCCCCTCGATCCTGGTTTCCTACCAAGGAACTGGTCTTAGTTTCTGATGTAAACTTCCCCTCGATCCTAGTTTCCCACCAAGGAACTGGTCTTAGTTTCTGAAATAAACTTCCCCTCGATCCTGGTTTCCCACCAAGGAACTGGTCTCAGTTTCTTTTGTCAATAAACTTTCTTGACAAGGGACGCTATTCGTAGCGATTTTCCTCAAACTTCTCACTGAATATTCCTGGGGAAATGCCATTTGATAAAAAAAATTTGAGGTCAGACTCGCTGGGGAACCGATTCGTCTGAGCTGCAGAGGTGTACAAACTTCTCGGTTGGAGACGCCATTTGCCGACTTTACTGGGGAAAACGAGTCTCTTGAGAGACTGCTTTCACGCTTGGGGATATTGCATCATACTTTTCTCGGGATCTTCCCAGAGAAACTCCATATGATGTGATCCAATTTTGAAGTGCTGATGACCTTTTCATCAGCGGGTTTTTTTTCTGAAGAAAAACTGCTGTATTTCCGAATCTCTGCTTAAGAGGCTTCCTCTAGGGATTTTCCTTAATCCGGGAAAGCGAAAATATCATCTTCAATGGCGAAGAGTGACATTGGTTGAAGGTTCTCTGGTCTTTCAGAGGTTCAAGTTATCAAAGTGGTCAAGGGTCAATTCTGATCCAGAACTAAACTGGAGGAGAGAGATTGTTCCGACGCAACCTTTCCTGACGAGGAAAGAACTGACAACTCGATTGAGAGGACTGCTATCACTAGGGGACAAGACCGACGGGAGTGATAGTGATGCAATATGAATATGAATACAAATCAATAATGCATGATGTATGTATGTATATGCTGACAAAACTGACGTGACATACAGACTAATAGATGAACATGACTGGCTACTCGGCCATCGCGGGATGAAGAAGTACCCCTGGTTCAAGATAGTAATTCTGCCTTGCTTAGGAGAAACGGTCCCTGTTGGGAGCGATGCTGGTCGGGCTTAGGAGATGGGAACTCGGCCGAAGAGGTCAGATGGAGCATTCGCATCTGACATAGCTGATCCTTCATTCAGGCATACTGGTTTAGAAGGAGTACTTTGATTCTGCACTTTGAGGCTCGAACACCTTTGGAGAAGCGATCGATGTTCTTTCGATGATCAACCGTCAAAAGAAATTGTCGTCTTTATTTTTTTAAAAGCAGAACAATTTTAACAAGTAAATTCATTTTTGTTTCGTTTCAAGAATCATTGATCATGTTAAAAACATCATTCTGTAAAGCTAAAATAAATATGAATTGCAAATAAAAGCACAAGGGCTCAAATTTTATTGATAGGATGGAAATCAGCCAAACGCGTGATTCCATAGAGTATATACAAAGTTTAGCAAATGGTAATTTACAGGGAAAAGGGCTACGTTGAAACATAACGACCACTATCCTTCTACCAACTTTGAATTCTGGGCATCCTGAGCTTCTGTCGATGATGACCTTGACTGGCGCTTTCCTGACGGATGATGTAACTGCTGCCGAGGGACTTTCCCCTTTGTCGAAAGTAGTTACTTGCCATTATCCCTAATTTTTTCCTGGATTGTACTTTGAGATTTCCAATCCACCGGGATGATTTTTGATCATGTCTCTAATTTTTGCCTGGACCGCCCTTTCGAGTTTTCAATCCACCGAGACGTTTTTTTTTCTCTTTTTTTTTAGGCGAAGTATTTCTTGACTACATCAACATTTGTGGGGTAGGCAAATTCCTCTCTGTCCATGGTTTCAAGTCTCAAGGCACCGCCTGAGAAAGCTTTCTTGACCACATAGGGGCCGTCATAGTTCGGAGTCCATTTGCCCCGAGAATTAGTGAGAAAATATTGTATCTTTTTTAGCACAAGGTCTCCTTTTCTGAAGATGCGAGGTCAAACCTTTTTGTCAAACTCCCTCTTCATTCTTTGCTGATACAACTGACCGTGGCATAGTGCCGTGATTTATTTTTCTTTGATCAGATTGAGTTCGTCGTGTCGATTTTGACACCACTCAGCTTCTGTAAGCTTAGCTTCCATCAATACCCTGATTGATGGGATCTCTACTTCTATGGGGAGCACTGCTTCCATGCCATATACTAGAGAGAAAGGGGTTTCCCCTGTTGAAGTGCGGACAGATGTACGATAACCGTGAAGAGCAAAGGGTAGCATCTCGTGACAATCTTTGTAGGTTACAACCATCTTCTGAACAATCCTCTTGATGTTCTTGTTAGCCGCTTCTACCGCTCCATTCATCTTTGGTCGGTAGGGAGATGAGTTATGGTGTTCGATCTTGAACTCTGCGCATAACCCTTTCATCATCTTATTATTCAAGTTAGATCTATTATCTATAATGATCTGGTTCGGAACACCATAACGGCAAATGATATTGTTTTTGATAAAGCGGACCACGACCTGTCGGGTTACATTGGCGTATGACGCTGCTTTGACCCACTTAGTGAAGTAATCAATGGCTTCCAGGATGAACCGATGTCCGTTTGAAGCCTTAGGCTCAATCAAGCCAATCATGTCGATTCCCCATATGGAAAAAGGCCATGGGGAAGAAAGAACTTTGAGATGCGTTGGCGGTACATAAATTTTGTCGGAGTATATCTGACACTTGTGACACTTCCTCATGTACTTGTAGCAGTCGGATTCCATTATCAACCAATAGTACCCTGCTCTTAGAATTTTTCTCGCCATTGTGTGTCCGTTGGCATGAGTGCCAAAGGATCCTTCATGAATTTCTTTTATCAGTATGTCTGCTTCTGGTCTGTCTACACATCGGAGCAAGACCATGTCAAAGTTCCTCTTATAGAGTGTATCACCGCTCAAGAAGAAGCTGCCAGCCAGTCTTCTGAGGGTTTTTCTGTTCTTTCTGGATGCCCCAGGTGGGTACTCTTGTTTCTGAAGGAAGCATTTGATATCGTGATACCAAGGTTTGTCATCTATTACTGCTTTAATCATGAAGATGTAAGCGGGCCTTTCAAGGCGCATTATGTCGATCTTAGGTAGGTCATTCCATTGACCTACACTGATCATGGAAGAGAGAGTGGCTAATGCATCTGCCAGGTGATTCTCCTCATGAGGGATGTGATGAAACTCAATTCTGTTGAAGAATGGTAACAACCTTCTCACGTAATCTTTGTAAGGAATCAATCCTGATTGGTATGTGTTCCAATCTCCTTTAATCTGATTGATAACCAGGGCTGAGTCGCCATATACGTCCAAGTTTTTTATCCTTAAATCAATCGCTTCCTCGAGACCCATAATACAAGCTTTGTATTCGGCCTCGTTGTTTATGCACTTGAACATAAGTCTGACGGTGAAAGGAATGTGGGTACCCTGAGGGGTGACAATGATTGCCCCAATTCCATTTCCGTAATGATTGACAACTTCGTCAAAGATAAGTCCCCATTGGGAACCTGGTTCTGGCCCTTCAATGGGTAGCGGTTCATCGCAGTCTTTCATTTTTAGATACATGACATCTTCGTCTGGGAAATCAAACCCGACTGATCCTTGATCGTCAATCGGTTGATGAGCTAAATGATCGGGTAAAACACTTCCTTTAACGGATTTCTGAGCATGGTACTCTATGTCATATTCTGACAGCAACATCTGCCAACGGGCAATTCTTCCCGTGAGAGCAGGTTTTTCAAATACATACTTAATTGGATCCATTTCGGAGATTAACCAAGTAGTGTGACAAATCATGTACTGGCGAAGACGCTTGGCTGCCCAAGCCAAAACGCAGCAAGTTTTCTCAAGCATAGTGTACCGAGTCTCGCAGTTGGTAAACTTCTTGCTCAAATAGTAGATGGCAGACTCTTTCCGTTTGGTTTCATCTTGTTGGCCAAGTACACAGCCCATGGAGTCTTCCAGGACGGTGAGGTAGATATTCAGTGGCCTTCCTTCCACTGGAGGTGATAAAATCGAAGGGTTCAACATGTATTCCTTAATACTGTCGAAGGCGGTTTGACAGTCTTCTGTCCAAACGCAGTCCTGATTCTTTTTAAGTAATTTGAAAATTGGCGCACATGTCGCGGTCATGAGGAATATGAATCTGGAGATGTAATTCAAACGTCCTAGGAATCCCCTGACTTGTTTTTTAGTTTTCGGAGAAGGAATTTCTTGAATGGCCTTGACCTTGTCAGGATCAACCTCAATTCCTTTCTGGCTGATGATGAACCCTAACAGTTTTCCTGAACGGACACCAAAGGTGCACTTGTTGGAATTCAAGCGGAGTTTGTACTTTCTCAACCGCTCGAATAAATTTGACAGATGGGTCACATGCTCCTCTTCTGTCTTAGATTTTGCGATCATATCATCGACATATACCTCGATTTCTTTGTGTATCATGTCATGAAAAAGAGTAGTCATGGCCCTTTGATAGGTTGCCCCGACGTTCTTCAAACCGAACGGCATTACCTTGTAATAAAAGGTACCCCAGGGGGTAATGAACAAAGTTTTCTCCATGTCTTTCTGCGCCATTTTGATTTGGTTATAACCCGAGAATCCATCCATGAATGAGAAAACTTTGAACTTTGATGTACTGTCAACCAGCATGTCAATGTGTGGTAAAGGAAAGTCATCCTTTGGACTTGCCTTGTTCAGATCTCGGTAGTCGACACACATTCTGACTTTTCCATCCTTTTTTGGAATGGGTATGATGTTGGCTAACCATTGAGGATATTTAGACGTAGCGAGGAAACCCGTGTCAATCTGTTTCTGTACCTCCTCTTTGATTTTGATGGCCATGTCCGGGTGAGTCCGTCTCAACCTCTGTTTTACTGGCGGACATTCCGATCTCAATGGTAAATGATGTTCCACGATGCTGGTATCCAACCCAGGCATATCCTGATATGACCAAGCGAATACATCGGGGAATTCTTTGAGAAGCTTTACCAAACCCTCTCTGGCAGTTGGACTGAGCAGTGCCCCAATCCTGATTTCTTTTCTCTCTTCTTCCGAACCTAAGCTTACCGTCTCCAACGGCTCTTTATGAGGTTCAATGGACCTTTCCTCCTGTCTGAGTAATCGGGAGATCTCTTCTGGAATTTCGTCGACATTTTCTTCTTCAGCCTCAAATACCGGGAACTCAAAGTTGGGAGAAGGCATCAGATCGTATATTTCAACGGGGTTTAAAACAAGCAATCTGCATGACGGTATGATTTGTGTTTAGAAGAGATAGAGAGAATGCAAGAGTGTGTGCAATGTATTTCTTTTACTGCTTGTTTTTATTATTGATTTGTTTTTTAGGATTACCATTTTCTGAAAAAAGAAAAAAGAGAAAACAGCAATAAACGCGGAAATTACAAAACGACATTATTTTATTCATGAACAAGTCGATTCTTGAAACTACATCCCTATAAAACAAAACTCTATCGCTTTGGGCGAAGCGAAGAGGGAAATTTACAGAAAGTGAGCCCTATCAAAACATCCGTTTCACCTGGGCAGGGTGAAAGGTTAAAGACGACAATTACTTTGACTTGTGAACAATCTTCGGAACATCGACAACAACCCATTGGCGGCGAACTCCTCGGTGAATCACAAAGTCTGGCACCTTCCTTGATTTGTCTTCAGAAATAACGCTGATTTCTGGTGAAGCAAGATCATTAGAATCTGTCTCCCAGCAGAATTGTCGTAGGAGGATTCCTCTGTTGCATTTTGCATAGCATTTGTGCTCTCAAGTATATCTCCCCATCCAGTTGGATGGATGTCTTCGAGCCTGATACGAGAGCTTTCGGGAGCAGTGTACTTGACCAAATAGTCATATTTCCCACTTGGTTGCCCCAAGGTGTCCCACACTTCTTTGGAACTGGAGGAGTCATTCCTCTCGATGACGTTGACCTCTGGAAAAGCATAGTTGATGAATTTAAGTCCTGCAAATGTTGCAAATTCATCGTCGTACTGGACGTTTTCTGAATGACCTGATTGTTGATCCCATGACATGGTGGGGACGCAGGTATTCTGTTCAATGACGCTCAGTTGATTTTCGTTGTTCAGCTGATTTTCTTGCCCCAAGTCTCCTGGGTACGGCTGCCACATTGGTAGGCCATCCATCGGGCCATAATAGTTATGGTCAAAGTTGTCCTTCATCAGAGTGTCCTCCTCTAATGAGTTTGGTGGAGCACGACATCCTTCCGAATCACAATCTCCGTATATCATTTTGACATCTGACTTGGGTATAAATCTCAGACTCTGTGTAGGAAAGCAAAAGGGAGTATGCGTTTCGTCCTGAGACATATAACCATCCTTGTTAAAATAGGACTCCCATTCTTCCACCATATCAGAGGGATCATCTTTATTAATGGTATGCACTTCTTGAGGCACTGGGTGAAGGAAACCCCCACTGTGGAAGAAGTCTTGAATGGGATGAAGACTTTCATCGTTAGCAGCTGTCTGGGTGCAGGTTTGCAGAAAAACCAAGACCCTTCTTTGTTTTGTTATCCTTAGGAATGACAAATTGTCCCCATCCTATTGTATTGGTACTCTCGACTGCTTTGATAACATCTTTGTATGAGGAAATGAAAGTTCCCTCTTCGGATTAATTGTCCTTGCTCACCGATAGTGCTTGGAACTGAGTTCCAATAACCTCCTCGGGTTCTACACAAGTAAATGATGATAAGTTACTCACGAGCAAGGCTTGTTCTCCACAGACCGTGACGAGCTGGTTGTTCTGGACGAACTTTAACTTTTGGTGGAGGGTCGAGGTGACCGCCCCAGCCGGATGTATCCAAGGTCTTCCTAATAAACAACTGTACGTTGCCTGGATGTCCATGACCTGGAAAGCGACTTGGAAAGTGTGAGGACCAATAGTTATGGGAAGGTCGACTTCGCCGATAACCGTTTTTCTGGACCCGTCAAATGCTTTGACGACGACCTCACTGGTTCTCATCGGGGGTCCTTTGAAGGATAATTGCATCAAAGTGGACTTCGGCATAACATTCAGGGCTGACCCCGTGTCTACCAGTACGTTGGCTAAAGCATCGCCCTGACAGCTGACTGTGATATTGAGCGCCATGTTATGACGGCGACCCTCTTCAGGTAATTCCTCATCACTAAATCCCAAGTCATTGCAGGAAGTGATGTTAGAGACAATGCTATCGAACTGTCTGGTCGTTATATCCTGTTCTACAAAGGCTTGCTCCAAGATTCTCTGTAGAGCCTCCCTGTGCGCTTCTGAATTGAGTAAAAGTGATAGCACAGAGATCTTCGAAGGAGTTTGTAACAGTTGATCAACAATATTGTATTCACTCCTTTAGATGAGCTTCAGCATCTCATCATTGTTTTTTGAAAGACCGGGATTACTGGATTGACCGACTGGTGGATTGGGAACTTCTGTCTGAGGTTCCTTTTCTTTGTTAAGTTCTCCAACACCTCGGTTGAAGACTCGACCACTCCGTGTTACTCGACCGATGTCTGCAATATTCACGACAGAGGGTAATGGAATTTCCTTTCCATTCTCGACCGTTGTTGCACCATATTTGTAAGGGATAGCCTTAGTTGATTCATACGGTAGCGGTCCTGGTAGATAGATGACTATGGGAGCCTTCTGATTTTTCTGACCATCGTAAGCAATTTTGATCCGTTCCTGGTTGGGAACTCTCGATTCGTCAAGTAGAGGGATGATGGTACAAACATCCCTAGCCTTCTGATGATTAGATATTATGATAACATCCTCAATTTGATCAGGGAGGTAGTCCGGCGCCCAGTTGATTGGTCCAGAACCCGGATATGGGCGAATCTCTCTACGATCCACCTGACCTTGAAGAGCTGCTCGCACAAGGTAACATCCTTGGTTACTTTCCGAACAGACTCTACAACGTTCATAGTTGTGCGGTGGCACCTGGCCACGCCCACTTTGAATACAATGTAACCTCATTAGGCCAGTTTCCACAGATCGAACGTCCCGACTTTGATGCCGAGTAGGGTTCCCGTTGGTAATACTAATTTGCTGGGTGTCTTCATCCATATAGATTGGAAGCCACCAGTGGTTCAACAAGTGCTGAAGGGTTTCCTGGACAAGGGCACAGCCTTGATTGTTTTCGCAACCCGCCCTACAGCCCTGATAATCATGTGATACCAAGAATCCGAGCCGGACCTGTTTAGCATGTAACTCTACCAGGATGGTATTCATCAAGCGAATATCGAAGACTTGAATCATGTTGTTCTGATAGGGATTCCTATCATGGTAGTCCTGGATCCATCCAAGATCCATCTGACGTTGGAGGGTCTCTTGTACAAAAGAGCATCCCTGTTTGTTTACCGAGCAAGTCAGACAGGAACTGTAATCGTGCCGCGGCAGATTATGATACTGGCTTTGCCTGGAGTGCATCGCCACCAAGTTGACATTCATTGCACGGACATCGTGGTTCTGAATGATGTTAGAATTCGTGTAAACCATGTTAACTCCACGAACTCGGTGCTCTTGGATCCATTCGAGATCCAACTGTTCCTGTAGAGCTGATTGCATAACAGAACATCCTTGATTGCTTTTAGAGCAGATATCACACTGGTGATAGTTATGACGGCGACCCTCTTCAGGTAATTCCTCATCACTAAATCCCAAGTTATTGTAGGATGTGATGTTAGAGACAATGCTATCGAACTATCTGATTGTTACATCCTGTTCTACAAAGGCTTGCTCCAAGACTTTCTGTAGAGCCTCCCTGTGCACTTCTGAACTGAGTAAAAGTGATAGCACATAGATCTTCGAAGGAGTTTGTAACAGTTGATCAACAATGTTGTATTCACTCCTTTGGATGAGCTTCAGCATCTCATCATTGTTTTTCGAATCGTCGGGATTACTGGATTGACCGACTGGTGGATTGGGAACTTCTGTCTGAGGTTCCTTTTCTTTGTTAAGTTCTCCAACTCCTCGGTTGAAGACTAGACCACTCCGTGTTACTCAACCGATGTCTGCAATATTCACGATGGAGGGTAATGGAATTTCCTTTCCATTCTCGACCGTTGTTGCACCGTATTTATAAGGGATAGCCTTAGTTAATTCATACGGTAGCGGTCCTGGTAGATAGATGACTATGGGAGCCTTCTGATTTTTCTGACCATCGTAAGCAATTACGATCCGTTCTTGGTTGGGAAGTCTCGATTCGTCAAGTAGAGGGATGATGGTACAAACATCCCTAGCCTTCTGATGATCAGAGATTACGACAACATCCTCAATTTGATCAGCGAGGTAGTCCGGCGCCCAGTTGATTGGTCCGGAACCTGGATATTGGCAAATCTCTCTACGATCCACCTGACCCTGAAGAGCTGTTCGCACAAGGTAACATCCTTGGTTACTTTCCGAACAGACTCTACAACGTTCATAGTTGTGTGGTGGCACCTGGCCACGCCCGCTTTGAATACAATGTAACCTCACTAGGTCAGTTTCCACAGATCGAACGTCCCGACTTTGATGTCGAGTAGGGTTCCCGTTGGTAATACTAATTTGCTGGGTGTCTTCATCCATATAGATTGGAAGCCACCAGTGGTTCAACAAGTACTGAAGGGTTTCCTGGACAAGGGCACAACCTTGATTGTTTTTGTAACCCGCCCTACAGCCCTGATAATCATGTGATACCAGGAATCCGAGCCAGACCTTTTTAGCATGTAACTCTACCAGGCTGGTATTCATCAAGCGAATATCAAAGATTTGAATCATGTTGATCTGATAGGGATTCCTATCATGGTAGTCCTGGATCCATCCAAGATCCATCTGACGCTGGAGGGCCTCTTGTATAAAAGAGCATCCCTGTTTGTTTACCGAGCAAGTCAGACAGGAGCTGTAATCATGCCGCGGCAGATTATGATACTGGCTTTGCCTGGAGTGCATCGCCACCAAGTTGACATTCATTGCATAGACATCGTGGTTCTGAATTATGTTAGAATTTGTGTAAACCATGTTAACTCCACGAACTCGGTGCTCTTGGATCCATCTGAGATCCAACTGTTACTGTAGAGCTGATTGCACCACAGAACATCCTTGATTACTTTTAGAGCAGATATCACACTGGTGATAGTTATGAGGTGGCACATGGCCATATCCACCCTGTCTGCAATGCATCTTGACCAGATTGGTCCTTAACAAGAGTACATCATGAATTTGATAGACGTTGTTAGTCTCTCCCTCTATCAAATTGACTGTAGCCTTCTCGTGTTGAGGCAGCGGGTTCGTGAGAACATTCGGATTCGTATCTTTGAAAGATAGGACCCCGCTCCTAACAAGCTTTTGTACGTCAGATTTGAAATTGAGACAGTTCTCTATGTTATGCCCTGGTCCTCCTTGGTGGTAAGGGCAAGTCTGATCCACCTTAAACCAAAAAGGCGGATTTTCCGGTACTGTAAAAGGGAACTTAGTCTGGACATGCCCCTTAGCCAGTAGTAACGGAAATAGTTATGCGTACAATACGGGTATAGGATCAAATCCTGGTAGCCGCGTTGTACGATTGTTATTGTATGGAGGACGAGCCTGCTGAAGAGGCTGTTGAGTCCTTTGCTGATTAGGTTGGCTCTGTACAACCTGAGGTTGATACGTAGAAATAGGCGCAGGATTGATAGCAGGAGTCACAACCATTACTGGCTGATAACATCGCCTTTGCTTTCCGAGAGAGATATTCCCAATATCTTGCTCTTTTTTCTTAGGGAGAGCACTACCGTATCGCTTTGTACTACTTGATGATCCAGTGTCTTTGACTAGACATCCTTCTCGGACGGCTTCCTCAAGACGAACTCCCTTACCGACCATCTCGGTGAAGTCACTGTGCGCACTGGCAACCATTATGTCGTAGTAAAATGAGCCAAAGGTTTTCAAGAAGATCTTTGTCATCTCCTTTTCCTCAAGAGGTGGACAAATTTGAGCGGCAATTTCACGCCATCTCCGAGCGTATTCCTTAAAGGTTTCTTTTTCATTTTGCGACATTGATCTGAGCTGATCTCTGTCGGGTGCCATGTCCAGATTGTATTTATATTATTGGACGAAGGCAGTGCCAAGATCTTTGAAAGTGCTAATCGTAGCACGGTTTAAACCCATGTACCATTTTAGGGCGGCACCGGTTAAACTATCCTGAAAGTAATGAATCAGTAAATCCTGATTCTCTGTCTGAGCTGACATTCGCCAAGCGTACATCACCAAGTGGCTCTGAGGGCAAGAGTTACCCTTGTACTTTTCAAAGTCGGGCACCTGGAATTTGTGCGGGACTTTCACATTGGGGACCAAGCAGAGGTCCGCGGCGTCCTTTCCAAATAAATCCTAACCGCGAAGGGCCTGCAGTTCTTTCTGCATTCCCAGGAACTGTTCCTGGAACTCATTCATTCTTTCGAACATGTTGTCGTTTCCACCAGAAGGTATCTGTGGAATCTATCCTTCCGGGACAGTGTGTACCACGGGCGGTGGTATAGTCATTATGGCCGAGACTCTCAGTGTCTCCCGAAGTTTGTAACCTTCAGGAGTTGCTGTCATGCCCCTGACATCTTCGCTTTCCCGAAGTTTGTAACCTTCAGGCCCAGCGGTTCCTACTGCGGTTCCCTGATCCTCATTGATCAATGGGATATATCCTTCCGGGATATAGTTAAGTGGCATGCCCCAGGGACGATCTTTCGGCATTTTGTACCTAGGATCGGACTTTTCCACTATGGGCGTTGAGGTGATCTCTGAGATCACAGTCCTTTGTAGCAGAGCTTCTGCCATGGCTTGCATATCGTTATAAAGCTTTCTCATATCCTCTCTCAGAGCGTCGATCTCTTCTCTCAACTCTCTGTTCTCTTCCTCGAGATCATCCATCTTTTTCTGACGATTGGCCCGAGTATTGTACGAATGAGACAGTTTGACTCTAGAACCGAGACACAAATGTGAGATTCGTAGGTAAGAAGAATATGTGACGTGAGAATGATGAATGCAATGATTATATTAATTGTTTTTTTTTAGTTTAATCAAAATAAACTTCGACAATTAGATTGCAAATATCAAACAATGGGGAAACCCCGTTTTATTGAATTTAAAGGATTGCGAAAATACAGTAGATTACAAGGTGCGGAAACAGAAACCTAAGCTAAGGGGTCCCGAGTCCTCTCTGGGGAGAAACCGGGTGCTGATTCTGGTACTTTCGTTTTCTTGGACCGAGGCTCTTGGGCCGCTGTCGAGTTGTCATTCCTTTACCAAGTGAAAGGAACGAGCAAATTCCTTTGGCCATCCTGATTATCCACAACATGTTGCTCTAAAATCTCGATAAGAGCATCCTTATCTTTTAGCAGTCGCTGTATTTTGGTACACTCTACATTGAGGGTGCGGTATTTGTTCTTCCAAGACCTCCTCTCCTGTTGAACTTTGTTGAGAGTAACCTGAAGTTTTTCCGTTTTAGTCATGAAGTACATGACAAATTCCCTCGGCTGAAGAACTCTGTGACGAGGATAAGGCATCTTTAGCGTGAGAGCTCTAGTTTGTACCCAGTGGAGATAAGGCTCCACCGAGACACAGTCCGGTTTTCCTAGAGACTCTCGTCCTTTCTTATGAACATGTTTCCAAGCGTGCACTATTTCCATCTTTAGTGCCCTGTCATTTTCTCCTTCTTTGAAGAAAAGACCTTCCAGATGAGCATTACGCGGGACATGCCTCATCGGGTATCCAAATTGACGACGAACCAATACTAGATGGTAGTTGATTCCTCCCTTAGTTCCTATGAGGGGTACGTTGGGGAAGTTTCCACAACGGTCAATGATCCTAATCCTGTCATAAATCCTATTGCACCAATCTATATCAGAGTTGGTAAGGGACGTGATTTTCTACGACCAACGTAAGGCACTCTTATGATCCCAAAAAGCAGCAGACTTAGGCAAATGAGAGATAAACCATTTATATAGCAGGGGTACACAACATGTGATCATCCCCCCGCTGTACAAATTTCCTAAGTGTAGAGAATGATACGTGTCCGCGAGCAAAGTTGGCACAGGGTTTCCAATGAGAAAAACCTTAATGGCATTGATATCGACGAAGCTATTAATGTTGGGAAACAGAAATAACCCGTAAGTGAGTAAGACAAAGATGCTTTCAAAAGCAGTCATGTTCCCTATACTAGCAAAGTACAGAGCCTTCTTTGTCAGGAACTGGGCTGGCAAACCTGGGAGTCCACCCTTGGTGGTCATGTGAGTCTTGATTTCTGACTCATCCAAATAGATTGCTCTTGCAATGGTCTGATCCTTTGGAATTTCTTCCAGTCTAGAAAATGGAGCTCGATCAGTAATGTGTAGATCGGTTAGGTGAGAATACTCCTCTAGCGTTGGTGCGAGCTGGTAATCCAAAAATGTGAAACAGTGATAGACCGGATCGTAAAACTGAATGAGTGCCTCCATGATTCCTTCAATCACATGGACTCTTAACAGAGGTAGCAGACCTCCGTACTTGGCTCTAAAAGCTTCAGGGTTAGTGATCATCCTCGCTAATCCTCTCAAATCCTCTAGTTTTGGAACCTTGAAGGTATACTTATGAGTTCTCCTTCTACCGAAGTCCATGAGCGCAATCTTTTTCTCTGACATTTGCAATCATTGTCTTAGTTTAATTTGAAAAAGAGAGACTAGAAGAGAAATTTTTCTTTGATGTAATGTTTTTTAGATGAATGCATGAATGCAGCACACAAAAACATAGAAAAAACATGGGGTCAAAGGGTCGGTGTCATGAAGTCAAAGCTCTACCCCCCCCCCCCCCAAAGGTTTATACTAGTGATTTTTGTACCTGTCTCTCAACATCATCAGTTCTTGTCGAGAAAACACCAGCTGGCCGGGAACCGTGCTAGGTGATGTTTTTCAAAGAACCATCAGAAGAGGGTAGTATCGCGTGACAACCATTTCCAATAGTTTTCGCACTACTAAAAGAGGTTTTTCCTAGGTGTATACTCAATCTTTCCACATGCGGCATCACACGCATTCCCATTAGCAGAAAAATAAACACAGATATCAATTAGGAAAAGCAGTATATATATTTGTCCTAAAGTCCTAGACTTTAAAGAGCTATGAATCTTATGTTTCTGACAAAAATGGCTCCCCGGCGTAGTCGCCATCCTGTGGTATCTTCCCAACTTTAAAGGTTTTGACCTAAGATCCTAGTGAAGTCAAAAAGGTCCTATCCCAGTGAAGTCATCATTCTTCGGTTTCTACCTGAGAGAAAAAAAAGAGGGCCCCACGGTGGGCGCCATTTTTTCTGTAGCGAGCGATTTTGGACGTGGTTCTTAAGCACTGCCGCTCTGGATTACTATAGGTCGATTCATTTTTTTCCTATTGAAGCTGATGAAGGAAGGGAAATAGATGTCCCCAACTAACCCTGCTTTGCAAACTGAGGTCAAACAGTCAAAATTGTTGGTTTACATATGCGATCAATGTGGGGGGGGGGGGGGGGCTCTCTTAGGTTATTTTGGTTGAATTTAGACTTTTGGTAGGGAATACGGACTCGGATATTTTGGTGGATATGTGAGGATTTGTGACCTGAGGTTTTTTGATGTGGTGTGCTCGCTAAGATTTTTCTTTCAATCTTATGCCTACGTATTCCCGTTTACCGAATCAGGGAAATCAGAGCGATCGTAGTTCCTCCTATAAATGATGTTTTGGTGTCTTGTTCAAAGCCCAAGATGTGAAGCTGAAAAGGTGGTTTATATCTTGTTCAAAGCCCAAGATGTGAAGCTGAAGGGTCTATTTGTATCTTGTTCGAAGCCCAAGATGTGAAGCTGAAAAGGTATTGTCTTTAGAGAGAATTTGTCATCTCTAAAGGGGGTCTGTTTGTCACAACTGTTGGGTGACTGACTATAAAGAAGGATTACTTTAACCGGGATATGTGAATCCTAGCAATTCCATAATTTCCTTTATAGGGTGTTTAAACCTGGAGGAGAAGACTTTAACTCAGTGTAGAGCAATGCCATCTTTCCTTAGGAATTTCTCATGCTAAAAGAGGGACAATGGCGTGGATGTAAATAATCCAGAGGCTTGCCGCTTACAGCGATTAGATGAAAGGAGTTGTTGATGTTTGTATCCTGTGAACGAGGCACATTTTTTATGCTAAAAGGTTGATTGACTCAACCGGGGTTTTTCTTATACAAAGTCCAAGAGGATGCTTTTGTGTCTCGTACGAAGCCCGAGAGGGAGGCTAAAAGGAGTTGACTCACCAAGAGAGTGCTTTTAAATGTGTCTTGTACAAAGCCCAAGACGGATGCTAAAGGGTTTGACTCAACAAGAGAGTCTTTTATACTCACCAAGAGAGTGATTTGTATCTCGTACGAAGCCTGAGATAGAGGCTAAAAAGATTATTGACTCAACAAGAGAGTCTTTTTGTATCTCGTACGAAGCCCGAGATGAAGGCAAAAAGGGGTTGCTGTTTCAATTGAGTGACAGGTCCAGTAGGTTGGTTAAAAGAGAAAATCAGTTCTTATAAAGAGACTGATTAAAGGTAAGGCTATGCTTTGGGATTGATCAGAGGATCAGGGTTATTTCCTGTTCTTTAAGGAAATGGGGAATCCAAAGGGTATTGGAGACTGTCCGAGTCTACGGGTTTTATCTTTTGTACTATGCTTAAAGAAACAGTAGTAGTACGTTCACGGTAGAAAGATCTAGACTCTTTGAAAGACTGTTCTATTAAGATGACTAATTTCTGTTCCTATACCTCTAGGAGGTAGTCGGGACAATTTGTACGAAGCCCAAGAAGAGGCTGAAAACTTTTAAGAAGCCGAGGGACAATTTGTACGAAGCCCAAGAGGAGGCTTTCTTCCCGAAGGAAGAATCCTTATATGAAGCCTAAGAGGAGGCTGTGAATATTTCTAAGAAGCCGTAGGGTCCCTGTACAACGCCCAAGAGGAGGCAGGGATGCTTTTAGGAAGCCCGTGGGTCCCCAAACCCCAAGAAATTCAAGACAGGCTATTCACAAAGAATAGATCAAGCCAGGAAAGTCCGAGAATTTGGAAGAAACTCAAGAGACGCCATTCACGGAGAAAAGATCATCTCTGGGGAGTAGAGTTTCTTTGATAATGTCTAAGGGTGACAGTCTGTGAAAGGGTTCACCGAGAATGCTGCCTTTCACGTCTCCATATTGTTTAACCCCAAGAGGAGGGAAGACTGTATCTGGTAATCCTATGGGGATCTAGTTTTGTCTATTTAAGAGCGACCAACAGGGCTTAGTGCTAGACATAGTTGCCGGGGAAACTCTAAATATCTATACTAGTATTACACAGTTGATATGAGTTTATGAAAGAAGACTTACAGTGAAACAACCCCACAATACAGTTATATGTATATGAAAGCGGATAAAGAAAGCATATAACCACTTACTCGGTTGTAGAGCTTCCATGCTGTTTGGTTAGTTGTTCAACAAAGAAAGATTGAAAACAACATTATATTCAAAATTAAAGGAGAAAGTATTTCGAAAAGATGTTGGGGCTTACAGCTCAAGGAGAGGCCCAAGGTTTATCAGTGATCGCACTGTCGTTTTGTACCGAGGGACTTATACAAGTGACTGAGGCCCAACAAAGGTTTTCTGTACAAGGGGATGGGTCTTACAATCTCTCAAGAGGCCCAAGAGATTTATTTTTGAACAAGTGGTGGGGCTTACAGCTCAAGGAGAGGCCCAGGTGTCATACCCCAAATTTTGACCACTAAGATTTCCCATCATTGTGCAAATCATCAGCACAATATAGATGGACCATCATACCTCATTAGTCTCCCCAAAGATCGATGAGCATTTACTACAATCAAAACTAGGGTTTCAAACCCTCTCAGAGCTCTTAGACAAAGGATCAATCAAGGAATGACATGATCTTCAACTTGTCTAGCCTCTCAAATATCCACAATGGATCAAGAGGACTCCCACTTCGAGGATTAAGCACAAGGCTGCTCCCTTCTAGGTGGATCAAGCCACAGGATCGCCAGTGTCACCAAATTAGGGTTTGGCCGACTAGGGCCTCCAGATGGAAATTTTCCTCTGGGCATGAGCCAATGCTTCAAAGCATAACCTAAAATGCTCCATGGAACATCATAAACCCCATCATCAAGTCAATTTAGCCTCAGGGGATGCATACATAAAAAATCAAGAATTAGGGTTTCTTGACCTAATTCACCCCTAAGTTGACTTTTGGGACAAATCATGAGCCAAGAACTCAAGACATGATTTGAGGGTCTCCAACATACCACGTTGATCCATTTACAATAATGGATTGACCCAAGAAGCTTGAGCAACAAGTATCAATTTCATCTGAACCACAGTTAGGGTTTCGCGAGAAAAGTCAACTGTAGCTTTGACTTTTGACAAGGACATGCTCCCAAGCCGTGGGACACGATTAAATACACCCTATAACACCCATGGAACATGTACATCAATTTTGATTTAGGTCAAGGACATGATTTCCTAAAGGATCGCACAGTTTGGAATTCATCTGATAAAAAGCAACTGTGCACAAAAGTCAAACTTTGACTTTTTGAGATTTTTCATAAAAATGGTTTTTTAACCCTAAAATGATGTTAATGTGTGATTGGAATCATCATTCATCAAGAAAAATCAAAGAAAGTGGGATAACTTGTAAAAGGGGTAACCATAAAAACTTAGAAATTTTTCTAAGTTATGGAATAAAGTGGCAAGGGTACCAACTTTGGAGGATCATAACTCCTAAACTACAAAGCCATTTTTTCCCATCCAAAGCTTGATTTGTAGCCCTCATGGCCCTCTACAAAAGTGTCAACTACACCTCATCCCAATTCATCATGGATTTTGAGTTATGCTTGGATCAAAATGGCTAAAAACCTAAATTTGACATTTTTCAGCACTTAGCCAAAAATCTGCCTTGTAATTTCAGCACAATGTCCCAACTTCAAGGCTGTTTTTCTCCATGATCCAAGTTGAATCAGGTCTAGGGCCAAACATCAAAGTTGAAGTACGTCATCTAAGCTTTCCGGAAAGTCCTAGACCGTCCATGTAGCATACTCGAGCAGAGAGTTATGGATCTTACAAAAAGGCTTGCTGCAGCTGAATTTTTCAAGGCAGATTTGCACATTTTTTGTGCCACACGAATTTTCAAGCCTTGTCATCATTTTGGACACATCTAAGGATCAAATCCAAGTGGTATGATCTGATCCATGAACCTCCCAAGTCCAAGGAACCAAAAAAAGCATGCCAAAACCTAGAAATCCCTAAAAGAGGGACAAAACTCCAATTTTGGTTTGGAGCATTTAATGGATGCTTAGAGGTGGCATGTACTGAGCTTCCTCCAACTGAATTCAGTCAAGATTCCTCCAACAACTAGGGAACCAGCAGCCTGTGCTCTAACCTCTAGTCAATGGCTAGAGGAGACTTGGATTTTCATTGGCCAAACCTCTGCTGCAGCCACCATTCACTATTCCTTGCAAAAAAAACTTGCTCTAGTATAAATAGAGCTCATTTGTGTTCAGTTTAAGTACACCAAAGCCATCAAACAGATGCTTTCCTCAAATTCTCTCTTTCACTCCAAAATGCCTTCTTTAGTAAGGAAATTTTGAGTTTTTGAGTTAGAGAGCATTTCCATCACAGCTCATGATCCTAACACCTCATAAACATCATATGTAGGTGATCCAAACTCTCACAAGTGACCTATAACACCAACATCACAAAGTCACCTCTCAAAACCTCAAAATGGCACTTTTTTGCATTTTTTAAGCCATGTCTTGATTCAGTCACTTTCCAAACCAGATAAAACCTCAAACACACTCTAAATATCATCCTTGAACTATCCCAAATGGTGCCACACATCTGGAACACCATTTGAGAGAGTTGGCATTTTGGCCACTTTTGACCATTTTGCGAGAAAGTGCTCAAACTTGCTCCAGAGGTTTCCAGCCGATTCCAACCATCCTAAAAGCTTCTAAGAGGTCATTTGAGGTTGTCCAAAGCATCAAATCATTTCTGGAACAAAGCACTTGGTAGGTTGCCCAAAATCTCCAAAAAAGAGGTAAAATTCACAACTTAAATTCTTTGAATCATGTTTTCCTTTGTTGTCCACATACATTCATCATATTGAACAATTATTGAGGCAAAAACGTAGTCCTTAATGTGTATGTTGTGATCCTCCCACTGTTTGCATTTTAACATGTTTATATGTGGAATTTTGGTTGTTTTAAAATCATGTCCAGTTCTGGTTGTTTTGATTCGTGTGTTCTATACATTAAGTTTTAGTGTGCATGAGTAACACCATTGGATTCCTTGCAAAAAATCGGTCAAGATAGGTTTTTACGGATTTCAATTCCGATGAAAATTGAGAGAGTTACGCGCGTTGGAAATTTGACGCGAAACGACGTCGAATTAACGATAGCGGTTCTGGTTTTTTTGCTTTGTGTGTTCTGTACAGTGATTTTCCGAGTGCGTGAATAATACCATTGGATTCCTTGCGAAAAATCGGTCAAGATAGGTTTTTACGGATTTCAATTCCGATGAAAATCGAGAGAGTTACGCGTGTTGGAAATTTGACGCGAAACGACGTCGAAAACTAACGCGCAGTTCTGGTTTTTTAATTGCCGCATTTTGTACTTTGGGTTTCAGCATGCATGTGTGATACCATTGGATTCCTTGCAAAAAATAGGTCAAGATAGACTCTTTCGGATCTTGATTCGGTTAAAAATCGAGAGAGTTACGCGCGTCGGAAGTTTGGCGCGAAACGGTGTTTTCAACTAACGCGCAGTTCTGGTTTTTTAATTGCTGCATTTTGTACGTTGAGTTTCAGCATGCATGTGCGATAGCATTGGATTCCTCGCGAAAAATCAGTCAGGATAGGCTCTTCCGGATCTTAATTCCGTTAAAAATCGAGAGAGTTACGCGTGTCGGAAGTTTGGCGCGAAACGATGTTTTCAATTACGCGCAGTTCTGGTTTTTCGATTTGCGTGTTTTGTACGTCGAGTTTCAGTGTGTATGCGTGGTACCATTGGGTTCCTTGCGAAAAATCGGTCAAGATAGGTACTTCCAGATTTTGATTCCGATAAAAATTAAGAGAGTTATGAGTGTTTGAAATTTGATAAAAAACGTGTTGAAAATTAAAGTTTCGGTACTCGTTTTTACCCCATAAGAGATGTCGGAGATATTATTGTGACATTTTTTCTCTTTTTCTTATTTTTATTTTCAAAAATCAACTAATTTTTTTTACATAGCAAAAAAATCATCATTTTCCAATTCATACCCCATAATATTTTAATCCACAAAAAATCACAAAAAAAAAGTATTATTTTTAATATATTTAAAAATAGTGTTTTAAATTGTTTTAAATGCTTTTAAAATGATTTCTTTTTTCTTGATTTTTAAAACCAAAATGATTTTAAATATTTATGTGGATAAAATGTTTTTTTCATAAACCTTAATCATTATTTAATGATTTTTATTTGATATTTTTATCATTTTTTACTTAATTTTTCTTGGAAAAATGCCTTAAAAAAATGAAATTGGAGTTTTCTTTGATTTTCACCCTAACAAATCTTTTTCAAACTCTTTGGGCCTCTATTAGAGTGTAAGACCCAATCCCCTTTTAACCAAAACTATTTTGGGCCTCACTTATTGTATAAGTCCCTCTACGTTAAAAGAAAACATCGGTGCGATCGCCATTTTCAAACGAAAATCAACTGGGCTTCTCTTTGAGCTGTAAGTCCCATTTATTTTCATTTTTAAACACTTGGGTCTCTATTAGAGTGTAAGACCCAACCCTTTTTTAACGAAACAATTTTGGGCCTCAGCTATTGTATAAGTCCCGATACGTTAAAAATCTCGGCGCGATCGCCATTTTCAAACTGAAAATATTTTGGGTCTCTCCCTGAGTTGTAAGCCCCATCTTTTGTACAAAAATACACTTTAGGCCTCTAATAGAGTGTAAGATCCAACCCCTCTTTTTTATATTTTCTCATTTTTCATATTGTTTTTTAATGATTTGGAAAATTAATAACTCCCTCAATTTTGATTATTTTTTATTGGTTCTTTTTCTAAAAAATCACAAAAATAGTAATATATTTTATTCTACAAAAAAATAAAATTTATATTATTTATTTAATATAGTTGGTATTTTTGTGAATAAATTCATTTTTAATTGTTTTTAAACATTTTAAAAGTGAATATTCATCTTGAAAATCAAAACTAAATAAGTTTTAAATCATCTTGTGATTAAAACCTCATTTTTCAAACCTTAACCAAAAATCACAAGTGGTTTATTTAAACTTATTTGATTTTTTTTGTCATTTTTTATTAATTTTCTTTGAAAAATTACTTTTAAAAAGTGAAAATTGGGGTTTCTTTGATTTTTAATCATACTCAAATGTTCCAAACTCTTTGGGCCTCTAATAGAGTGTAAGACCCAATCCCTTTGTAAATACCAAAATTTTGGGCCTCAGTCACTTGTATAAGTCCCACGGTGTTTCCAAAACCTCGGCGCGATCGTCGCCCTTTTCAAAATTAACCATTGGGCCTACCCTCGAGTAGTAAGACCCATTTCTTTTCTTAAAACTCACTTGGGCCTCTAATAGAGTGTAAGACCCATCCCTTTGTACAAAAAACATTTTTGGGCCTCAGTCACTTGTATAAGTCCCTCTGTACAAATCCAACAGTGCGCTCACTGATAAAACCCTGGGCCTCTCCTTGAGCTGTAAGCCCCAAATCTTTCTTTTTCAAAGCACTTTCTCCTTTGATTTTGAATATACTGTTGTTTTCAATCTTTCTTTGTTGAACAACTAACCAAACAGCATGGAAGCTCTACAACCGAGTAAGTGTTTACCCGCTTTCATTTACCGCTTTCATATGTATATAACTGTATTGTGGGGCTGTTTCACTGTAAGTCTCCTTTCACAAACTCATATATATATAACTGTATTGTGGGGCTGTTTCGCTGTAAGTCTTCTTTCATAAACTCATATCAATTGTGTAATAATAGTATAGATATTTAGAGTTTCCCCGGCAACTACGTCTAGAACTAAGTGACGCCGTTTCGTTTATTCGTAGAAATAGACAACTAGATCCCCAATAGGATCACCAGATACAGTCTTCTCTTCGGCTGTCCTCATTAGGAATCGTCAAGAAACTCTACTCCCAAAGATGAATGTATTCTCCGTGAATGGCATCTTTGAGTTTCTTCCAAATTCTCGAACTTTCCTGACTTGATCTATTCCTTGTGAATAGCTTGCCTTGAATTTCTCGGGGTTTGGGGACCCATCGGCTTCTTAAAAGCATCGGCCTCCTCTTGGGCATCATACAAGGACCCACAGGCTTCCTAAAAGCAACCCCGCCTCCTCTTGGGCTTTGTACAAGGACCCTACGGCTTCTTAGAAGTATTCACAGCCTCCTCTTAGGCTTCGTATAATGATCTCTTCCTCTAGGAATGATAGCCTCCTCTTGGGCTTCGTACAAGGACCGATCGGCTTCTTAAAAGTTTCCAGCCTCCTCTTGGGCTTCGTACAAATTGTCTCGACGACCTCCTAGAGGTATAGGAACAGAACTTAGTCATCCTCATAGAACAGTCCTTTCATAAAGTCTACTACTGTTTCTCAAAGCATAGTACAAAAGATGAAACTCTAGACTCGGACAGTCTAACTTCCTTGAGTCTCAAAGACATTCTCAAGTGACCCCTTCGTTAAATAGGAAGGAAACCCGCAGACTCGGACAGTCTCAATACCCTTTGGATTTCCCGTTTCCTCAAAGAAAAGGAAATATCCCTGATCCTCAAATCAAATCCCTAAGTACAGTGTTGCTCATATAAGAACTGATTTTCTCTTTTAAAATCAGTATATTGGACCTGTCACTCAACTGAAATAGTTACCATAGCCTCCTCTTGGGCTTTGTTCAATGATTCTTCCCAGCGAAGCAAATGTTTAGCCTCCATATCGGGCTTCGTACGAGATACCAAAATTCTCCCCAGTGGAGTCAAACAACGTTTAGCCTCTCTCTCGGGCTTTATACGAGTAATATAAGAGACTCCCTCGTTGAGTCAATCACCCCTTTCGTCTCCATCTCGGGCTTCGTACGAGATACAAAGACTCTCTTGTTGAGTCAAACATTTTTAGCCTCCATCTCGGGCTTCGTACGAGATACAAAAAAGGCTCTCTTGTTGAGCCAATCAAACTTTTAGCCTCCATCTCGGGCTTCGTACGAGATACAAAAAACACTCTCTTGTTGAGTATAAAAGATTCTCTTGTTGATTCAACCCTTTTAACCTCTCTCTCGGGCTTCGTACGAGACACATAAAAACTCCCTCTTGTTGGGCCAATAGCCTCCTCTTAGGCTTTGTATAAGAAAACCACTGGTTGGTCCAATCAACCTTTTAGCATCAAAGCTGTGCCTCGTTCACAGTACACAAACATCAACAATTCCTTTCCCTTCATCTAATCGTTGTAAGCGGCAAGCCTCTGGATCATCTACATCCATGCCACTGTCCCTCTTTTAGCATGAGAAATTCCTAAGGAAAGATAGCATTGTTTTACACTGAGTTAAAGTCTTCTCCTTCAGGTCAAAATCCTCTTTAAAGGAAATTATGGCATTGCTAGGACCCGCGTATCCCGGTTAAAGTAATTCTCCTTTATAACCAGTCACCCAACAGTTGAGACAGACAAACCCTTCTTTAGAGATGACAAATTCTCTCTAAAGTTGAGACCTTCAGCTTCATATCTTGGGCTTTGAACAAGATACAAATCACCTTTAGCTTCACATCTTGGGCTTTGAACAAGATACAAATCACCTTTCGCTTCACGTCTTGGGCTTTGAACAAGACACCAAAAACACCCATTTCCTCCTATTATAGGAGGAACTACGAACGCTCTGATTTCCCTGTTTCGGTAAACGGGAATACGTAGGCATAAGATCGAAAAAAAAGATCTTAGCGAGCACAATCAACAAAAAACCAAAATCCCATACTCTCACATACCTATCAAAAAGCATCAGTCCTAACATCCTAATCCTTGTTCCCCGCCAGAAACCTTCTGCCCAGATAAAATGAAAGAAACAGTATTGGCAAAAATACAAATAACCAGTACAAAGGCCCCCCCACGTTGATAGCATTCGAAACCTAACAGACCGCTGTTTAAACTCAGTATGCAAAGCAGGGTTAATTGGAGACATCTATTTCCCTTCCTTATTCAGCTCACAATAGGATAAAAAATGAATCGACCTGTAGTTTAAGCTCAACCGCAGAGAGCGACCAGCGCTTAAGAACCGCGTCCAAAATCGCTCGCTACACCAGGGTCATTTGTTTGAAAATGGCGATCGCGCCGAGATTTTTGAAAACGCGGTGGGTCTTATACAATGCATTGAGGCCCAAAATGGTTTGGTTTTCAAAGGGGGTTGGGTCTTACACTCTAATAGAGGCCCAAAAGATTTTGAATGGGTCTTATAGCTCGAGGAGAGGCCCAAGGTTTGTTTTTTAACGGACGATGATCGCGTCGAACTTTTTGAAATACAACGGGACTTATACAATAAGTGAGGCCCAAAAATAGGTTTGTATTTACAAAGGATTCGGTCTTACACTCTATTATAGGCCCAAAAGATTTTGAATGGGTCTTATAGCCCGAGGAGAGGCCCAGGGTTTGTTTTTCAATGGACAATGATCGGGTCGAACTTTTTGAAATATAATGGGACTTATACAATAAGTGAGGCCCAAAATAGGTTTGTATTTACAAAGGATTGGGTCTTACACTCTATTAGAGGCCCAAGTGTTTGAAAAAGTTTGATGAGGGTTGAATTAATCAAAAACCCTAATTTGTTTTCAAAATGTATTTTAATTGAATAATAAATTCAATTAAAATGACCAAAATTGTTTAACATGTGGAAAACAAATTGTGATCTTGGATTAATGTTTCAAAAATCATGTTTTGACCCATAAAATGATTAGAAGTCATTAAAATTTGCAAAATCAAGAAGGAAAAAATATTTTAAATGTCAAAAACAATTAAAATATTAATTCTTGGCAAAAATATCAATTATATGAAATAAATAATATTTTTGGGATTTTTTTGTAAAATAAAATATTTTAACATTTTTGTAAATTATTAAAAAAAGAATCAACTCAAAATCATTAATCCTCAGAGAGAAATTAATTTTTGAATCAATTAAATAAAATCACAAAATTCAAATTTTCAAATTTTCAAAAAATGGCGCCAAGAACAAGGGCAAGAACACGCGCCACCCTATGTTTCTGCAGATTTGCGTTTTCTATCTAATCTCACTGAATACTTGATTATATCATGCAATCTACATATCAATCTACTCGTTTTAACCTCACGATCATGTCTATGGTCTTTAATTTCATTTATTTTTAACATGGAATAAGAAATCAAAGAGAAACCTCAAGAACCCTAATTTCTGCATGAAGGTTCAGAAATTCCACACACGATTCAAACAATGCAATTGATTGAGGGAAAACATTCCATGCATGATTATGAACATATGGCCAAATTATTGTGCAGCAAAAATTGCATGGATCATAGAGTTAGAAGAGCTCATGCTTACCTCTTGCAGTTGGTGATCGTGTTTTGTGTTAGAGGTGTTACAGCTAGGTTCCAATGATCTGGATAGCTTCCCTAGGTGCCATGGAGTGTGTCTGGATGCTTGGAATGGATTGAAATGATCTGGAACTTAAGATGGTACCCCAACTGCAAATCTGTCAAGAACTTGAGCAACTTGCTGGTGATTTTGTGATTTTCGTGTTCCAGATGTTATGTGAGTGTTTGGATCACTTCTATGTGATGTATGTGAGGTGTGTGAGTGATTGGTTTGATTGGAAAAGCTCTTAAACTCAAAACCCGATAGTGACTTGCCTTAGAAGGAAAAATTGGAGTGAAAGAAGAGATTTTGAGAAAAGCATCTATTTGATGGCTTTGGTGTACTCAAATTGATCACAATTGAGCTTTATTTATAGTAGAGCAAGTTTGTTTTGCAAGCAATAGTGAATGGCAACTGCAGCAGAGGTTTGGCCAATGGTTGCACTTTGGAATCCAAGTCTCCTCTAGCCATTGACTAGAGGTTAGGGCACAGGGTTGTGGTTCCCTTGGTCTTGGATAAGTCTTGACTGAATTCAGTTGCAAATGGCTTAGTCCATGCCACCTTGGTGTATGCATTGAATGCTCCAATCCAAAATTGGAGTCTTGTCCCTCTTTTAGGTATTTCTAGGTTTGGCATGCTACTTCTTGTTCCAAGGACTTCGGAGGCTTGGCTCAGTGTTTGTCCCCTTTAGATTTGATCCTCAGATGTGTCCAAAGTGATGACAAGGCTTGGAATTATCTGATTTTGCCAAATCGAGCAAAAATGCAAAATTCTGCCTAGCCTTGGCAGTTTTCAGCAAGGCATATTGCCATTGTCATACCTCATGGCCCAAGTGGAATTTGGTGATGTTCTTGGCCATTTTGGAAATCCCTCATATGATACAACAACTGTTTGATCATATTTGGTTTTGATACCTTTTGGATCCAAGTGAAAAATCCCCCTACATTTGGAAAAAAGTGAAGGCAGATTTTGACTTAGTGAAAATTTCACTAAGTGTTGGAAAAAAGTGACATTTTCACTTTTGGTGATTTTGATCATTCCATAACTCAAAATCCATGAGGAATTTGGAGGGAGCTCAGTTTTAAGCTTTTGTAGAGGGTAATGAGATCTACAAATCATGCTTTGGATGGGGAAAAATGGCTTTGTGGTTTAGGAGTTATGATCCTCCAAAGTTGGTACCCTTGCCACTTTGTTCATAACTTAGAAAATTTTCTAAGTTTTTATGGTTACCCCTTTTACAAGTTATCCCACTTTTCTTGATTTTTATTGATGAATGATGATTCAAATCATACATTAACATCATTTTAGCGTTAAAAAACCATTTTTGTGAAAAATCTCAAAAAGTCAAAGTTGACTTTTGTGCACAGTTAACTTTTTATCAGATGAATTTCAAACTGTGCGCTCCTTTAGGAAATCATGTCCTTGACCTAAATCAAACTTGATGGACACGTTCCATGGGTGTTATAGGGTATATTGAATCATGTCCCAGGGTTTGGGAGCATGTCCTGGTCAAAAGTCAAAGATACAGTTGACTTTTCTCGCGAAACCCTAACTGTGGTACTGATGAAATTGAGACTTGCTGCTCAAGCTTCCTGGATCAATCCATTGATACAAATGGATCAATGTGGTATATTGGAGACCCTCAAATCATGTCTTGAGGTCTTGTCTCATGATTTTTCCCAAAAGTCAACTTAGGGGTGAATTATGTCAAGAAACCCTAATTCCTGATTTTTGATGTATGCATCCCCTGAGGCTAAATTGTCTTGGTGATTGGGTTTATGATGTCCCTTGGAGCATAATAGGTTATGCCTTGAAGCATTGGCTCATGCCCAGAGGAAAATTTTCATCTGGAGGCCCTGGTTGACCAAACCCTAATTTGGTGCACTGGCGATCTTGAGGCTTGATCCACCTGGAAAGGAGCAGCCTTGTGCTTAATCCTTAAAGTGGGAGTCCTCTTGATCCCTTGTGGATATTTGAGGGGCTAGACAAGTTGAAGATCATGTCATTTCTTGATTGATCCTTTGTCTAAGAACTCTGAGAGGGCTTGAAATCCTAATTTTGACTGTAGTGGATGCGCACCCATCCTTGGGGAGACTAATGAGGCATGATGGTTCATCCATATTGTGATGATGATTTTCACAATGATGGGAAATCTTAGTGGTCAAAATTTGGGGTATGACACCGAGGACTCAATTGAGGCACTCCTCCCAAGAGGCAATAATGGCAGACCAGAAATGGCGAACCCGTTATGCTTCTTGATCCGAGGACCCGAAACTGAGGACTTTAGAACCCTTAACCCATCTTGGCCTTATTAGGACGTGGTGTGGTGGCTATTAAAGTGCAAACTTGAATCAGTTGTTATGCGATACCACACTCAGACGAGACTCTCTTGAGAATATTATTGACTACCAAGCAGTTGGGAAATCGATAATATCCAAAAGTTGGGTTGTAGACTCTGGGAACTTTTTTAGAACCTTGTTCGGAAGGTGTCATACCCTTAGCACATACCTTTGTGGGATTTGTTCTTAACCTTGACTCCATGCTCGTGACTCGAACCTTTGGACCTGTGTGCTTTGAGTGATCTTGTTTGTGGTTGTTGCATTCATGCACTCTTGCATCCATGTGCATACATATGCATTCTTCCCAGTTGTCTCAGAAACTCATTTCAACTGTCTCCTTCTTCAGTTATCTGTTCACCGTCAAGCTGTTTCCTCAACATAACTACGGAACTAGAGCTGCTGTCAGATTGAGAATGGAAAACCAAGAACAACACAACGCCGAAGTCAGAATGGAAATTGATGAGCTGAAGGCCGGCATGACCAAACTCACAGAAATGCTGCAAGTTCTGATTGCTAGAGGTGAACCACCTCCGAGGACTGTGATTGTTGAAACTTCACCTACTGCTATTGACCCTCCACTGACTCAGCAACCAGCTTCTACTTGGCCAGAATTTGGGTTACCTCCGAATTACTCGCCACCCTTTGCAACTACTCTTGTGTTTGTCTCGCCAGTATCTTCAGCTCTATTGTTCACTGAACCTCAGCCTGTTGTGCATTCTATTGCTCAAGCTATTCCTGAGAATCCTTTCATGTACCATGCTGCTGGTCCACAATCTGAAAGTCAGGGAGAACCTGGATACATTGAAGAAGTCAGAGAGCAATGGCAAACTCTAGACAAAAGGATAAGAGCCATGGAAGGAAGTGATGTCTTTAATGATGCCGCAATGGACATGTGCTTGGTTTCTGACTTGGTTATTCCTCCAAAATTCAAGACTCTTGATTTTGAGAAATACAAGGGGCACACTTGTCCCAGAACCCACTTGGTGATGTACTGCCGCAAGATGGCTAACCATGCCAAAAATGACAAACTTCTCATTCACTGTTTCCAAGACAGCTTGAGTGGGGCTTCAATGAAATGGTATATGGGACTCGATAAGAACCGTATCCAAAGCTGGATGGACTTGTCTGATGCTTTCTTAAAGCAATATAAGTACAATCTGGACATGGCACCTGACCGCCGTCAACTGCAAAACATGTCTCAAATAGAAAAGGAATCCTTTAAGGAGTACGCTCAGCGCTGGAGAGAGAGCTAGCTGCTCAAGAGGAGCCACCTTTGGCTGAAAAAGAATTGACTGGGTTGTTCATGGACACTCTTCAGCCACTCTTTGGGAAAAGATGATAGGCAGTGTATCATCTGGTTTTGCTGACCTAGTCACTATTGGAGAAAGACTAGAAGAAGGTATCAAGAAAGGAAAGATTGCTAATGCTGAAGCCTTTAGTGGTGCTAAAAATTATGCTGGGAATTTTCAAAAGAAAAAGGATGGTGATACCCATGCTGTTTCAGTTGAAGGGAAACCTCGTCACAGGCAACAACAATATGTAGCTGCAGTTGCTCCTGTTATCAATGCTCAAAACATTCAACCTCCTCGTCAGGCTGTTAGACATAATCAGAATCGCATTAGGGTTAACTTTGATCCTATCCTGATGTCTTACACTGAGCTGTATCCAGATCTTGTAAAGAAAGGTTTGATTACAACGAGGGATCTACCTCCTCCTCCAAATCCTCTTCCAGCCGGCTATAGGGTTGATCTTCACTGTGAGTTCCATCGAGGTGGGGCAGGCCATAACTTGGAAGGTTGCTATGCATTGAAAGCTAGAGTACAAGAATTGGTGAACTCAAAGATTCTGTCCTTTGCTGATGATAATCCCAATGTTGTCAACAATCCTTTGCCAGAGCATGCCAAGTGAAGTTTGAGTCAGTTCAGACGGATCATCTCCTAAATCTAGTGTTTCAGGCAGGACAGCTCATCCTTGTTGCTGATTAATCACTAGGCCTTGTTTCTTTCTGTTTGCATTTTTCTTTGATTGTATTGATTGTTTGCTTTCGAACTTTATTTGAACTTTCATGGTAATTTCAATGAAATGAGCATTGCAATGTTTTGATTCAAATTCATATCCACTATGTGCATCTTTATGCTTTCTTTTTCACAAAACAAAAATATATCTCCTGTTCACTTTCTTTATCAAGCTTTTGTTTATGCAAAGATTGGAGGGAGGATGATGAAAGCGAAATACCTAAAATTGCTGGATTATATGCTTTCAATTTAAAACTTGGCTGATGATGTACAGGCATTGTTTCAACTCCCAGACACTGGAGAAATAAGGAAGTTAATCCTTTGTTAACCCCTTCGAGCCTAGAAGTTGGAGTTTCTTTCTGTACGAAGAAACCCGCAATTTTAACCTGGGGATGGGTAGTTCTCAGTTAATTTGACTTTTCATTTAAACACAAGTGATTCATAGAAGACACATTTCAATAAAGGTTGTAATCACAAGCTTTCCTTCACACATCAAAGAGGTTTTGAAGATGTCTTTCAAATCAAAAGCCAATGATGGTTCACCGTAATCATTAAGCCAGGCAGTCACTATAAAAAAAATGAACAAAAAAAATCAAAAGAAAAGCCCGCTAAGTCAATACCTATCAAGGAGACTTAGGCAAAAATTGGGGCATCCCGCTGACTGTAAGCTCAAATGACACAGTTCAGGCAAAAGTTAGGGATAACAAAATCAAGAGGTTACCAAAATCCTCAAAGACAAAACGAGTTGACTAAGGTCCTCATCAAAAACAACAAAATGTTGTAAGAAGGAGTAACTGCCATCTCAAAAATCCCTTGGCTCTTGAGTCATCATCATAACAATGTTGCAATTCCAAAATCTCCTGGAACCTGAATGCATAGTTTGAGTTAACTGAGCATAGGACTGGAGATCATCAAGAAGAATGGGTTGGGTACAAATAAACTTTGAGCCTATATCCTTTGTTTCAAAAACCGTGAACCAGACCACATTACAACCTTCAAAAGACCTAATTGAAGCCAGGTTTCTTTTGAAAGCATACTACAGCCAGGTTGCGTAAATTGACTCCTAAGTTTGTTGCCAATCATTTGCTTTAATGTCTTACCTTTGCTTTCTCTTTCACTTTGCATGTCTAAACCGCCGTGTTTTGACAAGTGATTCATTTGCTTTACATCAATAATATCATTCCAAAATGATTTTGCATTTCAAAATTGCATGAGCTTTGCATTAAAATACCATGTTTGTTTGAATGATTTTATTTGCAGGCAAACTTTCCTCATCAAGAAATTTTCAAACGGTTGAGAAACTTGGTCACTGATCCTATCAGGGGCACATTACTTCTAGATCCTGTTGTGAATCAGTTCAAGATTTATTTCTCAATGCAAGTTATTCTCAGATTTGGTTAGCCAGAAGATCTCTTTCCAGATTCATACTGAGTTTAGCCTTCTCAATAGTCATTTTAAGAACTGAAGCCATGATCAGTCCATCCCCAGCAATCAAGCTGAAGCCATTATCAGTTTGTCCTCAACAATCATTTCAAGAATTGAAGCCATGATCAGTTCATTCTTCCCTTGCAGCAGTCAAACTGAAGCCATGATTAGTTTATCCTCATCAGTCAATCAACTTGGGGCAGTTTTCTTTGAGAATCCTCAAGATGTCTTTCCTCAAAAGACCATCAGCCTGATACAATTCATAAGCGTGACAGAGATGTGTTCAACATTTTCTCTCCGAGCAGAGCGGGCAGTTTTCCCTGTGTTGAGGAATCAGAGTTCCATTCTCCCCTCACAAAATAGTCTATCTCAGTTGTCCTTATCATATGCATCGCATACGTAAATCATTCATATATCATACATAGAAAGATTTACATAGCTCAAAGTGTGCTTCACGCTCATATGCATTTTTCCGAGGTCCTGTTGTTGCCAATATCTTACCTTGTGATCAAAGTCCAACTTACTTGGTGCCTACCAAAGCATTTACCTGTCTTTTCACCCAGTGCTATTCCTGGATGTCTTGTTTATTTTCTTTCTTTCCAGTGCTATTCCTGGATGTTGTCGTTTCCCTGTGCATCGTATTATATGTTTCTCTTCTTTCATTCCAGTGCTATTCCTGGATCTTTGTTTTTCTTTCACTCCAGTGCCATTCCTGGATGTCTGTCTCTTTTGATATCTAGTGCCATTCCTGGATATCTTGTTCCTCTTGTTTCTCCCAGTGCTATTCCTGGAAGTTTTGCCTCTGTTCTATAATCCCCATCAGATTTGCTTGGATATCTTTTAGTGCCATTCCTGAAAGTTTTATCTGTTCATTCAGTGCCATTCCTGGATGAGTTTTCTCCTTTGCATTTAGTGCCTTTCCTGGATGTCTTTTTCACTATCATTCAGTGCCATTCCTGAGTGTAGTGATTTACCTTTACCTTTCAGTGCCATTCCTGAAAGTCCTTGCTCACTTTATTCAATGCCATTCTTGGATATTGAGAACTCTTTTATCCAATGCCATTCTTGGATGATTCTGATGTATTTTTCCAGAACTTTTCTCACTACATTCAATGTCATTCTTGGATGTTGAGATTACTTTTGTCCAATGCCATTCTTGGACACCTTTTCCCCAACCGATTCCAATGCTATTCTTGGATATCTCGGATGTTTAACCTTGCCATCCAATGCCATTCTTGGATGTCCCTAATGAAGTTTTCCAAATGGAAGTTTTGTTGCCTCATTCAACGCCATTCTTGAATGTTGAGATTCCTTTATCCAATGCCATTCTTGGATATATTATCCCCAATATAGTGTTTTTCACCTCCATCCAATGCTATTCTTGGATGACGCTGCTGTTTTTACCAGAAACTTTCTTGTTGTTGTCTAATGCTATTCTTGGACATCTTTTAGCATACCTTTTGTCTCGTTCGTAGTTTCTATCTAATGCCATTCTTGGATGTCACTACTCGTCTTCCAGGGTCTTGTCCCTCTTTCCCCAACTATTGATGGATACTTCTTGTCACCTTGACAGATCTCCAAAAATAGCTTGTGTCCCCTGACGTGTCTTTTCGCGTTCTCTCTCAATTTACCATAAATCCTTTGTTTCAAGTTTCCCCGCAGTCTGTTTCATCCTTTGCATTCATATCATCTTGTGGCATCTTATGGCTAAAAATTTGGTTTTCTATATTTAAGTATCTTCAATCTTGTCGAGACGAAGTTTTCAACCTTCATATCTCCTGATAGAAGAAACTTAAATAGGGGCAGCTGTAAGACCCTAATTTTTGACCCCTAAGATTCCACATATCATTCACATCTCATTTTGCATCTTATACCACAAACAAGATCATGCTTTAGTTCCTTTATCCCTCTCTTCTTTGGGTTTATGCCTTGCAGGGATCACTGAGCATCTGTGTATTTCTTATTTGCCTTTATTTGCTTATGTTTACTAACCTCTAATCAAAATCCAAAAATATGTTTGTTTTTGTCTTCACTAACTATTTCTAGAAGGGAATCAAGGATATCAAACAGTCTCTCAGCTTGAATGAATTTCATCTGAACAATGTCAAAGTTGATCTACAAATAATTCAAAATTATCTGATCAAGAGTTTCCAAGATTTAATTGATTATTATTCAAGAGACTCCAAGGTTCATGTGTTTATTTCCATGCCTTCTTTGACAAATCAAGAAAATTGAGCCAGAACCAGCACAGTCCAACCAACAGGGCATTTTTCAAGTTTTCAACTGTGCAATTGATTGCACTATTGGTCCAATCGATTGCACCCTTCATTTTTTTCCTAGATTTTGAAGTTTTCAGCAGTGCAGTCTATTCGCGCTACAGTGCAATCGACTGAACGAAGACAGATTTGGCCAAAATCAGCATTTTTCAAGTTTTGAAGCATTTGGCACCAATCTTGACCATTGGTCACATGTGGAATATTCTAGATCACCTCATTTTAATTCCTCTACATCATTTTGATCATTCCCCACCATACACCCTCACTAATCACCACTCTTTTGTGATTTCCCTCCAAATTTGAATTCCAATCCTAATTTTGATCTTCCAAACCAAATTCTAAACCACCAAATTTCCAAGCCTAAATTCTATAAATAGAACCCTCATTTCATTCATTCTTCAAGCTTTGGAGAGCCAAATTCACCTTACTAAAATTTCATTGAAGCTTTTGATAGCCAAAAAACCTATTGCAAATTCTCTCCCCAACCACAAAATTCACCAAAGCTCACATTTCTTTCTTTGAAAGTTAACAAGAATTCACATTGAATCTTGTTCAACTTTGAGCTAAACCTTCATCCATTCTTGTTTTTGTTCATCAATTACAGTAGATCAAGGCTTTGGAGTGTAGATCTTGAAGCAATTTGAAGGAATTTTCAGATTTGAAGTGGTAATTCATCTTTCACCATTGTTGAAGCTTCATCTTCATCTTCCATAATGTATATCTTTGGAGATCCTTGTTACTTGATCCTTTGGATCTTGTAATTATGTTTAATTGCTGGTTTTGGCTGTTATTTTACTTTAAATTTCGTGTAATTTCAGTTCCATGATCATAAGGTGTTTGTAAAAAGTTTTGGAAATGGATCATGCTGAATTTTGCACATTTTTCTGCATTCTGGTGCTGTGTAACCGGTTAGCAGTTATGCTGTAACCGGTTACACTGTGTAAAATTTGAAAAACTGCACTTATTTTGAACTAAGTAACCGGTTAGCAGTTATGTTGTAACCGGTTACTTCGAAACAGAATGCATATTTTGGCTTGTTTTTGGGGCTGTTTTGGTTCCTTTTCCATTTTCTTCCCTCTCCTTTTGTTCTTAGCCTTAGATCACATAATTGTGTGGTTTAATTTGGCATTCACTTCATCTATTCCTCTTTTCTTTTGATTGATGAAAGTCTAAAAGATCTTGGAATTCTTTTGTTGAATTTCGATCGAGACGAGATCGCTACCACTTTTCTTTTCGCGCGGTATTGCTTTCGTATGACGATCTACATATCATTCATCTAGCATGCATTAGCACAAAGAGCTATTGACCGGCCTCATTGTAGGGTAATTACTCCGTAAATTACTCGGCGATTGCTTAACATAGCGCAATATTTGTCCCGCATCGGAAAACTATCAAGAATAGTTGATTATTTGTCTTTTGGTTCAAAACTTATGAAACTTGTTGTTAGGAGGCTTTGGTCTTATCAATCCTCTAATGAGTTCTCATTAATCTTGACCTAAGTGCAATTATTCAATTATTATTGATCACTAATTCTAACAACTAATCACTAACTTACTAACAATACTATTGTATTAATCATTTACAATTCCTTCTCGCTCCTTATCTCTTTTACTTTTATGTTTCATTTTTATCATTTCATATTATGTTTATGCTTCCGCAATTTTTCACTTTGTCCGTTGGACACATGTTTATGCTTATGCCTTTTTCTCTTTGTCCACTTGGACCAAAAACATTAATAAAGGCCAAAACCTCTAAAAAAACTTGTGCTTCTAATCTTGGACTATGGTTACTATCCTTTGCAATGGACATGGAGTTTTGCACCTAGACCTTGGACTTCAATGCTATTCTTGAATCCTTGCACCTAGACCTTGGACATCCAATGCAATTCTTGGAACCTTGGGCTTAGATTTAGGACATTTCTCCCTTTGATTTGGAATTGTGGTTCGAAGACTTGGAAGCTTACTTTTGTGGTTAGATGTTTCTTATCCTTAGCTTTTACTTTTATGATTTAGGATAGTCACTTCTTCTCCTCCCCATTCTTCAATTTTCAAAACTCTCTCTCTTTTTCAAAACCTTCTTGATTTCAAACTTTCACCTCTTTCATAATCAAACCTTGACTTTGTCAAGTGATTTTTACTCTTTTCCTTTCATTTCTTAACAAATGCTAAACTACATAAGCATATTGACACTCTTTTTCAAAAGACTTAAAAAAACATCAAACTCATCACTCTTTTCTTTTGTGCCCTCGTGCACTTGTTCCTTTAACTTTTTCATAAGTTTAGACATGATTCATTTCTTTAAGCGAAATTATTCGCTTGGAAATGACGACTTGTCTTTACATTTAAAAACAACCAAAAAAAACAAATTTCATTCTTTGTACCATGAACTACGGGGTTTTGATCCTACATTGCACATCGTGGGTACGTAGGCATGAGGCGACAAGTCTCTCCAAACACAAAAATCTTAAAAACAATTTCTCTTCTCATCTCCTCAATCACTTTTCAAGCAAACTTTTTCAGACCAAAAGCGGTAGATATTTCAAAGGGCTCCTATAGAGTACTATAGACGTTTTGGTTGCTAACACCTTCCCATTGCGTAACCAACCCCCCTTACCCGGACTCTCTTCACTTGTTCTCGTTGTAGAGCTTGTGTAGGTTTTGTTCGCTCTTTTTCCTTTCCTTTTTGGGTAAAATAAAAGTGCGGTGGCGACTCTTGCTTTTTGAGTTAAGTTAATCAATAGCTTACACTCACGATTTTGCCGCTACATAAGGAAACCCCGGTTGAGACAATCAACCTTTTAGCATCAAGATCTGTGCCTTGCTCCCAGTATACAAACATCAATAACTCCTTCCCCCCCCCATCTAATTGCTTTAAGTGGCAAGCCTTTGGATTATTTACATCCACGCCACTGTCCCTCTTTTAGCATGAGAAATTCCTAAGAAAAGATGACATTACTCTAAACTGAGTTAAAGTCTTCTCCTCCAGGTTAAAAAACCCCTATAAAGGACATTATGACATTACTGGATTCACATATCCCAGTTAAAGTAATTCTCCTTTATAATCAGTCACCCAACTGTTGTGACAAACAGACCCCTTTAGAGATGACAAATTCTCTCTAAAGTCAAAACCCTTTAGCTTCATATCTTAGGCTTAAAACAAGATACAAATAGACTCTTTAGCTTCATCTCTTGGGCTTTGAACAAGATACAAACAAACCACCTTCAGCTTCACATCTTGGGCTTCGAACAAGATACAAATCACTTTTAGCTTCACGTCTTGGGCTTTGAACAAGACACCAAAACACCATTTCCTCCCATAGAATAGGAGGAACTACGATCGCTCTGATTTCCCTATCCCGGGAATAAGAAGGCATAAGATTGCAAAAGAATCTTAGCGAGCACACTAATAAAAAAAACCAAAGTCCCCTACCTCCACTCAATCTAGCACAGTATCCTAACAAATTCCCCATGAACAGTCCCGGTATCTCGTTTTGAACAAAATAAGCCAGAGAGAGGCCCCACTACCACATAGCATCTGTAACCGAACAGACCGCTGTTCAAACTCAGTTTGCAAGCAGGGTTAGTTGGATACATCTATTTCCCTTCCTTCATCAGCTTCAATAGGATAAAAAATGAATCGACCTGTAGTCCTCAAGAGCGACAGTGCTTAAGAACCACGTCCAAAATCGCTCGCTACAGGAACAAAAAAATCATTTTAGGAAGATTTTAAGTAGGATTGTTAGGTAACTTGGCTTTCTACCTGTCGTGGTGAGAATCAGATGTCAAGCTATTGGATTAACTTGAATCATAATTCTTAATTCACCACTGGTCTTTGATTTATCCGAAGGAAAGGTTAATGATCGAAAAACCTAAGTTAAGAGAATCTAGGTTCGGGGGTTGGTTACGCTTAGGGAAGGTGTTAGCATCCTAAACGTCCGTAATACTCTACGGGAACCTCTTGTTAATACTTATGTTATCTATTGTACGCTTGCTAAGGGTATCTGATAAAGGAAAAACCTAGGGGTTAGTATCTAAGTATAGTCGCCAAGACATCGCATCTTGTGCCTACGTATCCTGACGGGAGTGGAATCAGAGTATTCGTAGTTCCCCTCAACGAGGGTGAGGAACTCTTGACTGTGGTCAAGGTTCCCGGGGGAGGTAAGTATCCATGGCAAGATAATTACGTGGAGTGCGGTGACTCCAAAGTTATGGTTAAGTTAAAAGGGTAGATTAAGTGTCCATGGTAGAACACATGTATAGAGTGTGGTGACTCCGGTCCTAAGGTTAGGATTTATGAGAAGGACCTAAAGGGTTATGGCGATGCTTAAAAAGCAATCGACTTACAAGGAAAAAAATGGCTCGATGTGAATCGAGAGTTTATTTTGAAAAATGGTTTGAATATACAGGTGAGGAACAAAGATCAACACAACATTGTTACATCATGAGTGCAGGATATGAGTGAGAGAATAGTCAGAACAAGAATCGAAATAAAAGTAAAAATTTTCTTTTTAACTAATCAAAAGATAACTAAATATTTTTTGGATTTTTAAATATAAAAAATATAAACAAAATATCAAGAGAGAAAAGTAAATATTTTTGACATTTTTCTTCAATTTTTTTAACAAATAAACTAAATGAGAAGTTAAGTCCTAAATTAAAATTAACTAACAAAAAAACAATATATTAACAATTTATTAAAAGTAAGATAAAATAAAACTCTAAATAAATCTAATTAACTAATTAATTTTCTAATTAAAACTAATTTAGTTAAAACTAACAAAAAACATGAATTGGGTCAAAAAACCATTGCCAAGGGAGGCCCATCATGGGAGTTAGATTGAACCCGACCCGGTTTGCCTAAAAGCATGATTCACCCCAAATAACCCTAGATCCTAATTTCTAACGGCCAATTCTCAAGCTTCTCTCAAACTCTCACTCATTTTTCTTCATACCCTCAGCCTCTCATCTATCTCATTCGCTCAGCCACCCTCTCCTTTCACCCACACTCCCTTCGTTCGAGCATATTCACGACTAAAAACAACACCAATCACTGCAACGAAGAACCAATTAAAACCAGATTGAAGAAGAATTCAAAGCATGCTTAGCATAAATTTCAAAACAAAACATCACACCAACTATCCATGGCAATAGGCATCAATTAGGAGCATCATCAAACATTTCAAACATGGTAAAACAAAGTAGAATAAAGCAAGGAAAGATTAAGATTTTACCGTATGACGTCGGCGACGGTGGTGTATGGAGGATTCACACGGTCGACAACAGTTTTACGACAACACCCACTTTGAAAAGCTCGACGCAATGGTTCGATGCCGACGATTTCCGGGTATGATTTCTATCCTTTGATGATTGTTTGTGAATCTGTTTGTTGCATGAATCTCCTGCGAAATGCATGTTGGCTGTGCATGAGAGTGAACTTTTTTTGTCAAATTTGTGAATGAATTTTCTGTGGTGAAACTCTGTGATGGTTGTAATGTTTGTGTGTGATGCTGTGATCTGATGTGAGTTTCTCGTTCTTGATATGCTGTTGTTGGTGTGTATTGGTGATGTTTGTGTAGCTGGTGGATGAAATTCTTCTTTGTCAGTGAGTATGGTATGTGTTTCTGATGTTCTTTGGTGCTATGTGGTGTATGTGAATTTTCTGAGTTTGGTGTTTTTCTCAACACATGTGGTGTATGTACGTGAATCTTGGTATGTGGAACTGTGATATGTTTTTTTCTCTGCAATGTGTATGTAATGTTTCCTCTCAGTCCCCCCTAAAATGTATGTGAATCTTGTCCTTTTATAAGCTCCATCCATTATGACATCCATTCTTGCTTTGGAAACAAAATAATGTTGTTCTGGACATGTTGAAAAGCTGTTTTGGAAACAAAGTGAGCTGCTATGAATTTAATGACATCATTTCCATTTTGGTTCAAACATGTTGGAACAAATATTTATTCAACTTAATTTCTCTTAGGATGTTGTCTTGAACATATTGATGATGATGATGATGATTCTATGCGTGTTGTTTTGGAACACACCCTTTATTCACATTAAACTTCTCTTTGAATGTTTGGATTGATGATGTTTGAAAGAAATTGAAAACCGTGTTCGAACTTGTCTGAAGATTGTTTTGGAAAGAAATCAACACTGTTTGGGACATGTTTTGTGTGGATAATGATCATTTCCAATTTAATTCAGACATGCTGAAACATACTTTTTATTCAAATTACTTTTCCCTTGAATGTTGGATTGTTCTTTCCATTTGAACCTATTATGTTTGAGATGCTTGTGTTGTGATTACTGAGATTATGAACTGATTTGAGTTCATTTTGGATAGGTGATTAATATGCTTCAGTATCTCCAACAAGATAGATGGTCCCACTCTGGAAAAAATCTACTAAATTCAAGCTCATAGCTGTATCCACTGGTGTAAACTCAAACAAAATAGTCGTCACCTTTTCACGACACTTTTTTTTGCAATCTCTGCATTCAATGATGAAACCATGTGGGAAAATAGTCCAGATGACATGGCACTACCTGGTCTAGGAAGCATTCAATACATGTGCCAAATATTGATTATTTTTTTTGGTGATATCTCAAACCTTTTGAAGAGTGGTGGCCCATCTGTAGTAGTGATACCTTTGAAACCTTAGGCACCTGGCCGTTTGGTAACACCTTCATTAAATGTAGCTCGTTTGTATTTTGTATTAACGAGTGATTCTCGACATAAGGAGCGAGAAGCTCCCCTTTTATGACTTTCATTGATTTGCAAATGATCTTTTTCATGTCTTTTGTATATAAAACATGACAGGATTTGGTGAGATTGATGTAAGGCATCCTTAATGTAATGGCCTTGTAACACGTCCTCTTTGGAATGGAGATGGTCTTGATCAATTCATATTTTATGAAGAAACAATGTAAACATGATAAACCCCTAATATCCAAAGTAGTCTTCTTTTTTACCTTAGCTTTGAGTTTTCAAACTTTTGATTTTAAATAAGACTTCTTGGATCTTGAAACCACATGGAACTCTCTTGTAACTTGAATAATTTGAATTTTAGATTTTGCGAATTAAAACTCATGGCTGTGAGAAATTGAGAACATTGTAATTGGAATTTTGTAGAAACAATAGTGAATTCAATTGAATTTGTGAAGAACGTGGTCCTTGAATTTCACTTTAAAATCCTTGTAATCTTGACAAGATGAATAATCATGGAACTTGAGACAAACATGGAGCTTGGACTTGAATTTAAACTTCACAATATTTGTGAAACTCTTGTAACCTCGAATTGGTTAGCCCTAGCTTCCAATTAGATCACACACTAATCACATCCTAACAAAGGGCGACCCTTATTCTTCTTGAAACGTATACAAAGCCCTTTGACACATTCTGAGTAAAATGGCCAGTAGAAAACCCTAGAAATCTTTTGAACCATAACCCAACGATCACATCTTGAAGTACCTGACCGTGAGAACTAATATCATCCACACTTGAAATCATTGCACCTGCACAGACCGGTTAGTCACAATAAACACGCACAAAGACTTATGTCCTGAAGATGCTTATGCGGGATGATGCACAAAGATGGTGGAATCTTATGGTCAAAAATTAGGGTTTGACAGATGCCCCTATTTAAGTTTCTTCTATCCGGAGATATGTAGATTGAAATCTTCATCTCGACGTGATAGGAGAGACTTAAATACAAACATGCACAATTTTTGCCCCTAAGATGCCACAAATGCACATGATATGAAATGATATGATATGGTATGAAATGAATGCAAAGACAAGGATCCTGAAGATACACCCGAAACATTCAGAAAAGCAATAAAGGTACGGGGAGATTTGAAGACATATCAGGGGAAACATTATCCAGGAATGGCATTGGAGGAAAAAGACACCAAACATCAAATAATGGCTTTGGATGAAAGGTAAACTCACAATATCTAAGAAGGCATCAGATGAGAATGAGACAAAATAATGTGATCCGAGAAGGCATCGGACACAAAGAAACCAGTCATCCAATAATGGCTTTGAACGAAAGGTACACTCACAATATCTGATAATGGCTTCAAATGAAAGTGAACAAGGTAAAGAAATCAGACATCCAATAATGGCTTTGAATGAAAGGTACAATCACAATATCTAATAATGGCTTTAGATAAGTGTGAACAAGGTAAAGAAATCAGACATCCAATAATGGCTTTAGATGAATATGAACAAAGACTCGATCTGGAAGAACATCAGAAAAAGGGACACATTCAGAAGAGCATCAGATGGTAAAGAAACCAGACATCCAATAATGGCTTTGAACGAAAGGTATAATCACAATATCTAATAATGGCTTTAGATGAATGTGAACAAAGAAAGGATCCAAGAAAACATTGGACAAAGAAACCAGTCATCCAATAATGGCTTTGAATGAAAAGTATAATCACAATATCTAATAATGGCTTTAGATGATTGTGGACAAAGACTACATTCGAGAATGGCATTGAATGCAAAGAAACCAGTCATCCAATAATGGCTTTGAATGAAAGGTACAATCACAATATCTAATAATGGCTTTAGATAAGTGTGAACAAGGTAAAGAAATCAGACATCCAATAATGGCTTTGGACGAATATGAACAAAGATACGATATGGAAGAACATCAGAAAAAGGGACACATCTGGAAGAGCATCAGATGGTAAAGAAACCAGACATCCAATAATGGCTTTGAATGAAAGGTATAATCACAATATCTAATAATGGCTTTAGATGAATGTGAACAAAGAAAGGATCCAAGAAAGCATTGGACAAAGAAACCAGTCATCCAATAATGGCTTTGAATGAAAAGTATAATCACAATATCTAATAATGGCTTTAGATGATTGTGGACAAAGACTACATTTAAGAATGGCATTGAATGCAAAGAAACCAGTCATCCAATAATGGCTTTGAATGAAAGGTACAATCACAATATCTAATAATGGCTTTAGATAAGTGTGAACAAGGCTACATTCAAGAATGGCATTGAATGCAAAGAAACCAATCATCCAATAGTGGATTTGAATGAAAGGTAAACTCACAATATCTAATAATGGCTTTAGATGACTGTGAACAGAGACTACATTCAAGAATGGCATTGAATGCAACAAAACCACAACGTCCAAGAAAACATTGAACGAATGTGAACAAAGATATACCCAAGAAAGCATTGGATAGACGCGATAATATATGTTGGGTAGGTGCCAAGTGAGTTGGACTTAGACCACAAGGTAAGACGTGGATAACGACACGACCTATGGAGAATGCAAATGAGTGCAAATGAGGATGACACTCTTGCTATGCATATGTATATGAAAATATGCAGATGATATATGATCAAATGTAAATGCAGATGTAATGCAGACGTCGACAACACGGCTTAACTCTTTTATGGAGAAGACAAGACTGGAAGACTGATTCCTCAACACGGAGATCGATGCCATTCTGCTTAGGGACTACTGATGCTATTGAACACAATCTCTGCCAGACTGATAACACCACAAGAAAACACAGTTTTAGCGTCGGCCAAAAAGCCCTCGCTAATACAAAAAAACCGACACTAAAGTGGTTTAGCGTCGGCTTAGAGTGGGTGTAGGGGTGGACTTTCCAAAGCTAGAAGTTAATAATTTTAGCGTCGGCCTTTTGTGTGACACTCATGTAGCGTCGGCCCAAAGCCCCACTAAACCCCCACTAATTGCTGACCAAAATTATCTAATTAGTGCGTTAGCGTCGGTTTACTGGGACGTTAAACACTGGCAGGTGTCCTTTTTTAATTGGGTAGAGTGTCATTAAAGTTTTTGCCACGTGCTTTTAGCCAACATGATATACAATAGTAGCGTCGGCCAGAAGGCCGCCACTAATAATATTAGCCAGTGTCTTTTCTGCTGATAGCGTGGGCCACGTGGCCGCCACTAATAATATTAGACAGCTTATTTTCTGCTGGTAGCGTCGGCTACATGGCCGCCACTAAAAACTTCGGTATCACATTTTTTTTGCTTGTAGCGTCGGCCACAAGGCCGCCACTAATACTATTAGACATCGTATTTTTTTCCTTGTAGCGTCTGCATCGTGGCCGCCACTAATCCTATTAGACAGCGTATTTTTTGCTTTTAGCGTCGGCATCGTGGCCGCCACTAGTAATTAAAATTACCATATTTTGATGGTGGCGTCGGTCGTATGGCCGACACTACTGCTATTATTGTTGGTTTGGTTTAATTTGAATTCGTCACGTTCGCTTTATACCAGCGCCACTCAAACCACCTGTTCTGATCAAGACCTGTTTTACAATACCACAATTCAGGTGATCCAAAAAAATTTTACTTACAAATACATAATCTGAATACACCAACATCAATATATTAATGAGTTCCAAAATACATCAACATCAATATATGAATGAGTTCCAAAATACATCAACATCAATATATTAATCAATCCACAATTCAGGTGATCCAAAACAAATTAACTTACAAATACATAATCTGAATACACCAACATCAATATATTAATGAGTTCCAAAATACATCAACATATTAGTGAGTTCCAAAATACTAGTGAGTTCCAAAATACTGATAATCTCCTAAACGATCTACATACTAATCATGATAACCAACATCAACTTCCTCATCATCATCCTCATAATCCTCCTCCTCCTGCAACATCCAAAATAAATAGTCATGAGTCAGACACATAAAAATTCAAGTGATAAAGTCTCAGTAGAGATGACCAAAACAGTATCAAATTGAAGATAGCTCAATAAAGATCCCACTGCATAACATGTGCAGAATTTTGTAGAAAAAAAATGTTGCCAAACAGTGATTATAGGGCTTATAAGGACTGGTGTGTAGCAGAATTTAGACAAATCACTAATTTCCGCTATCCGCAATCGGCAACAGTGCAATAACTATACTATCTAGAAATGAATGACATAACATCTAGAAATCAAGCATATTTCAACTCAGTCCATAACATCTAAAAATACTAACAATAAAAAATTGCAAGAATTCAGATTCAAAACATGAACTAAATATTCATATCGCATCAATTTTAAACTATAACCGTCAAAAGATGATTAACAATTCACATTAACTCAAAGAAAAATTGAACGTACCGAATCGTTATAATCAGGATGACCACTCACAGGAGCACTCGAATGACCCGCCTGAAGAGAATGCAACATGTCAAATTTCTTTGACAATTCATCAAATTTCTTTGATAATTCATCTGTCCGCGCATTAGCCCGTGCAGCCTCTTCACGTGCAGCAGCAGCTTCGGCTCTGGCAGCCTCAATGGCCTGGTTATCGGCTTCTCTATGTGGATTTGTAATTGACACCTGAGTCAAAAAGTTTACTCCATATCTTATGTTACGTGCCAATTGTCCAGTGCCATAACATCGCCCCCGTGTTTTACCCCCTGCGGCTTCTTTCCAAATTTGTATTCTTGTTGATCCTTCCACTTCATCACCAACTTGTGTCAAGCTATTGCAGAATTTTTCCTGTACATAGCACACACATTAGATCCTAATGCAACTACCACCTTAAAACAGTGTATGTTTTTCCTCTGTCAGTTGCATAAATCAGTTAGAAACTAGTGTTCCAGTATGCATTGATTAATAAAATAACCAAAAAAAACATTTACCAACTAATCCATGCCAATAACATTGTGAGTTTAAGTTACTGGTATGTGTAACTTTTGAGTAGTTCTTTGAATATAATTCAGAGTACCATATCTTTATACGCATTCATCATTGGGCATATCCACAAGACACTATGAAATTTCTCCAGAGGGAATAGAGTCAGCATAATAGGTAGTCATCAATTGAGAAGGAAATCCACAAGAAGTGAAAAGTGAAAAGCGAAAAGCAGAAATAAACAAGTTAAAGTAATCAATTTCAAGATAAAACAAATAGCATGGTAAATTTGCAGATGAAAATAATACATTGGAAAATCAAGCACAACAACAACAACAACAACCAAATATTTAATAAAATATGATTGCCAAAATTCAACAATAATTAAAATGTGTTAAACATAAACGATAAATGCAGACAGAGAAGAAATAAGAATTTGTGTTCTAGCTTAGAAATAAAAATGCAATAGCACAGCATTGTTGTTAGCGGAAAATAGCACACTCTAGAGTTTATTTCAGTCCTGTTGGGAATAGTTGATAACAGAGAGCGAATACTATAATTTAGAGATGGCCCTAGGACACTGTTCTATAGATGGAGTTTCTGCAACAGCATACTGTCGTTATACAGTGTGAACATGGTAACTATAGCAGAAACCCCTCTTGCAATGATGGCATCTCTATGTGATATGGTATGGCTTAGCTCAATCTACATAAAAAAGGAAACATTGCCCTCAGATGTCTGGGCTAATGTACTAGAGATGTTGAGCTTCTGCAACAGCATACTAGTATTGTAATACAGTATGTATGTATGTACAGGATTTCTTAAAAATCCTTTTTGCAATAACAATTTATTCAATTGACAGAAAAAAGGAAAGACAGCGCCCTCAGATCTGATACCTGAACAAAAATCATGTACAGGATTTACAATGGTTTCATTCACAACCTTCTTGCAACATAGATAGATAGATATAGATATTGAGAGCGAGAGAGACAGAGATAAAAAGAATGATCATGATTCACATTCACATACACATTTAGAGATAGAGAGAGAGAGATCCATAGAGAAAGAGTGCTGCAAAGTGAGTTATAAAGAAAACAATGTAGCTGCTCAATAGTCTATTTATACATCACTGGGCAGCATAGGATAGCATAACATAGAAGAAAAGTTGCTACATTTTGAGTTATATTTGAAAGAGTAAACTTGTGTAATATAAAATCAAGGGAAAACGAAAATGAGTCCTAAAGCAATAGGTAAACGGGAAAAACAAACTAATTAACGGGATTCATATAATACTACACAGTTTTTTTGTACAAATATAATAACAATAGTTGTTGAAATGAATAAATCAAGTAACGAAAACAAAGAAAAATGGTGACAGAGAGCATCATATCTACAAGCCTATTGTTCTCAGTTGAGATACCATCATCAATGTTTAACAATGTGAAAAGCTGTGTGTATGAAATAGTAGTGAAAACCCTAAATCAATAATCAAAGAGGTATGTGCACAAGACTGTGAGATAAATGGCTATCATATACAAAAAAAACAGCAAAGTGATAATCAATGCAAAGCGATAAATCAGAAGTTACACAAGGTAAGCAAACTTACATGTGTTGCCGCTGCACGAGCGTCAACCCACTCCCCATTCTTCTTTTTATGGGTGGCAATGAAAATCTCATCTGGATGTGCAGGTCGATTGAGTTTTTTAGCCTATCATTAGAGGTAGTATATACGGTCACAATGTATATCAAATATAATTATATTAACAAATTGTAATTACAAAGTATTTATATACCAATTCTAGTGCAACATCATGGTGAGCTCTACGACCTGTTGTATGGACTGCCCCACCTTTGGTAGATCCACGATTAATCTTATTTTGTTGGGATACAGCTTTGAATTCATCTGTCTTCCACTTGTCTAGAAGATACGTCCATGTATCTGCACCCATCCAACCCAGCTTCCGCCCCTTTTCTCTAGCCTTTCGTTGTATATCAGACAGTCGTTTTCCACATTTCTGATGAAACAATTCTTCCATATTTGCATCATCACAACTGTCCCAACACACAAGCCTCTGACAAAATAAACAAATAATAAATAAAACTCAATAGTATACATCATCATCAAACTACTAAAAAACAAATTTCATGTCTTACTTTAAATTCATTGAACCATTCCTTTCTCACGGCATCTCTTCTGTCACGTTTCAGCTCACCATAATTAACGAAGGTTCCTCGATAATTCTTTTCAATAACTTTTTGAACCATTGCGGCAACAAGATCACTTGGATGTAACCTACATATAAACAAAAATATTATTAGATGATAAATATGGTGAACGCATACAAACGTACTATTCTTCTCCATAACCTACTCACAACCTATCTCTATAGAATTGAATACAACTAACTAACTCAACAAACAAACTAAAAGATTGAAATGAACAATAATCAGTTATTAAAGTACTAATTAACATCATTAACAAAAAGTACTACAGGCAAATAACAGAAATAACAGGTGTTCAAGATTTAGCAAAATGGACATCTTCTTGCCCAAGATTTCAAGCAACCAGAATCTACTCGGATGCAGATTTCAAGCAACCAGAATCTGCATTAAAAAAATAAGTGCTTCAAAGTCTCCCCCTTATCTGAGCACAAACTACAACAAAAGGGCATATGCAGGTTCGTCAAACACAAATTGTCATCTGTTGACAATTTACCATAAGTTAATCTCCAAAATAGAATTGATTTTAAGGGTGGAATTGAATAATTCCATATGTGGTTTTGACTGATAGCTCCATGTTACTAGCTGGCTCTTAAACCTTCATATCCCTTTCAATGGATAGATGAACACACATGTGATAAGATGAGGCAGATCATAGCATATCTAGACCAAGCTTGGAGGTAGGATTATGGAATTTCCCTCAATGATATCCTGAAACATGGCCTTCAAGTTATGACGCAAGTTAGAAGGAACCTGCATGATGTTAACCACACTTTGATAATACCTATTGTCTAACCACAAGCTAATATGATTCCCTTTCCTAATCAACCAGTCTGAATGTTGACCCAATTCATCAATAAAATCCTTGCTACCTGTCCAGGCAAATAACAAAAAGTTGCTATTGAATAAATTTAATTGTTAAATTATCCATTGTGAATGTTTTATTTTGTTTCTGTTAATGACTACATGCACTACTCTGTAATGTAATGGTTTAATTATGGTTGGTAATTAAATAGTTTATTGAAGAATCTACAAACATAATTAAGTCTTTGATTGTAAGTTTATTCACTTTAAATGAGTGAGTTTTTAATAATGCAAATGCAACACTCATTGACAGTATGATACCAAAATGGAGGAAGCAAACAAACTATCAAAACACTATCAAAGGAGAATTTAGAGGAATATACTTGAACAAGGAGAATTTAGAGAAATATAAATTGGACTTGTATTACACTTACGCATTAGATTTTTCCACAATATAGATCTTCGGTTTTTGCCCACCGTCGTGTTGTTGCTCTTCATTAGAAAGTGTTTGGGGAGGACTTTGCGACTGAGGCTGCGGCTGCGGCTGAGGCTGAGGCTGAGTATATCCTGGAGTAGGAATGAATATGAACTCCTCAGAAATCGGGTTTTCCAGTTCAGGCTGAGTAGGTGGTGGTGTTGGGTTTGTTAGAATCGGTACTGGAGGCTGGAGGAATGAATATGAACCGAAAACGGAAACGTATTCATCATAAAAATCAGGTGTTCGAGGCAAGCATCACAATTTATAAGGTTGTTTCCAAAACAAGTTCTACATAAGTTAATTGGAAATTGAAAGTTTTTCTGGGCGGAAGCTTATATAAAGAGGCAAAGCAGTTTTCACATTGACACGAGCAGGAAAATCAGAAATATCAATCACATACAGCATCACTCACAGCTACCAGAACAATCAGTTTTTCACCAGTTCACAAAAAAAAAAGGCAAGGCAGAAGAACCATGAGATACACGCAGAGAAAAAAGTAAAACTATCACACTTAATTGCACACTCAATTTAAGAAAGAAAGGATGCAATTGAGATAAACACTAACCTGCATGGAGAAGTTAAATGTCATAAACTCCACAAAAGGCTTTAGACCATAGTAAGCAGCACCAACTCCAATCCCAGTAAATCCAGCCTGCATTATATTTAATGAACATTATATTTGAACAAATTACACCATGTAAATAGCTGCAACCATGTATAAATCCCGTTTTTTCCTAGGAACTATCTGTCAAAAAAATTTCATACAAAGTCCACTCATTGGTTTAACTTTGAAAAATGGAAATAAACCGAGAAGAAAAAAGTGTAACAAAAAGTGAGATACTAAAGTATCAATTTTAAGTTGCCACTTAAGAGTTAAGAAGCAGGAAAATATTTTCATGTTCAACAAGCAATTTTTGCAAAATATAAGTTAGCAAAAGCTTGCATAAGGAAGACATTCCAACATGACACCCCCCAATGTTATTGATGGCGGACCATGTCAAAGAGCCAAAATTTTGACATATGGCTCTGCAATCCACATATCCGCCATGGCTGATATCTGACAACACTTCACCCCATGCCATCATATTACCAAAATTTGAATTTGTTTATTTCTATTAGATGGTTTCACTATCCGCTCGAACAATAAAATTTGTACCAATTCACAAACACTAGTAAATAAACCTTAAAACAATGACGGGCGGGATTAATATGTTTAAGAAATGTAAACATTGAAAGCGAGAGACAATAGCATCATTAAGCTCTTTCTTCTCAATACTTGTGAAACTGATTGTGAGAGTTTATAGAAATAAAATATGACAATTTTAATTGTCCCTAATATGCATACATTATACACCAACATGTTAGCTTTTAGACATGTGGTATGCTGCAAAATATCATGGGTCTGTTAACTTTCCCACTCAACTCTGCTGAAGTAACTAAATAAACTAAACTCAACTCTGCTGAAGTAAAAGCAGTAACAGAAACAGGAACATACATCACTTACACATAACTCTTCCAATTAGCATTTCAAATTTTGCAAAAACTAACGACTTTCCACTAAGTGTAGACACACAAGGGCATCATAAGAAAGGAAAGGCACATAAAAAAACAAAGGAAGCTTCCTTCATATAGTGACTCACACACAACAGACAATGACAAAACATATATACTCTCACGCATTCTAGTAAATCCTCCATTCTCGTATTATCTATCTCCCACATTTTGTTTTGGGCCTCATTAATGTCTTTCTCTGGTACTTTTTTTGTGTTATGTCAAATCTTTAACTGGCTTTGATTCTTTTTTTCTTTTTATGGTAAGGTTTCAGTTGCACCCTTCTGAAATTTCAACCATGTCGTTTTGAATGATGACCAAATTTTTATTGTGTTATTATAGCTTGAAACTATGTCTGCTTATGTACATCAAATGGAGCAGCAGCACTCTGGAGTTAATCTTTCAGACAATTCTGGTATGCCGTGACAGTTCACGGTTTAATCGATTGAACCGTTTGGTTAGGTTTTTAATCGTTTGTAACTTTTTTCTGTCTTGACAGATACATCAAGCCATTATGGTATAGACTCGGGATTCTACATGTCATCTTTTACAGCAACAATTTTCATCAACAATTCTACATGACTCGGGATTCTACATCTCTTCTCAGGTGCATGAATCTGCAACTCAAGTTGATTTGATGATACCACATACATGAAGACAAGGTTGCGGTTAGCAGACTACTATTATATAGGAGTTCTGGCTACTGATGAAGACTAGTGTCTTGTTTTTTAGAATGTTAACGTAAATATTAAAAGATTCATCAACAATTCTATGCTTAGTCTTGAAAAATTTGAAAGAGTAAGTGATGTTTAGTAAACTATTGTTTCTAGTATAATGCTTTGTTTTCTACCTCAAATTTCTTCTACATTTTGTACTTGCAGTCTGTTCTATGTTAAGTTCTTTCTGGACAGACATACCTCTGTTATCACAACATTGTACAAAAAGATATCAAACCTTTTAATTTTCAATTTGAATACCACCAAGATGAACCTCCTACAGCTAAGGTATGTGGTATTCATGCACCCAAAACTTGAATTAATAATGTATGATACTATACTTATTCTATTCCAACTATTACATCTTATCAGAATTGTGCAACAGTCTATCAACATATAAACAAGCATGACTAATGAACTATTACAACTTATCAGAATTGTGCAACATATGAAAGAAGCATGACTAATGAACTTAACAGATTTTGCATCAACATATACACAATTCAAACTAACAGTTAAGTCACTCACAGTTTAACAATTCGAACTCGTTCTCAGCTGTTCCTGCTTTTTTGGTTCGTCTCGGTTTCTCTCTTCAATCGCGGCCTCTTTCTGCAGCAGATTTGAAGCTAACTGTCACCAATATCCTAACATTCACACCAGTTAACACATTAACACATTAACATAGAAAGCAGAGAATCGAAGCGGAGAATCCGAACAATGAATCGGTTCGACAAATCGAAACGACGAATCAAAAAGACGAATAAAGGGAGATTCGAACCTGAAAATTGATTTCTTTGATGAAGAGAATCAAAGAGACAAATCCTTGAAGCGATGAGAAGCTGAATCGAGAACCTGAAACAATGAGAAATAGTGAGTATGAGAAGAACTGAAACGAGAATCTGAAACTCAAAATCAAATAACAAACCCTAAGAGATTATTGTGAATGATTTGGGAATGATTTTTGGGTTTGATTTTTAGGTTTGTGACGGGAATGATTTCTGGATTTTTGAGGTTGAAGGAGACGAAAGAAAGAAAGAAATGAGACGAAAATACTTTATAATTTTTATTTAATAAAAACTTTAGTTTATTAATTTGGTGGGGAACTGCAATTTTTTCGCACCAATAGTAGCGTCGGCCACGGCCGACGCAACAGTTAAAAAATAAATAATTATTTATAACAATATAGAAAAAGAGGCAAATGAAAATGGGGCGGGGAAATGAAATTTTTTGGCATCAATGATAGCGTCGGTCCTAGCCGACGCTAATATAAAAATATCACAAAAAATAAATAATTATTTAAAACAATATAGAAAAGGAGGCAAATGAAAATGGTGGGGGGAAATGAAATTATTTCGCACCAATAATAGCGTCGGCCCTAGCCGACGCCATGTTTAAAATAATAAAAAAAATATACTTTCAAGCGACTGTTGACTACCGTCGGCTACAACCGACGCTACTATTAATGATCTTTTAAAAAAATAAAGCAAAATAATTTTTCCCTCGTAGCGTCGGCTTATGGGGACACTTAGCCGACACTAATAGCGTAGGCGTCGTGGCCGACGTTATATTTTTAATGCTAAAACGTGATTTTCTTGTAGTGTAAATTGTATCAATTTTTTGGTCCTTGTAGGAAGGATGGAAAGCTGCATGGGGATTCTTTAAGTTAATTGCCCCCAGCTTAGCTGACTGTTGTAGATGAACTGATCATTGCTTCAGCTGGGTTGATGTTGGAAATGACTGTTTCACCGTGCTCTTGGAAAGCTTGCCCCAGTTTGAGTCTTGAAAAATCTCCTGGATAAACCAATTCTGAGAAGGACTTACACTGAACCACAAATCCTGAGCTGATTCTCAACAGGATCTGGAAGAAACTTGCCCCTGATTGGATCACCGACCAAGTTTCTCAAATGTTTGAAAATTCCTTAAGGAAAGCCAGTTTGCAAAAAAAAATGTTCATACAAACATAGTAAATGTAAAGTTCATGCAACTTTTGAAATCAAAATCATTTTCAGAAAGATGCAAAGTACAATGAGTCATCGGTCAGAACACGGCGGTTCAAGACACTAAAGTGAAAAGTTTAAGCAAAAGGTGTAGTGCCAAAACAAATGATCCGCAAAGATCTTTAGGAGTCAGTTTACGCAACCTTGCTGTAGTATGCTTTCAAAATAACCTTACTTCAATTAGGTCTTTTGAGAGTTGTAACGTGGCCTGGTTCACGGTTTAAGAAACAAAAGATAAAGGCTCAAAGTTTATTTGTACCCACCCAATCTTCGCGATGATCTTCAGTCCTACGCTCAGTTAACTCAGACCATGCACTCGGGTTCCCATAGGTTGAAAATTACGCTGATGATAATAATGATGGTTCAGAAGTTAAGGGACTTTTGAGGTGACAGTCACTGCTTCCTTACAACATTTGGTTGTCATACAGGCTTGTTCTGATTTCTCTATGTATAAAGTAAGGTCATGAGCTTCCCATCTTTCTTAGCTTTTGCCTCGAAAGGGACTCGGCTCATTCTTTGAGTAAGGATTTCTTGACGAAATAACTTGTACAACATTGATTCGTTTCATTTGGAAGAGTTGAAAGTTTGTGACTACCTGGCTTAATGATTACAATGAACCATCATTGGCTTCTGACCTGAAAGACATCTTCGACACTTGATTGCTGTGTACGAAGGAAAAAATGCAAACTTTTGTTGAAAGGTGTTTTGTATGAAACTCTTGTATTTGAATGCACAATCAAGTTACTGAGAACTACCCTGCCCCAGGTTAAGATTGCGGGTTTTTTTTGGTACAGAAAGAAACTCCTACTTCAAGGCTCAAAGGGGTTGACGAGGGGTTATCTTCCTTATTTCTCTAGTGTTTGGGAATTGAAACAATGCCTTACATCGTCAGCAAAGTTTTGATTTGAAAGCATACCAACATCAATTATGGGTATTTACGTTTTCATCATCCTCCCTCCAATCTTTGCATAATAGAAAGAAAATGGAAAAGAGATAAAATATTTTTTGTTTTTTTTTGTTTTTTTTTCGAAAAGGAAAGCATAAAGATGTAAATAGCAGACACAACTGAATTGAATCCAAAATTTGCAATGCTCATTTTATTAATTATGAAAGTATAAACATAAATCGAAAGCAAACAGCTAATACAAATAAGGAAAATGCAAACAATAAGAAACATGGTCTAGTGACTAATCAGAAACAAGAGTGAGATGTCCTGTCTAAAACACTGAAGTCTGTTGAAGTCAACTGAAGCTTCACTTGCATGCCCTGGAAAAGGATTGTTCTTGACATTTGGATTGGTGTCACGAAAGGAGAGAATACCAATTCTGATCAGCTCTTGTACTCTAGCCTTCAACGCAAAGCAACCTTCCAAGTTATGACCTGCACCACCTTGATGGTATTCACAATGAAGATCGGTCCTATAGCCGGCTAGAAGAGGATTTGGAGGAGGAGGCAGAGGCCTTGTGGTAATCAAACCTTTTTGAACCAGACCAGGATATAGTTCAGTGTATGTCATTGGAATAGGATCAAAATTATTCCTATTACGATACTGACTCTGTCCAACAGCTGGACGTTGAGGAGCTTGAGCTGGTCGTGGAGCAGCAACAACAGGAGTAACAGCAGCAACAGCGGAGTGATCACTATACTGGGGTTGAGCACGAGGCCTTCTGGTTTCAAACATAACAACATTGGTATGGTCTTCTCTCTTCTTCTGGAAATTCCCATAGGATTTCTTAGCTCTATTAGAAAATTCAACAGCCTTGGATACTTTACCATTCTTAAGTCCTTCCTCGAATCTCTGACCAATAGTAACTAAATCCGTGAAATTGGAGGAAACACTACCAATCATTTTCTCCTAGTAGAATGGAGATAAAGTGTCCATAAACATTCCAGTCAATTCCTTCTCTGCCAAAGGAGGTTCAACTTGAGAAGCCAACTCTCTCCAACGCTGAGCATATTCCTTGAAAGACTCTTTATCCTTCTGAGACATGTTTTGCAGCTGACGGCGGTCAGGAGCCATGTTGAGGTTATACTTATATTGCTTCATGAAGGCATTAATAAGATCTTGAAAACAGTGAATGTTGTTCCGTTCAAGATTCATATACCATTTGAGAGAAGCTCAACTCATACTATCTTGAAAACAATGGATAAGCAACTTCTGATTCTTGGCATGAGCAGCCATCTTTCGGGTATACATGACCAAATGATCTCTTGGACAAGAATCACCTTTGTACTTCACAAAATCGGGAGTCTTGAATTTAGCAGACATAACAAAGTCAGAAACCAAACCCATGTTTTCTGCATCAATGTTGAAGAAATCAGTACCCTCTACGGCTTTAAGTCTCTTGTCTATAGTTTGAAAATGTTCACGGACAATCGCGGGTTCAACAAAATCTTCATGGTCTTCACCCTGAGCACTGACAGCATTATACTTATAAAGAGGGTTCTCAAATAGAGGTCGAGTGGTCTGGGCCACAGCATGAACCACGGGTCTAGGCTCGGAGAAAACTGGAACTTGAAACACTGGTCTGGAAGTCTGACCAATCATAGCAGTAGATGCAAGATGTGGATAATAGTCGGGAGGTAAACCAAACTCTGGCCAGGTTGAAGGTGGAACCTGAACAGGATGAGGATCAGCATTTGAAACTTCCTGAATGACAGTCTTTTGGGGTGGTTCTCCTCTAGCAATCAAAACTTGAAGCATCTCTGTGAGCTTGGTCATGCATGACTTAAGGTCATCGATCTCCATTCGGATCTCTGCATTATGTGTTTCTTGCTCCGACATCATGCATCTATAGTTAGCTCTAGTCCAATATCTGTGTCGAGGAATCAGCTTGACGATTCACAAGTGACACTGGAACATATAGACAACTGGAAATGAGTTGCTGGACAAACGGACACATGCAATGAATCATGCAAAGATGCAAATGATATGCAATGCGATGCAATGGTTTCAAGGAACTCAAAAGTAGGTTGTAAACATTTCGGGAAAAAAAGTTTCATTTTATAATCCATGATTTTTATTGATTTTGCAAGGGAAAGAACAATTGAGTTTCTTGAAACCGAATGGTGATTCATGAATGCATGAATGGATACATAGACAAGTATACACATATAGAGGCCAACAAGCTAAGGCTTAGGTTTGAAGATCACGATCATGGAGCCATGGTCTACCCTTCCCAAGGTGTGTACTACAATTTCAAATGTACCTGCCGAACGGGTTCTACAAAGTTCCCAGAGTCTACAATCCATCTTTCGGATATTATTGATTTTCCAAATCACTTGGTAGTCAATAATATTCTCAAGAGAATCTCATCTGAGTGTAATATCGCGTAGCGACTATTGCAGAAATAGACTCCCGCATAGTCCCCACACTACATCCTAATAGGCCAAGTTGGGTTAAAGGTAACTACGGTCCCCAGCCTCGATGGCCTTTAGTTCGAAATAGTATTGTCTTCACGAATGGACTCGTTGAACAATATTAAATTCGAGAGGGCCTAAACTGAGTGGTGAAGTCTCAATTCAACTTCTTCAGGAATCGACTCCCTCAAAGTATCCTTGAATTCTCACAGTCCTATCATATTTTTTACTCTAGTCCGGGTGTAGGACTTATCTCACCACACAAATAGTAACCCTGCACACAGAAAACCCAAGAATAACAAGTATATATACAGATATAAAGATATATATGCAAACAAGCAAATAAATAACATAGATATAAACAAGTTAGGGGAAACCCTCGAAAAATCCCCAATGAAGTCGCCATTTCTGTCGCGGTGAGAATCGGATGCCAAGCTATTGGATTAACTTGAATCATAATTCTTAATCCACCACTGGTCTTTGATTTATCCGAAGGAAAGGTTAAAGATCGAAAAACCTAAGTTAAGAGAATCTAGGTTCGAGGGTTGGTTACGCTTAGGGAAGGTGTTAGCATCCTAAACGTCCGTAATACTCTACGGGAACCTCTTGTTAATACTTATGTTATCTATTGTATGCTTGCTAAGGGTATCTACTAAAGGAAAAACCTAGGGGTTAGTATCTAAGTATACTCGCCAAGACATCGCATCTTGTGCCTACATATCCTGACGGGAGTGGAATCAGAGTATTCGTAGTTCCCCTCAACGAGGGTGAGGAACTCTTGACTGTGGTCATGGTTCCCGGGGAGGTAAGTATCCATGTCAAGATAATTACATGGAGTGCGGTGACTCCAAAGTTATGGTTAAGTTAAAAGGGTAGATTAAGTGTCCATGGTAGAACACATGTATAGAGTGTGGTGACTCCGGTCCTAAGGTTAGGATTTATGAGAAGGACCTAAAGGTTGATGGTGATGCTTAAAAAGCAATCGACTTACAAGGGAAAAAATGGCTCGATGTGAATCGAGAGTTTATTTTGAAAAATGGTTTGAATATACAGGTGAGGAACAAAGATCAACACAACATTGTTACATCATGAGTGCAGGATATGAGTGAGAGAATAGTCAGAACAAGAATCGAAATAAAAGTAAAAATTTTCTTTTTAACTAATCAAAAGATAACTAAATATTTTTTGGATTTTTAAATATAAAAAATATAAACAAAATATCAAGAGAGAAAAGTAAATATTTTTGACATTTTTCTTCAATTTTTTTAACAAATAAACAAAATGAGAAGTTAAGTCCTAAATTAAAATTAACTAACAAAAAAACAATATATTAACAATTTATTAAAAGTAAGATAAAATAAAACTCTAAATAAATCTAATTAACTAATTAATTTTCTAATTAAAACTAATTTAGTTAAAACTAACTAAAAACATGAATTGGGTAAAAAAACCATTGCCAAGGGAGGCCCATCATGGGAGCTGGATTGAACCCGACCCGATTTGTCTAAAAGCATGATTCACCCCAAATAACCCTAGATCCTAATTTCTAACGGCCAATTCTCAAGCTTCTCTCAAACTCTCACTCATTTTTCTTCATACCCTCAGCCTCTCATCTATCTCATTCGCTCAGCCACCCTCTCCTTTCACTCACACTCCCATCGTTCGAGCATATTCACGACTAAAAACAACACCAATCACTGCAACGAAGAACCAATTGAAACCAGATTGAAGAAGAATTCAAAGCATGCTCAGCATAAATTTCAAAACAAAACATCACACCAACTATCCATGGCAATAGGCATCAATTAGGAGCATCATCAAACATTTCAAACATGGTAAAACAAAGTAGAATAAAGCAAGGAAAGATTAAGATTTTACCGTATGGCGTCGGCGACGGTGGTGTATGGAGGATTCACACGGTCGACATCAGTTTTACGACAATACCCACTTTGAAAAGCTCGACGCAATGGTTCGATGCCGATGATATCCGGGTATGATTTCTATCGTTTGATGATTGTTTGTGAATCTGTTTGTTGCATGAATCTCCTGCGAAATGCGTGTTGGCTGTGCATGAGAGTGAACTTTTTTTGTCAAATTTGTGAATGAATTTTCTGTGGTGAAACTCTGTGATGGTTGTAATGTTTGTGTGATGTTGTGATCTGATGTGAGTTTCTCGTTCTTGATATGCTGCTGTTGGTGTGTATTGGTGATGTTTGTGTAGTTGGTGGATGAAATTCTTCTTTGTCAGTGAGTATGGTATGTGTTTCTGATGTTCTTTGGTGCTATGAGGTGTATGTGAATTTTCTGAGTTTGGTGTTTTTCTCAACACATGTGGTGTATGTACGTGAATCTTGGTATGTGGAACTGTGATATGTTTTTTTCTCTGTAATGTGTATGTGTTGTTTCCTCTCAGTCCCCCCTAAAATGTATGTGAATCTTGTCCTTTTATAAGCTTCATCCATTATGACATCCATTCTTGCTTTGGAAACAAAATAATGTTGTTCTGGACATGTTGAAAAGTTGTTTTGGAAACAAAGTGATTTGCTGTAAATTTAATGACATCATTTCCATTTTGGTTCAAACATGTTGGAACAAATTTTTATTCAACTTAATTTCTCTTAGGATGTTGTCTTGAACATATTGATGATGATGATGATTCTATGCGTGTTGTTTTGGAACACACCCTTTATTCACATTAAACTTCTCTTTGAATGTTTGGATTGATGATGTTTGAAAGAAATTGAAAACCATGTTCGAACTTGTCTGAAGATTGTTTTGGAAATAATTCAACACTGTTTGGGACATATTTTGTGTGGATAATGATCATTTCCAATTTAATTCAGACATGCTGAAACATACTTTTTATTCAAATTACTTTTCCCTTGAATGCTGGATTGTTCTTTCCATTTGAACCTATTGTGTTTGAGATGCTTGTGTTGTGATTACTGAGATTATGAACTGATTTGAGTTCATTTTGGATAGGTGATTAATATGCTTCAGTATCTCCAACAAGATAGATGGTCCCACTCCGGAAAAAATATACTAAATTCAAGCTCATAGCTGTATCCACTGGTGTAAACTCAAACAAAATAGCCGTCACCTTTTCACGACACCTTTTTTGCAATCTCTGCATTCAATGATGAAACCATGTGGGAAAATAGTCCAGATGACATGGCACTACCTGGTCTAGGAGGAATTCAATACATGTGCCAAATATTGATTATTTTTTTTGTGATATCTCAAACCTTTTGAAGAGTGGTGGCCCATCTGCAGTAGTGATACCTTTGAAACCTTAGGCACCTGGCCGTTTGGTAACACCTTCATTAAATGTAGCTCGTTTGTATTTTGTATTAACGAGTGATTCTCGACATAAGGAGCGAGAAGCTCCCCTTTTATGACTTTCATTGATTTGCAAATGATCCTTTTCATGTCTTTTGTATATAAAACGTGACAGGATTTGGTGAGATTGATGTAAGGCATCCTTAATGTAATGGCCTTGTAACACGTCCTATTTGGAATGGAGATGGTCTTGATCAATTCATATTTTGTGAAGAAACAATGTAAACATGATAAACCCCTAATATCCAAAGTATTCTTCTTTTTGACCTTAGCTTTGAGTTTTCAAACTTTTGATTTTGAATAAGACTTCTTGGATCTTGAAACCACATGGAACTCTCTTGTAACTTGAATAATTTGAATTTTAGATTTTGCGAATTAAAACGCATGGCTGTGAGAAATTGAGAACATTGTAATTGGAATTTTGTAGAAACAATAGTGAATTCAATTGAATTTGTGAAGAACATGGTCCTTGAATTTCACTTTAAAATCCTTGTAATCTTGACAAGATGAATAATCATGGAACTTGAGACAAACATGGAGCTTGGACTTGAATTTGAACTTCACAATATTTGTGAAACTCTTGTAACCTAGAATTGGTTAGCCCTAGCTTCCAGTTAGATCACACACCAATCACATCCTAACAAAGGGCGACCCTTATTCTTCTTGAAATGTATACAAAGCCCTTTGAGACATTCTGAGTAAAATGGCCAGTAGAAAACCCTAGAAATCTTTTGAACCATAACCCAACGATCACATCTCGAAGTACCTGACTGTGAGAACTAATATCCTCTACACTTGAAATCATTGCACCTGCACAGACTGGTTAGTCACAATAAACGCGCACAAAGACTTATGTCCTGAAGATGCTTATGCGGGATGATGCACAAAGATGGTGGAATCTTATGGTAAAAAATTAGGGTTTGACACTACCAGTTCAACTTCTTCTTGATTCAAGGATGATCATTTGAGGATGGGTAGCATGGTGTCTCTGTTTGTTCCTTGGAAGTTCCTTGACATTTCTGCATCTGAAGACGAATCCTCCAAGGCCACCTACAACTTGGGGGAAAATACAAAGCAACCGAAATCCTTTGTGGATGCGGTTAATAATGTGTGTGACATTCCGTTAAGCCAGTTACCGAAGGCCTGTGTTAAAGGGGATCGCTTAGCTATAGTTATTCCTGAAGAGGAGTATCAACTGGGGGTCGAAGCTTGTAAACATAATTTACACGGTCGTATCATTTGGCCCAAGGGTTCTGCGCCTTTGACTGTGTTGAGTCTTAACAACAAGCTGCTTAGCCTCTGGAAATCTATTGGCAAATGGGGGATTACCTCTCTTGGTAAAGGTTATTTTGAATTTTCCTTTTCATCCCTCGAAGATGTTAGAAGAGTCAGGTCAATTACATCGTGGAATCTTAACCCAGGTTTTCTCAAGCTTTTCCCTTGGACTACTGATTTCAACCCTTGTGCCCTCAAACAGTCTTCCGCCCAGGTGTGGATTCGTATTCATGGGTTGGCACGGGAATATTGGAGACCTAAGATTGTCTTTGCCATTGCTAGTAGTGTGGGTACGCCATTATGTACAGACTCTGCCTCAAACAAATGTTGCTTCGATAGACTTTTCAGACACTTTGTCCAGGTTTTGGTGGATCTGGATCTGTCGTAAGAGCTTCGTTATAAAGTTTTGGTGGAAAGGAAGGGTTATGCCTTCTTTGTTGAGATGGAATACGAAAATCTTCCAGAGTTTTGCTCCCACTGTAGTCAAGTAGGCCGTTGCTTTGAAAATTGCAAACGGAGAAACAATGAGGGTTTCAACGAGGGTGGTAATCATATTCCTAAAAAACCTTTGAAGAAAACGTTTGTTCAAGTTTTGAAAAAGACCCTGATTGAGGGGGAGGCGGCAACTTTAGAAAATGATCTTGGGAATACGTCTGCCATGGTTCAGGAGCAGATTGAAATTGGCAATGAAAATGTCGTGGTAACATTTAATGGTGATAATCGCAATGCTGCTGACGACACGAATGTGCCTTTGAATCAGGTTGAGGAGGTTGACGACCTTGTTGAGGAAATTATTGTGGTTGAGGAGAACATAGACATTGACCAACTCCCTTTATCAAATACAGTTCTTAATCCTGTTGACTCTGGGAGTTTTGTTTTGGAAACTCAATTTGGTGTGGAAGGGCAGGTTTTTGACCAGGCTCAAGGTGTCTTGATAAAAGACATGGAATTCCTGCATACTTCTTGGGCTAACATCGAGCATCCAGTTGCTATTGGGAATGGTTTTGGTGTTAGTTCCCCTAGGACTACCCATCTAGATGGTGTTAAGGATGATGAAGATTTTCAGCTTGTTAAATCTAAAACGAGAAAGAAGAATCCGCAGAAGGGTAAAACTTCAGGAAACAAATACATCACTCGGTCACGGCCAGGTAGCGCCCAAAACTCCCAATGATTTGCATTTATTGGAATGTGAGAGGCATTGCCAACTCTCCTACAAAATTGGCTCTAAAGCGGTTAATTCTTACTAATAAACCTCATTTTGTTTTCATTGCTGAACCCTGGATGGATGTTAATCTTTTTCCGTTGAGTTGGCTTTGAAGATTGAATCTAAAATTCTTTGCTGTTAATAACAGAGATGGTATTAGTCCCAACTTGTGGTGTTTGTGTGACAAAAACTTGGATCCAATGGTGGTGGATTGTGATGATCAACAAGTATCCTTTAAATTTCAAGTGAACAATAGAACCTTTGGCATGTCGGCGGTTTATGCTTCAACCTGTTACATTCATAGGAGATCCCTTTGGAGGAAGTTGCAGGATGTTTTGAGCAGCAACGACTTGCCCTGGAGTTTCATCGGGGATTTTAACACGATTTTGGGTGCGCATGAATATTGTGGTTCGGCCTTGCCGGCTAGAGGCCCAATTGAGGATTTTTCTAATTGGACGAATTCCAATCATTTGTTACATCTTCCAACTGCTGGTGCTATCTATACTTGGTCTAATGGGAGAAGAGGTACTGCTCACACTCAGAAGCGGATGGATAGGGTGATCTGTAATTAGGCTTGGGTGGATTCTTGCATTTTATCGGCTTGCTACACCTTAACTAAGATGAGATCTGATCATTACCCGCTGATGCTGCATTTTAGTTGCGACAATTCCACCTTCAAGTCTCAATTTAGATTTCTTCATATGTGGACTCTTCACAAGGATTGTCTCAAAGTGGTAGAGGATTCTTGGAAAACCAGAGTGTTTGGTTGCCTCATGTATGTGCTATCTAAAAAGTTGCAAATTCTTAAACGTAATCTTAAAGATTGGAATAAAACTATGTTTGGCAATGTGCAGGATCAAGTTACCATAACGGAGCGGGCTCTTAGTAAAATTCAGCAAGACATTGCTCTTTTTGGTCATTCGGATGATCTTGCGGATCAGGAGATTAAGGCGCAATCAGAGTTGGATCACGCTCTTATTGTTGAGGAGTCCTTTTGGAAAGAGAAAGCCAGGATTAAATGGAACGCGGAGGGGGATCGTAATACGAAAGTTTTTCATAGAATTACGAAGATCAAGAATGCAACTAAGTTAATCCATTCCCTCAATATTGGTGACTCGGTGGTCACGGATCAGAGCATGTTAGCTGACCATGTGGTAGAGCACTACAAAGGTTTATTTAATGATGTTTCTATTTTGCAGGATAATGGCTTGGTTGAAGAGGTGATCCCGCATATTGTTAACGACAATGTTAATAACTTGTTGACTATGCTTCCTTCGGAGGAGGAAATTTACAATGCTGTGTTCAGTTTGAAGCGCAATAGCTCTGCTGGTCCGGATGGTTTCAATCCCTTGTTCTATCAATCTTTTTGGGATGTTGTTAAAGACGATGTGATTAAGGCCACGTTGCAGTTCTTTTCGGATTCTTGGATGCTCCCTGATTACAATTCCAGCATTGTTGTCCTTATTCCTAAATCGAAAGATGCTGATAGAGTGGATCACTATAGGCCTATTGCTATGGCTAATGTCAAGTATAAGATTATTTCTAAGCTGCTGGCGGACAAGTTAGCGCGAGTGCTTCCGCACATTATTTCCAAGGAGCAAAAAGGCTTTGTTCATGGTAGGAGCATCAAAGAGTGTATTTGTCTTACGTCGGAGGCGGCTAATTTGGTACATAAGAAATCTCTTGGAGGGAACTTAATTATGAAAGTAGACATGGCTAAAGCCTTTGATACTTTGGGTTGGGGCTTTTTACTGAAGGTCTTAAAAACATTTGGTTTTAATGATACTTTCTACAACTGGATTCATTGCATCCTTCAGTCTGCTAGTGTCTCCATCTCCATCAATGGAAGGCTTCATGGTTATTTTAACTGTCAGAGGGGTGTTCGTCAAGGCGACCCGCTTTCTCCGCTCTTGTTTTGCATTGCTGAGGATGTGCTCAGTAGGGGTTTGTCTCATCTGGTTTCTAGCAGCCAACTCAAGCTCATAAGGGCGTATAGGACTATGATGTTTCCGTCGCACACTTTGTTTACCGATGATATCATGATTTGTTAAAGGTAGTCTCTCTGCTATTAATGCTATTGATGATCTTTTCAAGCGTTATGCAGATTGTTCGGGACAGATCTGCAACCCTTCCAAATCTATTCTTTATGGTGGCTCCATGTTGGATGTGAGACTTAGTCTTTTTGCTGACAAACTGGGATTCACCAAAGGTCTTTTGCCTTTCTCTTATCTTGGTGTCCCAATTTTTAAAGGAAGACCCAAGTGCTCCTACTTTCAGCCTATTGCTGACAAAATCAGAATCAAGCTTTCGGCGTGGAAATCTTCGTTCCTTTCTATTGCCGGAATAATTCAGTTGGTTCAGTCGGTAATTCATGACATGATGATGCATTCGCTTATGGTTTATTCGTGGCCAGTGAGTCTTGTTAAGGAAATGGAGATATGGTGCAGAAACTTTATTTGGAGTGCCGACATTAATCAACGTAAGATGGTTACGGTGGCTTGTAAGCAATGTTGTAAAAGCTACAAAGATGGGGGTTTATACCTGAGATCTATCGGGTGTATCAATGAGGCGAATAATTTGTCTCAGTGCTGGAACGTTGCCACTTCGGAGGACGATTGGGCTAAGGTTCTGCGTGAGAGGGTCTATAAGAATGGTAGAAAAGTCAATTACCATGTTTTCTCTTCTATTTGGACCGGCTGTAGCAGTTTTATGGCCGATTTAGAGCGGCAATCGGCCTAGCTGGTTGGTAATGGGGAGGACATTAATCTTTGGACGGATAACTGGTGTGGTAGGCGTCTTGTGGATTTGCTCAATGTTCCTCTGGATCTTCATCATCATCTCAAAGCTAAATCGAGTACGGTGATGTTTGGCGGTTTGATTTCTATTCCGCAGAGCTTGGGTGATCTCTGTCCGGGTTTGCAACAGTTGGCCCTGCGTGTGGTGTCGAATTCCTCGCGTAAGGATAAACGTGTTTGGTTGAATTCAGAGAATGGCAGTATTACGATTAAAGAGTCTTACGGGTACCTCTGTCGTGGCCATCAAGCAACGCCTTGGGGTTCTTTGATTTGGAATGTGTCGGTTCCGCTGTCGAAATCTTTGCTGCTCTGGAGACTAATTTTTTCTAAGCTTCCTACTGTTGACATGCTGGCCCTTAGGGGTCTGCAGCTTCCTTCGATGTGCAACCTTTGTAGGAGTAATTCGGAGACGTTACACCATCTATTTTTTTATTGCAATTTCTCTAGAAGTTTGTGGTATTGGCTTTGTGGCTTGCTGGACTGCTCTTCTTTGGAGTCCTTGGATAATTGTCTTGATATCCTTGACAGTAGGCATTCGCCGCAGTGTAAATTTGTGATTCTCGCAGCGGTTACCAACACGATTTCGGCCATTTGGTGCGCCAGAAATTCAGCCCGTTTTCAAACAATTTCAGCTTTTGGAATTCCTACTGCTCGCTTATTATTTCGCAAACTGCTCAAGCCGAAAACTCTTCCCTTAAATGTTCCAACAATGACATTCAGGATTTTGTTATTTTGAAGACTTCTCGGTTACTGTTCGCCCGCCTAAGGTGAGGATCTGTAAAGAGATCATTTGGTATCCTCCTTCGTTTGGTTGGGTTAAAGTTAATATTGATGGAGCCTCTTGTGGAACTCCGGTTTTAGCGGCTTGCGGGGGCATTTTTAGGGATCATGGTGGTAATCATTTGGGTAGCTTTGTGTGTAATCTCGGTTCGGAAAATGCTCTTTACGCTGAGCTGATGGGTGCCATCTTTGCTATGGAGCATGCTTCCGCTCAGCATTGGAGTAGGTTGTGGTTGGAGACGGACTCGAAGCTTGTGGTGCTTGCCTTCAGTAAACCTTCTATCGTGCCTTGGAAGCTAAGGAATAGATGGGACAACTGTATGCAAGTTATGAGAAACTTAACATTTTTAGCTACTCACATTTATAAGGAGGGGAATCACTGTGCAGATAAGCTGGCTAATTTAGGCTTGGTAGTTACTAACTATACGTGGTGGAATGGTATTCATCCCATTGTAGCTTTTGATTTCAACAGGAACAAGCAAGGTCTTCCTTGTTTTTGTTATTGTTAGGTTTGAGGTTTTGGCTTGAGTCCCCCTCATTTTTGTACCTATTTTTCATTTATATCACGGGCCTTGCCCTCTTTTGATTAAAAAAAAGTAGGATTGGTAAAATATAATAAAGAAATTAAAGTTAAATTATTTTTGATTTAATTACGCGATTAATTTTCATTCCTTTTAGAATGGACCTAATGTTTATAGATAATATTTTTCTAACCTAAGGAGGTCATCCACCATTCACATATTCAATCCCAAAAGTGGTTGTTCTTCACAAAAGAACAACAACACTAAAACCCTAAATCTTCAACATCTCTCCAAGTCAAAAAGGAAAAAACACAAAGAAGAATGATTCATGATTGTGCCTATTTAGTTCTTAGTTATCTCATTAAGTTATTATCAGGTTCTTAGAAACTATATGAAAATAATAATTATTCTATTTTTAATTCACATAATCTAATTTTTAATTTATTTTGTTTTAAAAACAAGAGTTTAGTTAAAAAAAATCATGTCGAATCTCACTGTTTCCACTTGTGGTTTTTTCCCTTTTATTTCTTTTTAACTTTATTTTAATTTTTATGTTATTCAAAAATTACAAATTGTATTATTTTTATTATTTTAAATCTAATTTTTGTTTTTCTATTTTAAGAATTTTTTAAATAAGCACATATGGAAGGGAAAGAAGAAGAAAAAACACAAAGGAGAGGGGAAGAAAGGGAGTGAAAAGCAGCTTAAATTGGTTACGACACTCCAGGTTAGTAACCTCTGATATCTTTAATTTTGTCTGCATGTTTGTATGATCCATGATTGTGTTTATTTGTCAGGATTTAGTAAAAAAAATCATGTCAATCGATTTGCTAGAGTCATACAGAATTTGTAACATCTTTAAAAAAAATCATGTTGAATCTCACTGTCCCCACTTGTGGATTTTTCTCTTTTTATTTGTTTTTAATTTTATTTTAATTTTTATGTAATTCAAAAATTACAAATTGTATTTTTTATTATTTTAAATCTAATTTTCGTTTTTCTATTTTAGGCATTTTTTAAATTATCATTTTTTATTTATTTCATGCAATTTTATCAAAAACAGTCATTTAAAATCATAAAAAATAGATTTTAATTTTGTTTGTTTATTTTTGGCACTTTTTCATGCTGACGAACAAACAAATCATTTTAGGAAGATTTTCAGTAGGATTGTTAAAATATAATGAAGAAATTATAGTCAAATTATTTTTGATTTAATTATATTAATCAATAATTAATTTTCATTCCTTTTAGAATGGACCTAATGTTCCTACATAAATAGATAACATTTTTCTAACCTAAGGATTCCATCCACAATTCACATATTAAATCCCTAAAGTTGGAAATAAGCACACAGGGAAAGGAGAAAAATAAGCACACAGGGAAGGGAAAGAAAAGGAATGAGAAGCAATCATGTCAATCTATTTGCTAGAGTCGTATATATTTTAAGCACACAGGGAAGGGAAAGAAAAGGAATGAGAAGCAATCATGTCAATCTATTTGCTAGAGTCGTATATATTTTTTAAGATCTTTAAACAAAATCATGTCGAATCTCACTGTTCCTAAGTGTGGTTTTTTCCTTTTTTATTTATTTTTATTATTTTAATTTTTATGTTATACAAAAATTATAAATTGCATTTTGTTATTATTTTAAATCTAATTTTCGCTTTTCTATTTTAGGCATTTTTAAAATAATCATTTTTTTATTTATTTCATGCAATTTTATCAAAATGAGTCATAAAAAATTATTAAAAAAATAGATTTTAATTTTGTTTGTTTATTTTTGGCACTTTTTTTTGCTTATCATTGAATAATTTTCATTCCTTTTAGAATGGACCTAATGTTCTACTATAAATAGATAACATTTAACAACAACACTAAAATGCCTACTTAAAATCTTCCTAAAATGATTTGTTTGTTCCATAAGCATGAAAAAGTGTTAAAAATAAACCAACATAATTAAAATCTATTTTTTTATGATTTTTTATGACTCTTTTTGATAAAATTGCATGAAATAAATAAAAAATGATTATTTAAGAAATAACTAAAATAGAAAAACAAAAATTATATTTAAAATAATAAAAAAATACAATTTGTAGTTTTTGAATAACATAAAAATTAAAATAAAGTTAACAACAAATAAAAAGGAAAAAAAAAGTTGAAACAGTGAGATTCGACATGATTTTTTTTTTAAGATCTTAAAAATTCTATATGACTCTAGCAAATAGATTGACATGATTTTTTTAACTAAACCCTTTTTTAAACAAAATAAATTAAAAATTTGATTATGTGAATTAAAAATAGAATGATTATTATTTTCTTATAGTTTCTAATAACCTGATAAAAATTTAATGAGATAAAAAGGAAACAAAAAAGTATAACAAAGAACTAACAAATTATAAAAAATTATGGAAATAGACAAATAAGCACAATCATGGATCATACAAACATGGATACGAAGTCACCAATTTAAGCTTCTTCTCACTCCCTTTCTTTTTTCCTTTTTGGCTGGTAGGGATGTTGAAGGTTTAGGATTTTAGTGTTGTTGTTCTTCAGTGTGAAGAACAACAACTTTAGGGATTGAATATGTGAATTGTGGATAGATTAGAAAAATGTTATCTATTTATAGTGGAACATTAGGTCCATTGTAAAAGGAATAAAAATTAATCATTGATTAACATAATTAAATCAAAAATAATTTGACTTTAATTTCTTTATTATATTTTACCAATCCTACTTAAAATCTTCCAAAAATGATTTGTTTGTTCCCTAAGCATGAAAAAGTGGCAAAAATAAACATACAAAATTAAAATCTTTTTTTAATGATTTTTTATGACTCTTTTTGATAAAATTACATGAAATAAATAAAAAATGATAATTTGATAATGCCTAAAATTGAAAAACGAAAATTAGATTTAAGATGATAACAAATACAATTTGTAATTTTTGAATAAAATAAAAATTAAAATAAAGTTAACAACAAATAAAAAGAGAAAAAAGCACAAGTTCGAACTATGAGATTCGACATTATTTTTTTAAAGATCTTACAAATTCTAAATAAACCCTTTTTTAAAAACAAACTAAATTAAAAATTTGATTATGTGAATTAAAAAAAGAATGATTATTATTTTCTTATATGTTATAATAACCTATTAATAACTTAATGAGATAAAAAGGAAACTAAAAGGTATAACTAAGAACTAACAAATTATAAAAAATTATGAAAACAGACAAATAGACACAATCATTTTAATTGGAATGGACATTAAGGAAAGAATGGTTAGAATCAAAAGGAAATAGTTAGAATTTGACTACATGACAACCTTGTAAATATTACTTAGTTACAAGGTATTTTGGGTATAAAGGGAAAGTATGACATAGAAAAGGGTTTAGTTGATTTGAGAAATCAGATTTGGTGAATGAGAATGAATAATGTAAGGGCTTAGAAATAAAGAGAAGAAAGAGGAACTCATTCCCACACTCCATTTTCGCAACTATGGTGCAGCTTTCACTAATCAGGTCATAAGTTTTTACTCGTACCTCCGATTTAAGAAGTTCTTGAAGTTCTGGAATCTACACAAAAATCCCTACATTTTGATATATGATTTTGTATTCATAGCTTCGGTTTGGAAGGAGAAAAATGCGATAGAAGTTCGAGGATTCTTGCTGAAATGGGTCAAGTGTGGCTACGGGATTGATGATGATGGAGGTGAAGTTTTGGTCATGATAAGAGTTCAAGTGCAGCAAGTTCACCTTCCTAACCTTCATAAATTTAAGGTGAGTTCCATAGTTAGATACTTGAGTAGGATGGGATTTAAATTGCATGCTTGATGATAATTGTATGATTGGGTTTAGGATGAAAACTATGTTTGCATGTTTGATCAATTGATGAGAGTATGATCCTATAATGAAAATTATGTTTATGCTATGTGGTTTTGGATCATTAGGTACATGAGAATGATAAACTCATGGTCTTTGATGATTGGGTATGGTTAGATTAAACTTGGAGTTGTTTAATTGGAAAAACCTAACTTTCCCATGTTTCTCATTATTAATTTGGTAAAAGGGTTGGATGGACCTTTAATTGTGAAAAGATCGTAGTACGTTGAATTCTGGGATCGAGGCTTTTTACAGAACCGAAATCGGAGGTCCGGAAGGCATTTAATGATCGAAAACTGAATTTTCGGCAAAAATAGCGCAGTTTGAGTCGACCTAAGGATTCTTGCGTCGGCGCAAGGGTCGACGCATGCAAGTAAGCGTCCTCCAAAATGTCAAATTTTGTTTTCTTCATAACTTTTAATCCGTAAGTTCGATTGGGTGCCCGTTCGAAGCGTTGGAAAGGTCTTTCAATGCTCTAAATGATAGTGAGGTAGAAACCTAAGTATAACCCAATGATGAATCGGTCAAATATGATACACTCATATGTATTTCATAAGGATTAGAAGAAATCATGTTTGTGTTAAGATTATGGGTGAGTAATTGTTATGGAATGAGTTTAGGCCAATGAGTAAGGGCACTAGTGATGTACTAATATGTATGACTTGATATGAACATTGCATATGTGATTAATGTGATGTATATTGGATTGACTCATGGTTTGATATGACCACTTATCCTACATGTATGTGTGTATGCTTAATAAATGCATTATGTTGATAAGTTACCTGGTTATGATCACTTATGCAATTGTTGTAACGCTTAATGAATTGTATTATGTTGGATGTGTTATGAGGTGATCATCTGATGGTTGACCCCGTTCGTTCCGGTTGAACGTTCGGGGGTGTTTTCCTGTGTGGCTTGATGTTCATGTGATTATGATGTATACTTGAATCAAAGTAGGCATATGCTACTAGGTGGTAAATTACTATGACAACGACTATTACTATGTGATCTCTAGTCGATACCCTGCTGTGTGATCTCGATACGTCATACACACCTGAGTTACCATTGTGAGGCGCTAAGTGGGTCTGAAAAAGGCATTTCCACGACAGATAAACCTCGGCATGCTTGGTATGGTGGGGTCGTGATGCCAAGTAGGCAACATCACTTCAGATAAACTCACCTCTAGTGATACCACGTAGGAAATATCACTAGGCTATCGCCCGGTGGGCTTGTGTAGTCATTATGGCGTATTTGCACTAGACGTTAACACATATGCGTAAGGGTGATTACCATTGCGAGGCGCTAAGTGGGTCTGAAAAAGGCATTTCCACGGCAGATAAACCTCGGCGTGCTTGGTATGGTGGGGTCGTGATGCCGTGTAGGCAACGTCACTTCAGATAAACTCATCACGGATGGGATGCCACGTAGGATCCATCTGATTCACCTTGTGGTGTGCATGTGCAAGTCTTTTGACGATGAGACACAAGAGATAACCCACCGAGGGTGTGATTGTGTAACCTAGGTAGATAGGTAGAACTTACTTCTGGATTCTTCGTACATGGGTACGGGTCTGTATACTGGTTGTGATTGAATGTGAATTAGTTGTTACCTCATTGGTGAGTCAAGGGACTACTAATGACGATATTACCCATTGTTGTGTATTTGTACCAGACCATGAGAAAACCCCGGATCCATGGTGGATTCGTTCTATTGTATGCACCCTGTAGAACCGAGTGAACCCCTAGGATAGGGGGACTCACTGAGATTTAGTAATCTCACCCCAATCCTATTATCATTTTTTTCAAGAACAAGTTATAGGTAGAGGAATTGCTAGATGATCTATTACGAAGACTGTGGATGAGAAGTTGGCATGAAGACTTTATCAGAGCTTATCTTTCCGCTATGTATTGTTATAGACAAATGTATTGTATACAGTTGTATTTGAGGAGTTGAATTGTATACGATTTTACTTTGTCATTTACATGCTTTTGTATGTTTCTATGTACCATTTATAACATCACTACATATTATTCTAGACATATATGTACGGGATGTTACAGTTGGTATCAGAGCAGGTCGATTCTCAGCTTTGCCATGAAACATCACTAGCAATTCTCTTTCCCTCACATGTGTGTGTTGCTTGCCTGATTTCCACCACCGTAGTATTCAGTCGTTGAGCCTGATCACCTCACTAACTACATATGCAATGGATAGGGTCACGGTGGAGCCACCACGAGGATGCATAAGATCCGAAACGATTTGAGATGGACTGGTTAAAGCCTGTTAATTGGGAGAGTGTTGGGATTGTTAAGCATAAACGGAGTGTTGGGCACGGAATAGTTGACAGCCCGACTTATGTAGTGAGAATTAAAACGACCGGAAGTTCCAAGTTATAACTGGGTGAAGTGAAACTTTCTCTAAGTCTCTATAGCGGTGGAGGATATTCACGAACACCTGAGAAGGAATGTAGCAAGGGAATTCTACGATGAAGCTGGGTTTAAAGTCAGTAGAATTCAGTACTTAACCTTGGTGTTAGTGGCAGATATGGATAAAGAGACCAGATCTTTCTAGTTACTCTAGCATGGACAGTACTTGTGTGGACAAGGCGCTACACTCCGACTCGTTCCGGTATACCTTAAGATGTGTGTGGTTACCTACGGAAGGATTGGTAGAACAAGTGGAAATGGTAATCTCCAATTGGGAATTGGGGATACCTGATTTGGTGAAAGGGGCTACTACATCTCTTTGCTTATTCTGAAATGCGTGAGTCTTAGAATTGCGCTGGACGTTAGCTGAATGGATGGATATGCAGAGTGCAGTAATCCTTGATCTCTGCTAGTTGTAACTCATCTAATCCCGAGTGAAGCCTTGTAACTACGCTAGATGTTGGGTAATTAGGTGAATGGAACTAGTGGCTATCTAAAACATCGGCGGGTTGGCCGCAGTATGTGGTTGTTGTTTAGAGCCACAATATTCCTTTATAGTGGAAGCTATTATTGGAATCTCTTGTGCGTTCCATGTGTGGGTGAGTACACACTTGGTATAGCAAATCACACTAGGATTCCTATAAAGTCAGATCTATCTTGATACGTTCAAAGGAAGTAAACCCTAAATGTGGTGTACCCTTAGGTTTTATCCTCTTAAGGAGTGGGACTGGAAAAAGACTAGAAGGGCAGTGACCTCTGTGGAGACTTGTCCGGTTGTTGTTGGTCGTGACTATAGGATATGGGTGGAGATCGTTATACGCTACTGGGTAGGTTACTTGAATACATGGCCTCGGAGTTGGACCACCATGGTTAGTACTACCAGACAAGTATAACACCGCAGTATCGCTATAGTGCACGAGGCGCGTGAGTTGTCCTTTCCTGACAGATGTAGGACGGTGTTGATTTGGAACTCAAGGTAAGATTCTAAATTGGTACTTGTAAGATGCGAATTCGAATTCTCATAAGGTATATGGATGGATGATCCATGCGTCGCGCTCAATGATTGAGGATCAAGCAAGCGGGTGACAATGAGATGGATTAGATTCTGATGATACAATTATGATGAGACCTTGGGTAGTTGTGACTGAGTGAGTAACTTCAGATTCTACATCGTAGATGTTTCGTGTTCCGTCAGAGTATTGATGAACCTTTATGCGTAGTGTCCAAGATGGGATGTATGTGTGAACCATGTATCATGTCTAATATATTGTGTGGCTATTATTTGACGTGGTGACCTCTGTTGGAACAGATGGAGTGTATTGGGTTAGCTCAATGTTAGAATTATCTGGAGGAGTATCCATAACCCTTGGAAGTGAAGAAATGCCAGTCTCGGTAGAGCAGAAGTATACCCGGTTTGGGAGTGCCGAAGAATTTCAAAGGAAAAATTTTCAAGGCACGAAGTATAATTCCTTGCATTGTAACTACACTCTAGCCGTTAGAAACGTTGCATTGGGGATACAACTGAGGAAGTCAGTTTAGAGTCGGATTCGGAAACGGAAAAGGCATTAGATGACTGTTTGAATGAAGTTCGACTGTGAAAGGATTGTTATATCGACTAAATCACATGAGTTATTAGAGGTGTTGTCACACCAATAGTATGGAGCCGTATGATTGGAAAGAAGTTATGGAAAAGTTGTCCGAGTCATTGTAGGAGTTGTACGATGTAGAAGTCGGTAAGGTAAGACGATCTCTTATTCAGTGAGTGTTCTACTTTAGATGTTCTGGAACCGAAGTATGTGACCAAGTTGTGTTCAAAAGAATCTAACTCGAAATGATGGAATAGTTAGTGACCTGATTTTGGAAATTGCTCAGCCTCGAGGGGTAGTTGTTGATGAATGCATTTAAGATTCTAGCGCGTATAGTAACTGGACGAATGCCGAGAAGGAACTGTTGCTATTAAGGGAATGAGTGTATTAGAGTAATGGGACTAAGTGGATAGTGGGCGTAGCGTGATTCAGAGGATTTCAAGAAGTATGTGACCGGTTGAGATCAGAGTAGCGCAACGGATAAAGGAAGAACATGATAAACCTATAATAGGTGTGAGAAGACTACTTGTACGATAGTGTTGGAGTGAAGATATCTTCCTAAGAGGAACTCATCGAATTAATGTTTTGCTCATCTCAATCTCTCAAGGATCCACCATAATCTAGAGAGGTACGCTTGATGGACCAGTTTAAAGGAGATTTTGTGATGGAGATTTGGTCAGATGTTCATGAGTCAACGGTTAAACTTGTGAGTATCAAGGGTTAGACAAAGTATCGTGACCATTGTAATAGCGAAGACAAGTAAATAATTTTATTTGACATAGACTCACTATAACTATGTCTTGTGCACTTATGAGCATGCATGAAGACCTGGACGATGATTGCAAGTTAACTGTTAGAGTTCACTCTTCGTAGGAGGAACTTTGTGTGAAGATTGATGGATATAAAGGCTATAGTTATGGAATTGTACACCCTTGTGACTTGTGATGGCAGTTATATTGCTTAAGACTCAAGGAAGGATCAGAGTAAGAAGCTTGGTTGTACGAAAGAGGTATAATTAGAAGTCAAGACCAAGGAATTTAGCAAGCATCTGGATGAACTGTATGGACTAGTGTGGAAGCAAATCCGAAACATCATCATTAAAGAGAAAGGTTGTAGCATGGGTTTCTTGGGATGGTGGTATTTCCAAAAACCAAGGAAAGGAGTGGAAAATCAATGGTGTGTGTTGAGCAAGGATAAGCCTGGCAACAATAAGGATAAGGAATATCCAACTGGAATGGATTGTCAGGAATTCCGAAGCTACAAATATTTTTGTGTGAAGAATTATAGTCGGGGACCTTGGATATCGAGACAGAGTATTAGAAAGGATGTGTTGTGCGAGAACTAAGGGTTCCAGTTAAGGATGTTAGGACACAGGTGTATTGGTGGATTGTGTTTCTTTGGATGGAACAACTTTCAGACGGAATCGCAAGGTTCATCCAAGGGAGCAATGGAAGGAGCACACCATTCCCCCCCATTGGAAGAGATACGAAGAGTTTTTTTCATGGTGATTGGAACGAATTCGAGGGCGAATTCTATTTAAGGGGGGGGAGAATGTAACATCTTTATTTCTCTACGCATAAGAATAAGTTAGTAAGGCCTAATGACTACTAAGTATCAAGATGTCATTAAGTATGTATATGTAATTAAGAGAAGGTCTTAATTGGAATAGACATTAAGGAAAGAATGGTTAGAATCAAAAGGAAATAATTAGAATTTGAATACATGGCAACCTTGTAAATACTACTTAGTTACAGGGTATTTTGGGTATAAGGAGAAAGTATGACATAGAAAAGGGTTTGGTTGACTTGAGAAATCAGATTTGGTGAATGAGAATGAATAATGGAAGGGCTTAAAAATAAAGAGAAGAAAGAGGAACTCATTCCCACACTCCATTTTCGCAACCATGGTGCAGCTTCCACTAATCAGGTCATAAGTTTTTACTCGTACCTCCGATTTAAGAAATTCTTGAAGTTCTGGAATCTACACGAAATTCCCTACATTTTGATATATGATTTCGTGTTCATAGTGTCATAACCCGAAATTTGACCTCCCTCTTTTTCCTTTTGCATAAGCATGTGCATTCGCATCGCTAGCATACGCACTCGCATCTTTTCCTCTTTGATTTTGTTGCAGGAATATTCAGGTTTTCCAAACCCGATTAATTGCGTCCTCACAAGATCATTGCACCATCAAGTCAAGCTCAAAATAAAGGTTTCCGTGCTCACTCATCAAATCAAGAGGTGGAAAATCGAAACCGGGACTCCAGTATCATTTCCTAAGCAATTTGGGCAAAAATTGACTGAAGTAATCGGTTAACGTGTGGTGAGTAACCGGTTACTCAGTGCAAAATTGCAGTTCCTGCTGCATTTTTGGGACAACAGCCATGCACTCTCTTTGGTCTTTGGTTCTATTTGATTCTAGCAGTGTGTGGAACATTCTAGACATCTCTAGACATTTCAAGACATTCCAAGTGCATTTATTCCAATACGTCACTCTAAAATAAGTGCACCATGTTCCTTGCTTTCCAAGCATGCCAACCTTTGGATGATGGAGTTCACATTAGGATTGTTACCGAGTTGGTTCTAACTAACCGAGTTAACCACCTTGACTCAGTGAGTCAAGTCCAACTAACTCCTAGCCTAGTTCCAAACCCAAAGCTAAGTCCAAAGCTAGCTCCAAACCAAAAGTCTATATAAACAAACCTTCACTCATTTTCAAGGACCTTCAACCATTTGCACAATTCACTCTCAATTCTCTCACATTCTCTCTGATTTTTCTCTGCTACATTGTCATCTTCATCTCAATTCTCTTCCAAAACCTCACCAAAGCTCATTTCTAGTTTGAAGGATAATCACTTTTACATCAAAAATGATTATTTCTTGAGCTCAACCTTCATCATCCTTGCTATTACACTTTGATTTCTGGAGTTATTTCAGCTTGTGGATTAATCTTGAGTATTTTCTGCAATTTTCAACGGTTCGAATTCGCATTTTGGAGCTTTATCGTATTTTGCTCGATTTCGACACGTTTCGTCACCGAATTGAAGATTCCTCTGGTTTTCTTTAATTTTCTGCATCAAGAACACTTCGCAACAATTACCAAGGCACGCCTCCGCCTTGTAGGTTGGTGGATCTCACTAATTTTACTGTTTCGAGCATTTTAGCATCATTCGTAATGTAGTCGATAATTTTGCATGAGAATTGATTTAGCATTGTTTGATCCATGATCTTGATGTGTTAATTGATTCTATCACTGCTTATTTGTTGTTTTCAAGTTCAATTTTCGTGCCCAAATTCATCACCTAGCATGTGGTGTTTGGTATAAGTGATTAAGTGTTGAAAATCACTTTTGGAAAGCTGTTTTCTGTTTTTTTTTTGCCACTGTCACAGTGGTAACCGGTTAACACGTGGTGAGTAACCGGTTACTCAGTGTGAATTTCACCAGAAACGCAAATTTTCAAATAAGTAACCGGTTAACGTGTGGTGAGTAACCGGTTACTCAGTACAATTTTCACCAAGAACTCAGTTTTTCAAGCAAGTAACCGGTTAACGCGTGGTGAGTAACCGGTTACCACTGTACAGAATGGCCATTTTTTTGCATTTTCAAGTGTGTTTGCCATGCTTTCCTTCTGTTGAACCCTAATTTTTACCCCTAAGATTTTTCACATTCTCATTTGCATCCCATACCACAAGCAAGATCACAATCTTTGTTTCTCCTGTGCATCTGTATTTTTTTCTTACCTGCTTTATCACTTGTTTCTGTTTACTAACCTCTAACCCAAAATACCAAAAAAATGCTACAGTTTCTCTCTCTGTGTGTTATGCAGGTTTGTCAAAGACAATGAAGTGATTTCAAGTCACATGTGGCTGCTTGTTCATAATCCAGTTCAGATGGATGTTTGACCTAAACTTGGTCAAACTATCAAGCATATGTTTCAAGTGCAAGTTATTTGTTTCAGTGGGCTATTTCTCAAGCAGTGACTGTCAAGTTGTTGTGTGGTGATATCCGTCAAATTCATCTGAGATCATTAGTCCCGATTGAGTTCGTCTGTGGATTTATTTTCCTAAAGATTGATTCAGTCAAATTCAAAGTGGTTTAAGATTCATTTGATCAGAGATTCAGAGGATGATAGTTTCAGATGGCTATTATTCAGTTGTGGTTTGTTCAGTATTGGTCGTGTGGCATATTTTGTCAGAGGCTTGTGAGAAAATCAAATGGGCTTTGGATCAAAAACAAGATTTTGCATCCACTATCATTTCCATTTTTTCTAAACCAATTATCCACATTTTAACCAATTTATCCATATTCTTTTTTTTACTATCCATAACCATTTTTCAATTATCCAAGTCAAGAACCATTTCTGATTCAAATCTCAATATCCATTCTCTAAACCATTTTAATCCATAATACATTTTCCAAAATTCATCTTATCTAATTTCCATTTTTTCAGTTATCCAAATTTGTCCAATTATATCTATTTCATATCCACTTTCTAAAATCCATTATCCAATTTCTAAAAAAACTAATTTTCCAACTATCTTTTCTTTCTAACCATTTTTTTATATCACCATTTAAATCCAAATCCAATTTCTTAGTCCATTTCACCTAAATCCATTTTTCATATTCAATATCCATTTTTTTATATCCACATTTTTTTATATATCCATATCTTCTTTTTACACCAAAAAAAAAGTTGAAATAAAACACTACAAAGCCCATCCAATTCAAGGCCCATTTATTAAAAGAAAATTACAAAAAAAAATCCACATTACAAAGTCCATTATGTTTTTGGCAGCCCATTTTTACTCTCATAACCAAAAAATTGCAAAAAAAAGGGAGAGTTGAAATAAGTGCCACGTAAAAGCTGCTTCATGAGAAATAGAGCACGCACATCAGCGGCCACTTTCCAGCCACACACGCTGCAGCTGCTACTTGAACCAAAGCAAGTCGTGTACAAAGCCTTATGTTGTGACCTTCCATTCCAACTACAAGCCACTTGAAGTCACCCTACACAAGTCTTTAAATCGCTGCTACCAAGCCCAGCTGATGCAAACCGTGAGTTGGTACACCACACCATGAATTGAGCAGAGCAAAACAACATCCAAATTCCAAGCTATCAACACGCTACACGCAAGCCATAAGCTAACACAACAAGCCGAGCCTCCATGTTCTCACAGTCGTGCCAAATTCCTCACGCAAGTCACACTGTAACAAAACGGTATCGCAACACACATCATACAAATTCAAAACGACAGCTTCACGCAGAAAAATTGAAAGAAACGGCAGCATCATTCTCCAATTCATTCTATAAATAAGAGCACCTCTCATTCTCAATTCCAAGCTTTGATAGCCAAATAATCGCTGCAAAAAAAATTCAGCAAAGCTTCAATTCCAATTCATACCTCAAGCTTCATCAATTCTAACCTGTAACACAAATTCAATCCAATTTTTTGCAAAAAATAATTTCAACACTCGTTGAACTTCAACCATCTTCAAATGAAACCGTAATTGTTCATCAACAACCCCATCACACAAATCCATCTTCAACAATAATAACGCAACGATTCACACATCAACACCTACAACGAGCTCAGAAAATTAGACAGGAAGAGTTGAAGCCTTCCGAAACGGCATCTGAAGGTAGTTCGGATAGAGCTCGCATTTTCGACTCGATTTTGTTTGTGAACGATTCTAGAAATTGGTTATACCACTGTGTAGAACATTCGATTTCGATTCATTCCGTCCTGTTTCCGCGTCCCGCCGCTTCGAATTGAGTAAGCTTCAAGCACTTGCTATGGCGATGAATAGTGCAGCTGTGAGTTTCAAAGGAGAAGATGATGTTACCTTTCTTTCATTTTTTTTCTCTGATACTTTACATTTAACCTCCTTTTTTTTATTAAAATGTTTTAATGTGTTAAGTTGGGCCTTGGCCCGTGCCATGCCAATTTCTACACACCACCATCCACTCTCTAATTCAACCTCCTTTTCTTTTTTCTTAATTTCTTTTATTTTCTTTAACTTTTTTTAAAGTTCTTTTTAATACTTTTATTTTTAAATTTGGATTCATTACTGTTTTTTTAATTTGGTTTTAGAAAACATTTCTTGAAAAAAAGTCATAAAAAATATGTCATGAGTTTTCATTTAATTCTTGATTTTATTTGCATTTTCTTTTTTGTTGGTTGTGTGGATCATAAATGTTAGATCCACTTTTCTTCATCTCTTTTCTTTTTGATCGATGGAAGTCTAATTGATCTTGGAATTCCTTTGTTGAATTTCGATCAAGACTAGATCGTTACCATTTTTTCTTTTCGTGCGGTATTGCTTTCAGATGACGATTTACATATCATTCATCTAGCATACATTAGCACAAAGATCTATTGACCGGCCTCATTTGTAGGGTAATTACTCCGTAAATTACTCGGCGATTGCTTAACATAGCGCAATATTTGTCCCGTATCGGAAAACCATCAAGAATGATTGATTATTTATCTTTTGGTTCAAAACTTATGAAACTTATTGTTAGGAGGCTTTGGTCTTATCAATCCTCTAATGAGTTCTCATTAATCTTGACCTAAGTGCAATTATTCAATTATCATTGATCACTAACTCTAACAACTAATCACTAGCTTACTAACATTACTATTGTACTAATCATTTACAATTCCTTCTCGCTCCTTATCTCTTTACTTTTATGCTTCATTTTTATCATTTCATATCATGTTTATGCTTCCGCAATTTTTCCTTTGTTCGTTGGACATATGTTTATGCTTCCGCAATCTTTCCTTTGTCCGTTGGACACATGTTTATGCTTATGCCTTTTTCTCTTTGTCCACTTGGACCAAAAACATTAATAAAGGACAAAACCTCTAAAAAAACTTGTGCTTCTAATCTTGGACTGTGGTTACTATCCCTTCCAATGGACATGGAGTTTTGCACCTAGACCATAAACTTCAATGCTATTCTTGAATCCTTGGACTTAGAACTTGGACATCCAATGCAATTCTTGGAACCTTGGACTTAGACTTAGGACTTTTCTCCCTTTGCTTTGGAATTATGGTTCGAAGACTATAGAGCTTGCTTGTGTGGTTAGGCTATTCTTATCCCTGGCTTTTACTTTATGCTTTAGGATAGTCACTTCTTCTCCACCCCTTCTTCAATTTTCAAAACTCTCTCCCTTTTTCAAAACCTTCTTGATTTCAAACTTTCACCTCTTTCATAATTAAACCTTGACTTTGTCAAGTGACTTTACTATTTTCCTTTCATTTCTTAACAAATGTTAAATTACATAAGCATATTGACACCTTTTTCAAAAGACTTAAAAAAACATCAAACTCATCACTCTCTTTTTGTGCCCTCGTACACTTCTTCCTCTAACTTTTTCATAAGTTTAGACATGATTCATTTCTTTAAGCGGAATTATTCGTTTGGAAATGACGACTTGTCTTTACATTTAAAATCAACCAAAACAAACAAATTTTTTTCTTTGTACCACGAACTACGGGGTTTTGATCCTACATTGCACATCGTGGGTACGTAGGCATGAGGCGGTAAGTATCTCCAAACACAAAAATATTAAAAAATAATTCTCCTCTCATCTCCTCAATCTCTTTACAAGCAAACCATTTTCAGACCAAAAAGCGGTAGATATTTCAAAGAGTTCCTATAGAGTACTATAGACGTTTTGGGTGCTAACACCTCTCCATTGTGTAACCAACCCCCTTATCCAGTCTCTCTTCACTTGTTCTTGTTGTAGAGGTTGTGTAGGTTTTGTTCGCTCTTTTTCCTTTCCTTTTTGGATAAAATAAAAGTGCGGTGGCGACTCTTGCTTTATGAGTTAAGTTAATCAATAGCTTACACTCACGATTTTGCCGCTACACCTTCTTTAACCTCCATGGATCAAAATGCTTGATATTTGTGGATGTTTTAAGGGTTGTTTAACCTCTGGTTGAAGCATGTTTGTCAATTTTCGATGCTCGTATTTTTCATTTATCGATTACTTGCAATTTTGGCAATGTTTGTTCATGAACATCTTGCATTCTATTTGATCACATGTTAACATGTTTTGCATGGCATACTAAATGATATTTGGTATTGTTTTGCATGTTTGTTCCTTGATTGCATTAAGTTTGTTCTTTATTGAGCAAATTTAATCTTTAATTAATCATTAATTCACACCTTTGGCTTTAATGATTTTCCATTCTCTTTGGAAAGTTGTTAGCATAACATTTCCCTTTGATTAATTGATCGAAACCATGTTTCGATTAGTTGATCTTCCCCTTCCCTCTCTTTAGGCTTTCTTTAGAGTTTTTTCTCTCTTTTCCCCCGCGGAGTTGGAGTTTTGCGCTACGCCCTGCATCGGAGCACCGTACAACTTGAAGCTGTTACGCTGTCCTTTTCATAATGCAGGAGCACTGTACAACTTGGAGTTGTTGGGCTGTCCGTTTAAATTTCTGCATTACACCCTGTGTGTTAGAGAAGGAATGAGAAGGGAGAATTCCTACTCTCGTTCTGACTACTTTAGGTATGGGACGAATGACCCTGTGCTTGGCTTAGTCACCTATATCCCCAGGCTGTAGTGTATCCCCTTTCCCAGTCGAGTCGATCCTTGATCACTCCTATCTCTTTCAATCCCTCTTTTGATCAATCACCTTCTCGATTAAGATTAGTGTTCATTGGGTTAGCAAGCTTCCTTTGTTTCAATACCCTATTTTTTTCTTGCGGTCGATCATGGTATTTTGAATCCCCTGCAGAGTTTGCAACCTTCTCTTGGTTCTTCTCCTTTTGCTTGGTTAATCACTGCCTGTCAGTTAAAACACCAATGTTTGCATTTTTCTCAGTTAACCATAGTCTGTCTGTTAAAACACTGAGTTTCCTTGGGTTAGTCACCTTCTCTCGGTTAATCACCCTTTTCTTCAGTTAACCACAGCCTGTCTGTTAAAATACTGAGCCCTTTTGAGTTAATCACCTCCTCTTGGTTAATCACCAATTCTTCTCGGTTAATCACAGTGTTCTGTTAAAAACCGAATCCCCTAGCGGTTAGCAACCTCTTTTGGTTCAATACCCTTCTTCGTTGGTCAAGTGTTGTTTGTTCAGTCAATACCAACACCCCTTTTTGGGTTACGACCTTTGATCGGTCCTACACCCGTTCTTCTGGTTAATCACAGCTCTCTCTATTAAAACCAATGCTTCTCTATCCCCACAGAGTTGCAATCCTTTCTTTCTTCGGTTAACCACTGGCAGTCAGTTAACATACCGATGCCCCCTCAGAGTCAAACACCTTCCCTCGGTTCAGTACTCTCTTTTTGGTTTATCACAGTCCGTCTATTGACAGCAACTTCTTTTCCCCACTAGAGTCTCTTTCTCTTCGGTTAACCACTGCCAGCCAGTTAACATACCGAGTCTCCTTATCTCTTGGTTGTGACACCATCCTTTTGTTTGTTTCCCAGTAGGGTCACTTACTCTCTGATCCCTAGAAGTTCTTTGATCTTTCCTTCCCCAGCAGAGTTTCTTTCATTCTTTTTTCTTTCTTGGTTTCGACACCATTCCTTTCTAGTTTCTTGTGCAATCGCTCTTACTGTTCGGTTTTTCCCCAGTAGAGTTTTATTTCACTCTTGCTCTTGGTTTTTTAACGCCACTTCTCTCTTTCTTGTTTTGTTTTCCGTTTGGTTCTATGAACTACGGAAGCTCTGATTCTGCATTCTTTCGAAAGTATGATACGTAGGCATGAGATCGCGATGATCTTGGAGAGCACACTTCCACCCTTCCTTCCTTCTTCCTTTTTTCCTTTCTGTCCCCTGGTTCCATGAACTACGACGCTCTGATTTCCTCATTGCACTATGAGGGTACATAGGCACGAGGGCCCCAATCCTCCGCGAGCACTTTCTTTTCTTTTTTTTCTTTCCCCTTTCTCTTCTCTCTCCTCTTCTTGTAGCTAGAAGCCTTTAGATAGATAACCTATCCAAGCCTAGAAGCAAGCGAAATGGTTCCCGTCGAGTATGACGGATGCGTTAAGTGCTAGTACCTTCCTTTCGCATAACCGACCCCCGTTCCCATTTCTCTTCCCCTCGGGTTTTATCGATATTTTCCCTGTCCTTCGGGACTAAATAAAGTTCGGTGGCGACTCTGTGTTATCTTTGAGTGTGCGATTCACTCAGGATGTAAACCAGCCATCTTCAGCTGGCGACTCTGCTGGGGAATTTCCCTTGCGCTCGCAGGTTGCGGTCTCGCCTAGTTTTGTTTGTTTTCTTGCTTGCTTGGGTGTCTATCTTTCGCGCTTTACTTGCTTTATCTTTATGCTTTAGCTTTATGTTTATTTAATGCATTTCTTTACTGCTTTGAATATTCATATGCTGCATATTCTGGATATCTGCTATTTTCTGCTGTTGTTGGGATGGGTAGATATTATTGGAGAGAAAGGTCCTAACACCTGGCCTAGTATACACGTAGGCTAGAACGTGGATAGTCGTGAGGCCTGCATTTTGTGTGTTGGGATATCACGAGACCCACATCCCAGATCGTGATTCGTTTGAGAATACTTCCATCCTGTGAGAATTCACTACGGCGGGGGATTTTCATCATGAGTCCTATGGTTTGGGCAACCTTTCTAGGGACCAACTTGTTGTGTCTAGATCACACCTGTGAGGGGGATGGTTTTTGCAGGAAAATAAGCCACTTCATACCCTTGTTCTCTCACGCACATCAGATTCTTCATCGGCACATCAGACTATGTTGCACCGACACAGAATTATATGTAGATATCCGGATTATTCAGACTTGATTGTTCAGAAAGTGTTGACTTCTTGTTGTTGTGTTGCATATCATTTCATCATGTGAATTAATTTTTGCATGTGCATTTCCAGGTTTTTGAGGACTTATCCTTTGTTGACATTATCATAGAGATGAGTACTGGTTGTCGTGGCATCTTCAGTTACAAGTTTGTGGAACCTAAGCTGGGTACGTTGAGAGGTTTGGCATCCCTGTTGGTTGGAGATCACATAGGGGTTTTCATAGACACTTATGGTAATCTGTTGTCCATCCTCAACACTGAAGTCAACATCACTGCCATCCACACTCTGGTTCAGTTCTATGACCCGCCATATAGGTGCTTCACATTTCAGGATTATCAGCTAGTACCTACACTTGAGGAGTATGCTTACATTCTGGGGGTTGAGATCAAGAAGCAGGTTCCTTATGTTTACACTAGTGTTTGTCCGAAGTTTCCCCTTATTGCTGATGCGCTTTGCATTAGTAAGAAGGATGTGGAGGATAATCTCAAGACCAAAGGGAAAGGTATTCGAGGGTTCGCTTCGAAGTTCTTGGTTGACAAGGCCACTTCTTTTGCTAAGGAGGGAAACTGGAAGGCTTTCAACGCCGTTCTTGCTTTGCTGATATATGGGATTATCTTGTTTCCGAACATGGAGGATTTCGTAGATCAGGCTGCCATCAGTATCTTCTTGTCCAAGAACCCTGCTCTGACACTTCTTGCTGATACCTACCATTCTATTCATTCGAGGAATGAAAAGAAGAAGGGAACCATTTTCTGTTGTGCTCCGTTGTTGTACCGATGGTTCATGTCTCACCTTCCTCAAAAGGGTCCCTTTGTTGAGAGTAAGGGTAATCTCAAGTGGTCTCAACGAATCATGTCTCTTACTGCTGTTGATATTTCTTGGTATTCTTGAGTCTTCAACGATACTATGATCATTCTTCATTGTGGGAAATTCTCCAATGTGCCTCTCTTGGGTACAAAGGGTGGAATTAACTACAGTCTGAGAATGGATTTCCGACAGTTGGGATACCCTATGGTTGCTAAGCCAGATCCTGAGGTAGTGGAGGAGTTCATCTTTCATGAAGGGGTTGATGACATGGGTTTGCTGAAGAGGTTTAGTGCCGCTTGGACTTAGATTCATCTCGAAGGAAGAGCCGATTTGGGTAAGAAGAATTGCGTAGCCAAGGAAGCTTACACACTTTGGGTCAAAGAGCGCGTCAAAGAGATCTTGTTGCCATTTTCTCCCGAGCCTTCTATGAATGCCAAGCCTCCTGAACTTGCCATTGGTCCTCCATCTGAGGTCGGTCAACTCAAGCTGATTATTGAGAAGTTGAAGAAGGAGAATGTTGATCTTCGTCTCAACCTTGATAGAGTCACTTCCGAGAAGGATAGCTTACAGATCGAGCTCCGCCAAAAGCGCGAGCGCATGCTCAAAGAGGTGGAGGTTGAACAAAATAAGCTTACGAAAATGGATGATGCTTTGAAGAGTACCTACGAGGGACTTGCTTCAAAGAAGAGACAACTCGTTGATGCCCATTATCAAGCCTACAAGGATGAGGTGAGCTACAACAAGCAACTTGAAGGGCTTCGAGGGAAGTTATCTGAGTTTAAGACAAAGTGGCAAAGTGAGCAAGACCGTGCTAGTCAGTTAGCAAAGGACTTTTCTCAGTGCCAAGCTAAGCTCGACAAAGTCTTCTGTGATATTCAAAAGCTGCAAGATCAAGCACATCAGAGCCAAGAGTATATTAGTCAGCTCAACACAGAGAGCACTCATTGGGAGCATCAAAGTCGTCATCTGCAGAACCTCCTGGATCAGAAAGAGGCCTTTCTTCAGGATATGCTTTAGGGACCTAACCATTCTTTGCTGTGTAACCTCATGAAGGATGCGAAGTATTGGAGTGAGAGGCATGGCCGTCTAGCAAGATTTGCTGAGCATGCATTGGAAGATCTACCTGGATTTTTGAGGGATGCATATACTGATGTATTGCCACACCAGCTTCATTGGGATGTTTTCCATTTCTTGTCTATTTGCAGGATGGTATTTGATAGGATCCATGCGGATTTTGTTGTAGCCCAAAAGGCAGATGTTTGACTTGTATTCGACTTGTACTTCTTTCCTGTATTGTTGAATGAATGAATGAAGTTGCTCGCCAATTTTATCTTTCGCACCTTTACTTATATGCTTTATGATATATTGTCAACAAAGATAAGTTTAAGAATTCCTGGAATTTAAAACTTTATTTTTGCATGCATATCATACATTCATTTGCACACATATGCACGTCCCTTCATCTGAAACCGTTGCTCATCCTTGTCCGCCTTCTTTGTAGCAAGACGACGACTCGACATCGGTATTTTACTCGCTCAAACAAATCCAAGATCGTGGCTGACTTCAAAGCTGAGAACACCGCCTATAAGGAAACTCTGGCTCAATTCCAAGGTCGGATGGATCGGTTCCAGACGAATATGGATGTCATTATGGAACTCCTTCGTGCCCAGAGGGATGCCGCTGCTACTGCCACTGTTGTTGCAACTGTTACTGATGCAACTATTGTCACTCCTGTTGTGACTACTTCTCCTATTGTTTTAGCTACTCCTGTTGTCGTTCCTTCTCCTATTACGGTTGAAGTACCAGTTGAACCTGTGAAATAGCCTGTTGTTCATCCGACAAATCCTCAATCTGGTTTGAACCAGATGCCCGCTGGTTTTCCTTGGGGCATGCCTCCAAATTACACTCCTCAGATTGCAAGTAATGGCAGTGCCTTCATACCATATCAGTTGTTTATTGCGCCCATGCCTAATGGGAATGCTGATGCATATCCATGGGTCATGCCTACTCCAGTGCCACCTTCAGTGGTGAATGATGATCCTGAGAATCTTCAGATTCAAACTCATCAAACTACCGGATTGACTGACATGGAAACTCCTGATGAAGAAGAGCATGTGTATAGGGGTCCTCCTTTCCAGGTTCCGGACTCATCTCAGCTGCTCAGACTGTTGTTCAGAATGTTCATCCTGGGATATTCTATCCTGGGGCACCTTCCTCAGTAGCTGTGATACCTCCTCCAAATTATCCGTTTGGTGTTCAGGTGGGTCAGAATGCTGGTCAAATGGTTAATCCGGGTTTGGTGTATCCATCTCAGTTTGCTACTCTGCAAGTGCACGCTCCTGCCTCTTCTCAGTTGCCAAATCCTTAGATTCTTGTCAGACCACTAATCAGAATAGACCTGCTGACTACAAGTTGTTGGAAGATCTTATCAGAGCTATTGAAGGGTTTTCTGCTTTTGGCATGGAGGCCAAGGACTTGTGTTTGGTTCTAAATGTTGTGTTGCCGCAGAAATTCAAGATACCTGAGTTGCCAAAGTATAAGGGTTTGAGTTGCCCACGTAGTCACATCACTATGTACTGCAGGAAGATGGCATCCTATATTGATAATGATGAATTGCTAGTTCATTGTTTTCAAGATAGTTTGTCTGGTGCTTCATTGGATTGGTACATGGGCTTAGAACGCAGCAAGATCCGTACTTGGAGGGATTTATCTGAAGCATTCGTGAAACAATACAAATACAATCTTGATCTGGCGCCAACTAGATTGCAGTTGCAGAATCAGTCCCAGCGCTCAGCTGAAACATTCAAGGAGTATGCATAAAGATGGCGTGAGATGGCATCTCGTGTGCGACCTGCTCTCTCTGACAACGAGTTGGTTGACATCTTTATGGGTACATTACAAGGATCCTACTATGAGAAAATGGTGGGTAGTTCTTCATCGAATTTCGCTGATGTTGTAACCATTGGTGAACGGATCGAAAATGGTTTGAAGACTAGAAAGATTCCCAGAGCTGCTTCCCAGCAGCCGGCCACTAGAAAATCTCATAATAGTTAGTCTAAGAGAAAGGAAGGTGAAGCCAACGCTGTGACTGCTCAAGTTTCTCCTCAGTATCAAGCTTTCATGGCTCCCATGCTGTATTATCCATATTCGTACATTGTTGTTGCACAATATCAACAACCTCTATATCAGTATCATCCGCAACAACTAATTCAGAATGCTCAGAATCAGCAACAGAACCAACAGAACAACAAAAATCAGCAGAATCAAAACCGTCAGAACAACAACAATCAAGGAAATCGCAAGCGTCTAAATTTCGACAGAATTCTGGTGTCATACACCGAGTTGGTTCCTTATTTGGTTCACCAAGGGGCAATTGTTCCCAAATAGATCGCTCCTGGGATTCCTCCATTTGACCCAAAGCATAATCCAAATGTGTCCTGTGCTTATCATGCTGGATACATAGAACATACAACAGAGGATTGTTTTGTTTTCAAAACCAAGGTTCAAGAACTTATTGATAAAAAGATTTTGACTTTCGCTGAGGAAGGTCCTAACATTCAGAATAATCCGTTGCCAAATCACAATGGACCTGTGGTTAACATGATTGAGGATAGTTTAAAGGATGAATTGATCTTGGATGTCGACGAAGTAAAGACCCCAATGACTATGGTTTTTAAGAAATTGAATGAACACGGGCTGTTGAAAGGGTTGCATGGTAAGTGTCAGATTTGTGACGATAATCCCAACCAATGTCGAAGGCTAAAGGGTTGTGTCCAGATTTTGATGAACCGAGGCGAAGTGCAATTTGCCAAGTCTAAACCTGTTGAGGAAGTTGCTGCCATTGAGCCGTTCACCATCGTCTATAGGAAGGTTCCAGTTGAATCCCCTAAACAGAAGAAGGTGCAACCCATCGTGGTTTGCCCGCCAAAGCCATTTCCGTATCAGAATTCCAAGGAAGTACCTTGGAGGTATGGGTCTACTGTGTTTTCTGGAGGTCAAGAGATAAGGTTTATGGAATCTGAGATCATAAATGTTACAGCCGTTGGAGGTATGACTCGTAGTGGACGTGTGTTTGCTCTGAAGGTCACTACAAAGCCTATTCAAGCTCCAACTGTTGTTCCTCCCAAGGAAACGCCTATATCTGCAATCCCTGCTGTTCAATAAGGGGCATCTTCTAATGCCATTCCAGTGTCGAATGTTCCATCTGACGATGTTTCAAAGAACAAAGAGACACTTGATGATCAAGTGTTCCTTAAATTGATCAAGAAGAGTGACTTTAAGATTGTGGATCAGGTGGGGCAAACACCCTCAAGGATCTCAATTTTGTCCTTACTCATGAGTTCTCCTGCGCACAGATCATCTTTGTTAAAGGTCTTGAACAGTGCCCATGTCATGCAAGATATATCTGTTGTCGAGTTTGATGATGTAGTGGCCAATATAATAGCAAGTCGGTATTTGGGTTTTAATGAATCGGAATTGCCTCCTGAAGGAACTGCCCACAACAAAGCACTGCATATTTCCGTAACTTGCATGGACGTCCTGTTATCTCGTGTTCTAGTGGATACCGGTTCTTCCCTCAATGTGATGCCTAAGGGCACATTGAGCCAATTACTGGTGGAAGGAAATGAGATGAGACCAAACGCCTTAGTTGTCAGACAGGTCATTGGAGAAGTAGACTTACCCATCAAAGTCGGGCCGCATTTGTTCACCATTACCTTCCAAGAGATGGAAATTAATCTGGCGTACAGTTGCCTATTGGGTCGTCCTTGGATTCATGCCACAGGGGCAGTTACCTCCACTTTACATCAGAAGTTAAAATTTATGTTCGACGATCAGCTGGTCATCGTCTGTGGTGAAGAAGATCTGATTGTGAGCGAGTTATCGTCTTTTCAATACGTCGAGGCCGAGGAAGGCATAACTGAGGTACCGTTGCAGTGTCTCGAGTTCGAAGATGTCAGCTTCACTTTAAATAATCAAAGTAGATCACCACAAGTGACCTTAGCATCTGCTAAAAGTGCTAAAGATACCATAGAGCGAGGTGCCTTGACAGGCTGTGGGCACGTGATTGATGTGGTTGAAAAGCATAATCAATTCGGATTGGGTTATAGTCCTGGTCAACAATCTATTTCACATGGTCAAAAGCAGTGCAACTCAATCAAGTTCAGTAGCGCGGGTTTCCAGCAGGGTGACATCATGGCTGTTATTGATGACGCTGGTCCCAGTAATCAGACTCCGAGCTTCGTGCGCAAGTGTCTGCCGGGTTTCAAGCTCAACAATTGGACATCTACCGTGATTCCTATGGTTTTCCCATATAACATGTAATGCATTTTGCTTTCTCGTTCCTCGTCGTCGCCCGAGACGAGTGGATAGCTTGTAAGGGGCCTCACATTTTTGTAATATTATGTGATCAATAAATAAAAGTTTTTGCATTCAAAATCATGCTCTATTTTCTTTCTTTATTTTACTTTTCACAAACAAATGGAAAAAGTTTCTTTTACTTTTCACTTTTCAAAATAGCTCATTCTGAACATATTCATAAACATGCAGAAATAATAAAAGCATTAATAACAACATGACAAACACCCATTGTAATTCTGGAATTCCAATTAACCAAGCCGAAGAAGATGGTGAGGAAGATTGTGAATTACCGGCTGAACTAGCAAGGCTCCTTAAGCACGAGCATAGAGAGATTCAGCCACACAAAGAGCCAGTGGAAGTTGTCAATCTTGGTACTGATGAGGTCAGAAGAGAAGTCAAGGTTAGCGCGTCCCTCGCTAAGCATGTACACTCCGAGTTGGTCAAGTTATTGAAAGAGTATGTTGATATCTTCGCCTGGTCCTATTAAGATACGCCTGGGTTGGATACCAACATCGTTGAGCATCACTTTCCACTCAAGCCCGAGTGTACTCCTGTTAAGCAGAAACTCAGAAGGACTAGACCCGACATGCCCCTCAAAATCAGAGAAGAGGTAAAGAAACAGCTTGATGCTGGGTTCCTAGCCACTTAATATGCTTTAACCTCTATGGATCAAAATGCTTGATATTTGTGGAAGTTTTAAGGGTTGTTTAACCTCTGGTTGAAGCATGTTTGTCAACTTTCGATGCATTTTTTTTCATTTATCGATTACTTGCAATTTTGGCAAAGTTTGTTCATGAACATCTTGCATTTTATTTGATCACTTGTTAACATGTTTTGCATTGCATACTAAATGATATTTGGTACTGTTTTGCATGTTTGTTCCTTGATTGTATTAAGTTTGTTCTTTATTGAGCAAATTTAATCTTTGCTTAATCATTAATTCACACCTTTGGCTTTAATGATTTTCCATTCTCTTTGGAAAGTTGTTAGCATAGCATTTCCCTTTGGTTAATTGATCGAAACCATGTTTCGATTAATTGATCTTCCCCTTCCCTCTCTTTAGGCTTTCTTTAGAGCTTTTTCTCTCTTTTCCCCCGCGGAGTTGGAGTTTTGCGCTACGCCCTGCATCGGAGCACCGTACAACTTGAAGCTGTTACGCAGTCCTTTTCATCATGCAGGAGCACTCTACAACTTGGAGTTGTTGGGCTGTCCGTTTCAATTTCTGCATTACACCCTGTGTGTTAGAGAAGGAGTGAGAAGGGAGAATTCCTACTCTCATTTTGACTTCTTCAGGTAGGGGACGCATGACTCTGTTCTTGTCTTAGTCACCTTTATCCCCAGGCTGTAGTGTATCCCCTTTCCCAGTCGAGTCGATCCTTGATCACTCCTATCTCTTTCAATCCCTCTTTTGATCAATCACCTTCTCGGTTAAGATCAGTGTTCATTGGGTTAGCAAGCTTCCTTTATTTCAATGCCCTATTTTTCTCTTGCGGTCGATCATGGTCTTTTGAATCCCCTGCAGAGTTCGCAACCTTCTCTTGTTTCTTCTCCTTTTGCTTGGTTAATCACTGCCTATCAGTTAAAACACAAATGTTTGCATTCTTCTCAGTTAACCACAGTCCGTCTGTTAAAACACTGAGTTTCCTTGGGTTAGTCACCTTCTCTCGGTTAATCACCCTTTTCTTCAGTTAACCACAGCCTGTCTATTAAAATACTGAGCACTTTTGAGTTAATCACCTCCTCTTGGTTTATCACTCATTCTTCTCGGTTAATCACAATGTTCTGTTAAAAACCGAATCCCCTAGCGGTTAACAACCTCTTTTGGTTCAATACCCTTCTTCGTTGGTCAAGTGTTGTTTGTTCAGTCAATACCAACACCCTTTTTTGGGTTACGACCTTCGATCGGTCCTAAACCTGTTCTTCTGGTTAATCACATCTCTCTCTGTTAAAACCAATGCTTCTCTATCCCCACAGAGTTGCAGTCCTTTCTTTCTTCGGTTAACCACTGTCAGTCAGTTAACATACCGATGCCCCCTCAGAGTCAAACACCTTCCCTCGGTTTAGTACTCTCTTTTTGGTTTATCACAGTCTGTCTATTGACACCATCTTCTTTTCCCCACCAGAGTCTCTTTCTTTTCAGTTAACCACTGTCAGCCAGTTAACATTCCGAGTCTCCTTATCTCTTGGTTGTAACACCATCATTTTGTTTGTTTCCCAGTAGGGTCGCTTACCCTCTGGTCCCTAGCAGTTCTTTGATCTTTCCTTCCCCAACGAAGTTTCTTTCATTCTTTTTTCTTTCTTGATTTCAACACCATTCCTTTCTAGTTTCTTGTGCAATCGCTCTTACTGTTCGGTTTTTCCCCAGTAGAGTTTTCTTTCACTCTTGCTCTTGGTTTTTTAACGCCACTTCTCTCTTTCTTGTTTTGTTTTCCGTTTGGTTCTATAAACTACGGAAGCTCTGATTCTGCATTCTTTCGAATGTATGATACGTAGGTACGAGATCGTGATGATCTTGGCGAGCACACTTCCACCTTTCCTTCCTTCTTCCCTTTTTCCTTTCTGTCCCCTGGTTCCATGAACTACGACGCTCTGATTTCCTCATTGTACTATAAAGGTACGTAGGCACGAGGGCCCCAATCCTCCGCGAGCACTTTCTTTTCTTTTTTTTCTTTCTCCTTTCTCTTCTCTCTCCTCTTCTTGTAGCTAGAAGCCTTTAGATAGATAACTCATCCAAGCCTAGAAGCAAGCGAAATGGTTCCCGTCGAGTACGACGGATGCGTTAGGTGCAAGTACCTTCCTTTCGCATAACCGACCCCCGTTCCCGTTTCTCTTCCCCTCGGGTTTTATCGATATTTCCCCTATCCTTCGAGACTAAATAAAGTTTGGTGGCAACTCTGTGTTATCTTTGAGTGTGCGATTCACTCAGGATGTAAACCAGCCATCTTCACATAGCTTCTGTTTTGAAGGAGTAAAACGCGATGGAAGTTCGAGGATTCTTGCTGAAATGGGTCAAGTGTGGCTACGGGATTGATGATGATGGAGGTGAAGTTTTGGTCATGATAGGAGTTCAAGTGCAGCAAGTTCACCTTCCTAACCTTCATAAATTTAAGGTGAGTCCCATAGTTAGATACTTGGGTAGGATGGGATTTAAATTGCATGCTTGATGATAATTGTATGATTGGGTTTAGGATGAAAACTATGTTTGCATGTTTGATCAATTGATGAAAGTATGATCCTATGATGAAAATTATGTTTGTGTTATGTGGTTTTGGATCATTAGGTACATAAGAATGATAAACTCATGGTCTTTGATGACTGGGTATGGTTAGATTGAACTTGGAGTTGTTTAATTGGAAAAACCTAACTTTCCCATGTTTGATAACCTCATTATTAATTTGGTAAAAGGGTTGGATGGACATTTAATTGTGAAAATATCGTAGTACGTTGAATTCTGGGATCGGGGCTTTTTACGGAACCGAAATCGGAGGTCCGGAAGGCATTTAACGATCGAAAACTGAGTTTTTGGCAAAAATAGCGCAGTTTGAGTCGACCTAAGGATTCTTGCGTCGGCGCAAGGGTCGACGCGTGCAAGCAGCGTCCTCCAAAATGTCAAATTTCATTTTCTTCATAACTTTTGATCCGTAAGTCCGATTGGGTCCCCGTTCGAAGTGTTGGAAAGGTCTTTCAATGCTCTAAATGATAGTGAGGTAGAAACCTAAGTATAACCCAATGATGAATCGGTCAAATATGATACACTCATATGTATTTCATAAGGATTAGAAGGAATCGTGTTTATGTTAAGATTATGGGTGAGTAATTGTTATGGAATGAGTTTAGGCAAATGAGTAAGGGCACTAGTGATGTGCTAATATGTATGACTTGATATGAACATTACATATGTGATTAATGTGATGTATATTGGATTGACTCATGGTTTGATATGATCACTTATGCTACATGTATGTGTGTATGCTTAATAAATGCATTATGTTGATAAGTTACCTGGTTATGATCACTTATGCAATTGTTGTAACGCATAATGAATTGCATTATGTTGGATGTGCTATGAGGTGATCATTTGATGGTTGACCCCGTTCGTTCCGGTTGAACGTTCGGAGGTGTTTGCCTGTGTGGCTTGATGTTCATGTGATTATGATGTATGCTTGAATCGAAGTAGGCCTATGCTACTAGGTGGTAAGTTACTATGACAATGACTACTGCTGTGTGATCTCTAGTCGATACCCTGCTGTGTGATCTCGATACGTTATACACACCTGAGCTACCATTGCGAGGTGCTAAGTGGGTCTGAAAAAGGCGTTTCCACGGCAGATAAACCTCGGCGTGCTTGGTATGGTGGGGTCGTGATGCCAAGTAGGAAACATCACTTCAGATAAACTCACCTCTAGTGATGCCACGTAGGCAATATCACTAGGCTATCGTCCGGTGGGCTTGTGTAGTCGTTATGGCGTATTTGCACTAGACGTTAACACATCTGCGTAAGGGTGATTACCATTGCGAGGCGCTAAGTGGGTCTGAAAAGGCTTTTCCACGGCAGATAAACCTCGGCGTTCTTGGTATGGTGGGGTCGTGATGCCGTGTAGGCAACGTCACTTCAGATAAACTCATCACGGATGGGATGCGACGTAGGATCCATCTGATTCACCATGCGGTGTGCATGTGCAAGTCTTTTAACGATGAAACACAAGAGATAACCCACCGAGGGTGTGATTGTGTAACCTAGGTAAATAGGTAGAACTTACTTCTGGATTCTTCGTACACGGGTACGAGTCTGATACTGGTTGTGATTGAATGTGAATTCGTTGTTACCTCATTGGTGAGTCAAGGGACTACGAATGATGATATTACCCATTGTTGTGTATTTGCACCAGACCGTGAGAAAACCCCGGATCCATGGTGGATTCGTTCTATTGTATGCACCCTGAAGAACCGAGTGAACCCCTAGGATAGGGGGACTCACTGAGATTTAGTAATCTCACCCCAATCCTATTATCATTTTTTTCAAGAACAGGTTATAGGTAGAGGAATTGCTAGATGATCTATTACGAAGACTGTGGATGAGCAGCTGGCATGAAGACTTTATCAGAGCTTATCTTTCCGCTGTGTATTGTTATATACAAATGTATTGTATACAGTTGTATCTGAGGAGTTGAATTGTATACGATTTTACTTTGTCATTTCCATGCTTTTGTATGTTTTTATGTACCATTTATAACATCACTACATATTATTCTAGACATATATGTACGGGGTGTTACATCAGGGGTTGCTAATGTGAGATCTCCTTTTCCTTTTTTGCTTGAAGGGATGTTGAAGGTGTAGGGTTTTAGTGTTGTTGTTCTTTTGTTCTTCAGTTTGAAGAACAACAACTTCAGGGATTGAATATGTGAGTTATGGATGACCTCCTTAGGTTAGAAAAATGTTATCTATATATAGTGGAACATTAGGTCCATTGTAAAAGGAATGAAAATTAATCATTGATTAACATAATTAAATCAAAAATAATTTGACTTTAATTTCTTTATTATATTTTACAAATCCTACTTAAAATCTTCCTAAAATGATTTGTTTGTTCCCTAAGCATGAAAAAGTGCCAAAAATAAACAAACAAAATTAAAATCTCTTTTTTTATGATTTTTTATGACTCTTTTTGATAAAATTGCATGAAATAAATAAAAAATGCCAAAAATAGAAAAACGAAAATTAGATTTAAAATGATAAGAAAATACAATTTGTAATTTTTGAATAACATAAAAATTAAAATTAAGTTAGCAATAAATAAAAAGGGAAAAAAGCACAAGTTAGAACAGTGAGATTCGACATGATTTTTTTTAAAGAGCTTACAAATTATAACTAAACCCTTTTTTTTAAAACAAAATAAATTAAAAATTTGATTATGTGAATTAAAAAAAAAATTATTATTATTTTCTTATATTTTCTAATAACCTATCAATAACTTAATGAGATAAAAAAAAGGAAGCTAAAAGGTCGTGGATAAATTAAATTTTTGATTATGTGAATTAAAAAAAGAATGATTATTATTTTCTTATATTTTCTAATAACTAACAAATTATAAAAAATTATGGAAACAAACAAATAGGCACAATCATGGATCATACAAACATGCAAACAAAATCAAAGAAATCGGGGATTACAAACCTAGAGTGTCATGACCAATTTAAGCTTCTTCTCACTCCCTTTCTTTCCCTTCCCTTTGTGCTTTTTTTTTCCTTTTTGGCTTGGAGAGATGTTGAAGGTTTATGGTTTTAGTGTTTTTGTTCTTCAGTGTGAAGAACAACAACTTTAGGGATTGAATATGTGAATTGTGGATGGCCTCCTTAGGTTAGAAAAATGTTATCTATTTACAGTGGAACATTAGGTCCATTCTAAAAGGAATGAAAATTAATCATTGATTAACATAATTAAATCAAAAATAATTTGACTTTAATTTCTTTATTATATTTTACCAATCCTACTTAAAATCTTTCTAAATGATTTGTTTGTTCCCTAAGCATGAAAAAGTGATCGCGCGACACTGATGTGTCTGTCGGATAATAACTGCAAGTATACAGTTGTTCGCATAGTTTTAAAATATTTTCAAACCCACAGGGACTAATAATCAAACTAATGTTATCAATTGTTACAGTGCAAAGCTAAGGCTAAAGGTTGAAATGATAAGAAAGGAAATAAAAATACTAATTGTTAAAGGTTTGAAAATAATGGTAAAACGAGCCCGTAATATGGATTCCGTGTTTCTTAGGGACTTGTAGAATTCAGGTGCTAATTACGATTAGATCTAGTTCCGTAGAAAATATCGACTTAAAGACTTCGTCTCACACTCTCGCGCTATTGACAAGAACCACACTTCCTAACCACAGGATTTTGCTCTCACTCGCCCGTTTCAATTAAAAAACGTATTTTGAAAGTCAATAAGATCCTGAACGATGTCTAAAGTGCTCTTGCTAATTTTAGGATCGTTGCCTAGTTTCCACTATTCGGTTTATTCCTCACACTCTCGCGCTATCTGCTTGAACCTTAGTTTGTTTTTCACTCTCGTGTCAAAACAATTTATCATACAATTGGAAACTATAACCAAAACAACACATAAGCATAATTTTGCACCTATAATTTCTACTGAGTCCCGTCGGTAACGACGGTCCTCATACGCCGAACTCAAGTAAATTTAGCAAGACATGACTTTAACTAAAACTAACATGATCAGAGCAATTAGACTTAATACTAACATGTCATACAATACTATAAAGACAATAACAAGTGCAAGTAAATAAACGGTAAAAACCTGAAAATTAAATAACGGAAACTTGCATTGAAAGGAAAATGCCGACAGGCTCCGTTTGCGATCCAAGAGTGTAATACAGGAAAATAAAAGGGAAACAAATGCGACAATCCCTTAATGTGAGTAATTGTCGCTTTTACAAGTAATTTATGCTTAATTCTAAATCGGAAAGTCGGCAGCGCTTCCGCACGTCTTGTATATCCCGGAAACTGCCCCAGAGAGCCTATATATAGAGAAATTTCCTAGGTAACTACCCTGGTCGTGTCAGAAAAGTGGAGGGAAGAACATTTGACAAAAACTGCTTGAAAAACTGCATCTGTTGTAGAATTGTTGTCTGCGACCTAATGGCGAACGCCAATTGGGTAATGGCGAACGCCAATTGGGTAATTTACGTGCCATGGGCTGGGGGCGGCGAATGCCATATCAGGATAACAGGCAAAATTAGATCTTTTTGCTACTCTTTTGCTCCTTCTTCTGATTTTCTCTCGGATCCGCAATGGGTGAGGCTGACAACTGCAAAACACGCGAAAACAAAGTAAAAGTGATAAAACACAATGGAATACGGACGAAATATGTATGCAATGGGCCTAAAAACATGATACGATTCCTTTTTATCAAACTCCCTCACACTTAAACCGTTGCTTGCCCTCAAGCAATCTCCCAACATGATGAAAACAGTAAGCACATTGTCTGAAGCATAGGCACGAAAAAACTCTAAAATGTACGAGGCTGTTAGGCTAATGCTAAATGGATAGGTACTAGATATCGATAACAAGGACACCGTAATGACACATATCTGCATTTTGCAGACAAAAACTCCCCCCTATGCAAGACCAATCCGAATCATGCCATTATAACTCGACCTATATTCTTTGTTCTTTTTCACCTCTTTTTTCATTCTCGCGCAATCACATTAAGCTTGTTATCCCCGCACTCACCTGGTAAGTGAACCTGTTAGTGTTTAATGATCTCAATATCTATTTTTCGCACTTTTCTTTTCTTTTCTTTTTCTTTCGAATTGCAAGAGTCTGATCCGTTAGGCTAAATGGCCGGGTGAGAACCACCTAACTTAGAGGGAACATATCCATTCATTCGCTTTTTCTATAAAATTATTCAATTCAACTTTTGAGATCAAACATGTATTTGCATCGGCTCATTACTTAGTGTGTGCATTAGGATGATGCTGATTGTTAGTATAAACTACTCAAGAGGCTACTACAAAAACTCGGAACTCAAGGACTCGACATAATGGTTATTCAAATCGATGCCACATACTTAGGGAGTTTGGGGTGTTAGGACGGCACCCATATTATCGAAACTTTCCCAAGTCTACATAACATAGCCTTTAGGTGAGAAACAACCAATACACTCGGAGTGTCATGCCATTGAATCAGAACAATTTTTTTATTGGGGGTCAAATTTAAGGGAATTCTCTAACAAAAAGAAAAAGTAGCATGCAATTGGACTCAACAGCGCACACATGACTCGATATATGACTCGATCATACAAACAGAAGACAATTTAAAAGAAACTAACTAGAAAACATAAAAACAAACATAAAACCTAAAAACAGAGGAAATAAAACGGGAAGAAATAAAAATAAAGCAGCAAAGCTCCTCCCCCACACTTGAACCAAACATTGTCCTCAATGTTTTAGTACAAGGTGAAAGAAGGAGTAGAAAACCTGGTATGAGGCTCAGTGATATCGGACTCGGCCGCAGTGACGTCCAAATCCTCTACCAAATCCAGGTTGTGGCACATGCTACATAAGCTCTCTCATATCTGCCACCTCCATCCTCAATCCGTCCATCTGCTCGATGAGGTCACCCATATCATGCTCGGTCCTATCAGCAAAATCAACCTGCTGTTGGCTGACCTGGTCAATGGTGACTCTCAATTCCTCCTGCCGCCTCTGCATGTTCCGAAGTAGTAGATCACGCTCTGCCTTCATATCATTCTGATGCCTAAGCTCGGACAGGATGTCATCAAGGGAGTTCCGGATGGCGGTGTAGTCGTACTCCTCGCGGGACTAGTATCCGACCGAGGTACCTGTAAAATGGTCAGAAAAAGCATGTGTGGTGTGTGCATGGGTGTTATGCTTGGGAGCATCAGTGGTGTGGGCATGAGTGCCAGTCTGTGGAGCATATCGTCCCATAAGGTTGTCATAAGTTCGGTCAACCATCTCTTCATCATGATCAGGGGCCTTAGTATCAAAAATCCAGTTAGTGCTAACACGCACGTTAATGTGTGTGACGCAAGGTAAAGTAATGCCCATAACCTCTCGGTTACCAATCATCAAATAATATATGCCACCTGGTTTGTTCTTAATTAGGCGCATGGCATGGCAGTAATCTAAGTCAGCAAAAGGTGTGTCTAAATGCTCAAGAGTAGCCAACTCAGTGTGCAAGTTTAACACAAGGGCTATAGAGGTAATCAACCCACTAACACATATAAGACCTCCTGCTCTACCATTGGCAGATGCAAGGTGTGCTAAAAAGAACGATGTTGGGTTAACTTTAGTCTTAGAAAGTGCACAGTGAATAAAGAAGAGATCTTTAGAATTCACATTCCCAGTGTTTTCCTGGCCAAAGACGGTGTTAGCTAAGGTACGGTGCAGATATCTAATGGTTGGGTTATGAATGGATGTGGCTTTAAGACTCTCCCAGGTGGTGGTGGTTTGCTAGTTATTTGCTTCCAAAAACCAAGAGCACTAGGTTCCCAGTTGCTATCAAGAAGGGCTTGGCAAGCATATTCTTCTCCACTAGGGAACTGAAAAATGGTGCCTATTTGGTCTTGGGTAAGTGTGAAATTTCTATTAAACATCCTAAAGTCAACAGAACTAGTGGTGTGAGAAGGTCCGGTGGAATATCGAAAAGAACTTAAAAACTCATATGTAAGCCTAGTGTATGTGGGGCTGGTTAAGGAACAAAAGTGTGATATACCTAGGTTGTTAAGCATCCAGTTGACGCTGTCGAATAGGCCTAAGTCTCATACAGCAGCAATGTCGGGATACCGTGTTGCGAAGACTGGCCTTTTGAACAGTTTGTGGTAGTTTGTTTTCTGATTCTCACCATCTATGCCTTCCGCGAAAGTAATGTCCATGTAGTTGATCTCTCTTGCAACTCTTGGAGGCATGATGAAATTTGGATGAGATTGGGAAAGTTGGAAGGAATGAGTATGGGTGTTTTGAGGGAAGAAGAATAAGAGAGATGGGATGGTAAGTGAGAAGAATGGTGATTTATAACAAAAGAGAAAAAGTTGGATGGTTGGGGGTTGGAGTAGGAGTCAAAATGATAAGTGAAGGTGGTTATGGGATAAGTTATGAGATTTGAATGTGTTTTGATGGGAAAATGCGCAAAAGAAAGTTGGAAAGCGAAAAATTGTCTGCTTTCCTGATATGGCAAAGGCCATTAAGCATATGGCGAACGCCATATGTGTTAAACGTTGGTTATTCAAAATATAAAACCAATGGCGAATGCCATGGGACCAACAGCATAATGGCGAACGCCATTAGGCTAAAACGTGCAAGTTTTAATTTTTGGTTCATAAACAGTGCATTTTTGTTCTAAAAGGCCATACTACTGTTGTTTGGAAATATTATTGCATGTGGCCAAAATCGAAACATAAAAATGCATTAAAGTAAAGGAAATGTATGATATAAAATAAAAATAAAGCAACCGAAAGGGAAATTACATTAATTTAAACAACTGCAACATATGTTCTCGTCGATGACTCGACGGTAATGTGAATACAAATAATCAGCGAAAGGAAAAATACATGATGAACACAAACAATACAAACTAGGAAAAAGGGTAATTGCGGTACATCCAACAGTACTGGCCATTACGGAGCCTAATGTTAGGTTAAGTGAAACGCCTCATCATATAGACTTGCTGGAACAAGTGATCAAACTGCTCATTAGCAACATCCATAAAACCGAGGAGATCAACTCGAAGAGAGGTGAGCTCTCCTCTAAGGGAATCAACCTCAGACTGTAGAGCATAGATAGCGACAACAACATCAATAGGAGGATTAATATCATGAACACCAGAGACGTGAGAAACAACATCATAGAGAACGGCATCCCAGATTTCATAAGGCTGAGGACTGTAAGGTGGAGTGGGTGTCTCGTTTTGGCCCTCTAAATCATAAAGCCAATTATCCCGGTTATGGACATTAGTTTTCTCATGGTTGGGCAATGTGAAGTTACGGACCACTTGGTTATCAATGAGAAACTCAAATTCTGCAGGTCCTAAATTAGCAATGATACCACGGTTAAAGAAAAAGTTTAGGTGCATGGGACGAATACCTCTAAAGGCACGAATACAGTTAAGTTGGTATCTCAGGCCAATGGAATCAGCAATCATAGTAACTAACCCTCCTATGAGAATGGTACCTTGGGTCTCATGGGCAATTCTGTTCAGGTTGGCTAACATAAAGGTAATGGCATTCATGGGTCTTCCCTGAGAAGCACACTACATTATAAACAACTCATCCTTGGACATAAAAGTAATGTTCTCTTCCTTACCAAACCGTGTATGGGCTAAAATTTTATGGAAATAGCGGATAGCGGGGTTATGGATATTTTCGGAAAACATGTTGTGTGGCTCAAGGTGGTAGTTTCCGGTTATGGTTCCCCAAAAGTAGTCAAGATCAAGGTTAGTAAAGGCATCATTAGGAGTTATGGTATAAGCATCAGGACCATTTGGAAATCTTAAAAGGTTAGCCATCTCGTGGTGGGTGAAACTGTATTTGGTTCCAAACAATCTAAAGGTAGCTAAGCCTCAGCCAAATCCAAAACCTCGATTAGAATCATAGTAAAGGGAACTCATAAACTGAAGGGTGAGCCTACGGTACGGGGTAAACCTCTTACTCACAGCAAATTTATCCCAACCTATTTGGTTGAGATGGTACATCACATTGTCTCTGATTCCTAAAGTGGTCAAGGTGAGTCCATCAGGTAAATTGGTAATGCCATCTCCCTCTGAGCTAAAACTTCGAAACCACGCGTCTGAGCTTCGTTCCTAAAGACAACCTCCATATCATCAACATGCTCCATTCTCCTAAGTTAGTGACAAGCTATCCTAAGCTACGCTAGCCTGAAATTAGACAAAGATTGCGCTATTAGTGAATTATACTGCATGGAAGTGTTAGAAGAGACAATAATAGTAATAATAATAATAATAATAATAATAATAATAATAATAATAATAATAATAATAATAATAACAATCAAATGTAGAAGTAATAGTTATAATAAGTAAAAAAAAAATAACAGAAAGAATAAAAACTAAAGATCGTGGGTTGCCTCCCACGCAGCACTTCGTTTAATGTCGGTAGCTCGACATTAAATCAGAGCTAGGCTATTTCTTCGAAAGAGTGGGCAACTCTTCTAATTTGTAACTTATGCAGAAATCCTTGTTTTCTATGCTGTGATAATGCTTAAGTCGCTGCCTGTTTACAACGAATGTATCATTGGATTTTCCTCTTATTTCTATGGCTCCGCTTTGGAAGACTCTTATAACCTCGAAAGGGCCAGGCCATCTAGAACGAAGTTTGCCTGGAAATAATTTAAGTCGAGAATTAAAGAGAAGGACTATGTCACCCTCGTTGAATTCTCGTCTCGTTATTCGTTTATCATGCCATTGTTTAGTTTTTTCCTTGTAAATTCAAGCATTTTCATAGGCGTCTAGTCTAAGTTCTTCTAGTTCATGGGTATCCAGAATTTTCTTCTCTCTTGCAGCTGTGTAGTTCATGTTTAGGGTCTTAATGGTCCAATAAGCCTTGTGCTCAAGTTCGACAGACAGGTGACATGATTTACCATAAACTAATTTGAATGGAGTGGTTCCTATCGGAGTTTTGTAAGCTGTCCTATAGCCCACAGAGCTTCATGAAGTTTTGCAGACCAATCCTTCTTAGAAGTCGCAACGGTTTTCTCTAAAATCTGCTTAATTTCTCTGTTAGAAACCTCAACTTGTCCACTTGTTTGAGGGTGATAAGGTGTTGCTACTCGATGTCGGACTCCATATTTGAGCAATAGTTTTCCAAAGATATTTGAGATGAAATGGGATCCACCATCACTAATGACAACTATTGGCACACCGAATCTGGGAAAAATCACATTCTTGAAAAATTTTATGAACACTCGTGCATCATTAGTAGTAGAAGCTACTTCCTCAATCCATTTTGACATGTAATCAACTGCGACGAGTATGTATTTGTTGCCAAAAGAAGACGGGAAAGGACCCATGAAATCTATACCCCAAATATCAAAGACTTATACTTCCAAAATACCCTTCAGTGGCATTCGTGGATGACGTCTATTCTTGGTCATCAAGATGAATAGGAATTTGAAAAAATCCTGAATATCCGTCCAAATAACAGAAGTGAGAATGTTTAGCCAGTCGTTCAAGCATTTGATCGATGAAAGATAAAGGGAAATGATATTTACGAATGGGTTTATTCAGTTTTCTATAGTCTATGCACATTCTCCATCCAGTTTAAATTCGTTTTGCTATGGAATCGCCCTTTTCATTACTAACAACTGTAACACCTCCCTTCTTCGGTACGACATGTACAGGGCTGACCCAGTTACTATCGGATATCGGGTATATAATTTCTGCTTCTAATAGCTTTTGTACCTCCTTTTTTACTACATTGCTCAAGATATGATTTATTCTTCTCTGATGCTCTCTAGAGGTTTTACAGTCCTCTTCTAGCATAATGCGATGCATACATATAGAGGGACTTATTCCTTTTAGGTCTGAGATATTATACCCTAATGTTGTTGATACTTTCTTAAGACATGTAGCAATTTTTCGGTTTCTATCTGTCCTAAGTCAGCATTGATTATTACTGGTCATTCAAGCTCGGTGTCTAGGAACTCATACCTTAGATTTTTTGGCAGTGTTTTAAGTTCTATAGAAGGCTTCTTCGGGCACGGTATTGGATCGGGCATTAATGCTAGACATTCCCTCAGACTGTCATCTACGTATGGCTTGCGCCAATTATCGTCTTCGAATATACGAGGTGCTGGAATCTTTAGTACTTCAGTATACTTAGATGGTTCCATCTCCATTTCTTTCACGCATTCGTCGATGACGTCTAGGACGCAACATGAATCTTCTATAGCTGGAGCCCTTAAGAATTGAGCTAAAATAAATTCGACTTTTTCTTCACCAATTTCAAAAGTTAGTTTTCCTTTCTTGACATCAATGATGGCTCGAGCTGTAGCTAAAAAGGGTCTTCCTAGAATAATAGGTATGTTGGAATCCTCTTTTATATCTATTACTACAAAGTCGGTAGGAATATAGAATTGACCTATACGAACGGGAACGTTCTCTAGCATACCTATATGAAATTTAACAGAATGGTCCGCTAGTTGTAGAGACATTTTCATTGGTCTTAGTTCTCCTAAATCGAGTTTCTTGCATATGGATAAAGGCATTAGACTGACACTGGCTCCTAAGTCGCATAGAGCTTTGTCTATGACAAACTTTCCGATTACACAAGGTATGGAAAAACTACCTGGGTCTTTCAGCTTATAAGGCATATTGTTTTGAATAATAGCGCTACACTCAGCAGTAAGCATAACAGTTTCATTATCCTCAAGCTTTTTCTTGTTGTTGGTTTACAATTTTAGAATTAGAACTAACCTGATGTAGATTTTCGATTGTTTCTCTTGATTAATTGTAACGCCCTGTTTTGTCTGATTTATTTAATCGAGTCGATTTAATTATTTTCATTTTTATATTACTTTATTCTTGACTTTTATTTGACAATATATTATTTTTCATCGTTATTATGTTTTATCGCATTTTGAGAGCGTTTGGGAGATATTTGAGCGTAAGGGCAAAATGGTCATTTTGGCTAGTTAGATATTTTGTTATAAATAGAGAAATAGAGAGAAATAGAGAGAAAAGGAGAAAGAATAGAAAGAAAAGAGAAAGAAGAGAAAGAAAAGAGAGAAGAAGGGGAAGAAGAGAAAATCATCAAAACAAAGCTTGGATAATCGTTTAATCGGGTAAGGGTGAGAAGTTTCGATTATCTTACGATTGTGTATGTATATGTGTATGTTTTCTTGGATTGTTTGGTTGTGTTCATATAGTTTTCATTTTAGGTGGAAATGGTAGAAATGAATAGAAATCGATGTTTTCACGGTCGGAAATCGGTATAAATCGCGTTGTATGATCACACTGTGTTTATGAACAATTGCTGATACTTGTTTTGCTGTTGGAATTGATTTGGGATGAGAAATGGGATTTTTGGGGTTGGATTTGCGAAGGGTTTATTTTTCTTAATTTCGCAGTACGTGCTCAGCGCGGGTCTGCGCGCTTAGCGCGGTATTGAAAATTTGCAACCTCACTAGGCAGTAAGGAGCGCGCTCAACGCGGGGAGGAGCCCGCTTAGCGCGACCTGGAACATCAAAATTAAAACTATTTTCTAAAATCCGTAACTTTTGATCCGTAATTCGGATCGGGATGTTTTTTGTACCGTTGGAAAGTTATTGAGCTGTTCTTTCTTATAAAAATGGTTTTTAGGATTAGTGGTCGATTTAATTATGTCAGGAATTCAGAAACGTGTCGTTTTGTCGACTTTTATCGTCGTAATGGTGTGCGATTGATGTGTTATCATGCAATATGTTTTTGGATATATAACGTATGGCTTGTGTGTTGTTATATGATGTGAATGCGTGTGATGAAAGGTTGTGATGGTGGTTTGTGGCCTTAGGGCAAGTAAATGCATTGTGTTGTGTTTGATTGTATATGCATGATTATGGATGTTGAAATGGTTCACATGGTTGTATATGTGTATGCATTTGATTGTCATGAGTCATTGTATGCCAAGCATCATGATATGCATCTTGTGATGTCGTGTGACCTTGTGGGGTGTGAGCGACGAAATGATTCCAGAGGGAATCTGCTGTAACGGTCGTGAGCCTTATACAAAGAGGACCTAAAGCGACGTTATAGACGATCGTAAGCCTTATACAAAGAGGACCTAAAGCGATCGGATCGTGAGCCTTATACAAAGAGGACCTAAAGCAATCCATAAACGTCGTGAGCCTTATACCAAGAGGACCTAAAGCGACGAGGAACATCATTTGCCCGACGGGGAGTTACACTAAGTAACAAGTGATGATTCCAATAATTCCTGAGTGAATTAATGATGAGAATGATGGATGGAATGGTACCGCATGCATAGAGTCGCTGTGTCGGTCTCTGTGCATTTGCATAAATCATGAATGGATTGATTATGTGTGGGAAATCATGAATGAATTGATTATGTGTGGGAAATTGTGAATGGATTGATTATATGCGGGAAATTGTGAATTGATTGATTATGTGTTGAGCTCGTGATAGCATTGGTGATTTGATATGCATTCGTGATAAATGCATTGGTTATGGATGATATGTTTTATGTATAGACATATGCTATGTTTTGTGGGGATGTGGTACATTATAATGATTGTATTAATTATCTATGGTATGCTATATATGAATATATGTGATGTGTTGGTGTGTTTCCATATATCATAACTTTGGTATGCATTATGTGTGAATATGCGATTATGTTGGTATAATTGATATATGCTATGTGGTTGGATTATTAGAAATATGTTATGTATCTGTGGCATACTATATGTATTAGTATGTGATGCTTGTGGTGAGAATAATTATGCATGTGAATTTATATGTGTTTGCATATTATTATGCAATCTTGATTTAGTTGTTATTTCTCACCCTTCTGATGTGATTTGTTTCTCTATGAGGCAATTGAAGATTAGTATCTTGGAGGCTTTTGTGAAGATTAGTTCTCCATCCTTTTGTCGGTCTGTCTGCTCTGATACGTAACACGGGAGTCGAGGAACGCTTTTGTTATATATGTATACATTTGTTGGATCTATTTTGTATTCCCTTTGTATGAACATTTTGATGTTATAAAACAATTTATTTTGTAAAGCAAGTCAGTTATGGATCTTTCCGCTTTATTCCATAATTGAACTTTCCTTTTGTTGGAAAAAGTTTCCCTTTTATGTTTATTTCATTTTGTGTTATGTATCAAATTTATGAGCAGGGATTGTGTTTTCTTTCTTTAAATGTGGCATCCTTGTTTCTGTCTAAGGATAAAAAATTTATTCACTCTGATTTATTTATGTATTATTTATCCGTGATGGGAATTGGGGTGTTACATTTTGCATGGACTATTTTCATAACCTTGTTTGAACCGATGAGATTCCTTGATGCAGGTTATGCTTAGTCCCTGATACTGTTTGGACCGATTATGGATATTAGTTCTGTTTCTCTTGGTTGTTTACCTTTTATGATAGTTTCTTACTTCTGATGCTTGTTAAATTCTGACATTGTGTTGAACTTGATGTTAAATGCTTAACTACTGGACTTGCTCACTTGTTGGAAGCGTCTGATAGCTTCGAGGCTTGAGTTTGTTGCGCGCTTTGAAGAGGCAACGAACCTCCTCCGTTAGGTACCACTTGCGCCCTTTTACGAAGCATGCTTAGGCTTTAGCATTTCTGCTTACAACTTGTTGTTGAGTAAGGAGTTTTCACTCTTAGCTGTATACTTGGCTTGGTGTCAATTCATGGATATTGTGTTGTTGTTTGTATTACTTTGTGATGGACGAAGAATCACTCAACTTCCTTATAGTTGAGATCACGACATCATTTTCATCTTGTGGTTAACGAAGAGTCACTCAACTTCCTCATAGTTAAGATCACGACATCGTCCGTTTCTGTTGCATTTTCTTTTAGTTGAGGACGAGGAGTCACTCAGTTTTGTTTCTTAGTTGAGATCACGACATCGTTCATTTTGTGATTGAGTTGCTTCGTGTTTACTTGCTGATTGCTTTGTATTCACATGATCCCTTAGGATTCCTAGCTCCACTTAATTTCTGATTAAGTTGGAGGTAGGAGAGACATTAGGCTTTCAATCCAAGCATGACAACATTAGGTAGAGTTCCCTCATAATCCCGACCTTAGGGCCATTGTTGCATGAAAACTTGTGTGATCGGGTTTCCCTTAGACCTTCCGTGCGTCTCCCCTTTTTCTCTCACCTCAGTGTGATCGAGATCCCGTTCTTCCGTAGTCTTGTGAACTACGGATACTTTGATTCTCATTCCAAATGAGATACGTAGGCACGAGATGCGATATCTCGGCGAGCACACTAACAACTAACTTCCTTTCTCTCTCGCCTCAGTGTGATCGAGACTTGTTAATCAAACCTTTCTCTCGCCCCAGTGCGATCGAGATCCTTTCACCGACCCGTAGGTCGAACTACTACTGCTCTGACTTCCTCTTTCTCGTTAGATTTAGGATACGTAGGCACAAGACAACGATGTCTTGGCGAGCATCCTTCCCCCATCAATCCTGTAGTCTCCGAACTACATTGACTCTGACTTTTCTGCTCCCGAGGGAATACGTAGGCCTAGGACGACGATGTCCTACCGAGTCACCTTTTCTTTTCACCTTTTGTTTTCCTTTCTAGTTAGCAGCAGGCTTTAGATAACTCACCCTTTAATCAGAGCAACAAGCGCGGATCCCATCGAGTACGATGGACGCGAAGGGGTGCTAATACCTTCCTCTCGCTTAACCGACTCCTGAATCCAGACTATGGTTGCGATGACCATGTCTATCCTTTTTTAGGTTTTCTTTGATCGTTCCCTTTCCTTTCGTTGGGATAAATAACGTTCGGTGGCGACTCTTCTGTCTGTTTCCGCCGGTTGATTTTCGCAGGTGCGATAACTATGTATTGTTATCATCAAAACATAAGGCCGGATGCAGAACCAAATCTTGTTTTAACAATCTTTCTCTTTTTTGATGATGACTAAACCATATATATTATGATGAACAAGTTTTACAATGTTTAATCACATAAAAAGTATCAGCGCTAGATTTGTAAGCTCCCCCTGAATCTTATGCTATTAAAATTATTTTTCACAAAATAAACTAAAATGTCACAAATAACAAAAAGATGATAAGAAGTCTCAAGAACACGTAAAATCTAAATTTATAGTTTTTATTTTTGCAAACCTACTAAATTTTTGTCATTCATTATTTTTTTTGTTAACTTTCAGAATTAAGATTATTCATGTTTTCTGTTTTCCATGCATTCCTGTAAATTCTAAATTCTAAACTCTAAGATTTATAATAGGGAACGTATCAGGTGAGAATATATATTTATCGTGAAAAATGAGAACGATCTGTTAGATTTAATTAATGTTTAATATTTATTAATATCATATAAATAATACATTTTTTAATTTTTTTGTTTATTATGATCAATATTTAAAAATTACATAAAAAACAATCCTTCTAGAAATATTTTCTATTTTCTACAATTATTAATATATCATTACAATAGTTGAATTTGTTTTAGAGGGTCATAATTGTAAAACTTGCAAAAATAAAATAAAATAATTACGAACTTATAAATTAATAAATCAACTAAATTAAAATATAAATAATAATTTCACTTTCTTTAATATTTTTAATCAATTTCAAACGTAGGTAATAAATAAATAATGTGTTTTATTTAAAATGGTGTAATGAATAAAACTATATGAATTCTAAAGTATAAATTAAAGTATATATTCATAATATTATTTAAAATTAAATAATTTATAAAACTATCTCAATTCTAAAGTGTAAACTATATGTATATATTTATCATTAAGAAATAAGCCATACCTAATTAATAGATTTAATAATAGGTAATATTAAAAACAAATGAAATTTGAAACTTGAAATGACTACTTAAATATGTAAATAAATATTATCAAAAAAAAAATGTAAATAAATATAAAACAAAACCATTTATGATATGACAGGTTATATTAGATGGCACGACTTTGAGAACGCGCCTCTATCGTGGATAGCATATTTTAATCTGTTGCTTCCTTTTTTAATTAATCAATAATGCAATTAAATTTCTTCTATTTAAGGCATGGGGCTGCATACACTTTTCTCACATCAATTCTTTTTACTTATAGATTTTATTCCTAAAAAATGGTGCTCTTTGGTAAGCTTATTACTGAACTTGGTATCAAAACATCTGCTGAACAGTTCTATAAATTATTTGCGGAAGAACTTCACGAAGTGCAGGTCCATTGTGAAAGAGTTCATCATACCAAACTCCATGAAGGCGAAGACTGGCATGACACTGATACAGTTAAACACTGGACTTATGTCATAGGTAATTATGTACGGTTTATGTAAAATTTAGTTGTTTTTTGTTGGTATTAATTTCCCGTGATATGAAAACAGATGGTGAGGTACACACATGCTACGATAGTCTTGAAGAAGTTGATAAAGAGAACAAAAAAACATTTGGAAGCTATTTGGTGGAGATATTGATAAACACTATAAGACCTTTAAGCTCACCCTTCAAGTAATTGATAAGGCTGAAGATGGAACTGCTGTTGCTAAATGGACTGTTGAATATGAGAAAATCAACGAGGATATTCATCCTCCAAATGGATGGATGGACTACATTAGCCAATGCACTAGAGATGTTGATGGTCATCTTTCCAAGGCAAGGGCCGCTCGAAAAGATTAAGGAAAGTAACAAAAAAGATGGAATGACTTCATGGATGGAGTTGGCTTAATTTATAATTAATTAGTGTGATGTTTGTAATATTTGCTTTCTGTTTTCGTTTCTCTGTGTGATTGGTTGAAGTGTGTGACTTAAATTATGTGATGCAAATCAATAAATGGATATTTCTAAAAGGTTTGGTGTTGTATTGATGTACTTTGGTGAGTCCAGATCTGCTCCAGTTATAAACGACTCCAGTTTTCCAGTTAATTCAAGGATCATGTGACACATGGCAAAGAAAAAACGAATGGTCCAGATTAAAATATATTAATTTAAAAAATGAGCCTCTATTTCTTTGTCTTTCTCAACCTCAACGGTCCCATTTCTTTTCCTTCACTTTTTTCTCACCTGTTTCCATCGCTGTAACTTTTTCGCCGTCACCTCCACGCCATTGTCCCTTGATCGTTGTATCTTTCTAGCCATCGCGAGTGTGTTTGGCACTTGTTACTGTTGCCGCCACCGTCTCTAACTCGTCTTCTTGATTTTACTCTGCCACAGTTGCGGTATTTCCTATGCAATAATTTGAAGTTTGAATTTGAAGTTCGTAGAGGACGATTAAATATGATTTTACGGTAATTAATTTCAGAATGTAATTTAGGATTGTTGAATTTCAATTTTAGAGATAAAATTTTTATATAATTTTAGGGCTTCACTGTCATGGTATCTCTCATATGCAGTCTTCTTAATTAAATTTGCATATGCATGTGTTATGCAATAATTACAATAAAAATTCTAAAATCCAAATTGATATTATTTTTATTCATGATTTGTGGAGGAATTTTTTATGAAAGATGAGTGAAAAGGAATCATATTCTATTTCACATGCTGAAGAGAAGTGGTGGAGTCTGAAGCAGCGGAGACAGATTCTGGAACAGACCGAGAGTGACTCTGGAATTGATAGAGATATGGTGGTGGAAGCGATTGACAATAAGACGAAGAGGCGCTCTATTTTGAAGAAAAGAAAAAATTGTAACACGTTTGCACACAAGAAGAATACTCAATGTTATTATAAGTATTTTCATTAACTAAGTAATTATTTTTAACTTTTAATCTATACCATTGAATAAGTTTTTGGCACATGTCATACATCTGTGCAAAGAAAAAGAGTAACTGAAGGATAATAAAATAGAGCAGATTCACATTCGAGTTTTGAATGGTGAGTTGGCAGTGTGGTGTCGAATTTTGGTATCATAATTATTGCTCTTTATTGGTCTAAGTTATTTGACCTTATGTGTGATGCCGTTAACTATGTCATAGCAATTTTCTTTTATAAACAAAGGAATCATTCAAGAAAAGGGTATAAATGATACTCTAACTCTTATTTACATCAAGAAGCGAGAATTCAACAAATTACCTTCCAATACAATTTAAAAGGGAGTTAAACCAAACAAAAAAATTGCACCTCATATGACTTTTAAAAACTAGAGCAGACCAAATCCAAGACATGAATTTAATTGACAAAAGACAATTCTCAAAATTGAAACTTCACCCTTAAACATGATAACATTCCTATAAAGCCATAAATTTCAAGTTGTAGATAACCAAATCAGCCCATTAATATCTCTGCCATCCGATTTCTTCCAATCTTGACTATGAAAAATGAAACTTGAGAAGCATTTATTTTAGGGATGGCAATGGGCAGAGTATGGGTAGGGTACTATAGTATCCGTTCCCATACCCGCAGTTGAAAAAAATCCCCGTACCCGAGCCTATATCTACTTCGGTATCAAAATTGGCACCCGTCCCTGTACCCTATGGGTATATAAGTGCCCCCACCCATACCCGTTACCCGCATTTCTAATAAACATAAATATATCAAGTATAAAATATCATAATATTTTAAGTTTTTAAAAATATTAAAAAGTTTTTAAAAAATTTTATTGTTGAATTATGAAATAAATGATCACGTATATTAAATATGTAGTAGTTTAAAATTGATGTTTTTTTTTTTTTAATTTTATAAATATTTATTTTTATATAATAATATAAATTAAAATATATAAATATATATTGTGCGGGTATGGGACGGGCTGGGTACTAAGGTGCCCATCCCCGCACCCATCCCCGCTTATTTAAGTGGGTAATTACCCGAGCCCGTACCCGTACCCATTTTTGCGGGTTTTTACCCTACCCGTTGTGAGTAATTTTCTGGGTACCCACTGGGGATGGGCCAAATTGCCATCCCTAATTTATTTTGACCTCCCTCCTTCCAACTGGCCCATTTTTGAATAGCTCCCCATATCCTTTTGGTGACCAAGCACTCAAGCAATAGGTGTTGATTATCTTCATCCACCTGAAAACACAAAACACAACAGCTACTATTGGCACAATCTCTGTCTAAAATGCCTATTCTCTTATTGGAAGCTTATTCAAAATCAACCTCCACCCAAAAGTCAGGATCTTTGAAGGAGCTTTGATGGACCACAAGTTTGACGGGCGGTTTTCTTTCTTTCATTGAGAATACATGCACTATCTCTTTTTTTCATCGTTGCATAGCATGACTTTACATAAAAATCTTGCGCACCTTCAACTGTTGGGCCAGGATCCTTATCCTGCAACAAATAAAAAATTTCGCAAGTTTCAGCTTCAACACTCCCACGATCTTCTGCATTAGACTGCCAACTCCACAACCATTCCCTCTCATTCCCTACTCCTCCTTCTTCTAGACTGATGAACAGATTCTCCACTTTTATCAAAAGCTTTGGGGTTTGCCTCCTTCAAAATTTAGTCTCTCATCCATTTGTTATGCCAGAAAGCAATGTTACTCCCAGATCCCAACCTGCAATTATTTATATAAGAAATAATGTTTTGCTCTGAACCATATTTAGTATTCAAAGTAACCAAGTCTCTCCACCGTATTAAGCCGCTCTTCCTTATCAGTCTCTTGTCATTGAGGAACATAATCTTTTATGGATTTCCGTGTCTATGCTTCGTGGTCCCTGTCTTTGAAAATTTTATTTGGTGGAAACCAATTGATGCATGTGTATCTTGATCATTCATCTATTGTAATTAATAATGGTTAATCAATATGGGTATGTTCTAAAATGACAAAAAAATATGCAAGTGAAAGTTTTTTCAATCAGAAATAGACAACACTTGTGAAGTATTGCAGTAGACAATTTTGTATTTTAAATTCAAAAACAGGCAATGCTTTATGAAGTGTTGCAGTAGACAATTTGTACTTTGAATTCAAAAATAGCCAACGCTTCAAGTGTTGTAGAATGAAGTCAGAATAGGCAACCCTTCTGAAATGTTTTTGTAGATGAAACACTACAACTTTTATAAAGTGCTACTGTGTACGAAACGTTGCAACTCTTGATAAAAGTGTTGTGGGAAGTGTGTGTTTCATTAAGACTCGCAACCTTATGAAACAACACTACTTTGTCCTATAAATTGAACATTCCGGATTAAGAGAAATATATTAGAAAAGTTTATCTTTTCACACAAAATTCCAAATTTTATATATATTCGAGTTTTCATCAGTCTCGTACAAACTCGATTATAGACTTAATTATTTTGGGTATTCCCACGTAAAAACTCTAAGAAAATTTGAGAGTGCTTGAAATACGATAAGAAAAGTGATTCTTTCACAATTCTAACTTTGATCCATTTATTTTACAATTATTTTTCTAAAAATCTAATAGTATTTCAAATAATGGCAATCGATACTTTTGTATCAAGAATCAATAACAAAATTGTAATGATGGATCCAAATATGTTGGTATTGTTTCTCATAGAAATTAGAGCACCGTGAAAATTACAATATCAAGATTCTAAATGAAATTAAACTAACACATTATTACTGATATTATGACTTATCAATAATAATTAATTGATATGAATATAATGAATTACATAGAAAATGAAAATGATTTTTACTTGATTCTAAAATTCACAACACATTGTGTACATAAACTTTCCATTTTTGACTTGAAAATGATTTTAAATATTATGTTACAGAGCACCAAGCCAACTTGAAATATAAAATACCGGTTACTTATATGAAATATAAAACACAATAACATGTTTTCTTATGTGGTACATATTATGAAAAATTGTGAGTAAACATATTTGGTAAAATTTATCTAACTTTATTGATTGAATATGGAGATTGTTATAAATTCATGAACATTCAATGGTCACGTGTGTGTTCCAAAAATGATAAGAAAAGTGGAATGGTGTAAATATTAATAAATGTAAGGGAAATAGTCCCACATAAAAATATTTATTCACATTCAAAGTGTTTATAAAGAGTTAAGAACATTAACTCAACAAAAGGACAAGAGAGGATAAAGTGCCACATGGACAAATGTGGTTGTCAAAAACAATATGCCACTTGTCTCCTCTATACAGCCCTCGCTAGTGTTGCCACCGGCGACACCAGCTCCGGGACCGGGTCCGAGGGCGTGGACATAGAGGTGCTAGTGGCAGCTTGTAGGAGGCACTTGAACACTTGGGCACGACGCATCAAAGCAATCGGGCTACTCGCGGCGTTATGAGGCAGCGCCACCATTCAAAGAGAAGCAACGCTTCATGAAGCGTTGCAGAATGAATGAAAATAGGCAACACTAGGAAACAATGCAACTTTCAGTAAAAATGCTGTTAAAATGTGTTGTTTCATCAAGGGTCGCAACCTTGTGAAACAACACATATTTGAACAAATTCCGAACTTTCTTCACTACAAATCTAGTTTTCGTCGGTCTTGCGCAAATTCGATATAAGGATGAATTATACTGGGTATTCCTGTGTTCCAACTCTAAGACATATTTAAGAGTGCTTGAAATAAATTTAAGGAAAATGATTTCGTTCACGATTCAGTCCTGGATCCATTCAACTTTACCGATATTTCAAATAGTCTTAAAGTATTCAAATTGAAATTCTGGCATAGCTATCAAATTCGATATAAGGATGAATTATGTTGGGTATTCCTGCAGCTCGTAGAGTTTGGGAGAGTTTTCTTAAGACACATGGTTCAATGTTGGAGGCATGGACTGGTTATATAGCCATGGAACTTGAATTGGGCTGCATAAATGAAGCAAGGTCCATATACAAGAGATGTTATAGTAAAAGGTTTTTTGGGACTGGTTCAGAGGACATTTGCAACTCATGGTTACGCTTTGAGAGGGAGTTTAGCAAGTTGAAAGATTTTGATCATGCTTTACAAAGGGTTACACCACGCGTGGAAGAGCTACGTTTATTTAGGTGGCAGCAGAAATCCAAGTCAGTAGAGGAAAGTGAAAATAATTCCAGGAGAAATGTATGTGACAAAAGAAAGCTGGGGTCAGATATAGCTGATGAACAGTCTCCAGCAAAGCGAAAGAAAGATGCTAGTAGAAAAGTAACAAAAGCACCCGAGGATAATAAATATCAAGTGAAGAACTCTCCTCAGGTGACAAAAGTGAAAGGGGCCAATCAGAAAAAAGGAAAATCTGATGACAGCCTAAGTGAGCAAAAGCTTTTTATTGGAAAATACCGGGCAGACTCTGACCAGTGCACCGCTTTCATATCAAATATTCACCCTTCGGAAAATGACGAGCATATTTGTGATTTCTTCAGTGATGTCGGTGGAATTGTTGCCATCTGCATCCTACATGACAAGTTCACTGGAAAGTCCAGGGGACTAGCTTATGTGGACTTTTTGGATGATGAGCACCTTGTTGCAGCAGTAGCTAAGAACAAGAACACCTTGCTTGGGAAAAAGCTAAGTATTGCTCGATCTGACCCAAAGCGGGGTGGAAAGGAAACTTTTGATCCAAAAAAATACAGAGCATGCACATGGTACCAATCATTCTGATAAAAAAGGTTCGGTATCAAAAGAAAGTGATGATAGTTTCAAGGGAGAGGTAAAAGATGCAAAGTTGTCTTCTAAAAAACCAGAAGAAACAGTTCAGTAAATTAACTACCAAAGCATTCAGAAACTCACAATTAATTTTTCAGTGTTTTCCATTAATCCACAAAATTCTCATAACAGGGTCCAATACAACAAAATTATATAGCAGTAGAGGTGTCAATTTAGGGGGATGGGGCCTAAATTTCAAGGCTTAAAAAATTGAAGGGCCCAAAATTTTAAAAATAAATGAGCCCTAAAATATATAGGCCCCCTAAATTAAAGGACTCTAAAATTCAAGTAAGGCCTCAAAGCCCCCAACATTTTCAAAATTTGACTTTTTTTTTTTTTAAAATAGATTTTTTCAATCAATTTTATTAAAATTGTTTCTTTTTTTTTTGGAAAAAAAATTGTTTTTTTTATTTTCGGAAAAAATCAATTTTTTTTTTTCAAAAAAATTAATTTTTTTCCGGAAAAAATCGGTTTTTTTCATTTACGAAAAAAAAATCGTTTTTTTTATATTCGGAAAAAATTGAATTTTTTCATTTTCAGAAAAAATCGGTTTTTTTATATTCGGAAAAAATCGGTTTTTTCATTTTCGGAAAAAATCGGTTTTTTTCTATTCGGAAAAAATCAGTTTTTTTCATTTTCGAAAAAAGTCAGTTTTTTTATATTCGAAAAAAATCGGTTTGTTTCATTTACGGAAATAATCGGCTTTTTTTTTCTTCTGAAAAAACCGGTTTTTTTTTATTTTTGGAAAAAATTAGTTTTTTTTTGTTTTCGAAAAAAATCTGTTTTTTTATTTTCGGAAAAAATCAGTTTTTATTATTTTTTGAAAAAATCGGTTTTTTTTGGATAACATCGGTTTTAGGAAAAAAACAGTTTTAAGAAAAAATCGGTTTTAGAAAAAAAATCGGTTTTATAATATAAAATATTTTATTTTAAATAAATTAGATTTTGAGCCCTTCACTTAAGCCCCATTAAAGACAAAAATATGAAGGGGCTTATTTTAAGGGGCCAAGAAAATATTTATTTAGTAAGGGGCCTAAAAAAATGGGGCCAACAAGGGACCTATTTATTGGGGCTTTGTCATTTAGAGCTTTTTTGACACCTCTAGATACAAGGACACACCCTACTCATATTATTATTATTATTATTATTATTATTATTATTATTATTATTATGTCCGAACTAATCCAATTAAACAATTATTTTTAATTTTCTGAGATAAATATGTGTTATTAATAGTTATTTTTATTTAATGTGTTTATTTTATAAATGAAATTTTAAGTTGAGAATTTTTTATTTTTTTGGTTAAGGAGTTATTTTTATTAAAGAGTTTTTACCTCTTTTTAATTTTTCTGTTGATTATTACCTATAAAATAAGTTAAGAAGAAAAGAAAATGGACTAACTTTTAAACCTATAATCATATGTTTAAATAATTCAGATAGTGTTAATTTAAATGCTTAAAAGTTACTATAATAAATTATTTAGGGTATAAATTTTTTTGTAACTTTACTTTAAACATTAAAGAAACAGTTAAAGACAATTATTTTTTTTCTCATTTTAACTGTTGTTCCAATTTCGCAGGTTTTAATTATGACTATAAGATATGATATTATTAAATTTATTGACCATTTTTTTAAAATATGTGAAAAAGATTACGGGTGTTTAAAAGTGTATTCTCTATTTTAGAATAATCTTTTAATTTGTAAAAAAATTAAAATGAATGATTGAATTAAAATAAATTAAATAGTTTTTATTTTTAGTTATATTATTAATTTACATTATATAAATTTTATTTAATATATTTAAGTATATATTAAATATTTATGCGAAAGATGGATCAATTAATTAATTTATTATCCAATATACAATAGGTAATGTTTTAAAAATCGGACCGGAGATTGAACCGGTGAAACTTACCGTTTAAGGTTCAATTGGTTAAACCGGTTAAACCTACAGTCTAACTATTTATTAAATAAAATAATAATATAAAACAAAATATTATAGATATGTCACACATTATTATATGCTCTCAACTTAATAAAATAAATATTTCAAAAATTTATTGCAAATTTAATACAACAATTTCAATAATACATAACATAAAATAGTTTTATACTTCATTTCAACCATCATTTAAAAATATTTTGACCAAACTAAAGAATTACAATAAAATAAATTAAACTAATTCAAACCAAAATTAAAATAATAGAATATAATAACTAAAATAAAGTTCAAATAATTAAGAATACCTAAATTAAATAAGATAGAATACCAAAATATAAATAATACAATATACTTCAATAAACAACAAAAAAATCGAGTTTGAGTTGAACTACGACAAACAAGTCATAATTGACAACAACAAATAATATTGATTTGAACGACAATCGATAGAGTTAGGCATCGTGACTATGTTTGAAAGAGAAGACATGATGATGATGATGGAGTGTGGTTGAAAGAAAAACTATAATAAAGTGACAAAACATAGAAGTTTGTATGGTTGTAAAAAATACACGGAATTCTTTTTTTATGATTGGGAAATTTATGTTATGTTTTGATATTAATATATTAAAAAAAATTTAAAATTTTTAAAAATGGTCAATTTGATGAATTTTTTTGAACCGGACGGTTTTACAAAACCGGCTCCGGTTCTTTGGTTCGAATGGTTTTGGACGGTTCAATATGGTTTTTCCAATTTAACTTCGGTTTTGACCCACTAGCGATTTTGAAAGGTTGATCCAACCGAATTTATCCCCGATTCCTGGTCCAACCGATTAAACCGGCCAGTTCGATCCAGTTTTTAAAATATTGGTTTTAGGTTATGCAAATTTAATAATTCTTATTGTTTTAGTATATGATTAATAAATTAGTAAAATTAAATTATGATTTTATTTTAATAAATAATTAAAATTAAAATTAAATTGTGATGTCTAAAATCGTGTCTTACAATATATAAATGTATATTAAGATGTGGGTTGGATTGAGTTTGGTGAAACATTGTGTACATTACATTTAAAACTTAAAAATTACATTAAGTTTAATGGCAGTAAAACGGCATAATTTGACCCATATTGTGACATCCTAAAATTTTACGAATTCAATTTTAAGATTTCTAAATAATTATAAATTTTATTATTATTATTAAAAAAAAAATTTAAAGAGGAAAACGAAAATAGGAAGGCATATATGATATAGATGTCAATTTATACTTTAAGTTACTAAAATATTCATAGAAAAATCTAGCACTTTAATTTAATAAAATATGCATAGAAAAATCTAATATTTAACACCTCATAAGTCTATATTGTATTTGTTGTACCAATTAAATTAATACAAAATTAATAACTTTTGAGTCATAAATCTAATATTATACACCTCTCCCTAATATTATGTGTTGGATGAATTATATGAAGCCAAACAAAATTTTTCTTTTAAAAACTCATCATTTTATTAAATCAAGTTGTGAAAAAATTAATATTTTATTTTGTAGAAACTAGTATAAATAGCTAAGGCCTTACCACCATTTTCATTCACACATAAAATCTCTCTCTTTCTATAATTTCATACATAAACTCTTTGCATCTTATTTAAGTTTTGTTTTGGTGCAAATCCACATTTAAGAAGACTCCGTTGAGATTTTCTTCGTTACCGGTAAGCCGTTATAATTTAATTATATTATTTTAATTATATTATTTATATAAAGGTTATTTTAAAAGGACTATGTAAATTTCCGGTTAGACGTCGAGATATTGAACCTATAAAGTCCCAGATAAATTTTACCATTTTAAGTCGTTATAATGCCCAAGTATTATATTAAAATTAAAATGTTATTAAGAATATACTCTTGATAATTTTTCTAAAACAAACGGGGGTATAGTCTGATTTATATTTGAATTTAATAATTATTTAAATATAGTGGAGGGTATTATTAAATATTTTAATAAATAAATATTTCAAGTTGTAACGGGATTATGTTTAATTAACCATAAAATTAAATTCTAATTATTTTATAAATTTTGTACTATTCAACGATTATCGTAAATTAGGTTTTTGGCAAAGATCGGAGAAAACGCTCGTGGACTTTCAACAACGTCTCCAATAACAAAAGGTGGGGGCAAGATTCCGTACACATGGGACGGCTAGCGTAAAATAGCTTAATATATATGTGTGTAGTGGTTCCCCAAGCCCTACACTAGAGATAAATAAGTAAGGAGAGCCTATTCTCGGATAATGATTTTCACGAATCACTAAACGAGGTTACGCCGACCTTAATTATTTATCACAGGAATGATCTATGATAATTTGAGGTTGTATTGTGCTTGCATTATGTGATTAATTGTTTAAATGTGATACTTGAATGATTGTGATTGTTAGACTAAGAAAATGATTTATTACTCCTTGAGATGAAAAACGACAACATCGTGAGCTATTAAGTGTAGAATCCATATTTACAGAAGGGAAGTGTAGTACATTGAATAACTATATTCGGTTGGGTTCTGGCTAAGGAAAGACTTGGTAGACTATGTCCTTTACGGTTGCCTCTCTTTCCTGGGAAGTCAATCATACACTATTTATTGTACAAGCTGAACTTACTGTAAGGTTGTGTGATATGAGAACCAAAATAATGGATTCTTGAAGAGTAAATTACGACTAAGGAAGTTTCCCGGATATGAGTGGAAATTCATATAGAGTTGCATTAGGAATGTATAAGTCCACTGCCGTGTGTATGGGCGCACGAGGTTGATCAGCAGCCTGAATCCTGACGAGGATTGTTATTGTGCACGGGGCTGCAAGATAATAATTGTATCTTGGCCTATTTCTTAGGGGTGATCGACTTATAACACCTAGATTCCATATGTGACAGTCAGGTGGCGTTGCTCTTGGTAAATGGGAGAACGTTGGTGGCATGTGGTCTCGTGACATCTGATCTCGGTAATTGGGAGGATGTCCTTGACAGCGTCTAGTGGCCTGAGTCCGCATATAGTTCAGGAATGCATTAGAATAAACATTAGAGGTAAATATAGGATAAGGATACGCTTGTTTGAATACTTGTGGTTGGTATATATATTCCTATTTTACACTCAATCCCAAATTTTCTATACCTGTACGAAAATCTTAGCCCTGTATTTCTTTTTGTCTTGCATTTTTGGATAATTTATGACGATCAGACAACGAGCTCGACAGTCCAAGAGTAAAGACCAGTGAGTGACATGGAGTTAGATTACAACGATATCAAAAACAAAGGTTGTTAGTGTTCTATCAAACACTAATCATATCACTATTACAGTCAGTATAAGTGTCAGTCCTGTTGGACTTAGGAGGTCCTTTTTGTTATGCTTTCTTTTGGGTTCTTTATGTACTTTTCTTTTAAGTTTTATCTATGTGGCACTGCCACCAGTCTTAGCTGTGTCAAACTCTGTGTATAAATGGAAAACATATATATATATATATATATGAAGCAGTATGTTTTAATCAATTAAATATTGTTATCAGAAAGTTTCTAAATTTCAGTATTTTATTAAGGGTTTTAATTAGAGTTCCACCAATGAGACATAGGGCGTCTCATTTTATGGTATCAGAGCTGGTCGATTCAGCTCTAACCGTAAGTGTCTAGAATTATACTGACTGTATCAAGTTGAATTCTAAACTGGATGATAACTTTTCTTCTATGCGTTGAGTCTTCATCTTGAGAGTCTTCTAGTACAGTGATCTAGGAAGAGTCTTTAACACACTTAACTTTTTCCTCCCCCAACGGTCACAAACCCAACGGTCACAAGCCCAACGGACACTTCACAAAATTCATTCTATAAATACTTCACACCCATTCATTATTTTCATATAAATTTTAGAATATTTATCTATACCTTTCAAATGGCTAAATGTTTTCTTTTATTCATCACTCTTCTCGTCATTATCCTTTTTATTATTGGTATTATCAAGCATGAAGAATTAGGTAAAGATTTCGTAGCAATAATGATAATTATAGTTTTACCATTATTAGTCTTAGCTTGGTTTACAAATAGAGGTTTTTGAATGAGACATGGTCATGTTTTTGTAATCGTTGTTATTGAATAAATTGATATATTTTATTATGTTTTCCCGAATTCTAGATATAATCATGTCTAAAGCATTAATTCAACATTTTAGACATAACTATCCCTTTCTTGTGAGAGACTTGACAAAAATCCTTATCGATGAATCATTCATGGGGATATAAATATACATAATTGTTATGTTCTTTATGTCTTATGAATGATTGAACCTAATAACTTTAGATATGTGGTTTCTATCTCACCTGCTCATAGTATTCCTTTCTATAGTGAACCACGTAAACTTGTTCCCAATAATAAGAATATCAATAAGATCCATTTTATCAATAAACTCTGGAAATTCATGCATTCAATATCTATTGACAAAGGAACTAGAGTCTGTTAGAACATGATTTGTTCATAACAAGTATTCCTCAAGGTTTTGATCATAACAAAAGTATTGAAAGAGTAATGGTGTAATCTACTATGTGCACGTTCCAAAGCTTAAGAAGAAAATTTTTACGTTTGGAGAAGACATTGGAGAAGTTAGCAAGGTTGAAACTCTCACTCAAAAAAAAAAAATTAAGATGTTATTCTCTATGTCAGTAGAAGAAACCCTCGGTGTTGAAAATTTTCCAGTAGTTTGTGAATTTCCGAAAGTCTTTCCAAAAGATTTTCCAGGTTTACCACCGGTTAGGGAAGTGGAGTTTGCTATAGATTTGGTTCCAGGAACTGGGCTGATTTCTATTTCTCCTTATCGAATGTCACCATCAAAATTGGCAGAGTTGAAGAAGCAATTAGATGACATATTGGGGAAAGAGTTTATTAGACCAAGTGTATCACCATGGGGAGCTCCTATCTTGTTTGTAAATAAGAAAGATGGTTCGTCTAGACTTTGTGTGGATTATAGACAGCTTAACAAAGCTACCATAAAGAATAAGTATCCATTGCCTAGAATCGATGACTTGATGGAGCAATTGAAGGGAGCATCGATATTCTCAAAGATTAACTTGAAGTCAGGATATCATCAGAGTAGGGTGAAGGAGGATGATATTCCAAAGACAGCTTTTAGATCCCGATATGGACATTATGAGTGCTTAGTTATACCATTTTGTTTGACTAATACTCCAACTATATTCATGGATTACATGAATAGGATCTTTAGGCCATATTTAGATCAATTTGTTATAGTTTTCATCGATGATATTTTGATTTACTCCAAGAATGAGGCAGAGCATGAAAAGCATATGAGGATTGTATTGCAAATATTGAAGGACCGACAGTTGTTTGCGAAATTTTCAAAATGTGAGTTTTGGTTGAAGGTGCAATTTCTGGGTCATGTAATCAGTGCGGAAGGTATATCAGTTGACCCAAGTAAAGTTGAAGCAGTAACGAAGTAGGAAAGTGCTCAGAATGTTGGTGACGTTCGAAGTTTTCTGGGACTAGCTGGATATTATCGAAGGTTCATCAAAGGATTTTCAAAGATCGTTTTACCTATGACTCAGTTGACGAGGAAAAATAAAAGCTTCGAATGGATAAATGAGTGCGAGGAAAGTTTTCAAAAGTTAAAAGAAAGATTAACTTCATCTCCAATTCTTGTCATACCAGATCCATTAGGACAATTCGATGTGTATTGTGATGCATCATACCAAGGACTGGGTTGTGTGTTGATGCAAGAACGCAAGGTGATAGCTTATGCATCGAGACAGTTAAAAACACATGAGAGGAATTACCCTACTCATAACCTAGAGCTAGCAGCAATTGTTTTCGCCTTGAATATTTGGAGGCATTACTTATATGGATCAAAGTTCAGAGTATGGAGTGATCACAAAAGTTTGAAGTATTTGTTTGATCAAAAGGATCTAAATATGCGACAAAGACATTGGATGGATTTCTTAAAGGACTATGACTTTGAATTACACTACCATCCAAGAAAAGCCAATGATGTGGCAGATGCCTTGAGCAGAAAAACTCTCCATGTGTCAGCAATGATGCTAAATGAAGAAGATTTGATTCAACAATTTATAGGTTTAAATTTAGGTGCAGAATTTGTACAAGGAAGGATCTTCCTGGGTACTACCGTAGTAGCTAGTGAAATTATGAATAGGATTAAAGAAGGATAAAAGGCTGATGAACATTTGATGAATATAAAGAAAATGATAGAAAATGGTCAGGGTGGAGACTTTCATATAGGTGGTGATGAAATACTGAGATTTAGAAAAGGACTTTGTGTACCTCAAAATAAAGAAATTTGGAGATTAATACTTGAAGAAGGTCACAGTAGTAAGTTAGGTTTTCATCCAGGATCCACTAAGATGTATCAAGATTTAAGAAAAATGTTTTGGTGGTTTGGAATGAAGAAGGAAATAGCAAAGCATGTTCACTCATGTCTGGTGTGTCAAAAATCAAAGATTGAACATCAGAAACCAGCTGGGTTATTACAATCGTTAGATATTCCGGAATGGAAGTGGGATGGAATTGCTATGGATTTTATAGTTGGATTACCAAAAACTCAGAAGAAGTTTGATGCAATATGGGTTGTAATTGATTGATTGATAAAGTCAGCTAATTTCATTCCTATCAGTCAAACTTATAGCTTGGAGAAGTTAGCACAAATTTATATCAAAGATATTGTAAGGCTGCATGGAATTCCAGCAAGTATCGTGAGTGATCGAGATCCTCGATTTACGTCAAAGTTTTGGAATCAACTACATCAGGAGTTAGGAACTAAGTTAAGACTGAGTTCAGCTTATCATCCACAAACAGATGGTCAATCAGAACGGACGATTCAATCACTAGAAGATTTGCTAAGAGCTTGTGTTATAGAACATAAAGGGAGTTGGGACGAGTTTCTACCTTTAATCGAATTTACTTACAATAACAGTTTCCATTCGAGTATAGGCATGGCACCCTATGAAGCATTATATGGAAGGAAATGTCGCACACCCTTGTGTTGGTACGAAATTGGAGAAAATAAGATTCTTGGATCGGAATTTGTAGCACAAACAACAAATCAGGTTAAAATTATCAGAGATAAGATGAAGGCTGCACAAGATAGACAAAAGAATTATAGTGATAAAAGAAAAAGACCTTTGGAATTTGAAAAAGATGATCATGTGTTCATAAAAGTTACTCCTAGGACAGGAGTTGGACGAGCAATCAAGACCAAAAAGTTGACGCCAAGGTTTATCGGGCCTTTCCAGATTCTAAACCGAGTTAGACCAGTAGCATACCGTATTGCTTTAGCGCCTCATCTATCTAATCTTCATGACGTGTTTCATATTTCTCAGTTGAGGAGATATTATCCAGACCCATCCCACATTATCGAATATGAAACATTAGAACTCAAGGATAACTTAGAATACGAAGCATTACCAATTAGGATTGTGGACCATAGAGTAAAGGTACTTCGAGGAAAAGAGATACCATTGGTTCGAGTTATGTGGGATGAAGCAACATGCGACTCAACCTAGGAAAGGCAGTAGAGATGCGACGACAATATCCTCATTTATTTACGTTAAATTTCGAGGACGAAATTTATTTTATGGGGGATAGTAATGTGACATCCTAAAATTTTACGAATTTAATTTTAAGATTTCTAAATAATCATAAATTTTATTATTATTATTAAAAAAAAAATTTAAAGAGGAAAACGAAAATAGGAAGGCATATATGATATAGATGTCAATTTATACTTTAAGTTACTAAAATATTCATAGAAAAATCTAGCACTTTAATTTAATAAAATATGCATAGAAAAATCTAATATTTAACACCTCATAAGTCTATATTGTATTTGTTGTACCAATTAAATTAATACAAAATTAATAACTTTTGAGTCATAAATCTAATATTATACACCTCTCCCTAATATTATGTGTTGGATGAATTATATGAAGCCAACCAAAAATTTTCTTTTAAAAACTCATCATTTTATTAAATCAAGTTGTGAAAAAATTAATATTTTATTTTGTAGAAACTAGTATAAATAGCTAAGGCCTTACCACCATTTTCATTCACACATAAAATCTCTCTCTTTCTATAATTTCATACATAAACTCTTTGCATCTTATTTAAGTTTTGTTTTGGTGCAAATCCACATTTAAGAAGACTCCGTTGAGATTTTCTTCGTTACCGGTAAGCCGTTATAATTTAATTATATTATTTTAATTATATTATTTATATAAAGGTTATTTTAAAAGGACTATGTAAATTTCCGGTTAGACGTCGAGATATTGAACCTATAAAGTCCCAGATAAATTTTACCATTTTAAGTCGTTATAATGCCCAAGTATTATATTAAAATTAAAATGTTATTAGGAATATACTCTTGATGATTTTTCTAAAACAAACGGGGGTATAGTCTAATTTATATTTGAATTTAATAATTATTTAAATATAGTGGAGGGTATTATTAAATATTTTAATAAATAAATATTTCAAGTTGTAACGGGATTATGTTTAATTAACCATAAAATTAAATTCTAATTATTTTATAAATTTTGTACTATTCAACGATTATCGTAAATTAGGTTTTTGGCAAAGATCGGAGAAAACGCTCGTGGACTTTCAACAACGTCTCCAATAACAAAAGGTGGGGGCAAGATTCCGTACACATGGGACGGCTAGCGTAAAATAGCTTAATATATATGTGTGTAGTGGTTCCCCAAGCCCTACACTAGAGATAAATAAGTAAGGAGAGCCTATTCTCGGATAATGATTTTCACGAATCACTAAACGAGGTTACGCCGACCTTAATTATTTATCACAGGAATGATCTATGATAATTTGAGGTTGTATTGTGCTTGCATTATGTGATTAATTATTTAAATGTGATACTTGAATGATTGTGATTGTTAGACTAAGAAAATGATTTATTACTCCTTGAGATGAAAAACGACAACATCGTGAGCTATTAAGTGTAGAATCCATATTTACAGAAGGGAAGTGTAGTACATTGAATAACTGTATTCGGTTGGGTTCTGGCTAAGGAAAGACTTGGTAGACTATGTCCTTTACGGTTGCCTCTCTTTCCTGGGAAGTCAATCATACACTATTTATTGTACAAGCTGAACTTACTGTAAGGTTGTGTGATATGAGAACCAAAATAATGGATTCTTGAAGAGTAAATTACGACTAAGGAAGTTTCCCGGATATGAGTGGAAATTCATATAGAGTTGCATTAGGAATGTATAAGTCCACTGCCGTGTGTATGGGCGCACGAGGTTGATCAGCTGCCTGAATCCTGACGAGGATTGTTATTGTGCACGGGGCTACAAGATAATAATTGTATCTTGGCCTATTTCTTAGGGGTGATCGACTTATAACACCTAGACTCCATATGTGACAGTCAGGTGGCGTTGCTCTTGGTAAATGGGAGAACGTTGGTGGCATGTGGTCTCGTGACATTTGATCTCGGTAATTGGGAGGATGTCCTTGACAGCGTCTAGTGGCCTGAGTCCGCATATAGTTCAGGAATGCATTAGAATAAACATTAGAGGTAAATATAGGATAAGGATACGCTTGTTTGAATACTTGTGGTTGGTATATATATTCCTATTTTACACTCAATCCCAAATTTTCTATACCTGTACGAAAATCTTAGCCCTGTATTTCTTTTTTTCTTGCATTTTTGGATAATTTATGACGATCAGACAACGAGCTCGACAGTCCAAGAGTAAAGACCAGTGAGTGACATGGAGTTGGATTACAACGATATCAAAAACAAAGGTTGTTAGTGTTCTGTCAAACGCTAATCATATCACTATTACAGTCAGTATAAGTGTCAGTCCTGTTGGACTTAGGAGGTCCTTTTTGTTATGCTTTCTTTTGGGTTCTTTATGTACTTTTCTTTTAAGTTTTATCTATGTGGCACTGCCACCAGTCTTAGCTGTGTCAAACTCTGTGTATAAATGGAAAACATATATATATATATATATGAAGCAGTATGTTTTAATCAATTAAATATTGTTATCAGAAAGTTTCTAAATTTCAGTATTTTATTAAGGGTTTTAATTAGAGTTCCACCAATGAGACATAGGGCGTCTCATTTTATGGTATCAGAGCTGGTCGATTCAGCTCTAACCGTAAGTGTCTAGAATTATACTGACTGTATCAAGTTGAATTCTAAACTGGATGATAACTTTTCTTCTGTGCGTTGAGTCTTCATCTTGAGAGTCTTCTAGTACAGTGATCTAGGAAGAGTCTTTAACACACTTAACTTTTTCCTCCCCCAACAGTCACAAACCCAACGGTCACAAGCCCAACGGACACTTCACAAAATTCATTCTATAAATATTTCACACCCATTCATTATTTTCATATAAATTTTAGAATATTTATCTATACCTTTCAAATGGCTAAATGTTTTCTTTTATTCATCATTCTTCTCGTCATTATCCTTTTTATTATTGGTATTATCAAGCATGAAGAATTAGGTAAAGATTTCGTAGCAATAATGATAATTATAGTTTTACCATTATTAGTCTTAGCTTGGTTTACAAATAGAGGTTTTTGAATGAGACATGATCATGTTTTTGTAATCGTTGTTATTGAATAAATTGATATATTTTATTATGTTTTCCCGAATTCTAGATATAATCATGTCTAAAGCATTAATTCAACATTTTAGACATAACTATCCCTTTCTTGTGAGAGACTTGACAAAAATCCTTATCGATGAATCATTCATGTGGATATAAATATACATAATTGTTATGTTCTTTATGTCTTATGAATGATTGAACCTAATAACTTTAGATATGTGATTTCTATCTCACATGCTCATAGTATTCCTTTCTATAGTGAACCACGTAAACTTGTTCCCAATAATAAGAATATCATTAAGATCCATTTTATCAATAAACTCTGAAAATTCATGCATTCAATATCTATTGACAAAGGAACTAGAGTCTGTTAGAACATGATTTGTTCATAATAAGTATTCCTCAAGGTTTTGATCATAACAAAAGTATTGAAAGAGTAATGGTGTAATCTAATATGTGCACGTTCCAAAGCTTAAGAAGAAAATTTTTACGTTTGGAGAAGACATTGGGGAAGTTAGCAAGGTTGAAACTCTCACTCAAAAAAAAAATTTAAGATGTTATTCTCTATGTCAGTAGAAGAAACCCTCGGTGTTGAAAATTTTCCAGTAGTTTGTGAATTTTCGAAAGTCTTTCCAAAAGATTTTCCAGGTTTACCACTGGTTAGGGAAGTGGAGTTTACTATAGATTTGGTTCCAGGAACTGGGCTGATTTCTATTTCTCCTTATCGAATGTCACCATCAAAATTGGCAGAGTTGAAGAAGCAATTAGATGACATATTGGGGAAAGAGTTTATTAGACCAAGTGTATCACCATGGGGAGCTCCTATCTTGTTTGTAAATAAGAAAGATGGTTCGTCTAGACTTTGTGTGGATTATAGACAGCTTAACAAAGCTACCATAAAGAATAAGTATCCATTGCCTAGAATCATTGACTTGATGGATCAATTGAAGGGAGCATCGATATTCTCAAAGATTAACTTGAAGTCAGGATATCATCAGAGTAGGGTGAAGGAGGATGATATTCCAAAGACAGCTTTTAGATCCCGATATGGACATTATGAGTGCTTAGTTATACCATTTGGTTTGACTAATACTCCAACTATATTCATGGATTACATGAATAGGATCTTTAGGCCATATTTAGATCAATTTGTTGTAGTTTTCATCGATGATATTTTGATTTACTCCAAGAATGAGGCAGAGCATGAAAAGCATATGAGGATTGTATTGCAAATATTGAAGGACCGACAGTTGTTTGCGAAATTTTCAAAATGTGAGTTTTGGTTGAAGGTGCAATTTCTGGGTCATGTAATCAGTGCGGAAGGTATATCAGTTGACCCAAGTAAAGTTGAAGCAGTAACGAAGTAGGAAAGTGCTCAGAATGTTGGTGACGTTCGAAGTTTTCTGGGACTAGCTGGATATTATCGAAGGTTCATCAAAGGATTTTCAAAGATCGTTTTACCTATGACTCAGTTGACGAGGAAAAATAAAAGCTTCGAATGGATAAATGAGTGCGAGGAAAGTTTTCAAAAGTTAAAAGAAAGATTAACTTCATCTCCAATTCTTGTCATACCAGATCCATTAGGACAATTCGATGTGTATTGTGATGCATCATACCAAGGACTGGGTTGTGTGTTGATGCAAGAACGCAAGGTGATAGCTTATGCATCGAGACAGTTAAAAACACATGAGAGGAATTACCCTACTCATAACCTAGAGCTAGCAGCAATTGTTTTCGCCTTGAATATTTGGAGGCATTACTTATATGGATCAAAGTTCAGAGTATGGAGTGATCACAAAAGTTTGAAGTATTTGTTTGATCAAAAGGATCTAAATATGCGACAAAGACATTGGATGGATTTCTTAAAGGACTATGACTTTGAATTACACTACCATCCAAGAAAAGCCAATGATGTGGCAGATGCCTTGAGCAGAAAAACTCTCCATGTGTCAGCAATGATGCTAAAGGAAGAAGATTTGATTCAACAATTTTTAGGTTTGAATTTAGGTGCAGAATTTGTTCAAGGAAGGATGTTCCTGGGTACAACCGTAGTAGCTAGTGAAATTATGAATAGGATTAAAGAAGGACAAAAGGCTGATGAACATTTGATGAATATAAAGAAAATGATAGAAAATGGTCAGGGTGGAGACTTTCATATAGGTGGTGATGAAATACTGAGATTTAGAAAAGGACTTTGTGTACCTCAAAATAAAAAAATTCGGAGATTAATACTTGAAGAAGGTCACAGTAGTAAGTTAGGTTTTCATCCAGGATCCACTAAGATGTATCAAGATTTAAGAAAAATGTTTTGGTGGTTTGGAATGAAGAAGGAAATAGCAAAGCATGTTCACTCATGTCTGGTGTGTCAAAAAGCAAAGATTGAACATCAGAAACCAGCTGGGTTATTACAATCGTTAGATATTCCAGAATGGAAGTGGGATGGAATTTCTATGGATTTTATAGTTGGATTACCAAAAACTCAGAAGAAGTTTGATGCAATATGGGTTGTAATTGATCGATTGACAAAGTCAGCTAATTTCATTCCTATCAGTCAAACTTATAGCTTGGAGAAGTTAGCACAAATTTATATCAAAGATATTGTAAGGCTGCATGGAATTCTAGCAAGTATCGTGAGTGATCGAGATCCTCGATTTACGTCAAAGTTTTGGAATCAACTACATCAGGAGTTAGGAACTAAGTTAAGACTGAGTTCGGCTTATCATCCACAAACAGATGGTCAATCAGAACGGACGATTCAATCACTAGAAGATTTGCTAAGAGCTTGTGTTATAGAACATAAAGGGAGTTGGGACGAGTTTCTACCTTTAATCGAATTTACTTACAATAACAGTTTCCATTTGAGTATAGGCATGGCACCCTATGAAGCATTATATGGAAGGAAATGTCGCACACCCTTGTGTTGGTACGAAATTGGAGAAAATAAGATTCTTGGATCGGAATTTGTAGCACAAACAACAAATCAGGTTAAAATTATCAGAGATAAGATGAAGGCTGCACAAGATAGACAAAAGAATTATAGTGATAAAAGAAGAAGACCTTTGGAATTTGAAAAAGATGATCATGTGTTCATAAAAGTTACTCCTAGGACAGGAGTTGGACGAGCAATCAAGACCAAAAAGTTGACGCCAAGGTTTATCGGGCCTTTCCAGATTCTAAACCGAGTTGGACCAGTAGCATACCGTGTTGCTTTACCGCCTCACCTATCTAATCTTCATGACGTGTTTCATATTTCTCAGTTGAGGAGATATTATCCAGACCCATCCCACATTATCGAATATGAAACATTAGAACTCAAGGATAACTTAGAATACGAAGCTTTACCAATTAGGACCGTGGACCATAGAGTAAAGGTACTTCGAGGAAAAGATATACCATTGGTTCGAGTTATGTGGGATGAAGCAACATGCGACTCAACCTAGGAAAGGAAGTAGAGATGCGACGACAATATCCTCATTTATTTACGTTAAATTTCGAGGACGAAATTTATTTTATCGGGGATAGTAATGTGACATCCTAAAATTTTACGAATTTAATTTTAAGATTTCTAAATAATTATAAATTTTATTATTATTATTAAAAAAAAAATTTAAAGAGGAAAACGAAAATAGGAAGGCATATATGATATAGATGTCAATTTATACTTTAAGTTACTAAAATATTCATAGAAAAATCTAGCACTTTAATTTAATAAAATATGCATAGAAAAATCTAATATTTAACACCTCATAAGTCTATATTGTATTTGTTGTACCAATTAAATTAATACAAAATTAATAACTTTTGAGTCATAAATCTAATATTATACACCTCTCCCTAATATTATGTGTTGGATGAATTATATGAAGCCAACCAAAATTTTTCTTTTAAAAACTCATCATTTTATTAAATCAAGTTGTGAAAAAATTAATATTTTATTTTGTAGAAACTAGTGTAAATAGCTAAGGCCTTACCACCATTTTCATTCACACATAAAATCTCTCTCTTTCTATAATTTCATACATAAACTCTTTGCATCTTATTTAAGTTTTGTTTTGGTGCAAATCCACATTTAAGAAGACTCCGTTGAGATTTTCTTCGTTACCGGTAAGCCATTATAATTTAATTATATTATTTTAATTATATTATTTATATAAAGGTTATTTTAAAAGGACTATGTAAATTTCCGGTTAGACGTCGAGATATTGCACCTATAAAGTCCCAGATAAATTTTACCATTTTAAGTCGTTATAATGCCCAAGTATTATATTAAAATTAAAATGTTATTAGGAATATACTCTTGATAATTTTTCTAAAACAAACGGGTGTATAGTCTAATTTATATTTGAATTTAATAATTATTTAAATATAGTGGAGGGAATTATTAAATATTTTAATAAATAAATATTTCAAGTTGTAACGGGATTATGTTTAATTAACCATAAAATTAAATTCTAATTATTTTATAAATTTTGTACTATTCAACGATTATCGTAAATTAGGTTTTTGGCAAAGATCGGAGAAAACGCTCGTGGACTTTCAACAACGTCTCTAATAACAAAAGGTGGGGGCAAGATTCCGTACACATGGGACGGTTAGCGTAAAATAGCTTAATATATATGTGTGTAGTGGTTCCCCAAGCCCTACACTAGAGATAAATAAGTACGGAGAGCCTATTTTCGGATAATGATTTTCACGAATCACTAAACGAGGTTACGCCGACCTTAATTATTTATCACAAGAATGATCTATGATAATTTGAGGTTGTATTGTGCTTGCATTATGTGATTAATTGTTTAAATGTGATACTTGAATGATTGTGATTGTTAGACTAAGAAAATGATTTATTACTCCTTGAGATGAAAAACGACAACATCGTGAGCTATTAAGTGTAGAATCCATATTTACAGAAGGGAAGTGTAGTACATTGAATAACTGTATTCGGTTGGGTTCTGGCTAAGAAAAGACTTGGTAGACTATGTCCTTTACGGTTGCCTCTCTTTCCTGGGAAGTCAATCATACATTATTTATTGTACAAGCTGAACTTACTGTAAGGTTGTGTGATATGAGAACCAAAATAATGGATTCTTGAAGAGTAAATTACGACTAAGGAAGTTTCCAGGATATGAGTGGAAATTCATATAGAGTTGTATTAGGAATGTATAAGTCCACTGCCGTGTGTATGGGCGCACGAGGTTGATCAGCTGCCTGAATCCTGACGAGGATTGTTATTGTGCACGGGGCTGCAAGATAATAATTGTATCTTGGCCTATTTCTTAGGGGTGATCGACTTATAACACCTAGACTCCATATGTGACAGTCAGGTGGCGTTGCTCTTGGTAAATGGGAGAACGTTGGTGGCATGTGGTCTCGTGACATCTGATCTCGATAATTGGGAGGATGTCCTTGACATCCTCTAGTGGCCTGAGTCCGTATATAGTTCAGGAATGCATTAGAATAAACATTAGAGGTAAATATAGGATAAGGATACGCTTGTTTGAATACTTGTGGTTGGTATATATATTCCTATTTTACACTCAATCCCAAATTTTCTATACCTGTACGAAAATCTTAGCCCTGTATTTCTTTTTGTCTTGCATTTTTGGATAATTTATGACGATCAGACAACGAGCTCGACAGTCCAAGAGTAAAGACCAGTGAGTGACATGGAGTTGGATTACAACGATATCAAAAACAAAGGTTGTTAGTGTTCTGTCAAACGCTAATCATATCACTATTACAGTCAGTATAAGTGTCAATCCTGTTGGACTTAGGAGCTCCTTTTTGTTATGCTTTCTTTTGGGTTCTTTATGTACTTTTCTTTTAAGTTTTATCTATGTGGCACTGCCACCAGTCTTAGCTGTGTCAAACTCTGTGTATAAATGGAAAACATATATATATATATATATATATGTATATATATATATATATATATACATATATATATATGAAGCAGTATGTTTTAATCAATTAAATATTGTTATCGGAAAGTTTCTAAATTTCTGTATTTTATTAAGGGTTTTAATTAGAGTTCCACCAATGAGACATAGGGCGTCTCACATATCACCATGCACATGTTTTAAAAAAAAGACAGTTCACAGTCAATGATTTTAAACTATTCATTTTTTTAATAAGCAAAGACTATCAATAAAAAGGGATACAAAGGGGTATCCCAACCCATGTACAAATCACCAAAAAACACTCACCAAACTAAACTCTACATGAAATCACAAGGATTTTTCACCCATTCATAATAGTTACAAGTATAAAATTTGTCAAAACGCTTTTCAATCCACCACCAAGAAAACATGATGATAGAATGGGTAACCTCTTCCTCATCCCAAATTTTGTCCTTAAACATAATACAATTCCTATTGATCCACAAAACCCAAAGGATGGTAAGCCACAAACCAACATCACTCTCTATGCTGACCTTTCTAGACTTCAATGCATTGATCCAAATTTGAAGATGATCCAACGCATTATCAAACGGAGACGCCTCAATGCCTAACCACAGCTCCAACTTCTTCCAAACTAAACAACTTTTGCTACACTGAAAGAACAAATGGACAGTAGACTCCATATCCAAAAAAAACAAATAGGACACACTCTATCATGAGAATTCACAATAATTCCACGGATATATAAATTATCGCGAGTAGGGAGCCTATTAAACAAAACTCTCCAACCGCATAAGACTGTTTTCAGCGAAACTTTAGCCAGCCACAATAACTTAAAACCGGCTTAAATGACAGGATCCAACTCAGCACCACCGCTATGCTCAAGTAACTGCTGATAGCCCAAATTAACCGAATAAACCTGCTCCTTACCAAAGGGCCAGATAAGTCTATCCGAAACCAATGGTTCCAGCGAAACTGCAGCCAAGTTCTCATACAGCTCATCAACCTGTTGCAGCAGGGTAGAATTATCAAGGTGCGAACTGAAATCGACAGTCCAAACCCACAACCCGCCCTGCCAGCTACCATATTCAATAATTCTGCCTGACTTTAATGCAACTGCCTGCCATAATTCAGGATAAACCGAACTTAAACTAGACTGTCCCAACCAGACAGAATCCCAAAAAAACGTATTGGCACCATCACCAATTTTGTACCTGCATAAGTCAGCAAAAATGGTAGGACTGAAATATTGTGAGATTTTGAACAAATCTCTCCACCAAAGGGAAGGAGAGACATTGTATTTAGGAATGTTGCCCATAGTTAAAGAGTGTACAAAATTCTCATATCTTCCTTGGAGAATATTGATCCACAAACCATCTTTAAAACTGAGGAATTTACATATCCATTTGGCAATCAAAGCTGCATTAAATATTTTAATGTCTTTAATGTCAAGGCCTCCCTCTTCTATAGGCTTGCAAATTACATTCCAACTTATCCAAGAGATTCCCGATTTGCGAGTAGATCCATGCCAAAAAAATCTCCTTAGAATTGCCGATAAAATCCTACTCACTTTGGAAGGAATTTTGTAAAAAGACAAGAAGTGGATAGGTAAATTTGAAAGAACCGACTTGATGAGCGTTAATCTACCTCCAAAGGACATAAACCTACCCTTCCACGATGCCAATCTCGAATGAAATTTCTCAATCACCGGCTTCCAAAACGAAACCAATTTGTGGTTTCCTCCCATTGAGATTCCAAGAAACTTAAACAGACACACATCAATCTTGCACGCCAAAAAATTCTCAGCCGCCTTTAAAAATGAATCTTCTAAACCAAATCCAAAGAAATAACTCTTGCTGAAATTAATTTCTGAACCGGACACATGTTGAAAACCTTTAAGAATCATTTTAATTGCCCACAAATTACTCCATGATCCTTCTCCAATAATAATCGTATCATCCGCATATTGTAACAAGGTGAAAGAGACATGTTGGCCTATCGTGAAATCTTAAAAAACCCCCTCCTCCACCGCTCTATTCATAAGAACCGCCAAACCCCCCGCCGCAATAACAAAGAGAAACGGTGATAAAGGAATCCATTGTCTAAGGCCTCTAGACATCTTAAAATCTCTGGTGGGGCTACCGTTTACAAGCACCGAAAGAAAACTATTCATCACTCCCCCCTCCATCCAACTCATCCATCTCTCTCCAAAACCCATTCCTCTCATGATATTACTAAGATAGCTCCACTCCACGCAATCATATGCTTTAGCAAAATCGACTTTCAAAAGCAAACCATTACATTTACTTCTCTTAGCATAATCAACAATTTCATTTAGCACTATAACTCCATCTAATAAATGCCTGCCTTCAATAAATGTCGTTTGAGATTTTGGAATAATCTTACCGATAACCCCTTTGATTCTATTTGCTAAAAGTTTAGCCAAAACTTTATAAATACTCTCAATCAAACATATCGGCCTATACTCATCAAGATTCGAAGGTGCATCTACTTTAGGAATCAAAACAAGAAACGAGGAGGAAATTACCTTTGGAAGGGTGCCTTCCTCATAGAATTCTTGTATACAATTTGAGAAGTCTTCACCAACTATCTCCCAGCAATGTTTGAAAAATTGGATACTGAAACCATCCGGCCCCGGACTCCGGTCACCCGCGCACATAAAAACGGTGTCCTTAATTTCCTCTTTCTCAAACCTGCGCTCTAAAAACCTGCTATCAGCTGGCTGCAATTTTTAAAAATCTCCACAGCCTATAGAAGGAAAATGACGATGATCCGCTGAATTTTTTTTTCAAAGTGAGACGCCACCGTCTCCTTAATACCAGCCACATCCTCCACCACTCGATCACCAACGATAACAGAGGAAATAGTGTTAAGGTTGATCCTATGTTTGACAGAAGCATGGTAGAACTTGGTATTATGATCACCTTCAACAATCCACTTAGAACGCGCCTTTTGTTTCAAAAAACTCTCTTTGATCCTAAGGTGTTTCCACATTTCATCCACCGCCTTGTTTCTACTATCAAGATTATGAGAAGATATGTTTGTGACATTTTCTGCTATGGCATCTTCTACACCATTAATTATACCTACCTCTTCCGCTATCTTGGTGTCAATCCAACCAAAAACGTTAACGTTCCACCAACGCAACCTATCTCTCAAAAGTAGGAGCTTTTTAGTCAGGATGAACGAAGCTTTCCCTCGCACCTCAAAGGACTCCCACTCATTCTTCACAAAAGCATCAAAACTAGAATGCTCAAACCAATAATTTAGAACCTTAAAAGGTTTCGGACCCCAGTTGATATTCCTAGCCAAAATCCACACCGGTCGGTGATCGGAAATGTCCCTGTCTCCCACTCTCTGAGATACCATATTCCAATCGTTGAATAGCCCCAGAGAAATGATGAATCTATCCAACCTACTACAAGCATTACCGGAAGAATTGTACTATGTGAACTTGTTGCCTATTACCGGGAGATCAATGTAACCTGACAAACCTATGAAATCTCCAAAAGCCTCCATACTCCTTCTACCAGTGAACACCTCTGCCAATTTTTCCCCCGCACACTTAACCGCATTAAAGTCCCCACCGATAATCCACTCACCACCATCCAAATTTGATTTCAACCTCAGCAAATTACACCACAAATGTTTCTTCTCGGGTAAGGAACAAGAGGAATAAATATTGAAGAAAAGGCAACCTCTCCCTTTCCACAAAGCCTGCAGACCTATGTACCCTTTGCCTAAATAGCTACAGATAGGAATGACTACCCCTTTCCTCCAAATTGTTAGAATGGCCCCAGCAAGACCATTAGAATTTGAGGCAGACCATTCACAATTGGAATCACCCCACATACTGTGGACTAAAACATATGTCATTAGATAGCACTTAGTCTCTTGAAGATAACACACATCTGCTCCCAGTTTGTGAAGCAAGGATCTAATTTTCCTTCTTTTGATTGCACTGCCACACCCTCTTATATTATATGAGACAAAATTCATAATAAACCTTTAGCTGCCGCCTTCTTACCCTTTGATCGGGCTCTATCTGCCACATCTACGAAGAACAACTTCGAAAGCTTCGTCATCTTCATCAGCTTCAATTCCTAACATCTTAATGGATTCCCAAATCTTCACCAGGATGTCATCAAGTTTTTTTTTTAATTCTCGAATTACTTCGACTCACGACTTTATCATCAATGAATCCATTCCCATAACTAGACTTATCTGAGAATCCAGAAATAGTATCACCATCTGGTATCTCTCCTTCGAATCTACCCTTCGCCACCGTAGGGGTAACTGGATTTGTGTTAACTTGGAATAAACTCTCAGAGTGCAACAGTGTGGCATAATACGAAGGAACAAAAGGGATTTTGATTTTATTGTAAATCTCTTCAATAAACATTTTTTTTTCAGTTCTGATGAGTAGATGCTAATGGGCCTGAATTATTAAGCCCAACAGTACCCTCCGGATTCAAAACCGGCCCATCCTTGCTAGTTCCAATCCCCTTAACCAACAACTTTTTATTAGTACTAGGTTTAGAAACTAAACACTTCTTACCGGTACTTCCCTCAAAAAGTTGACGTTCACCATTAACCAACGTGTCTTTGTTTGCTTTATGAACCAAAGCTAATTGTATTTTGCTTCTATGGATGGTACTAGGTTGTTCAGAAAAATTCTCCAAAAGTCCACCTACTTCCACACGTGTTTCATCGATAATGGGAGTCTCACAAGGTAACGTACCTAAAATCTTTGGCACATCACCATCACCTGAATCCCCTATGCATGCACAGGCTAATATCGCGACGTCTCCATCAGTTATTTCCGCCAAACTTTTCTTGGGCTCCTCCCCATCAACAATTGGAATATCATCCACATTAATGACATTAATGAGACCTCCTGAATTGGTCCCACCGTCAACCTCTGTATCATTTTCCTTGTGTGGTGTTGTATCAAAAATATTCCTAGAAGTTCCAACTCCCTCCCCTAACTCCGATTCACAAACTTCTGTGCTTGAAGACTCTATTTCAGAACTATCCTCATCAAAAAATCGATTAATGCCCTTAGAATTCTCAGCACAGATTCCATACGCATCTTCAACAATCTTGATTCTGAATCTATTATCATTAACATCAATATTGATGACTTCATTTAGATTCATCGCGAACTTCGTCCTAACAAGGAAACGAGCAACATCCAACTTAAAATGTTTCTGGGTGTCCTCATCAGCTTTAACGAACTCTCCGATATGACCCGCCAAAAATTTGAAGAACTTTTCACTCTAGACATGACAAGGCAATGCAAAACAACTAACTCAGGTGAGCCTTTCCTTATCCACATCCACCGGGGACCAAGGGTGGATGTAAAAAAACTATCTTGAAATCCAAACTTCATCTTCCCGAACCATCTTGTTGATATCACCTACCACTTCTTCTTCCAAAAGGCAAAGATTAGCCCCCAAAGGTGTGGCTTTAATCTTAAAATACTCTTCAACATGAAGTGCTTCTTGAATATCATACGTTGTTCCTGGTTTTTCGACAACTCCAACAAAAGCTTGTTGAAAACGTTCCATTTCTTCGTTGTTTACCGAGAAGCTCAGATGAGCAAAACTGGGGTTGTCGCCCAATAAAATTTGATTTTGTGTAAACCTGTTTCTATTAAGTCCAAAACCGCCTGACTTTGTGACTTCCGCATACGAAAAACCAACCTTATGGATATTCTTGTTACGCTCCCTTGTATGAGATATTTTGGACTGATTTTCCTGCACCAAGAAATTACAATTATCATTTAAAACTATTTATACAACTTCTTAATATGATGGTCAATTTTAACTAATGCAGATTAAGATAATTATATCAATTATATTTAATTCTTGATTTTAATTTATTATTTTTATATAACTTCAATACTAATTATCAATCATATACTTTTTAATAGAAAAAAATTTACCTCACTCAATTTTAAAATTTTTTTTACTCTTAACTTGATATTTCTAAAAATCATATTTATGAATAATGGTAAACTATCCATCATATTAAAAATTTTACATTATCCATAAAATTTAATAATAAAAAAAAAACAATTTAAATTTGTTTTATACCTTCTCAATCTTATTGAATAGATACATATTAAAATGGATTTTAGTTTATATATATTTTTTAATAGCTTAATATTTATGATATATTTTAATTTAGTATTAGGAATATATAAATTGAAATTACACATAATTATATATTTATGCAAATTGTATTTTTTTATGATAAATGGTAATATTTATACTAAAAATTGCTATAAGTATTTGTTTTAATAAAAAACATGAGACCATTATGATGTATGGAAAACACAAATTTCTTATGAAAAACACAAATTTGTCATTCTTTTTATTAAATTTATTTTATTATGTATTAGATATTTATAAGAAAGATAGATAAATTTTCAATTTGTTATTAAATATGCAAACGGGTCTTAGGAGACTAAAATTGAAATAAATATACTTAAGAAATGTATATAAAATTCGTATCTCTTTCTTCTTCATTATTAATCATTATTATTAATTATTTTTAATTACTAATACCCGTGAATTTGTTTTGACCTAGAATGGAAAATCTTTTGATCAGGTTATTTTGTGTGCTTATTTAACTCTTGGAAAACTATATTTTAATATTTGAATCTTGAAGACTATATTCATCCTTTCCATGCATTTCATGTGCTTATTTATCATTATAATACAATTGTAAATTGTAATTTAATTATTCAGCATTTACAATACTAACAAAGTATTATTATTATTATTATTATTATTATTATTATTATTATTATTATTATTATTATTATTATTATTATTATTATTATTATTTGTGAAGTCAAGCTTCTTCAACATCATGTTTTGATAAAGACAACTACTATGTACATTTATCAAATGATGAGAAAAAGCATCATGAAGTAATATGGCGATGGATCAAGATTGCAACATTATGAAGACTTGCATTGATCTTTATTTATTGAGGTATAAGCATGCAATATATATTTAAAAAATAGTACTCAAAATAATCTCCAAAATTCACTTGCATGCATGGTTTATTTGGTTGAAAATATATCACTATTTCTAGCTTTAAAAAACAAAATATTTTTTATCATACATTTGAAAATTTATTTTTCATATTTGAACCATGTTAAATCACTTTCAAATATAATCTATTGACTTGGATAAATCAATAGATGTTGCATAAGGTTGGTTCAAAAATTTAGATAATTTTTCAATTTTTTAATTTTTTCAAATATTCAGTTTTTGGTAAATTATGGTCTTTTGAACCGTTGTAAAAGCACAAAAACCGCCATAATTTTCACCGTTCTGAAACAGTATTTTAAATTTAAAATTTGAAAAGATTTTGGTAAATTATGGTCTTTTGAACCGTCGTAACAGAACTAAAAACCGCCCTAATTTACAACGGACTGAAGCAGTATTTTAGTTTTGAAATTCAAAAATTGTTAACACCTTTTCATGAAACCATTTCTTTTTAACTTGACAATTGTTCATGATGTTTTTGCATATCTTTACCATGTTTCATAGAGGTGTTATGCACTTATAAATACATGAAATTTCAAATTAAATTCAACCTCTTCCATTGCAATTTAACATCATTATAATCATTCAATTTTCAAAACAAGTGTTTGTGTTCTTGAACTTTCACAAGGAATTTTTTTGCATGTATTTCCATATCAATCCAGAAAAATTCATACCATATTTACAAACACTTGAGCACTATATTCTATCATTATAAGTTGCTTGTTTGGATGGGAAGATTAATTATATTGATACATCACTCAAAGTGATAATTTTTCTACAAATTTCATTATTCTTAAAAACTCTTGTTATATTCATATCTTATTTTCCAGGATTGTTGGAATTAAGATTACTTGGTTTGTTGTATTCCTTGTTGTCCAGAATTGTTGGAAACAAGAGGTTGAGTTTGAGAGGATTGTTCTCATTTCAACTTAGTGCAAATCTAAGAGGATTGTTCTTGGTGGTTTTATTGGTTAGAGTCTTGTATAGAAAGACTAGGTTGTCTTGTCTAGAGATCTAACAATATTAAAATCTCTTTCATGTTGAAAGGGGGCTGGAGTACTCTCGAACTGTGAGGGAACCAGGATATATCACTGTGTCATTTACTTTCCGCACTTTACAGAATTTCATCACTTAGTAATTTTAGGAAAGTAAAAATCAAAACCGTCGAAAAACTGAGAAAAATTTCTATACACCTTTTTTTTATAAGCAACTTCATTAATAAGAGATTAAGGAAATCTCAAACCAAGGAACTACAAACAACAGAAAAAGGTACACTTACAGAAAGTCGAGCGGATTCTTAAACCACTCATATAAACTACACCTCTTACTTTTCTTATTGCCTAGAATCAACTAATTCCACGAGGTAATTTTAATATCAACAACAATATCATCTACATTACATAGCGCATCTTCAAATAAAATTCTATTACGCATCCTCCAAACATTCCAACAAGTAATTAACCATATGGCAAACGACCGTCCAGTACTTCTAGTAGCGTTAGCTTTCGCGAACCATTCCAAGGCATGGAGTCTACAGTTAGGTTCCGCTATTCTATCAAAGCCCACCCAATCACATATTTTTCCCCATATGTTGACTGATATGCAGCAGGTGAAGAAAAGGTGGCAAGAGTATTCAACCTCGTGAAAGCAAAGCGCGCACACCTTGTCGTGTTCGTCTTCGATGATCCCTCTAGCCGCCAAATTCAATCTAGTGGGCAGTCTATCCAACACCATCCTCCAAGCAAACACTTGCACCTTAACCAGAATAGCCGTCTTCCAAATCGACTTAAGAAGGTTCGTTGTGGTGTCTTGTATCTCATTATGGTTTCCTGTACAATTCAGAGCATAGTAAAAAGAAGAAACAGAAAATTCTTTCGAGTCTGTAGCCATCCACTGCCACTCATCTTTGGCTTCCTTGGTAATTGACGCCGAAACCAGGGCATGACGAAAATCCGTCCACTCCTGATCCAGCAAGACAGTAGGATCTGCCACTAAATGACTTACATTCCACCTCCAACTATTGCCCTCCCATCACCCCAACTCACTGATAGTGCAGCAGGTAGAACTGCTAGCTTCAAACACTTTGGGGAACCTAAGTTTCAACTCCAATTGGCCCAACCATTTTGACTGCCAGAATACCACGGATGAACCGTCAGCAACCTTGCACTCCAAGAGGTCATCGAAACAGGTAGAGATTTCAGACTTGTAGAGAGAAAATAGGTCCTTAATCCAAAGGGAGTCATTCTTGGACCTGGCAGCGTCCTTAGACAGTTGGACTTTCATGCTCATATTGTCGTATCTATTGAACATCAGCTCCCTCCAAACTTCTTTACCTCCATGGTGAAACTTCCAAAGCCATTTAGCGAGAAGGGCTCGATTGAACCTCCCAACATGTTTTATACCAAGACCACCCCTATTCTTCGGTCTATAAATGTCGTTCCAAGATATCCAAGGGACGAATTTTTTAATAGTAGCTCCAGCCCAGAGAAACTGCCGTTGAATAGAAATGATTTCTTTCACCACTTTCTCAGGAGCCTTAAAGAAGCTCAAATGATGGATAGGGAGGTTGACGAGAACCGAGTTTATAAGCGTCACCCTGCCCATATTGAAAGGTTCCTGCCGCTCCACACTGATAACCTGTTCCTCAAACAGGTCACAACAGGTTTCCAAAACGCGCAACGACGATGATTGCCCCCGACTGATAAACCAAGGAATTGAATGGGAGAATGCCCAATTTGCAATGGAGGAAATGTTCAGCAGCTGAAAGAAATTCAATTTCAACTCCAATGCCAAACAAGCAACTTTTAGAAAAATTAATCTTAAGGCCTGAAGTCAATTAGAATACCATAAGAATCGCCTTGAAAGCCCAAATATTAGCTAAAGATCCATCTCCGATAAGCAGCGTGTCGTCCGCAAATTGCAGGACACTAGATGAAGGACGATCGTTAACTTTGAATTCAGTAAGGATGTTAGAAGCAATGGCATTCCTTACCGTGCTAGCCAATCCCTCCGCAGCTATAGCAAACAAGAACGGAGAAAGTGGATCACCCTGTTTCAGGCCCCTACCAACCTTTAAGTCCTTCGTAGGGCCGCCATTTATGAGAATCGACATGAAACTCGTGAAAACAGATCCACGAATCCACTTCAGCCAATTTTCACCAAAACGCATCTTAGTAAGCATTTATTCTAAAAACGACCAATCAACGCAGTCGTAGGCCTTTGCGAAGTCAACTTTGAATAGCAAGCATTTCTTCTTGAGTCTTTTAGCATAATCAATTATTTCACTAGCCATTAACACTCCATCGAATATCTGCCGGCCAGGAATAAACGCCAATTGAGAGTTAGATATCAGTTTGTGAATCACCTTACCCAGTCTTCTAGACATCATCTTGGATATAGTTTTCAGCACATAGCTGATCAAGCTTATTGGCCTAGATTCATCGAAACTTTGGGGGTTGTTAACCTTAGGAACAAGCGATATGAAAGATGAAATAAACACCTTTGGCAGAAAACCTGTTAAGAAGAATTCCCGAATGCAATTAGTGAAATCAACACCAATGATGTCCCAGCAGTCCTTAATGAAGTTGAAATTAAAGCCATCCACCCCAGGGCATTTGTTGCCCTCACAGCTGAAAACCATGACTCTCACGTCCTCAGCAACGAAATCCGCCTCAAGCATCGTCCTATCTCCCTCATCAAGCACATCCAGGCTATCATAATTAATACCAAACCTGTTGGGACTCTTTTTCAAGAACCTACCATTGAAGAAGTTCACAACTTCCTTTTTAATCGTCTCAGGATCTTCCACTAAAACACCACCCATTCTGATTACTGTCATATAATTAGAACGATTCCTCTGCTTAAGGGAGTCATGGAAGAACTTGGTATTTAAATCACCATCGTTCAACCACCTTTTACGAGATTTCTGACTCAACATACTTTCTTTGAATCTTAGCTTCTTCCACATATCTTCTTGAGCTTGCAGCCTATCCTTTAAAACCACTTCTACCTGACTACCATTACCTTCATCCCCTAACAGCTCAAGATAGTTGAGTTGATGAACCTTTTCTTCTATCTCAAGATCCTGCCTTCCGAAAACCTCAGTATTCCATCTTCGCAGGTCCATCTTAAGGGCTTTCAACTTCTTAAGGAGAGTGTTACAATAAGAACCAGAGCCATGGTAAGAGTTCCAAGAATGTTTGACAAAAGGAATAAAATCTGTATGGTCTAACCAGATATTGAAAGTCCTAAAAGGCTTAGGACCCCAATTCAAGTTATTGGTCTTCAACCAGACAGGCCGGTGGTCCGACACGTCCCTATCACCAACAACTTGATTCTTCAGAGACAATAGAGTAATAGCATTATCATCTACCAGGATCCTATCCAACCTACTTCTGCTCTTGCCATTTGAATTGTACCAAGTGAATCTACTTCCAATTACTGGCAGATCAAACATGTTGAGCTCTTCAATAAATTGGTTGAATTCCATCATTTCTCCACTGTTAATTATGGACAAACCTTTCCTTCCCCCCCTCGCTTTTGATAGCGTTAAAATCCCCACCAATAATCCAAGCGCCACCGGGGCTCCTTCTCTTCACATCAGTCAACTCCCCCCATAATCTCCTTTTATCCACAATACCATAAGGAGAGTATACATTGATCACTATCAACAATTGATCTTTCCACATGAATTGATTTCCCAGGTAACCAGCCCCACGGAAGCTGAATAAAGCAGTCAACTTATTACCATTCCACATGGTGAGCAAACCACCAGACCTACCTGAGGAATTAAAAGCTGACCACTCAATATCCCGTTTTCTCCACAAACTATCGACCAGAGGACTAACCATCACAATAATTTTGGTTTCCTGGATGAGCCATAAGTCTGCGTTCCCTCTATTAATGATTTGAGAAACTCTCCTCCTCTTAATAGAGTTGCAGCATCCACGAGCGTTGAAAGAAACAATATTCATTTATCACTACTAGCTACATCCTTCTTTCCCTCCCTAATTTCCTTATCTTCCTTATCCAACCTCCTCAACAGACCATCAAAACTATCATCATCGACACCCCCTGTAATCCCCAGCTTTCTCAAAGAACATCTCACCTTTAAAGGGACATCGTCGAGCAGCTTACGACATCTTGAGTTTCCTTTAACCAGGTCAGTATCAGTCAAGGACTCGCAGCACAGGAGTGACTCGGACTCTTTTAATTCCTTCCTTACAGTTCGACTCTTAGATTTCACTTTGGAAAAGTTCCTACCCAAAGGTTCTTCCTCCTGGTTCTTCAAAGCAGTGTGTAGAAGGGTAGAAAAGTAATAAGGTGTGTAAGGAATTTTAATACAATTGTATACCTCGTGGAGTGACTTTTTCTTCTTGGGCCTTGCCCAGTAAGATGGCCCAACAAGACCACCTGGAGGCCCAGACATTGGGTTGGAATAACCCAAATCCACAACTAATTCTCCGTTAATTTTGTCTCTGAGGGTATTCTCTTTTACCGTGTTGTTAGCAGAACCACCCACAACATTTAAGGACCTGTCAAAATCTGAGTGGGCCCCTATTCTCCCCAAACCTTGAACCGTAGCAGGTTCAGCAGACCTATCAACAGTAGGGATCAGGGAAGGATCAGATGTTGACTTATTCCTACTTCCTTTTGCCCCACCTTTCGTGATACCAATATCAAGACTTTCGCCTACAAATGAAACGTTGTCAGAAGATGAAACCTCTCCTCCAAGCTTCTGAACTATTAAAGTATTTTCTTTCTCGTCAGATGTAACTTTAGGCATACTTGACACCTCACATTCTATCTCCTCATTTGAATCCCACGCGCCTTCTTCCTCCGAGGGAACAGACGATTCAAACTCTTCAGAATCAATAACCTCGTCTCCTTCCTCCGCCCATAGTAATTCTCTTCCACATGATGAATCTTCAGCCAACCTAATAGTGGAACTAATGTTGTTGATTTCAATGTTAACTTACGCCTGCAGCTCTACTTCAATATTCGTCTTGATCAAGAATCTAGCAAAATCAAAGCTTGATTTACTTCTGGTTTTACCATCACATTGGATGAAAGTTCCTAGGCTTGTACAGATCTTACTGTAGTTGTCGTCACTCCAAGCACTGCATGGCAATCCAAAGCACTTAACCCAGGCCAGTCTATATCTATCAACAACCTTCAGTGACCAATGGCGAATATCTTTGAACCAAATCTCCAACCACTCTCTCGATTCAGAGATAAACTCTTCAATATCTCCCCCTGATGAATCTTCCAAAAGGCACAACGCCGCTCCAAGAGGAGTGACCTTAATGTAAAAGAAACCTTCTTCATTAAGGATTCTCTGAATATTGAAAGCATTACCAACCTCCAAAACTTCTCCTACTCTTGATCTTGAAAATTTCTCCTCGCAAGTTCTATCTGACTCCAATATTATAAGATTACCCCCGACGTTAGTTTTCCTTTTCTCCTTACCAGGCGTCCTACCCACGACATTAGCGTACGATCTGTCGTCTTTGAAGGGTTCCGTGAATCTTCTTCTACTAGCAATGTGGGTCGCATTCTTCTTCTGCTTCACTGAATCATTGTAAGGTTGATTGTTTTTCTGGTTGAATCTTGGGATGTTGACGTAAATCTTCTTACCTCCCAGAATGATGCTATCAAGATTAATCGCCAGGATACGAGGAACATGAACTTTCCGAAACTTTGCGAAGCCAAATCTTTTTCCACGTTTATCGCGTCTTCCAGAAATAAAAACTTCTGATATAACTCCATGGACCTTAAATACTTCAAACAGGTCTTTTGCGTTCATCGAATCAAGAAACTCAGTGACAAAGAACGACATCGTAGCTACCCCAACGCTGCTCCCTTCCCATTATTCTCCTTCCATACTGAGAATCCGTCTCTCGTATCCCTTCTCATCTTCTTGTCAACCCTCACCCAAGCCATACCAACCCAGGTGTAATCAGATTAAAACGCACCAAAACTAGACCCAACAAAAGAGTAACCAGATCGGAGAACCAGTCAGAGGCAGAAAACACTGTGAAAGAAGACCCGAAGGGAGGAAGGTCCCTAATTCGAAAATTAGGACTTTAAACCAAACCCTTAGAGCCTAACAATGATCCCTCAAGAACTGATTCAAGATCTATTACTCAGGATGAAGACAAAGGATTAATGAACTTGATGCATGATGTTCGAACAAAATGAGAATGAATAATATGATTGAGAATGCAATGAACCTGAAGCTAGAGAGAAGGGAGAGTTTCTCCAAAAATCAAATGTTAAAGATTAATTTAACATACATACATAAATATCTATTACTATAACATATAATTAAAAATATTTAATTTCTTTTAAATTTTATATGCATAATTATCAAGATAATATTAGATAATTTATATGTTCGAACAAGATAATATTAGATAATATTAGATAATTTATCTGTTAAATTTCTATACACCTAATTCACCCCCCTCTTAGGTGCATTCCTAACTTACATTATTATTATTATTATTATTATTATTATTATTATTATTATTATTATTATTATTATTATTATTATTATTATTATTATTATTAGAAAAAATAAATTATTTCAATAAAATGTCCTTCAATTTACAAATTAATATGTAAGTGGATTGTTTTATGCTACTACGAATTATTTCGTATGAATTTTAGATCCTTCAACATAATTTCACCAAAATATATATTGTCATTTAATACCTATCTCCGCCTGCCATATAGGCGTTTTTTGAAAAATTTCCGTTAAACAATTTGCATGAATTCCCCTAACATTTGAAAAATATCTCTCTTTAAACCTTTGTCAAGTCAACTCATCAAAAATGATGATGTGGACTATTTAATTATTTTATTTTTTTTTACTAAAATATACATTTTCAACGGGCCGAGACTACTTAATTTGGATATCTTTTATATAAATTTCTTAATAATCACTCTACTATATTTACTTATTATTTATAAAGACATTGCGCGACCCGTGCGAACGCATGGATAGATGATTAGTTTATTATGTCATTTATTTTTTCTACTAAAATATACATTTTCGACGGAGCAAAACTACTTAATTTGTATATCTTTTATATACATTTCTTAACCATCACTATACTATATTTATTTACTACTTATAACGACATTGTGCAACTCGTGTGAACGAATGGGTAGATGACTACTTAATTGTTTCATTTTTTTCTACTAAAATATACCTTTCTTATAGGTCGAAACTACTTTATTTGTATATATTTTATATACATTTCTTAAAATTCACTATATTATATTAATTTACTATTTTAACAACTTAAAAAAAAATAAACAACATTGAACGCAAGGGTCTATTGAATTGCATTTACATGTTTATCTTTTTAATATTTATTTTGCATACATTTTGATTATGTGTAAATTGACTGAACATTCAAAATCAGTCTACCTGCGGACCAAAATGTTCTAATCTTGATGGACCTTGATGAATTGACGTACTATGACTGTGAGATTTTTAAAGAAAAAAAGAACACATATTAAGATACTTGAAGGTTTAGGATACTTTGTCTATGTCATTTAGGTGTTTAAATATTTGTTTTAAGATAAGTTATTTTATTGTTCTATTAGTAGTTTCAAATTGGATATTGAGGTTAATGTTTATATTTTTTCTAATAATGTAATCTAAGTAATATGAATAATAAGTAATATCAAAAGTTTCATAACAGAAAAATATAATGGTATACCTTTTGCTCCGAAATTGCACATTTCAAATATAGAAAACAAATAATCTAACAACTTCACAAATAAATTAGACATAGCATGACCTGTGTGAACGCACGGGTCCTTTACTAGTTATAGATGAAAGAGAAAAATTAGAATAATAAATAATAGAGGGTATGTTGAGAAAAAAAAACATTAATGTTGCATTGAAATTTTAAAATGACTTATAAATTGAGACATATTTGTTTGACAACGTGACTATTAATCTATGACAGAAGGAGTATTTAAGATGTAATCAAAATAAAAGTCAAACACTTAGAAAATTTTAACAATTATAAAAATTTAACGATTATGATTTATTGATACTGTAAAATATCTTTACATTATTAGTGCATATCAATTAAATTCTTCAAAAAATTTTAAAAAAATAAAAATAAAAATAAAAAATAAAAATAAGAGAAAGAGAAAGAGAGAGAATTATTTTATGAATGTTCATTTTTTAATTAGTTTTTGAATATCTTTTATTTTTATTTTAAGTATAATTCAAAAATGTTTTTGGTATATCTATATATGTATGGCAAGTAGAAGAATATTCATAGCCACATATAACTCACTTTATTTTACATTAATTACATTTATATTTGTATTTAAAGTTTGAATATTTACGACAAAATTATATTACGGGTCCTTTAAGTTAATTTATTGTAATGGGTTGGTCCTTTAAGTTTTTTTTTTTCAACAAGTTGGTCTTTAAATTAACTAATGTGTGCATCGTTGACCCTTTTTCCAAACTCCGTTTCAAAAAAAGGTTATGTAGCATTAACTTCGCTGATGTGTCAGTTAACGTTATTGGGTTGGTATTTGTCTTCTTCTTTGTTATATTTTTGGAGAAAAGAGGGAAGAAATTGAAATCCATAAAGAAATGAACCATAATTCTCCCTTCTCTATCAATGGCTTTAGACCTCGGCAAATGACCAAATCAACGAAGTCATAACTCTCAATCCTTCATTCCGAGTGCATCATAACCTAAAACCGAACAAACATGTTTGTGTGCAGCGAAAGCAATGATAAGAACAATTAAGAAGAAAGGAAGAATTTTGGGGTAGCTCTTTTGGGGCTACAGATACTTTGCCGTACGTTTATTGATTTATATTTCTTTGTCTGTTATGGTATTACAGAGATTAACTTATGTGTTGTGAATGTTATTGTTAACAGAGTGAAGGTGCTAATTGTGGATGCAATTATTTTGAGTGGTATGAAAAAGAATACACTGATGAAATAAAACCATAAATACAACAATCAATAATTTTTAAATGTTCAAAATATGAGGAAAAGGATGTAGAAATCAACATACTTATAATGGCCATTGAAAAGATCCATGGAGATGACAACTACACTAAGGCTATGATGAAGAACATGTTGAAGATGTTGAAAATGCTAGTCTTTGTCATAATGTTTTTAGTTTTGATTTTTGTAGTGTTGATGTGTATTTTGGTCAAGATGTGATGATTATGGTTAATGTTGATGTTAGTGTTGTAAGACTTTTGGTCTTGTGTTGTAAAACTTGTTGAGTAAGGTTAATGTTGCATTTCTTTCTAATTTGTGTTGCACTTCTGTCAAATTTTATGTTGCAATAAGGATCTAATTTGTGTTTCACTTCTATTAAATTTTATTTTGTAGTAATGGCCTAATTTGTACATGACTAAAAACTTGAAGGACCTATTTGTTACAATTTTAAAACATAAAGGACTTGTTTTGTTAGAATTTAAAAAAATAAAGGACCTGTTTTGTTACAATTTAAAAACATAAAAGGACTTATTTTGTTACAATGATAAGGCCATGAATTAAACAAAACATTACAGATTGATAACATTAAGCAAGGCCCTATTATAGTAAATGGCACATAAATATCAACAACATGAAGGACTTGTTTGATATCAACAACATTACATTTTGTTATAGTAAATGACGCATAAAGGACCTAACATTTAAATCTCCCAAAATACATTGATAAGGCCATGAAGTAGCACCAAAACATTGATAAGGCCATAAATGCATAAAGTATTTCCAAAACAGATGGAGAAAAAAAATCCTAATTCATCAACATTAATTCAACATCCAAAATACATAAAGATCCTAATTCACCAATAATACATATTGATCAACATCTTATTTGTTTTTTCTCCTTATAGGCCACTTTGGCTTCTGGCTTGTTGGTGGCTGAAATGTTGTAGTGGGTCCCTGTTTTGCCCTTCTAATAGCAAGTAATTGGGTTACTGTGATGGAATGTGATTGTCGTGTTTGGACTTTTTGGGTTGGTTGTGTTTGGGTTTGTGGAGTTTGGGATTGGGTTGTTTGTGATTGTCTTGTTTAGACTCTTTGGGTTGGTTGTGATTGGGCTTCTGCAGTTTAGTTTTGGGATTTTTGGGATTAGACTATTGTGGCTGTTTGGGCTTAGACTATTAGGGTTGTTTGGACTTATCTTGGTGCATTTGGGCACATAGCACACACAGAGCATTTATTTGGCATCCCTTTTTTAGTAACGGTTGTTGTATCCCTTCTCTTTTCATCAGCATCTTTGTTTCTTCTTCTTTTTGGCCTCCCTAGTGCTCTTCTTGATGGTGGTGGAAGTATGTCGGAATATGGTATCTCTTCCCATAAGTTTTCACCATTGGTTGGATATGTGAATGATCTATAGCAAGCCTGGTAAGTATCCTTTCTATAAAAGGGGGAATCTTTAACAAAGTATTTGTAGGCCTCCTCATTAACCTTTCACATTTTCTTCATTTCCTTTTCCCATGCTTGAGGATATATTGCATTGGTTTCCCTCCACATCATTTCCTTTAACTTCTTGCTGGGAAACCTCTTTCTGAAGTTGTTATACAAGTGCGTAACACAAAATCTTTGGTCAACTCCAGGTAACAACTCTTTTATTGCAGGTAACAGACCCTAAGCATATAAAAAAACACAATATTGTCATCTGAATAATCACTACTCATTGGCATGACAAATGATGGGTATTTGACTTTGGTACCCTCATCTGAATAATCACTACTCATATCGTCATCACTTTCTAACTCTTCAGTTACATAACCAGAATCTGACAACCCCGTACATACCTTTTTACCCTTTATTTTTTGCCATAATCCCAAAATCAAGGAAATCTTCCTCACTTGGTGTTTCATCAGCTACAACAACATAACTTCCTTCATCCACCTTTTTTTTAGGTTTTCCCTTGTGCTTTTTGGAATTACCTCGTACCTTTTTTTCTTGGTCTCCCACCATTCCTCTTTTTATTTTGAGATGTTTCATCTACTAGCATTTCATCAATATGTTGATCATTTTTGCCAGCAACAAACCTTCCTTTTCCTACCAACACCTCATCAGTTCCATCATTTAAAACCTTATCATCCGAGTCATCAAACATGTTCCCTAATGCAATGTCATCACTATGGGCATATTAGGCCTCCTCAGGTTGGACAACTTACTCCTCATGTTAAGAAAATTGGGCCTTAGGTTGGGCATCTTAAACCTCAGGTTGGGCATACTGGGCCTCCTCAGGTTGGGAAAATTGGGCCTCAGGTAGGGCATATGGGCATCCTAAGGTTGGGCATTGTAGGCCTCCTCAGGTTGGGCAATTTCTTCTATTATTTCAGGTTGAGAAATACGATGAACTATGTATATGTGAACCTTTCCATTAGCTTGGACCAACTTAGCGCTTCTATTGCACCAAAGTCATCTTCTAGCGTCTTTAATTTACCATCAAAGTCATACCACATTTCAAGTACCCCTAGATACTTCATATCTTTAACAACCCCCAAAATTTTAAAATAACTCCATCTATCACCATCACACATCCAATTTGACACTTCTCCTCCTACATATTTTTCATCAACAAAATATTCCCCCATGATGAAAGTCGACATAAAATACATCCATTTTTTTACCTGTTTATATCAACAATAGACAATCATATTACTCTAAAAAACTGAGAACAAGCAAATAAGGAGAGTTACATTACCACTACCATTACACAGAAAATGAACAAGCAAACTCAATCAAACAAGAAAGTAATAAGGAAAGTTACATTACCATTGCCATTACATAGAAAATGAACACTCACAGAAAATGAACAAGCAAACTCAATCAAACAAGGAAATAAAAAGGAGAGTTACATTACCACCACCATTACACAGAAAATGAACACTCACAAATGCAATACCCCAAAATTTGCCCTCTTATTTATTACCTTACATCAGTGGCCTATGCTCCATTCAATTGCATTTCATCTAGGTCATAAATGTCATACATGCATCATTGGTTCTCTATAAGGCAAGAGATCAGTTATTGCTAAGGAGTTGACTATCCAAAGCAAAGAGAAAAGAGTTATGTTCAATATATCAATCCACGAAGGCTCTTCATGTCTCAGTTCATCATATTTGGGTCCTCAGGCATCCAGAAGATTGGAATTCTCAAAAGAATTGAAGAAGATCATCACCTTCTAGCATGGGAGTATCAAATTAGGGTTTTGAGGAAAAGCAGTGCATTCCTAACTTTGTGGGCAAGACTTGATCTCAAGGTTTTCCATATGCCCTCAAGCTTCTAAGGATGGAATGTTGGCCATTGGTTCTTTTCAGAAGACTTTCAATTGGTTGAGTGATTGAGAACAGTTGAATTGGGAATAAAGTCAACAGGACAGTGTAAAAGTCAACTCCTGACTTTTGAGGTCAAAGTCATGTTCATCATGTTTAAAGTGTCCATGGGGAGAAAATTGATCAAGAAATTCCAAGAGATTCATCAAAAATCAAGTTTGTGTAAGAAGTTGCTTTTTATGGAAAATTTTCCATTTTGGGAAAGTCTTTATATGGCAGTTTCCATTTTTAGTAAATTTCAAAGTTTCAAGTTACCATCTTCCAAGCCAGATTTCACCAATATGCAAGTTATTTTTCGAAATTTTCCTAGAGATAAATGTTGTAGAGCTTCCTTCAACCTTTCCAAGCATATAAACTATGAGGCATTTGGATCTATGGTGTGAAAGTTATGAGTGATTGAAGTTGGTGTCTTAAGATTGTGCATGATGAAGAAACTCTTAGAATTTTCTCTAAGCCCCAAAATCAGTCTTGTACCCGAGGTTTCAAGGTTATTTTTCACAAGGTTTTAGGATTCACTTCTAATTACTCTTAACATCAAACTTGTTCTATGTAAGGTCCTCTTTCTTAAGCTACCAAGATCACATCCTTTGGCTCATTATTCATCAAGATTCGAACTTCCAAAATCACCACCATGACATGTTTCTTCAAGTGCACAAATTATGTTATTTCACTCAAAATTCAAAATAAAATTTGCACACTTGTTGTCACTTGGTTATGCGCATAATATCATTGTTTCATACCTCATTTAGCCATGCAAACCCTTACCATAGCATGCACACATCCCACTCTTACCACATATGCATCAAAAGAAAGAGAATGAAAAAGCTTATTGAGCAAGTCCTTGTTGTTGCACATGCTGTTTTGTACCAGCTTACATCAACATTCCATTATACATCACCATCATCATGATACTCACCATAACATCCCATACACATTCCCTAAACAACTAAACCCGTGCCAATACTATCACCCTTTCATTTTTCTCATTATTTTTGACTAAGCTCTTAACTTCACATCTAACCGTTTTTTAACCATGACTTAACAATTAACCACACTTTAACCTCACATATAAAAGCTCAGAAACCCTCTAACCGGATTTAGTTACAACAGATTTTCTTCATCACTCTCAAAAATTCATCTTCTGCATTTTCCTTCGAAACTCACTCAACAAGAACTTTTCCTCCATTTTTCTTCAAGATTCTTCACCTACACACACCAATGGAGCTTCTGTATGCATTGGATTGAAGCTGGGATTGCTTCATCATCGTGTTCGAGTTCTGCCTGCATCATCATCAATCTCGATTTTAAGGGAGTTGTAGGCTAATTCATGCATTTATTTTGCATTGGTGGTTGATATGAAGATGAGCAGGAAGTTGTATAGGGTTTCTTGAAGGTTCTACATCGAGACTCCATTAAGGTCAGTGAGACTTTCTTAATCTTCTTGTTTACATAGTTTCATGTGGTAGAAATGGTGGATGGGAGCTGTACTGAAGTCCTATGGAGTGTAGGCATTGATTGATGGTAGAGACATAGCTATATGTGAGTTTTAGGTTTTTAGATCTTAAATTATTTGGCTTAGTTTTGCATGATTAAGATAGAACTAGGAGAAACTAATTGTATTTTCGAATTCTACGTGGAAAACTGCATGGAGTAGTGCATTTGTTTTTTATTTCTGGGAATTTCCACCACCAGCCACGGTGGCGCTGTGATCGAGAAGACGATCGGAGCGGAGCTCCGGCGTCTGTTATTTTAAGCCCTAGCATATTCTGTTTGCACATGTGTCTTTTTCTCATTGGACCATGAAGTTTCATATTGGCCATCCATAACATGACAACGCAAAAAGAAAAGCATGCCCCCTGCACATGCCATCATTTTCACTCTCCTTTTATTTTTCTTTTTATTTTCTTTTCTGATAATTGTAAAATTGTGCTGGAGGTGTGTTGTGTGCGTGAATATGTGTTTGTTACCATGTATTTCCCTTTCCAGCCACATGATTAACATAAAAATCTGATCACATCACGCTGACTTGATCCAACGCCCCAGATGGAGTCAATGTCATTGACTGACCCTCACACTATAGCCATCAGGCCTGAGACACCTTGGGCCTTCTCATTAAGGCTATCCGCACCACCCCCATTTTACCCAAGCACGTTTTTAACTGAGGATTTACTAGTTGCGCACCCCCTGGTTCTAACTCTTGTATTTTAATTTCTTTTTTTTACATGCTCAAAATCATTTTATTAGAAATAGTTCCACTTGCTAAAAAATTTCTAAATAAGTTCATGTCGATTCATAAAGGTGTCAACTAATTTTTGATAATTTTTATTTTCATTTTTAATTATTTTTGGCATTTTTCTTTGATTTTTCTTTGTGATGTATTCCTATGATGATATTTTGTGCTATGTGGTTCATAATTAATTTTCTACAAGGATTTTTGAACTGAATTTTTGCATGATATTTGACACTTGATTTTAGGATACATTGATAGACCTTGTCTAATTTTTGGGGATTTTTTAGTCTAATTTTGGATGTGTTTGTGGTACCATTTTATGAATGTTTAACAATTGGTCATAGGTGATGTATTTGGCTTAGTTTGAGCATGTTAAAAGATGAATTGGGAGCCTATCTTCTTGGTGTGATTGATCACTGATCCCACAATAACATGACTTGTTCCCTTTAATTTTTAAGACCTCTAATCTCATTCCATATGTGCTCAATACTTCATTGGTGTATGTGATTGTTAAAGCCATTTCTTAGGATATTTTGATGATGTATCAATGCTATTTTTGAGGAGCTTTTAAGGCATTTGTAATTGCATGTTGCGGAACATTTATAAGCTTTCATAGTTCATTATAGGTCATGTCTTGATGAGTGTTGATTGGTTTGTAATATGTTGAAGTTGGACATGAAATGCACCTTTGGTTTGCTCCTCCTTCTTGGGTCTTTTGAGACCATTCTCTTACTAAATCTTTTGAAGCTTGAAAACCAAATTAAACATGTTGTAGATACTGACTTAGTACACCTCTAATCATGTTTACTCGACCTATAATCTTATCTTACTTGTTTGAAGTTGTATGACTCCTAGATGTTGCCTAAATGCTAGGACTTGTGCTCATTTGTATGGATGTTCAATATGCTTTGACATGATGCATTCAATATACTTCTAATTTCATTTTGCATGACCTCTAATGTGAACATATACTTACATGAAGCATGAAGACCCAAAATTGCATTCCATGATCAATGAAACATAACCTTGACTTACATCTTTCAATTGCACTTTGTTTGATCAACTTGTCTAACCTTTTTGGATTCAATCTCTCCCAATGCTTATAGGACTTAGACATGACTTATTAGGAGTCATTATGTACTGACCCAAGCTTGTTTAACATGTGTATGAATCATTGATGTTTCACTTTTACTTGCACTTCAAGTTACTAACATTTGAGAACTAGTTGATTGTGCTTTGTGCTTACTTTGTCTTAACCCCTAAACATGTAATGACTTGAGATTCATGTGATGATTATAGGACATGTTTAGACATTTTAATATGACTTACTTACTGACTTGGTTCCATTTTATGCCCATTTCATCTTCACTTGTGTGCCATACCTTTTCATGTGGTAGTTTCACTTCAAATGACATGTTCTTAAGAAAGATTGTCTTGTTCTTTTGAGAGTTCTTAGATATGAATGCCATGATTACATTTACACATTCTTAACCTTATTTAACATGATTTTAACATGATGTTAGCTTCTGACTTTGATGAACATTCATGTCCTAATCCATTTACATGACGCCTAAACACTTATCTCGCCCAGTTTGTGAACAACATGTAATTGTGTGGTGTTTTGGTGCATAGTTTGAAATAGTTTGATTTATTTTAACATCCTAACATAAGTAGAAGTTAATTAGGTATACTTACTGACCTATGCATGTTACCTCACTCTTATAACTCATCTTGCATTGTTTATAGTTGTATGTTGCATCTAACACAAGTATAGGACACCTAGTCTTAGTTTAGGAACTTAATGCATAACTTTTTAAGTAATTGGTAACTAGTGCTTGTGATTTACCTTCTTTTAACCAAGGTTGCTTAAGTTGGCTTATGAGGTAAGGAACATGAGTACATGATTACTCAACTCTTCTTTCATCTTTTTCTATTTTTCTTTCTCTTATTCTTTCATTAGTGGATTGTGTGATATAATGCTTGTTTGTATAACTCTTTCACACCCCTTTGGGATCTTAGCTTAACATTAATTTTTGATTAAGGTTAAGGTAGGATGAACATTAGGTAATGCAATCCCCACTTGTCAATCTAGGTAGAAGTTCCTTCTTTCCTCTTCTTAACTCAACCCCTAGGACCAACAAATGCATGCTAACATTAGGACTACAATTAGTCTCCCCTTAGATTTTACTTTACAACTTGAGTCTCTTCTCTCTCTCAAAGAAAAAATAAAACACTTAATGAATAAAGATATGCTTTGTGTGCCATGAGCCTTAAGTACATAGTATGCTTTGTCGCGCGAGGCGTGTGACTCGTTACGCAAAGTGTTCACTATGTCATAGACTTTAACACTTTGCATATCGCAAACAAAATAATCAAAACACTTCTAAAAGACAATAAACACATAAACGCCTTTCTCTTCTCATCTCAAACTCTCACTCGACGTAAGGGCATGCTTCTCCTTGTTCTACTGCAAGCCGATAACACGAGCCTTGATTCAGCGAGTCGTAACACCTAAGCTAGAACATTAGCATTGCCCAGTTAAAAAACACAAACAAAGCAGGGGTCACCCTTAGTGAGGGGAACTACGTCGCTCAGATTCTTCATTGGTTAATGGAGATACGTAGGCAGGAGATCGTGCGAGATCTTTGCGAGCAACCTTATTTATCAACCTTTTGTTTCTCCTTTCTTTTCCACCAATTCTGAATGGTAGTAGGAGCACCTTTTGTTTCTCCTTTTGTCTCCCTTTAGCAACCCGTAGTGAGCCGAACTACGGCGCTCTAATTCTCGCGTGCGAGCGAGATACGTAGGCACAGGCGTGACGCCTGGCGAGCACAATCCTGTGGTCCTTCGAACTACGTTGACTCTGACTTTCCCGCTCCCGATAGAATACGTAGGCCTAGGAAGGCGATGTCCTATCGAGTCACCTTTTCTTTTCTTTTCCCTTTTCTTCCGTTCCATTTCTAGTTAGCAGTTGAGCTTCAGATAACTCACCCTTTGATCGATAACAACAAGTGTGGATCCCATCGAGTACGATGGACGCGAGGGGGTGCTAATATCTTCCTCTCGCGTAACCGACTCCCGAACCCAGGCTATGTTTGTGATGACCATTCCTTTCCCTTTGTTGAGGTTTTCTTCAATTGTTTCCTTTCCCTGTGTCGGGATAAATAACGTTGGGTGGCAACTCTTCTGTTCTTTTCTGTCGGTTGATTTTCACAGATGCGACAACAAACAAACCCTAAAATGAGAACGATGGTTACATTAGGGAAAACGAAACATACCTCGTCGTCACTTTCACTGACTTCGTCTCCTTTTGTGTTTTCCCTAATATTCGTCATCTACTGATTTTGTCTTCTTCTGCAATCCTTATTATTCGTTTTTGTTCTCTCCCTCGTGTTTGTCTTTTTTCTCTCACTCGCGGTTCTTCTCTAATTTTAGGATTCAAAAGACTTAAAGGCTTTTGCAATAGAGTTTAGTGATTTAGAATAAGACAAATACCAACTCAGCAATGTTAACTGACATTTTTGTGATGTTAGTGCCTGTTGTACCCCAAATTTTACCCCTTAGATGTCATAACATCTAGCATTGACATTTAGGATCAATCATATATGCATTGCCAACTAACCCATATATTTCTAGTTTATTCTTCTATGTGAAAGCCAGGTTTTGCACAGGAAAGAGAACAAAAGTCAATAAGCCAGGCTCTCATGTGACTCAATGTCTCCTAAGGCATTCTTTGGCTCCAAATGCAACTATTTGAGCTCACACACTTTCAAGAGATCTCATTCAACAAGAAATCAAGTGTGTTTGGTTCCTATTACAAGTGCCTTGAGCCACAGGATTCGTCGTGACTCAAAACTAGGGTTTTATCAGCATCTGTCAACCAGTGCCTTTGATTTTGATCAAAACTTATTTTTAAGCTTTGGGACATGATCCCACATGATACTGGACATCCTTAGAGGCCATCTATGGGCCTTGGAGGAGATTGAAGAAGCAAGATCCTCAAAGATCATCCATTGGGATTCCTGAGGAAATTAGGATTTTGATCGAAGAAATCATGCCTCCGATTCTGATGTTATTGGACCAAAATGAAGTATCCGAGACATGTCTCATTTTAATCGGATCGACCATTGACTGAGGGCCTGAGAAATCATCAAGGCACTTATTTTATTTTATCTGAAAGAAAGAAAAAAAAGAAAAATAAGAAAGAAAAGAAACAGAAAGAAAAAAAAAAGAAAGAAAAAAAAAGAAAAGAAAGAAAAAGAAAAAAGAAGAAGAGAACTTTGGTGGCGCCCACCACATGGGATTTTGTGGCGCCCGCCACCATGGGGGTACATGGCGCCGGCCATGAAACCCATGGCACCTGCCATGATGTAATCTAGCATGCCACCATTTTCAGCACATTTAAAAATTGTTTTTTTTATGCAAATGGATTCACTTCATCCTGAAATAAACAAAAGTTTTTCAGTAAAAAGCATGGCTCCAGTCTTATCAGCACAACCTATTTTTCGAGGCTACTCTGATCATCGAAGATTTTTCAAACCACGCCAGCTTGCACGAGAAACTTGGCAAAGGGTATTCTTGGCAAAATGTACCAATCAGAACATACCTCTTTTTTCCTATAAATAGAGCATTACTCCTCTTCTCCAAGGACACCAGTATTCACCCTGAAAAACAAAAGGCTGAATACTCTCCTTCCCGCCCCTCAGTTATTCTGGCATTCGAAAAAAAGAGTTCATCATTTTAATACGTATTCATGAAGAGGCAGTGGACCGTCTCCACTAGGTAACGTTCAAACCTCTGTTTCATTTCCGTTCATTTCATTTTCATAAAATTATGATCAGTTGCTTCATGGTTATTATATTTTGTTGTCCCTGAATAATATTGTGTTCAATTTTGTAGTGTTTCCTTTTTTATTATGAAGGTTTTTACTTAAGAAAATAAAATAAAAACATATTTAGAAGAAAGTGGTGGTGGCGCCTGCCACACATGTATGTGGCACTAGCCACCAAAAGTGGCACCAGCCATGCCCTTTTTTTTAAAAAAAAAGTTGTTCTTCTTGCTTTGTAAAAGGGTGGCGCTTGCCACCCCTTCCAACAACAAGTGTGGCGCTTGCCACTAGTGGGAGGTGGCGCCTGCCACCTTATCATGGCACTTGCCATTGATTAAGGTGGCGCTTGCCACCAATTTCTTTTTCTTTTTTTTTCTTATTCTACTTTGAACTAATGTGGCGACTGCCACACTGATTACACCAACTTTTCTTATCTTATTTTTACTTCTTACACTAACTTCATCTTATTTTTCTTAAGAAAAATCAAAACAAAAATATCATGTTTAACTCCGAACTTCTTTTTGTGAATCATCTACTTGTGTTTCTGAAAACTGTTAAGTTTCTGAATATTCTGTGTTGCTTGAGATTTATTCCTTGACTTGAAAAATATTATTTTGTTGTTTGTATGTTTTGGTTTCCGTTGTTAAGTTTCTTAGCTTTAGCATATTTCTGTTTTCAAACCTTGATAATGTTATCTAGTCCGTACTCATGTGTTTATCCATGTTTGCCATGTCCATACTTGGAGTTTCAGTTTGATTAATGTTTACTGCTTTTGAATCAATGATATTATATTGTTCATTTAATTTCAATCTCATTTTCAACTCTTGTTCATAAGTTGTTTCCCATTCCTTCCAAAGGAAAGTCTATCTATTGACAGCAAAAGTCATAGAAAGCTCATTACCATCTTTGACCTCATAGTCATAGCCACCCCCTCCTTGACCTCATAGTCATAGGATATCAGCCTTGACCTCATAGTCATGGCCACCTTCTCTTTGGACTCATAGCCATTCACCTCTTACAACTTAGAACTAAGTTAGAGTTCTTGGACTCTATGTGAACTCACCATCTTGAGTATTCACTTTCCTCCTTCATAACTTAGACTTAGAGAGTTTCCTAAACTCTACATGAGCTCATACTCATTCCCCTTGGAACTTTGGCCACGGTCAATGGTTCCTCACTCTTAGTTAGGTAAACTACGGTTGCTCTGATTCTTTAGTCAGATACGTAGGCACAAGGTACGATGTCTTGGAGAGCAAACTTAGTGTACATACCATAGGTCTTTACCTCTACCCTTAGCACAGATTTTCTTAGCAAGCAAACATAACATAACACAAACTAAACAAGAGGTTCCTGTAGAGTACTACAGATACTTAGGGTGCTAATACCTTCCCTTAGTATAACCAACCCCCGATCCCCGATCTCTTAGCTGTGTTCTCACATGGCGCAAAAGGTTTTTTTTTCGATCTTTACCCTTTCCTTTGGATAAATCAAAGCTCAGTGGTGAATTCAAAGAAATGTGATGCAAGTTAAATTAATAGCTTGTTATCTGATTCTCACCGCAACAGAAAATGGCGACTTCACTGGGGACTATCTGAGGGTTAAACCCACCTTATTTTATTTGTGTTATTACATGTTTTTGCTTGCTTATTCGTATATACTTGTATATATCTGTATACTTGCTTGGGTTCTTCTGTGTACAGGGTTATTACTATTGAGTGGTGAGATAAGTCCTAACTCGGACTTGAGAGCACACATGATAGGATCGTGGTGTAATCAATAGTCGGTTGTTGGGAGTAGTCCTAACAATTTATGGCATATGATAAGCACACTCAGTTGAGGCCCTTTGGGATTGTTGATGTCTGATGTGAGTAATCGTATTAATGTCACTCTTCCCGATTTGAGAGCCTGTGATACTGAGGACCATAGTTACCTTCACCACACTTGGCCTTTTTAGGATGTAGTGCGGTGGCTATGAGGGAGTAGGTCCAAGTAGTTGTCACGCGATACTACACTTAGACGAGTTTATCTTGAGAATATTATTAACCCGCGTGAGTAGTCACGTAGGCTGATAATATCCGAAGGATATACGTAGACTCTAGGAACGTTTTAGAACCCTATTCTACAGATGACAAACCCATAGTATATACCAGTTGGGATGGGTAGACCATGGCTTCATGCTCGTGATCTTCAAACCTAGGCCCTCGTTCTGTTTGTCTATATATATATGATTATTTGTATATGTGTGTTTGTGCATACATCCATTCATTCATGATAGCCCTTTGGTTTCAAAGAACTCAGATGCTCTTTCCTTTGCAGAAATCAATAAAGATCATGGTTTTTTAAAGCATAACTCTTCAGCTTTCAAAAAAAAAGAAAAAGAGGAAGGATATTTGCAACTTGCCTTGGAATTCCTTGAAACCATTTGGCTTGCATTAACATCTCATGTGCATTTCTTCTCTGTCTTATCTCGTGTCATTGTATTCTCCTCAGAATTGTCACACTAAATTCCTAACACAACTACAACACACGAGCCCAAGCTCGTCAAAGGATGTGAGAACAGTACTGTGAAATAGACAGAGTCAACAATGAATTTAGTGAGCTTCGAGGAGGAATGGGGCAGATTCTAGAGGCTATTAACATCATGAGAGCAAAAATGGACACACAGGTCACTGTGGTCTCTGAGATCATCACTACAACGGTGGAACCTCCTGTTATCCCTACTTTGGGCATGCCTTTTGATTTCATACGTGCTCCAGCCATCACATCTACTCAACAAACTGTTCCTTTAGTTAATGAAGCTCTTCAAGCCATTCCTACCTACACACCAGCAGCGGTGCAAACACAGGTACACCCAGTTTTTCAGAACCCACCTTCCGGTTTATGATTACATTGATATGTCAGAAGAAGGAGATGATCGACATGGAAAGCTGAAGGAAAGTGTAGAAACAATGCAGAGAAAAATGAAAGCCATAGAGGGGAGTAATGTATTTAGTACTGATGCTAAAGACATGTGTCTAGTCTCAGGCTTGGTGATTCCACCCAAGTTCAAACTACCCAATTTCGACCTATACTCAGGTGCGACCTGTCCTAAGTCGCATTTGGTCATGTATTACCGACGAATGGCTGCATTTATGGATAATGATAAGTTGATGATCCACTGCTTCCAAGATAGTTTGAAAGGGGCTACTGCAAAGTGGTATTTGACTTTGGACCAATCTAGGGTCCAATGTTTCCAAGACGTATCTGATGCTTTTGTAAAGCATTACAAATATAACATGGACCTGGCACCAGATTGTAGACAACTGTTACGCATGTCTCAGAACAATTCCAAGTCTTTTAAAGAATATGCGCAGAGATAGAGAGAGCTGGCTTCACAGGTAGAGCCACCTTTATCTGAAAAGGAGTTAACTGACTGGTTTGTCGACACGGTGAGACCGGAATTCTACGAAAGGATGATCAGTAGTGTGTCTGCTAATTTTTCTGATACCGTGGTTGTGGGGGTTAAAGTAGAGCTTGGTCTGAAGAATGGGAAAATGACCAAGGGAGCTGGTAGTTCGACAACGATACCAAGAAATCATTCAAAAAGGAAGGAGATACCAGTGTGGTGATGACAAACAAAAAGAAGAAAAATCAGCAGCAACAGCAGTGCTATGTTCAACATCCTGTCTATCCTGTTCAGCAACCTTATGTGGCCACCATCGCGCCAACATTCAACAATCAAGCTCCTGTTTATCAGCCGGTTCCTCAACCACCAATCTATCAACGAGCGCCCAATGCTCCTGCTTATCCGCAATGGACTCAAGCTTCTCATCAGAATGTTCCAGGTAAAAGACAGGGTGGTAGGCCTCTGATTCCTCCCATTCCTATTTTTCAAACCACGCCAGCTTGCACGAGAAATTTGGCAAAGGGTATTCTTGGCAAAATGTACCAATCGGACCATACCTCTTTTTTCCTATAAATAGAGCATTACTCCTCTTCTCCAAGGACACCTGTATTCACCCTGAAAAACAAAAGGCTGAATATTATCCTTCCCCCCTCACTTATTCTGGCATTCGAAAAAAAGAGTTCATCTTTTTAATACGTATTCGTGAAGAGGCAGTGGACCGTCTCCACTAGGTAACGTTCAAACCTCTGTTTCATTTCTGTTCGTTTCATTTTCATAAAGTTATGACCAGTTGCTTCATGGTTATTATATTTTGCTGTCCCTGAATAAATATTGTGTTCAATTTTGTAGTGTTTCCTTTTTTATTATGAAGGTTTTTACTTAAGAAAAAAAAAACATATTTAGAAGAAAGTGGTGGTGGCGCCTGCCACACATGTATGTGGCACTGGCCACCAAAAATGGCACCCGCCATGCCCTTTTTAAAAAAAAAAGTTGTTCTTCTTGCTTTTTAAAAGGGTGGCGCCTGCCACCCCTTCCAACAACAAGTGTGGTGCTTGCCACTAGTGGGACGTGGCGCCTGCCACCTTATCATGGCACTTGCCATTGATTAAGGTGGTGTCTGCCACCAATTTCTTTTTTTTTTATTTTTTTTTCTTATTCTACTTTGAACTAATGTGGCGACTGCCACACTGATTACACCAACTTTTCTTATCTTATTTTTACTTCTTACACTAACTTTATCTTATTTTTCTTAAGAAAAATCAAAACAAAAATATCATGTTTAACTCCGAACTTCTTTTTGCGAATCATCAACTTGTGTTTCTAAAAACTGTTAAGTTTCTGAATATTTTGTGTTGCTTGAGATTTATTCCTTGACTTGAACAATATTATTTTGTTGTTTGTATGTTTTGGTTTCCGTTGTTAAGTTTCTTAGCTTTAGCATATTTCTGTTTTCAAACCTTGATAATGTTATCTAGTCCGTACTCATGTGTTTATCCATGTTAACCATGTCCATACTTGGAGTTTTAGTTTGGTTAATGTTTACTGCTTTTTAATCAATGATATTATATTGTTCATTTAATTTCAATCTCATTTTCAACTCTTGTTCATAAGTTGTTTCCCCTTCCTTCCAAAAGAAAGTCTCTCTATTGACAGCAAAAGTCATAGAAAGCTCATTACCAGCTTTGACCTCATAGTTATAGTGACCCCTTCCTTGATCTCATAGTCATGGCCACCTTCTCTTTGACCTCATAGCCATTCACCTCTTACAACTTAGAACTAAGTTAGAGTTCTTGGACTCTATGTGAACTCACCATCTTGAGTATTCACTTTCCCCCTTCATAACTTAGACTTAGAGATATTCCTAAACTCTACATGAGCTCATACTCATTCCCCTTGGAACTTTTGCCACAGTCAATGGTTCCTCACTCTTAGTTAGGTGAACTACGGTTGCTCTGATTCTTTAGTCAGATACGTAGGCACAAGGTGCAATGTCTTGGCGAGCAAACTTAGTGTACATACCTTAGGTCTTTACCTCTACCCTTAGCACAGATTTTCTTAGCAAGCAAACATAACATAACACAAACTAAACAAGAGGTTCCTGTAGACTACTACTGATACTTAGGGTGCTAATACCTTCCCTTAGTATAACCAACCCCCGATCCCCGATCTCTTAGCTGTGTTCTCACATGGCGCAAAAGGTTTTTTTTCGATCTTTATCCTTTCCTTTGGATAAATCAAAGCTCAGTGGTGAATTCAAAGAAATCTGATGCAAGTTAAATTAATAGCTTGTTATCTGATTCTCACCGCAACAGAAAATGGCGACTTCACTGGGGACTATTTGAGGGTTAAACCCACCTTGTTTTATTTGTGTTATTACATGTTTTTTCTTGCTTATTCGTACATACTTGTATATATATGTATACTTGCTTGGGTTCTTCTGTGTACAAGGTTGTTACTATTGAGTGGTGAGATAAGTCCTAACTCGGACTTGAGAGCACACATGATAGGATCATGGTGTAATCAATAGTCTGTTGTTGGGAGTAGTCCTAACAATTTATGGCATATGATGAGCACACTCAGTTGAGGCCCTTTGGGATTGTTGATGTCTGATGTGAGTAGTCGCATTAATGTCACTCTTCCCGATTTGAGATCCCGTGATACTGAGGACCATAGTTACCTTCACCACACTTGGCCTTTTTAGGATGTAGTGTGGTGGCTATGAGGGAGTAGTCCCAAGTATTTGTCACGCGATACTACACTCAGACGAGTTTATCTTGAGAATATTATTAACCCGCGTGAGTAGTCACGTAGGCTGATAATATCCGAAGGATTTACGTAGACTCCGGGAACATTTTAGAACCCTATTCTACAGATGACAACCCCATAGTACATACCAGTTGGGATGGGTAGACCATGGCTTCATGCTCGTGATCTTCAAACCTAGGCCCTCATTCTGTTTGTCTATATATATGTGATTATTTGTATATGTGCGTTTGTGCATGCATCCATTCATTCATGATAGCCCTTTGGTTTCAAAGAACTCAGATGCTCTTTCCTTTGCAGAAATCAATAAAGATCATTGTTTTTTAAAGTAAAACTCTTCAGCTTTCAAAAAAAAAAAAAAAAAAAAAGGAAGGATTTTTGCAACTTGCCTTGGAATTCCTTGAAACCATTTGGCTTGCATTAGCATCTCATGTGCATTATGTCATAACATGTGCATTTCTTCTCTGTCTTATCTCATGTCATTGTATTCTCCTCAGAATTGTCACACTGAATTCCTGACACAACTACAACACACGAGCCCAAGCTCGTCAAAGGATGTCAGAACAGTATTGTGAAATGGACAGAGTCAACAATGAATTTAGTGAGCTCCGAGGAGGAATGGGGCTGATTCTAGAGGCAATTAACATCATGAGAGCAAAAATGGACACACAGACCACTGTGGTCTCTGAGATCATCCCTACAACGGTAGAACCTCCTGTTATCCCTACTTTGGGCATGCCTTTTGATTTCATACGTGCTCCAGCCATCACATCTACTCAACAAACAGTTCCTTTAGTTAATGAAGCTCTTCAAGCCATTCCTACCTACACACCAGCAGCGGTGCAAACACAGGTACACCCAGTTTTTCAGAACCCACCTTCCGGTTTAAGATTACATTGATATGTCGAAAGAAGGAGATGATCGACATGAAAAGCTGAAGGAAAGTGTAGAAACAATGCAGACAAAAATGAAAGCCATAGAGGGGAGTAATGTATTTAGTACTGATGCTAAAGACATGTGTCTAGTCTCAGGCTTGGTGATTCCACCCAAGTTCAAACTATCCAATTTTGACCTATACTCAGGTGCGACATGTCCTAAGTCGCATTTGGTCATGTATTACCGACGAATGGCTGCTTTTATAGATAATGACAAGTTGATGATCCACTGCTTCCAAGATAGTTTGAAAGGGGTTACTGCAAAGTGGTATTTGACTTTGGACCAATCTAGGATCCAATGTTTCCAAGACGTATCTGATGCTTTTGTAAAGCATTACAAATATAACATGGACCTGGCACCAGATTGTAGACAACTGTTAAGCATGTCTCAGAATAATTCCGAGTCTTTTAAAGAGTATGCGCAGAGATGGAGAGAGCTGGCTTCACAGGTAGAGCCACCTTTATCTGAAAAGGAGTTAACTAACTGGTTCGTTGACACGGTGAGACCGGAATTCTACAAAAGGATGATCAATAGTGTGTCTGCTAATTTTTCTGACACTGTGGCTGTGGGGGTTAAAGTAGAGCTTGGTCTGAAGAATGGGAAAATGACCAAGGGAGCTGGTAGTTCGAGCAAAGATACCAAGAAATCATTCAAAAAGGAAGGAGATACCAGTGTGGTGATGACAAACAAAAAGAAGAAAAATCAGCAGCAATAGTAGTGCTATGTTCAACATCCTGTCTATCCTGTTCAGCAACCTTATGTGGCCACCATCGCGCCAACATTCAACAATCAAGCTCCTGTTTATCAGCCGGTTCCTCAACCACCAATCTATCAATGAGCGCCCAACGCTCCTGCTTATCCGCAATGGACTCAAGCTTCTCATCAGAACGTTCCAGGTAAAAGACAGGGTGGTAGGCCTCCGATTCCTCCCATTCCTATTTTTTAAACCACGCCAGCTTGCACGAGAAACTTGGCAAAGGCTATTCTTGGCAAAATGTACCAATCGGACCATACCTCTTTTTTCCTATAAATAGAGCATTACTCCTCTTCTCCAGGGACACCTGTATTCACCCAGAAAAACAAAAGGCTGAATATTCTCCTTCCCCCCTCACTTATTCTGGCATTCGAAAAAAAGAGTTCATCTTTTTAATACGTATTCGTGAAGAGGCAGTGGACCGACTCCACTAGGTAACGTTCAAACCTCTGTTTCATTTCTGTTCGTTTCATTTTCATAAAGTTATGATCAGTTGCTTCATGGTTATTATATTTTGATGTCCCTGAATAAATATTGTGTTCAATTTTGTAGTGTTTCCTTTTTTATTATGAAGGTTTTTACTTAAGAAAAAAAACATATTTAGAAGAAAGTGGTGGTGGCGCCTGCCACACATGTATGTGGCACTGGCCACCAAAAATGGCACCCGCATGCCCTTTTTAAAAAAACAAAAGTTGTTCTTCTTGCTTTGTAAAAGGGTGGTGCCTAACACCCCTTCCAACAACAAGTGTGGCGCTTGCCACTAGTGGGACGTGGCTCCTGCCACCTTATCATGGCACTTGCCATTGATTAAGGTGGCGCCTACCACCAATTTCTTTTTTTTTTATTTTTTTTCTTATTCTACTTTGAACTAATGTGGCGACTGCCACACTGATTACACCAACTTTTCTTATCTTATTTTTACTTCTTACACTAACTTCATCTTATTTTTCTTAAGAAAAATCAAAACAAAAATATCATGTTTAACTCCGAACTTCTTTTTGCGAATCATCAACTTGTGTTTCTAAAAACTTTTAAGTTTCTGAATATTCTGTGTTGCTTGAGATTTATTCCTTGACTTGAACAATATTATTTTGTTGTTTGTATGTTTTGGTTTTCGTTGTTAAGTTTCTTAGCTTTAGCATATTTCTGTTTTCAAACCTTGATAATGTTATCTAGTCCGTACTCATGTGTTTATCCATGTTTGCCATGTCCATACTTGGAGTTTCAGTTTGGTTAATGTTTACTGCTTTTGAATCAATGATATTATATTGTTCATTTAATTTCAATCTCATTTTCAACTCTTGTTCATAAGTTGTTTCCCCTTCCTTCCAAAGGAAGGTCTCTCTATTGACAGCAAAAGTCATAGAAAGCTCATTACCAGCTTTGACCTCATAGTCATAGCGACCCCCTCCTTGACCTCATAGCCATAGGATATCAGCCTTGACCTCATAGTCATGGCCACCTTCTCTTTGGCCTCATAGCCATTCACCTCTTACAACTTAGAACTAAGTTAGAGTTCTTGGACTCTATGTGAACTCACCATCTTGAGTATTCACTTTCCTCCTTCATAACTTAGACTTAGAGATTTTCCTAAACTCTACATGAGCTTATACTCATTCCCCTTGGAACTTTGGCCACAGTCAATGGTTCCTCACTCTTAGTTAGGTGAACTACGGTTGCTCTGATTCTTTAGTCAGATACGTAGGCACAAGGTACGATGTCTTGGCGAGCAAACTTAGTGTACATACCTTAGGTCTTTACCTCTACCCTTAGCACAGATTTACATAGCAAGCAAACATAACATAACACAAACTAAACAAGAGGTTCCTGTAGAGTACTATAGATACTTAGGGTCCTAATACCTTCCCTTAGTATAACCAACCCCCGATCCCCGATCTCTTAGCTGTGTTCTCACATGGCGCAAAAGGTTTTTTTTCGATCTTTACCCTTTCCTTTGGATAAATCAAAGCTCGGTGGTGAATTCAAAGAAATGTTATGCAGATTAAATTAATAGCTTGTTATCCGATTCTCACCGCAACAGTGCCACATAACCCTTTTTGGAATGGCGTTTGAATAAAAGGTCAACGCTGCACACGTTAGTTAACTTGAACGACCAACCTATTGCAACAACAACAAAAATAAAGGACCAACTTGTTACAATAAAAAAAATAACTTAAAGAACCCTTTGTATAATTTTGCCAATATTTACTACATACCTATGGTTATTTTTTCGAGTATAAAATAAGTATGAAAACATTTATGTGTAATTTTGACACATTTTCCTTTAATATTCATATTTCATATACATATTTTTATATTTTAACCATTACACAATATTACAAATATGTCATTATAAAAATTGTATCAACTTTCTTTGATTTCTCCTCTTTTTAATTTTCAATTTAGTGTTGTGGGAGAATATGGATGTCGAATGGTCTAAAAGGGGAAGGTGTTGAATTAACTCTTCCCCTAAAACCATTTTCAAAAGCATTTTCTTCAAAAATCAAAGTTTTAGAGACATTGATTATAAACGGAAGTGAAAGATAGCGAAAATTTATAAAAGATAATGTGAATTGATTTCAAGATTTGCACGGTTTATTAGAAACAACAACTGAGAAAGATGAAGTTGCTTAAATAAGCAATGCATCAATTAACATAATCCAATTTACACACAAGGTTCAAATTTAACTTTAATTAATCTAACATTAATAGATTATATAATTACAATCGTCATAAAGTATATTCAAATGACTAAATATATCAGAAATATATGCATATTTAATACATCATTATAAGCATATAAAAGCCTATTAACATGTTATTCTAGAAATCAATAAGACCTAAGTCATGCAAATCTATATCAGTGTTTCGTCTTAGAACCAGAATTGGATGTAGTTGGTTAATATAAGATCTTGAACTGGTGATGTTGATCTTCGATACTGCGGTGCGGGGTGGAATTGTAAGGTTATCACTCTAACGCCTAAGTCAATTCAAGATTCAAGATGAGTGTAGTGAAAATGGAGATTAGAGAATGTACCTTACTTTTCATATGAATAGATTTTATACATTGGATCAAGTGGAGTGAATTTGATGTGAATTAGGCATTTAACTGACGCAGAACAGATGCCCCCAAGACTTGTCGGGCACTGAGGGAGCTAGGGAAGCCTTGTAGCAGTTGATGTCGGCCTTCAAGGCTGTTGTCCAAGGTGAATAGGAGGTGAAACGTTTAGATTCCTTTGAAAAAGTCATAGGGGACATAAGCATTAAATGCTTTCTTAGCACTAATACGTTTCATGATCTACTATCAACACGTCACTCTAATTATGTAGGTCAGAGAATGATTCCCCTACTCAGAGTATTTTCGGCTCTTTGTTTTGCGGTATGGGACGGTGTATTCACGGCCTTTGGATCTCTTACCTTTTCTTTGATCTAGACTGTTGATTTTCAATTGATTCCTTTATAAAAAAAATGAGTTTTGCCCCCAGAGTTTCTTTTCGCTCTCATGGTGCTCTTCGACTATCTCTTCTTTGTGGGTTTTAGTTGTCAACACTTTTACTCTAGCTTTAGATATTTCACCATGCTTCCATTCCTCTTCACATGTACACTATAGCCTCACCGTCTGCGGAAACGGGGATGCTCTATTCAATATCTCAGCCCAATGCTTTTTATCAAAGGTCTGTCGTTGCTAATATATTTGATTTATTTGTAATGCAGACACATGATTCTATCATTCTGACGGCGGAGACAATCGTAAAAAATTATTCCTGGGTAGCCCCAAAATATTTGGAAATGCCATCTATTTATACCTAAGGAGCTAATAAGGTGGTAGCTACCTTCGAAGTGTGGTCCACTTCGGATTGGGAAATCTCAACAATCCTAGCAGACAAAAGGGTGTGTCATGAGTTTGAATGGTTATTTTATCCCCTTCAACAACTGCATCTTCGAGAAGTTGGGTGTCCAATTTCCTTTGACTGCCTTTGAAAAGGAGGTGCTAGATCATCTTCGTATTCCTCCTTCGTAAGTTCACCTTTGCACTTAGGGCTTTCTCGTAAAGTTATATGGCTAATCAAACACACACACACACAAACACACAATAAAGAAACTTTTCAAATTTATTTTTCACAAGAAAATATTTCTAAAAATGTCTTGAAGTCGTGTCAGATGGTTTGGGAACTGTGAGAAAAGTTATGGGCAATTTTTTGTTCTTACCAATTGATTGACATTTCACCCAGTCAATTAGGTCAGTACAAAAATGTGTCATTAACGATTCGGACAACATCTTAATGAGTGGGAATAACTATATATCTTTTCTCGCCTTTTAAAAAAGTCAAGCAATTATTTTTAGGTCAACCAATCTATCGTTGCATTATGCCAATCGATTGGCTCATCAATTCTGCCCCCAAAAAATTTCCTTTTGTGTCAACCTCTAGCCTATAAATAGAGGTCTTTTCCCTCATATTTTCACACCCAGTAACGTGAGCTTTCATATCTCACTCCTCACTTGCTCTAAAATATTTTTCTTTACCTTCTTTCACTAAAATTTAGTCGTAGCGCTCTCGAGAAAGTTGTATAGCAAATGAGGAATTTGTAATTCTGGAAGGTTAGTATTGTAAATCATGATTATGTATATCACAAAACATATTAAATGTCAATGTATTATTCGCCTTAAGGTACTCGTACAACTTAAAAGGACACTCACATTTCCTCGAACCGGTGTCATCCTGTTTCAACTTCCAAATAGGTTTTTTGTACTTGTCACTTCTTTATCATCTCATTGTCACAAATGTCAATTGTAACACCCCTAATCTATAACCCGAGCAATTAAAGGCGATAACAGATAATCAGAGTAAAATTAAAACATTCATGGCATAGACGGGAGCGTCACATCAAAATGATGAAATAAAACAACCTGCTCAAATAGATATGCAACAATCAGGTAGCCACATAAGCAGAGGAACTCAGTTCCTATCACCCACTATTCAGATACATAATAAAAGCGGAAAATTTGTAACTGAAATCTCATATATATAAACATAGAAGTTTGTCTGTCATACACAGAAACACACATGTACAATCCAAAAGATATATATACATATACGCATAAATCACATAACGATCTCCCCGACCACCCGGTGCTATATATCAGAGCCGGCCGACAAAAGAATGAAGACATAATCTTCACAAAAAGACCTCCAGCATCTAATCTGCAATGCCTCATAAAGCATTCAAAACAGCAGAAGGGTGAGAAACACAATTATAATATAGTTGCATACAAATATATAATGACACAAAAATACACATGTAAAATATTCTCACCACAACTTACACCAGAATTCAAATACAAACAACACAATGCATATCTCATATATTCATCACCAAGGTATATCAACCATGCTCAATTCATTTATCACCAACATATATATATATATATATATATATATATATATATATATATATATATCAACAGCATCAATTCCATTCACAATTCCACACAAAATCAATCCATTCATGATTTATGCAAATGCACAGAGACCGACACAACGACTCTATGCAATGCAATGCGGTACCGTTCCATCCATCATTCTCATCATTAGTTCACTCAGGAACTATTGGAATCATCGCTTATTACTTAGTGTAACTCCCTGTTGGGAAAACGATGTTCCCCGTCGCTTTAGGTCCTCTTGGTATAAGGCTCACGACATTTATGGATCGCTTTAGGTCCTCTTTGTATAAGGCTCACGATCCGATCGCTTTAGGTCCTCTTTGTATAAGGCTCACGATCGTCTATAATCATCGCTTTAGGTCCTCTCGGTATAAGGCTCACGATGTTATAGCGGATTCCCTCTGGAACCATTTCGTCGCTCACACCCACCAGGGCACACGACATCACAAGAATGCATATCATGATGCTTGGCATACAATTACTCATGACAATCAAATGCATACATATATACAACCATGTGAACCATCTCAACATCAATAATCATGCATTGAAATCAAACCCAAAACAATGCATTTATTTGCCATAAGGCCATAAACCATCATCACAACATTTCATTACATGCATTCACATCATATAACAGCACGCAAGCTATACGTTATATATATCAAAACATATTGCATGATAACACATCAATCGCACACAGTTACGACAGTAAAAGTCGATAAAACGACATGTTTCCAAATTCCCAACACAATTAAATCGGCCACTAATCTCAAAACCATTTTATAAGAAAGAACATCTCATTAGATTTCTAACGGTACCAAGAACGTCTCGATCCGAGTTACGGATCGAAAGTTATGCACTTTCAAAGAAAACAGAATTTATTGAAAATCCCCAGGAGCGCCCGGCGGTACCAACTTTCGCCCGGCGGTGCTCCCCTCGCCTCTGCGTCGCCCGGCGGAGCAGCGGCATAAATCCTCTAACCAAAACTTAAATGAGTCAGCAGCGTGACAAGCTGCACCTCTTGGGCATCGCCCGGCGGAGCAGCGGCGCAACCAAAGCGTCGCCCGGCGCTCAAAGCATCGCCCGGCGGTCTACACCAGAAACAGAAAAATTCTGCTACATTTTACATAGCTCCAAACCCCAAAAATTCATCTTTCTCCACCCAATACATTCCCAACCAACTAAAACAAATATCAACAATGTTCATACATGTAATACGATCATTCAACACAGTTATATCGATTTCCGATCGTGAAAAGATCGATTTCGATTCATTTCACTCATTTCAACCTAAAATGGAAAAACTAGGAAAGGCAAGAGAACATTCAAACACACACATACATATTCATACACAAGCATAGAATAACTGAGTTTTGCACCCTTACCCGATTAATCGCGCTTCGAAGTGTCGGTTGAATCGATTTCTTACACTCCAAGTTTTTCCTCTTTTTCTTCTTTCCTTTCTCTTTTCCTTCTTCTCTTTTTCTTTCTCTCTATTCTTCTCTCTATTTCTATTTTTATGAAAAATAAAATATCTAATCAAGCCAAAAGACCAAAATACCCATACACTCAAATATCTCGCAAACGCTCTCAAAACGCGATAAAACATAATCACGATGAATAAAATAATATAAATACCAAAAATAATTAAATCGACTCGATTAAATAAATCTAACAAAAACCGGGGCATTACAACTCTCCCCCACTTAGAAATTTTCGTCCTCGAAAATATTACCTGAGACGAACAACTCCAGATACGATTCCCGCATCCGACTCTCCAACTCCCAAGTCAAATTGCCCTCAGCAGCGCCTTCCCACGCTACTTTCCCAAGCACAATATCCTTGCCTCTTAACCGCTTCAACTCGCTATCCAAAACTCTCACCGGTAATGCCTCAACCGTAAGGTTCTCCCTTACCTCAACCTCATCCATTGGAATCACATGCGACGGATCCGGAACATACTTCCGAAGCTGTGAAACATGGAACACATCATGCAAATTCGAAAGATTCGGTGGCAACGCCACCCTATAAGCCACAGCACCCACTCTTACGGATATCTGATAAGAACCAATAAACCGAGAAGTAAGCTTCTTCGAATTTAATGCAACCCAACACCCGTCACCGGTGCAACTCTCAAAAATACATGATCGCCTTCTTGAAACTCAAGATCTTTCCTCCTTCGATCATGATAACTCTTCTGCCTACTCTGAGAAGCCTTCATTTTCTCAAGAATAAGTTTCACCTTTTCCGTAGTTTGTTGAATTAATTCCGGTCCAACCACCGAACTCTCACCAGATTCATGCCAACACAAAGGTGTTCGACATCTTCTTCCATACAACGCTTCAAAAGGTTCCATTCCAATACTCGAATGGAAACTGTTGTTATACGTGAATTCCACCAACGAAAGATAACTATCCCAAGCACCACTTTGCTCAAGAACACAAGCCTGCAACAAATCTTCCAACGACTGGATAGTTCTCTCGGTCTGACCATCTGTCTGCGGATGATAAGCCGAACTCAATCACAACTTGGAACCTAACGCCTTTTGTAAACTTTCCCAAAATCTGGAAGTAAACCTCGGATCTCGATCTGAAACAATACACAACGGAACACCATGTAGCTTCACAATCACACGGATATAAATCTCAGCCAACTTCTACAAAGAAAAACTGATGTCAATGGAAATGAAATGTGCCGATTTAGTCAGCCTATCCACAACCACCCAAATGGCATCATGTCCCCTCTAAGTATTCGGCAATCCAGTCACAAAATCCATAGAAATGGTGTCCCATTTCCACTCGGGAATATCCAACGGTTGCAATAATCCACTAGGCTTCTGATGTTCTACCTTTGACTTCTGACACGTCAAACACGCATAAACAAACTGAGCCACATCTCTCTTCAATCCGGACCACCAAAAGATCTTCTTCAAATCTTAATACATCTTATTAGCTCCCGGATGTATACTCAAATTACTCCGGTGTCCTTCCTCTAAAATCATCTTTTTCAATTCTGAATCATCAGGAATACAAATTCTACCACGGAATCTCAAAACACCCTTATCATCCACTTTAAAGTCACCATTCACACCTTGATCTCCAACCGTCATCAAATCAACAAATTTCACATCCAACCTCTGTTTCTCGCTAACGGTCAATAGAAAATCATTAGTAACCTTTAACATACCAAGCCTCACGCCATCAGATGTCAATTCACACACCAAACTCAAATCTCTAAATTCTTCCAAAAGTTCCCACTCTTTAACCATCAAAGCAGACATATGCAACGATTTCCAGCTTAACGCATCGGCTACCACATTAGCTTTACCAGGATGGTAATTCAAGCTAAAATCGTAGTCCTTCAAAAATTCCAACCATCTTCGTTGCCTCATATTCAACTCTTTCTGATCAAACAAGTATTTCAAACTCTTATGATCACTTAAGACTTCGAATCTTGCACCGTAGAGATAATGCCTCCAAATTTTCAATACAAAAACCACTGCCGCTAATTCCAAATCATGAGTAGGGTAATTCTTCTCATGAACCCTCAATTGCCTCGAAGCATAAGCCACAACCTTACCTTCTTGCATCAACACTCCACCTAACCCAATCAAAGACGCATCGCAATACACCACAAACGGTTCACTAGGATTTGGTAAGATCAAAATCGGAGTTGTAGTCAATCTTCTCTTCAGCTCACTAAAACTTTCCTCACACTGAATATCCCAAATAAACGCTTTACCTTTACAAGTCAGTTGGGTCAAAGGAAGTGCTAACTTGGAAAAGCCTTCAATGAATCTTCGATAACATCCAGCTAAACCCAAAAAGCTTCTAATTTCAGTAACAGATCTAGGAGCCTCCCATTGTAGAACTGCATCTACTTTAGATGGATCCACAACAATACCATTACCTGAAATCACATGCCCAAGAAAACTCACTTCTGACAACCAGAACTCACACTTGGACAACTTGGCATAAAGTCTCCTTTCCTTCAAAATTTACAATACAATACGCAAATGCTCCTCATGTTCCTCCCGAGACTTAGAATAAATCAAAATGTCATCAATAAACACAACAACAAATCAATCCAAATGCTCATGGAAAATACGATTCATATACTCCATAAACACTCCCGGCGCATTAGAAACCCCGAACGGCATCACAGAATATTCGTAATGTCCGTATCGTGTCCTAAAAGCCGTCTTCTGAATATCTTCCTCTTTCACTCTAATCTGATGATAACCTGACCTTAAATCAATCTTACTAAACACACACGCACCTACCAACTGGTCCATCAAATCATCAATTCTCAGAAGAGGATACTTATTCTTAATCGTCACCTTATTTAGCTGGCGATAATCAATACACAATCGCATACTTCCATCTTTCTTCTTCACCAATAAAACTGGAGCACCCCAAGGCGGTACACTCGGCCTCACAAACCTCTTTTCTAACAATTCATTCAACTGCTTCTTCAACTCAACCAACTCAGATGCCTACATACGATAAGGTGCCATAGACACAGGTCTAGTACCAGGAACTAGATCTATAGAAAACTCCACCTCTCTCTCTGGCGGCACATCTGAAATATCCTCTGGAAACACCTCTAGAAAATCACACACGACTGGAAACAATCAATTGCAACTTGACTATCCACAGTCAATGATGCAAACAACCCGAACAACTGAGCTTCATCCGCCAAAAGTTTCTTCAACTCTTTGGTAGATAAGAAACTCGATTCCTCGTCTTCTTCAAGAGAAGGAAATCTTACCAACTTATGATAACAATCGATATGAACTCGGTTGAACTGCAACTAATTCATTCCCAAAACCACATCTAAACCCTCCAACGGCAGACACACCAAATCCATATCAAAATCCTTACCATAAATGGTCAAAGGACAACTTAAACAAACCAAAGAAGTAGTTACCGACCCCATTGCTGGAGTATCGATAACCATCTCTCCATCCATCGATGACAACAAAAGATTCAAACACTGCACACACTCAGACGAAATAAATGAATGATTCGCTCCAGTATCAATAATAGCAACTAAAGGCGTACTATTAATAAAACAAGTACCTCTGATCAGACGATCTGCACTAGAAGTCTGAGTTCCTGCCAATGCAAATACTTTCCCACCAGCTTGAGCTTGCTTTAGTTTCGGACACTTCATACTAATATGACCAGGTTCACCACAGTTGAAACCCTTCACCACACTCTTCTTGCACTCAGCTGTTACATGTCCTAAACCTCCACAATTGGAACACTTCCTCATATCCTTTCTACATTCAAACTGACGATGTCCTAAGTCACCACACCTAAAACAACTCAGAGGATTATACGTATCTCCCCCACTTGGCCTTTTATCAAAATTAGCCCTTTGATTTCCCTTGTCAGCTGGTGACACATAAGGACCCCCACGAAACGGTTGCTTTCCTTTCCTTTCGTTCACACTCTTATAGTGAGTAGAACGAGCTTTGCTATCCTCTTCATAAATTCTACAACAATCCAGCAAATCGGAAAACCTCCTAATCCTTTGATAACCGATTGCCTGCTTGATCTCAGGACGCAACCCATTCTCAAACTTCACACATTTGGAAAACTCCGCAGTTGCTTCAGCATAATGTGGATAAAACTGAACAAGCTCCACAAACTTAGCAGTGTAATCAACAACAGACATATTACCCTGTTTCAGCTCCAAGAACTCTATTTCTTTCTTTCCTCTTACATCTTCCGGAAAATACTTCCTCAAAAACTCCCTGCTAAACAAAGCCCAAGTGACCACCTCACCTGTAGCTTCCCACACATGACGCGTACTAACCCACCAATCATCAGCCTCCTCCTGCAACATGTGAGTACCCAATCTCACCTTATGTTCCTCAGCACAGTCCATCACTCGAAAGATTCTTTCAATCTCCTTAAGCCAAATCTGGGCACCATCAGGATCATGTCTTTCTTTGAAGACAGGCGGTTTGTTCTTCCTGAACTCATCATTCCCACCAGCATTAGGTGCACCCCGCACAGCCTGAGCCATAGCTTGCATAGCAGCAGCAAGAGCAGCATCATTCCTACCAGCCATATTATGTTCATCCAATAACAGTAACTATGGTTAAACAAACAGCTCACCCAACACAATGCCGCACAACAACCAACTTGGTCACAATGACCGACACGGACTGACACAGACACAAACTGACACAAACAGACACAACTAGCTCTGATACCACTTAATGTAACACCCCCAATCTATAACCCAAGCAATTAAAGGCGATAACAGATAATCAGAGTATAATTAAAACATTCATGGCATAGACGGGAGCGTCACATCAAAATGATGAAATAAAACAACCTGCTCAAATAGATATGAAACAATCAGGTAGCCACATAAGCAGAGGAACTCAGTTCCTATCACCCACTATTCAGATACAGAATAAAAGCGGAAAATCTGTAACTGAAATCTCATATATATAAACATAGAAGTTTGTCTATCATACACAGAAACATACATGTACAATCCAAAAGATATATATACTTATACGCATAAATCACATAACGATCTCCCCGACCACCCGGTGCTACATATCAGAGCCGACCGACAAAAGAATGAAGACATAATCTTCACAAAAAGACCTCCAGCATCTAATCTGCAATGCCTCATAGAGCATTCAAAACAGCAGAAGGGTGAGAAACACAATTATAATATAGTTGCATACAAATATATAATGACACAAAAATACAAATGTAAAATATTCTCACCACAACTTACACCAGAATTCAAATACAAACAACACAATGCATATCTCATATATCCATCACCAAGGTATATCAACCATGCTCAATTCATTTATCACCAACATATATATATATATATATATATATATATATATATATATATATATATATATATATATATATCAACAGCATCAATTCCATTCACAATTCCACACAAAATCAATCCATTCATGATTTATGCAAATGCACAGTGACCGACACAACGACTCTATGCAATGCAATGCGGTACCGTTCCATCCATCATTCTCATCATTAGTTCACTCAGGAACTATTGGAATCATCGCTTGTTACTTAGTGTAACTCCCCGCCGGGCAAATGATGTTCCCCGTCGCTTTAGGTCCTCTTGGTATAAGGCTCACAATGTTTATGGATCGCTTTAGGTCCTCTTTGTATAAGGCTCACGATCCGATCGCTTTAGGTCTTCTTTGTATAAGGCTCACGATCGTCTATAATCATCGCTTTAGGTCCTCTCGGTATAAGGCTCACGATGTTATAGCGGATTCCCTCTGGAACCGTTTCGTCGCTCACACCCACTTGGGCACACGACATCACAAGAATGCATATCATGATGCTTGGCATACAATGACTCATGACAATCAAATGCATACATATATACAACCATGTGAACCATCTCAACATCAATAATCATGCATTGAAATCAAACCCAAAACAATGCATTTATTTGCCATAAGGCCACAAACCATCATCACGACATTTCATTACATGCATTCACATCATATAACAGCACACAAGCTATACGTTATATATATCAAAACATATTGTCTGATAACACATCAATCGCACACAGTTACGACGGTAAAAGTCGATAAAACTACATGTTTCCAAATTCTCGACACAATTAAATCGGCCACTAATCTCAAAACCATTTTATAAGAAAGAACATCTCATTAGATTTCTAACGGTACCAAGAACGTCTCGATCCGAGTTACGGATCGAAATTTATGTACTTTCAAAGAAAACATAATTTATTGAAAATCCCTAGGAGCGCCCGGCGGTACCAACTTTCGCCCGGCGGTGCTCCCTTCGCCTCTGCGTCGCCCGGCGGAGCAGCGGCGCAACCAAAGCGTCGCCCGGCGCTCAAAGCATCGCTCGGCGGTCTACACCAGAAACAGAAAAATTCTGCTGCGTTTTACATAGCTCCAAACCCCTAAAATTCATCTTTCTCCACCCAAGACATTCCCAACCAACCAAAACAAATATCAACAATGTTCATACATATAATACGATCATTCAACACAGTTTTTATCGATTTCCGACCGTGAAAACATCGATTTTGATTCATTTCTCTCATTTCAACCTAAAATGGAAAAACTAGAAAAGGCAAGAGAACATTCAAACACACACATACATATTCATACACAAGCATAGAATAACCGAGTTTCGCACCCTTACCCGATTAATCGCGCTTCGAAGTGTTGGTTGAATCGATTTCTTACACTCCAAGTTTTTCCTCTTTTTCTTCTTTCCTTTCTCTTTTCCTTTTCCTCTCTTTTTCTTTCTCTCTATTCTTCTCTCTATTTCTATTTTTATGAAAAACAAAATATCTAACCAAGCCAAAAGACCAAAATACCCCTACACTCAAATATCTCGCAAACGCTCTCAAAACGCGATAAAACATAATCACGATGAATAAAATAATATAAAGACCAAAAATAATTAAATCAACTCGATTAAATAAATCTAACAAAAACCGGGGAGTTACATCAATCTTCTATCAAAACTAAAATCTGACCTCCTAATTACAATGTTACCCAAGTTTGTAACTTCTGTGCAGATCTATTGGAGTATGGTGGTATAATCATGAAACGAATAATACAGGCAAGATGGTGTTATATTTATTTTCCCACTTTCTAATTCCGGAAGTTAACTTCTGTATTATCCATGGATAGTTCTGAAATAAATACACTATCATGCATTCAATACGAAGGCTAACTTCCATACTATTTTTTGACAAAACAGAGATAACTCACTTACGAAGTGTTTTTGCGTGTTTTTGAGGATGTTAGAAAGTTAACTTCTATATCATTCTAAGGACATTTTTGGATTTCCTAAAGGGGAGAAGAGCCATCCCCTTATTGTATAATTATAAATAGTATAATATTTTTTACAACTTTATGTTGGATTTTAGATGTACCATAAATCTAGAGAATTTCTTGCTCCACCATATGTATTTCTACCGCACCATATAAAATTTCACAAATGCCCCCTGATTCTGGAGATATATCACTGGACGCACCCAAACTTCAGTGAACGTTGGAATATTCTGGAGATATATCTCCAGAACAATTTAGAGCATAAATCGCCTCAGACTCTTCTCCTCCCTCACACTTCTCAAACTCTTCTCAACATAAAATTTCAACTTCTTCACAACATCAAATTTCATCAAACAATGCTCAAAGGAACATCAAACATCAACAATAACATCATTCAACATCATCAAAACCATAAATTTTAGGTAAATTTTCGAGTTTTCAGATAAATTTTGAGTTTTTGTGTAAATGTGTAGAAATCAATGATTAGGGTTAGAAATGTGTAGAAATCGCATGTAACATAGTTTAGACTTAGTATATGACTTGTTTGTTGTCTCAAAATGGCGATCAGATGATGTTTTTTCAACTTGCATGAGCCACGTTACGCAATTTCCGCGACCTCTGAGTTGCAGAACTTTCCGGAGATACATCTTCAAAATAGTTTACCGTTCCATATACTTTAGGAATTTCTGGATATAGATCTTCAGAACTCTTCAAAGGTAATAGTTTTATGGTGTTTCTGGAGATGTATCTCCGAAATTGTTCAACGTTATTGTTTTATGATCTTTCCGGAGATATATCTCCACAATAACCTACAGTCTGTTTTTTTGCTTGTTTGTGTGTGTTGTCTGCGTGCACTAATGATACACCTTACTTTACCTTACAGAAATTATGGCTGACAGAGTCGACAGACTAAGACACAGTTGTGTTGCCCAGCACGCATCCATTCGGCGGGAGCGGAGGCAGGATGTACTTCTGGTCAGGAAGACGCATCGACTTCTGGGGCACATTCTACTCCTGGGGCTCATCCTTCACCTCAGGCCACTTCATCTCAGGTCACCCCACTTTCATCTTAGGTCACTCCATCTTCATCTTATTCGCGTAGGAGACGGGATTCACCAGCTAACGTGTCACTTCCCCCATCCTCCCGCCGACGTCAGGATTCACCAGTGCCACCTCCTATTGATCCAATGCCACCTCCCGCTGATGATCCTGTTGATTCAGTGCGACCTCTGGAGGGTGAGGTTGCTGCGGATGCCAAGCCAGAGGGTATTGGAGGAGTTCCATATGATTTGTCCTTACTTCCTCTGTATCCAGACCATGCTGCCAGACATATCTGAAACGGAGAGGTAGCATTAGTTATATTTTTGATTTATTTTTTACGTTAATTTAAATTGTTGACATTGATTATTTTTAACATTAATTATTATTGACATTGATTATTTTTGGAAAATTTCAGGTGTATGATCCCTAGAAGTTTCTGAACTATGGGAGGAAGATTATTGGCTTAGCTTAACCGGATGAGGATTGGTTTCAGTCGGTTTTGACCTTATCTGGGTTGAAGGACCTATGCATGATCGATTACACTCTGGTCAACCACAGGATGCTTAATACATTCATGAAGAGATGGCATTCTGATACCTCTTTTTTTCATCTTCCGCATGGTGAGATGTCTATCACACTAAACGGTGTCTCGTGTTTGTTACATCTTCTGATCGGGGGAGATTCCTCGATCATGGTAGGATGACCAAAGATGAGGCAGTCGAGATGATGGTAGAGCATCTGGGGACTGATCCAGGGAAGGAGATTTAGGAGGTGGATAGGACCAGGGGTACTCAAGCTAGGTTTGAGTTCCTAAAGGAGAGATATGATAAGGAGATCGTTGCTGCAGAGGTGGCTAATGGTGATGCTAAGTAGGTGGAGGTACACAAGGCTCGTGTTTTGAGGGCATATTTTCTTTTTTTTGTTGGCACCTTGCATTTTTGTGGACACGGGTGCCACTTATACTTACGTTGCATACCTCCTGTACTTCTTGGATCTCACTTAGATCCATGAGTACAACTGAGGGGCAGCTTGCATGTGATATCTTTATTCGAAGTTGAGAGATGGATATAGGTGGAAGATGAAGCAGGTCACAGGAAGTGTGACACTTGAAAGCTCCTGTGGTTTGACGAAATTTTGGTAAAACATGAATATGATAAAGATGGAGAAATCTGCTCAAGATTAAAGATGTTGAAGAAGATGTCGTAACATCTTACAAATATAGCAGGTTTAATTATTCAACAAATCTGTCAAAGATTTGGTGCGAATTTGCAGAGTGGATAAAGGAGAAAATATTGAAAGTCCAAGACAATAGAAGACTATATAAGGAGACTTAGACCTAGGGTTAAAAGGTACGGACTGTAACTTGTGTATCACTTATAACTTTGTAACCTAGTTCTCTTGTGTTGAATAAGGGTTTAGGGTTTGAGAGTCGTTGGCTCTCTTAGGAGTTGTAAGTCTCCATTCTGTAATATGGGATGCAGAGTGGAAGGCATAGGTACAGGGACACAACCAGAAGCCTGTAGGTAATGGTTGTTGTATTGTTCTTGGACGAACCTTTGAAGAAAGTCCAAGATAACTTGGAGGTCAAGAAACTGCGACAGTTCTATATTGGCAGAAGACAGAGATATCACAGGTTGTGATTAGGATGTGAGTGAGGTATCTCATATCAAGGTTGTAAACGTTTGAGTTTAGCCTTGGTAAAGATGTTCATTGGGTAGATATTAGGTATAAAGTTGTAAACGGGGGAGTTTAGCTTTGTAACAGTTCTACAGATAGTGAAGTCTTCGTCCTGGATTGGTATCCCCCAGATGTAGGTGAATTGCACCGAACTGGGTTAACAATTACTGTCTTATTTAACATTCTGCAATTTACAGTTTTGTTAATATTCTTGACTGACATGTTGGATCAGATGCCGTGACATCTGTGAGTGTGCAGTTCTGATATTCAAGGTATCAGTCTGCTGTTGCGTCTCTGAGTTTAAATGATTATGTAGCACAATGTCTTGACATGTGTTAGGACATCTGCTATCTGCATAGGCTAGAATTTCAATTGGTATAAGAGCAGGCATCATGTCTGGTTCTGGATGAGATCTTTGGGAGATACTTTCTGGCGTTTAAACAAGGAGGAGTTTTGAAGATCAGATCAATCAACTCAGACATACTCAAGGGTATAAATGGATGAGATGGATGTTTTGGATCGAAGGGAGCAACCCGGAGGTTGTTCATGTTGCTGAGGAGATTCTACAACAACTACAGGAGAAGTGGCTAATTCTCTTGTTAGTGTGTCTTATAAGATATTGTGACATCTTATTAGGGCAAGCAGGATCTATTCCTTGGTGGTTCCACTGCATGTGTTTCTGATGGAAGAGCTCTAGAATTATGGGATTCTGGAGTTGTTACTGAAGACAGTTGGTGGAAGGTCTTAATCGTCGGCCTCTATATTTGAAGATATTTGCATTCTTTTATTCCAAAGTCAGGAGCGATGGAGTGAAGGGAGTTGTGGTTAGATATCTGGTATGGTTATTTGGTACTTGGAAGCTTGGGCTCTTGGTACAGTTGAAGTCAATTGAAGAGGAGAGGAGTTGAGTTAAGTTTATCAGGTTCTTGCTCTAGGAGTTTGATAAATTATTGGTCGGCTAGGTTGCCAAAGATACTTGAGAATTCTCTCAAGTCCACTCATAAAGGCATCTATGTTGTGTATCTGGAGTCTTCTAGTTACTCTTCTGACTAGAAGGTGTTTCCTTGAAACTCAATCTGAAGAAAGTGGAGGTGATTTATTTTCACCATCCAAAAACAGCAAGGAAGGATTCATCTCTCTTGACCCTAAGAGTGGATCCAATTTGATTGAAGAATTGTTGAGGTAAATAAGATTTGTTTAGAGAAAGTCTTAGTTACTTGAGTCAAGGGTGGCAGCCTTGGTATCTCAACATTGTCCTTGAAGAAGATACTTGCAAAAAGATTGAATACTTTATAAGTGTTCATGACATGATCAGGTGGAGCTCAGCTACAGCAGTGAAGAAGGGTTATTGGACAAGGATTTAAGATCAATTTCTACCACCTAAGAAGTGGCTTCAGTCGGGTGTGACAGAAGCATGTGTTCTCTGGAGAGTTTCCTGGCAAGAAACTAGTCTGGACTTTGATGCTGTTGAAGATGAAGATGAAGACATCATAATCTTGATGGTTACAGCTTGGATCAGTTTATTTCTGATCCAGGTGCTTTGGAGCATGGATCTTGCTCTGTTTGTGAAAGTTGAGGATAAGTGGCAGTTATCTCTGGCCTTCTACTGACGGCTCTATTAAGGAAAGTGGCATTCTTTGGTATGGCTATGGGGTAGTCTTGGACTACTTATTTTTTGAAGATTCAGACGTGGCAGGTTTGAAGTCTTTGGAGCTTCAAAGCAGGATGGAGGTTGTCTACTCAAACTTGGTTGTTGAATCAAGTCTATGAGAGCATGGAACTCTTGTTCTGCGAAGGGAGGAGGTTCTTCTAAATGGCAGAAGGAGGATCTGAATTCAACAGTTGGATGTCATATCAAAATGTTCTGACATCTAGCTCAACATCAGAAGTCTCAGCTGGTGATGTGGCACATCAGCTTAAGATAAGGTGATCTACAAGAGAATGGCAGTTATGGATGCTTTAAAAAGGTCTATCTCATGCAGTTTGCGGGAGCTGTGGATAGGAAGATGTTACATGACTAAGAGGCTTGGTGGATCCAAGATGTCTTGCTATGGGGCAAGTAGTTCATGTGACTTGAAGGTCTGATTTCATTAGTGGATCAGTGTATCTTGTGGGAGTTCTGAAGATGAGTGAGGTCAATCAAAAGGTGGCATTTGGTTGATTTCACAATGTGTATTCAAGCAGGATGCTTGAAATTGATTGCTCTTGTGCAGAAGAGTAGTTGGTTGAAATTGTAAGGAGGTTCTGATTCTCTGGGAGCTTGTGGTAGAAGTTCTGGGTTGAGGATGGAAGCATACCTTTTTGTGGTGGATGCGAGTTTATTTCTCTCTGGGTTTCTGAAGTTTTCTTTGTTCAAGCTGGTGGCGCAGTGTTGTGTGAAGATCTTCAGTGTGGATTACTATGCTGATAGTAAGTCCAGTGGTGGAGCATATCAAGAACCATGGTGTGTGGTGTCTATGATGTGTGGAAGATGTCATAACTGATGTTAGAACATCTTTGGGTTAGTTATCCTTGGTGAAAGATTTTAGGTTCTGTGAGGAACTGGTTACTTACATCGTGTCTAAGAAGTATCTACATTGTCATACGGGAGAATGATGGAGTAGAAGAACTGTCTTGGAGGTCTGATGTAAGGTTTTGGAAGACTGAAGTGAATCATATGTTGATTGCATGAAGGTCTGGATTCTGATGCATTCAAAAGTGAATATTCACCATAAAATCATAAGTATTCTAGGTTATTATACGGGAGAATGATAAGGAATGACTGTCTTGGATTGTGGGGTGTCTATCTCTATTGCTGGCTGGGTAAGGTCAGTGGAAAATCTTGCGAAGGGGATGTTTCTCTGGCTGCAAGTCATGCTAGTAGTGGATCAGTTTAGCAGCTGTGAAGTTCTGGAGCATGCATATGATAGCTGACATCGCTATAACAAACTAAGGGGCCCTGTGCGTCTCTTTGAGGAATGTGAAGCATTCTGATTCAATTGGTTTGTGCCTCAAGCAGCTGGAGGTCTATACATGATAATTCAAGAGGAACTCGTGTGGTGTGTAGATGGTTGCAGGATGGGGGGATCAATGAGACTTTGATCTCAAGCAAAGAGTTTGTTATGGTTGGTATACATTTCCTCACGGGTAGCATGATGTTGATCATGTGTTAGTGAGTATTGTTTCTTGTCAGAGGAAGCAATAAGAGAGTTGATGATTGTGTTCAGCTAGTAAGTTGAACTGAGGGTACGCTCTTGAAGACATGAAGATGCGTCTTATGTTTTCCATTCATTAGCTTAGGTGTTCTGTGGAGGAGCACTGGTTACCTTAGATAGGGGGAGATACCTCTTGATCTAAGATGATTTACTGCGAGGATGCAGTTGAAGTTCCAGTTTGTATTTGTGCGTCAAGCAAGCTGAGATGTCAAGGAGAATGTCTTGACATTGTTGTAGTTTTGCAAGTTGTGGGAGACTTGGCAGTGCAAGTTAAACGGTTCTTATTGGATGCTTAAGAATCATTGATGAGTCTGAGGGAATTTATTTTTCTTTGCAGACTGGGATCATAAATTTGTGAAGAAATCTCTGTGAGTACAAAATCAGAAAAGTTCCTATGAAAAATAGACAATGTCTGACACAATGTCAGGACATTGCTGTTAAACATGTTGGATGTAATGGGTTTGTTGGTCGGTGTTCTTAAAAGAAGAAACAGTCAACGGTCTTGGCCGGTGAGCATTTAGTGGAGTGATTTTCTTCGATTAATGAATCTTTGAATTGACCAGAGTTATTTTTTGTGGTTCGTTAATTCCTAAGGGAATTGCTTGGCTATAAATAAGACTGTATCGATTCTTCTTAGTCTCATCATTCCTTTAGTGACCGTTGGCATTTTTCAAATTCTGGGTGAGTTACGTCTGGGTTTGGAGTTGTCTTGGTCATTTTTGCCAAGTTTTGGCTAAAAAGGGGGAGAAGAAGTCTGTTTTTCTGTGGCTTTCTGGAGTTGTTCTACAAGAATGCTGGATAAGATGCTCCGACATCTTAACTTTTCTTTTTCCTTTGTGTCTTATGATCTGAGTTACATATTTTAAGAACTCCATGTCATGTCGGTTTAAGCTCTTTCTGGAATTCAGGAAGAAGATATCAGAAGGGAAACTCTCAAGATGAAGGGACTCATGGACCTTTATCAATCTCGCTCATCCAGCACAGAAGGGAATATTTTAGCCAAAATTTGTCAAAAGGGGGAGATTGAAAGCTCCTATGGTTTGACGAAATTTTGGTAAAACATGAATATGATAAAGATGAAGAAATATGCTCAAGATTAAAGATGTTGAAGAAGATGTCGTAACATCTTACAAATATAGCAGGTTGAATTATTCAACAAATCTGTCAAAGATTTGGTGCGAATTTGCAGAGTGGATAAAGGAGAAAAGATTGAAAGCCCAAGACAACAGAAGACTATATAAGGAGACTTGGACCTAGGGTTAAAAGGTACGGACTGTAACTTGTGTATCACTTATAACTTTGTAACCTAGTTCTCTTGTGTTGAATAAGGGTTTAGGGTTTGAGAGTCGTTGGCTCTCTTAGGAGTTGTAAGTCTCCATTCTGTAATATGGAATGCAGAGTGGAAGGCATAGGTACAGGGACACAACCAGAAGCCTGTAGGTAATGGTTGTTGTATTGTTCTTGGACGAAGCTTTGAAGCAAGTCCAAGATAAGTTGGAGGTCAAGAAACCGCGACAGTTCTGTATTGGCAGAAGACAGAGATATCACAGGTTGTGATTAGGATGTGAGTGGGGTATCTCATATCAGGGTTATAAACGTTTGAGTTTAGCCTTGGTAAAGATGTTCATTGGGTAGATGTTAGGTATAAAGTTGTAAACGGGGGAGCTTAGCTTTGTTACAGTTCTACAGATAGTGAAGTCTTCGTCCTAGATTGGTATCCCCCAGATGTAGGTGAATTGCACCAAACTGGGTTAACAATTACTGTCTTATTAAACATTCTGCAATTTATAGTTTTGTTAATGTTCTTGACTGACATGTTGGATCAGATGTCGTGACATCTGTGAGTGTGCAGTTCTGATATTCAAGGTATCTGTCTGCTGTTGCGCCTCTGAGTTTAAATAATTATGTAGCACAATGTCTTGACATGTGTTAGGACATCTGCTGTCTGCATAGGCTAGAATTTCAACACTATTGATGGTAATAATTCTTGATCCTTGAATGTTTTTTTTGTCATTTTCATTTCATATTTGTGAAACCATTGTCGATAATTCTTTATCCTTGAATGTTTTTTTTCATTTCAGGCTTGGATCCTCCAGCACTTGCCGTACATCGTTAGCTGAGCGAGAATGGATGAGTACCCTAAGTACATGCCTCGTGCCTATGCTTTTATTCCGCTGAGAGGGAACCAGACGGTCGAGCCTTTCAGAGTTAACCATTATTATTTGGTTGCTAAGGACATGCACTTCAACAAATATGTGGATCACCGTCAGACGCGGCCATTTGACGACATAGCTCTATACTCTAGATGGTTGGCATGTGGATCACGTATCACTGCTCTTCATCTGCTCGAGCACGTCATACGACAATTCGGGTACACCCAGACCATCCATATACACTCTGATGTCTCTGCTCTTCATGCCTTGTCTCGTAGATAGATAGAGATGATGTTTGCTGATTTTCAGAGCCATCTGGTATCGGACAAGGCACGGGCTACCATAGCGCCGAACGACTGGAGCTACATCGATGGATACATCAAGTGGTTCTTTAGGGTGTCATGTTCGTACATGGTGCATACTGCTCCAAGAGATCCGCCGAAACCAGCTCATCAGGAGATACTTAAGGAGGAGCAGGCTCATCTAGATCATATTGATGATGTCTTGTCTTGGTGTCGTCACATAGTGGAGATTGCGCGGGCAGGCATTGACGAGGGTATCTTCCCTGAGGGGTCTGCTGTCAGTCGATTCCTGGATGCCATGGTGACGGAGGCACATGGGGCACTATTGTACCAGAGACATCGCTGGAGGACATGGGGGATTGATGGCCAACGAGGCAGAGGAGGTAGAGGAGAGGTTGTCAAGCACGCCCAGTAGTTGTCTGTTATTATTTTGTTGTAGTACTATAGTTTGTACTTTATTTCTGACATTGTTACTACATTTTAGATCTTGATTGCACGACATTTTCTTATTATATTGCTATATTATTTTTGACACATCCAGTATTAGTCTCTTATTATTTTTTACGTCTATTTTTTTTATTCGAGTTCGTGCTTCATACTTCATCTGAAAACAAATACATAGTTTATAGCAAAAAAAATAACTTGTTCTGATACATTTTGAAAATGTATCTATGAAAAATTCTCGTTGATGCATCTCCGGAGCAATTCAAATATAAATGGTTTATGGATTACATGTTCTGAATGTTTAAAATGGTTCTGGAGATGTATCTTTAAAATATGTCAACGTTTATTCAGAAATAGGTACGTCCGAAGATATATCTTTAGAATCAGAGGGCATATGTGAAAATTTATATAATGCCTTAGATATAGGGTTCAATAAGAAATTGTCTAAATCTATTCTACAGATGTATCCACCATGTACGACTGGAGTTACGATCTATAGGTCCATTTATTCTTCAGGGTGTCATGTTCGTACATGGTACATGGATACACCTTGAAGAAATTTATATAATGCTATAATAAATACAAATGTTTTTAAACCTTACTGTCAAACCTTGTTACGGTCTATAGGTCTATTTATTTATTATATCTAGAGAATTTCTTACCCCACCATTACCGAGGCCATTACAACTAAGGCACGACCTACTGCACAACCTTCTTCATCACATGGCCAAGACACTCCCTCGACCTCGTATCCCACCCCATCATCCACTTCTTCATCCCGGAGGCGTCGGGATTCAGCTGAGGGTTCATCACAGGCCCCGTCCTCCCGTAGGCCTCGTCGGGATACTCTTGTTCCTCCTCCTGCCGATGATGTTGATCCGGTGCCACCTCCAGGGCGTGATAACCCACCACCTGAGGATGTTGGTGACAATGACGATGATGAGCCAGAGGGTTTCCCAGGGGATCCCTCAGATATGTCCCTGGTGGCAGGGTACGCTGACCATACTGCCAGACATGTCTGGGATGGAGAGGTAACATTACTCAGATTGTTTCTTTTTTTTTTCATTGGAAATTTATAATTTGTACCATTGTTTCTTTTTTTTTTCATTGGTAATTTATAATTTGTACCATTGTTTCTTATTAACATTGTTTCTTATTTATGGAAATTTTCAGAATCGTCAACCGCAGAAGTTCTATAACCATGGGCGGAAGATATTAGCTTTGGAGCTGCCATGGGAGGCTTGGTTCCAAGATGTCCTTGCTGCCTCTGGTTTGAAGGACTTTTGTGAGATCGGTTACGGCCTGATCCACAACGGGATGTTGATGGGCTTTGCGAAGAGATGGCACCCTGAGACGTCCTTCTTCCATCTACCGCACGACGAGATCACGATTACACTGACCGACATCTCTTGTCTGTTACATATATCGATCGGGGGTACCCTCCTCCGTCACGGTAGGATGACGAAGGAGGATGCGAGGGAGATGTTGGTGGAGGAACTTAGGGTTGATCCACTGGATGCGCTTGAGGAGGTCGATAAGACCAAAGGGGCTCATGTGAGGTTCTCCTTTCTGATGCGTAGATTTGGTGAGGCGCTTGCTACTGCACGCTAGGCAGATGGTGATCTAGCTGAGGTTGAGATACACAGGCAGCGTGTGCTGAGATGTTATTTTCTATTTTTAGTCGACACTCAGATGTTTGTGGACACGAGCTCCACATATACCGATGTCGCTTACCTCAAGTACTTTTTGGATTCCACATGGATCCATGAGTACAACTGGGGGGCGGCTACACTGGCGTACACGTATTCGAGGTTGGGAGAAGGATGCCTGTGGAAGACCAGAACTGTGGCAGGCAGCATGTCACTACTTGTGGTAACAATCTTATATCCTTCGACTTTTTTTCATTTCTTTTCATTCTATATTCGTGATAATGCTTGATCCTGATGTTTTTTATTTTCATTTCAGGCTTGAATATTCCAGCATTTTCCATGATCGCCGGGTGGGGGAGTGTGCCTGATTACACGGAGCTGATGTCGCGTGCCCGTGCCTTTCTCTCGCTCAGGGGGAACCAGGCGGTCGACCCTTACAGAGTCTATCTCGATCGCCTGGATGCTAAGGACATCCGCTACGACGTCTATGCTGATCACCGTGTGACACGCCCGTTTGATGACATCTCACTATTCTCAGGATGGTTGGCATGCGGTTCAACCATCATTGTTTCATATTTGCCCGAGCGCGTCATGCGGCAGTTCGGGTACACACATACGATACCCAGACACCCAGTTGTCTCTGCTCCTCTCGGCTTGACCCGTATTCAAATAGAGGAGATCTATGCTTACTACCAGAGGCACATGGTACCGGGTGAGGCTCGGGCAACCAGAGCGCCGAGAGACTAGAGTTGCGTTGATGGCTACAACATGTGGTTCTTCACCGTCTCACACTCCTACATGGTGCCTACTGCAGAAGGATCACCGCCTAGACCAGCTCATCAGGAGATCTTAGAGGAGCAGCAGTCTCAGTTGGACCACACTCAGGATGTCCTGCCTCGCTGCCGTCAGATAGTGGAGATGGGGCGGGCATGCATTGACGTCGGTTTCTTCCCCGAGGGGTCTGACCACATGCGTATATTGGATGAGATGATTGTGGTGGCAGAGGGGGCACTTATGTACCGCAGACATCGCGCCAGGACGGGTGGGATCGATGGTCGAGGACGCAGACCGGGCAGTCGAGGAGGCGGCAAAGATAGACGAGGCGGCAGAGGAGGGGATGGAGATGTTGTCAGGCACACACAGTAGTAACTGTGATGTTTTTTTATGTACTATATTTTGATGACATTGATGTACTATTTTTTTATGATGTTTATGACTGATATATATATATATATATATATATATATATATATATTCATCTGCACCCGTTAATTTTCATCTGCAACAGTTAATTTCCATCTACGACCAACCAAACTGGATTTTTTTTTTAAAAACTGTTCTGATAAAATTTCGGAGATGCATCTATGAAACTTTTTTCGTAGATGTATTTTCAGAAGCATCCAGCGTAAAGAAAAAAAGGTGCGTCCGAAAATACAGCTCCGGAAGCAGAGAGCATAAAAGAAAATGTGTTAGGTGCCTAAGAGTATCAATGAGTGGATTAAGAAATTCTCTGTATCTATATCTCGTGGTTCAGTTTGTGTTTTTGTTATTAGTTTTATCAACCATTTTGAAATGGTATAGCTAAGTTTAATTATAAAAGGAGTTAGTCTAGATATGTGCATTTTCAAATATTGAGCGTAGGAAACATTGCAGAAAATTCAGAAATATATGGTTGTTCCATGGTCATTGACTCTCCTGAGCTCCTTATACACCTTCACCTACAGGTCTTATGTCACTCGACTTTTTAATGATATTAGACAATTCGCCTCCGGAGTTTCTTCAATCTTTCGTATTATTGGTTGTGCTAGAAGTGATGTAAGAACAATTGGATAAGTAATGGGAAAAGAATCACTTTTTTTTTGTTAGATGTATCTAAACATAAATCAATATACGTTCAAATAACTTTTAACCAAAATTAATTCTACCAAAATCATTTCTCACCACCACAGAACCGAATACATAGTGTGGCAGGGATATGCAACATAATGCAAAGGCAAGAATTATCAAAAGTAAAGAAAGGAAGAAAGGTGAGAAATGAGCAAAATCCATTTATAAATAAAAGGATTCAGAATCTGCTTCTATTCATCAGAAAGCTCATCATAATAAAAATCATTATCAGCATTCTCATCAACCAAAAATTTTGTTTTAGTTCTTGATGATTTGCTAGATTTCGAAGGTTTCTTGACTTTTTCTGCCTGCAGCTCCAGCACCTTCTCTGATGGTTTCCGCTTTCTTTTAATTCGCGTTCCCGCAGCATCATCTGTAAATAATATCGAAGGAAAAACGTCACAAATGCAAACCCTACAGTAATGAAAATTTAAGAATATGGGGAAGAAAACTTAAGCCCATTAAAAGACCTCACAAAGTTATTTAATAGTTAACTTAAAAAATTGGAATTCTTAGGAATGCAAATACTCAGTAACAAGCATATTTTGCATGGCGTGACGGCATTCATTACCTTCCACTGGACTTGAGGCATGATTCGTCATATGTTCATTTGTAACAGCCTCTTCTGAAAATGGGGATCCAGAGTTATTGCTGTCCACCACTTTTGAAGAACTTTCTAAGAACTTATCTTGCTGTTCATGAACATCAGGTATGGGAGATACTGGCAGGAAACATAATTCTTCTTGGGACATATCAGAGTCGCTGAAATTAGGATCCTTCTCCACTGTTATAATGTCAACTTTCTCATCTTCATTGATATCAGATCCTTTTGGCTGCAAGGATATGAACTTTAGATCAAAAAATTGAAAAGGAAAGAATAATAAGACTTGCACAACCATATAAATCTCACATACCTTCTCAGTCTCAGGATTCAAATCAAATTCATCTTCTCGCTCCACGTACTCCTCATTTTCCTCAAGCTCTTTGAAATCAGGAGCAAACGCACTCCAGTTCTCAGTGTAATCTTTAGCCCAGATAAAAACTATGCCATTCAAAGAAACAGATACAACAATAGGACGAACAGGATGCCATGCTAAATCAATAAGGGCTTCCTTAGGCCCTTCAAGGATTTTCACAAGATGTCCAGCTCTATCCCATATGTAAATCTTATGCTCTCCTTTGCTAGCAGAACCGCCAACAACCCACTCACCATCACCACTGAAACAGGGTGCTTTCCAATGCACCTTTGTTATTGCATCTTGAAACTCTCGAAATAAAGTTAAACATCTTGATCCTATGGCCTTCAACTTCTCAACACCATTTAGATCACCAAGGTTCTTATTCAGTTCATCTAGTGCTCTAACTTCATCTTTCAAAGGAAGAAGATTTTCATAGATCCTTATTACTCTGTCATTTGAGTTTGTTAGAAGATATTGTCCGTTCCTGCTGAATACAATGCTCTTCACTACTGAACCACCAGAGATGGGAACCATGCCACGCACCTCACCGTCTTTACTATCAATTACAAGAATTTCCCCTTTAGAGTTTCCCACATAAACCAAGTTTCCATACTTACTAAAACACGCGGCTGTAGGTGTGAAGGAAGTACTTCCATCAGAACACTTATTGCGGGAGGTAGGGTTTGGTCCATTTGGCTTCCCAGAGACAGAAATTTTAAGAAAAGTCGTATCTTCGGTGTTTAAGTCAATAATCATCGGAGTACAAGAGAGAGGGCACGCCAAGCAGAGTTTGGAGGACCCTGGATGAAGACGAGCTTGTAAAGGGGTTTGCTGCAAAACTATTCTTCTTATCCGCTTACCACTCAAAACATCCCACAGGGATAACGACTTGTCAGCAGCAGATACAAGAATTCGATTGCCACATTTTGACCAACAAATACTAGTAATGGGAGAAGAACATTCACTATCTCGAAGCTCTTTAGCAACACCCCTGGTTAAAAAATCCCAGATAACACAACTTCCATCATTGCAGCCAGCTGATTCAATTAATCAAATCAAGTATCAAGAGTGGGAAGTTGATAGCATGTAATACCTCCAATGCAAAATTAATAAAAGCTTACCACTTACTATAATTTTATCCAATCCACACATTCAAATGCAAATATAATCCTATATGCTTCAAAAAAAGGAATTGCAATATAAACCAGAAAGAAATACACTACTAATACCTCCTGAAATCTAATCCTACAAGGAAAATAGTTGTGTATATAAAGTATAATCAAAAAGTTTTTAATGGTAAATACTTAAAAAGCACCGAATTTTGCATTTCTAAATAGATAACATGCAGTGCACATAACCAGACTTATCATAAAAGTTCTAGGTAGTTGAATACAGAAGTCACATGATAAAAAAAATATAAATGTTACTTCTATCACACAATTAAAGTCCAGACACATTTACCCTCGCTGAAGGATAAGACTGGGCATTTTGAAGTATGAATTCACAATTATGAGGCTGTGTCGTCATAAAGTAGAGGATGAAACAAGAGAATGAGAACATGGAACCCAATTCATGGTCCCACAAAAGAGTTTAATGCATTATAACCACTTGTGTATTTACAAGCTGAAGGGTCTTGAGATATTTAGAAAATACTAAAGTCGGAGTTAACCATAATACTGGGAACAATTTCTCAAATGCAAATAAAATGCTTTTTTTTCCCATTGTTTTCTTTATTCTATTTCTTAGTTTTTCCCAAAATATTTCCTCTGTTTATGTAAGCTTTTATTTGTGTGCAACATGCTTTATTTTATATTTTTATATATGATTATTTATTTCAACTGCCTTGTAACTTCTGCTATTTTCCTGCTACACTTCAATATTTCTTATATCGGTTTTTTGATGATCTGCTATTTTCTGTGATCCATTATTAGTAAGTCAAAAACAATCTAGACATGCTACTTCAGGGTCTGGCCATTTTCAAAGTTCCAGTTAGGATCCCGGTGATTTTGTGATCAAATATAGACTTGTATGGTATCCAGGGAATACGAAAGGTATTTTGTTATCATATACTAACTTATATTATATGGTAGACAGAGAAACAAAAAGATGCTGGAAATGTTGCCAGTTCCTTACACAGTACCTTACATATACAAAATTGCAAATTAAATACCCAATCATTCTAAAGTTCTACGCAGTCAATGGCAGATCGAGGAGTGTATAGACAACCCCAAAAACGCTAGTGGTATAGTGGCAAGCAGCAGGGTCACCCCAAAAATGCTCGTGCCGTCACAAATAAAAATATACTTCCAAAATAGTGGAAAGCGTCGTGCAAATGAAATCTCAAATATAGAAGAATACACAAAGTTGAAGACATTCATAACTAATTATCAAAGATGATTATTATCAATATTCAAACCCAGTATAAAGTAAATACGTTTTAGGGTCAAAGGACCTAAAAGTCCAAAAAGAAAGCGCGAATGGGATAAGTCCGTGTTATCGATGGTAGAAGGCGGACCATAGCAAAGAGCCAAAAACCTGATTAAGCCCGACATATGGCCAGTATTGTCGATGGCGGATGGCGGTCCATGGCAGAGAGCCAAAATCCCGCCATATCGGCCGCTTTGCAGCGCTGTTATAGCGGATTATGGCGGAAAAACCTACAATATCGGCCGATATTTACCATTGCGGCGAGCCCTAAACCCCCATGTATATCCACCATAGCGGTCATGGCGCCGCAATTTGATAACACTGCACATGGCGCCGCAATTTGATAACACTGCATATGGCGCCACCATCCTTCACAAACTTACCATATTTGGGTTTTCAGAAGTAGTTCACTGTAGCAACTAGCAACTGCAACAACCACTATTTGTCTGCTCTAGTATTTTGCTGTTACAACATCTATTTACTACAGAACTATAGTCCAACAAATTACATCATTCACAGTGTTTCTCCATAACACGAGCAAACAAAATACCACATGACTAAGCATCTCTTGCATACAAAGTTAGCTTACATTCTCCACACACAAATTACTAGGCTGCTCTATTTATTGCTAGAGCATGAAAGCAAAATACACTAAGCATCAACTTCCAAACCAAATAAAGTTGCTAGAATGTAAACACAGACTCCAATCATCAATATTAGAACCAGTGTTATTAATAGCGGACTGCGGAAAATAGCAGATTACCAGAAATCCGATGTGAAAAATAGCGGATAGCACAGCGGATAAATAGCTGAAACCGCAAAGCAGTTGAAATATAAATAATTATATTTAAAATAAAGCATGTTGTCCACACAAAAAAGCTGCATTGCATAAACATAAATTGAAAAAGTAACCGAATTAACTCAAAATCTCCATATTTCAAACAACTAATAAAGCATGATGCATAGTTTCCTACATTGGGTGAAGGAGATGAAGGAAAATAATGGAGAACAAAGTGGTTACTTCAAGATGGAAAACATATTGTGTATTGCCTACCCCAAATTACAATACATAATTGCGGTATTGCGACGCTATATTGTTTTTTTAACAACACTGGTCAGGAGCTAGCATTTAAAAAAGGTTTGCATACACAACATCAAAGATTTCAATGGCACTAAGATTGAAGCCACAACATCCACATCAAAACTGTGATTCTCTACAATAAGAAGAATCGCAACCCAGTCGCAATATCAAACCCTTCAAATTTTGCATAACTACCACTTAAAACTAATCTATTTCTTTTCCAATCAACTAGATAAAAGCAATTCGGTGACAAAGATGCACAATTTCTTAAAACCAGCATAATTTGAACAAAAAAAAACAAGGGGGTAAATGTTAGTTACCAGCAAGAAGGGTACCACGACGGTTGAAAGCAATACATTTCATAATCCCATGTTCCAGTTCCAGATACTCCTCTATCACTTCAGGGAAATCTCCCTGCAACGGATCTTCAATATGCGACAGCGTAATTAAATGTCAGAACTTAGAATAACAACAATATCAACTGAAAATTAAACTTAAGTGACATGAACATTAGGGTAATAATTTTGAGTGGCTACTTATATTCAACTTGTTAAAGGTTAATTAAATGCAAATTGATGAAATTTAAATGCGGTGCCCTAATAATCAGTAGATAGAGAAACGGGAAGAAGAAGAATAGAAAACTAACCGATTATAGATGCGTTCATTGTTTTCAAGAGCGGCTCGAAGAGAGTGATGACAAATTTGGGACGACGAAAAACGGAAGTAACTGAGAGCAAACGGTAGAGGAATGCGGAAACTTTTGTGAAACAACATCACTATGAAGTGTGTTTTCCTAATTTTTTTTTTTTTTTTTTTTTAGCTTAATGGAGTCCTTAAACTAAATTAAGGTTTTCCTTTAATATATTTAAATTTTTTAAAAATTATTTATTTAGTCAAGTTGATTTTTTATCTTAAAATTTATGAAAAATATTAAATCGAGTATATGTGACAATTATATTAAGTTATTTGACATGTTATGTAAAATAAAAAATTATTTGACATGTTTTTTCAAGTTTCTACTTTTAGTAATTAAACAATAGAACCACCTTAACCTTAATTTTATTTCTAATCAAATTTGAAACACAAACTAGCAGATGAAGAGAAGACGGAGACAACGGAAAATCCTAAATTCCCTAGAGACGAGCACGTTTGAAGGAAGACAAAATTCTGTAGACGGATCCGTTTGAGGAGGAACAAATATTTTATTTCGTTATTCATCTCCATTTTTCAAAAGGTATGAATAACTCACGTATGAATTTGTTAAAAATATAAATTTTTTTGGTTTGTACATCTTCCTCGCTGATCCTTTCTACCTTCTTTAGCTTGAATAGGTCATAGCTGAGAGGTTTTAGTGTATTGTGCATTATGTGGGTGAGCTTATTGAGTTTAAGAATTTAGGTTACAACGTTAAAGTGTATTTAGATTTGTGACCCTAATTTCTAAAGCTATTTTGAAGTGTTAAGAGGTTTAAAAGATTTAGGGTACGCAAATGTGGAGAGCTTGTCGTATTATGATGTAATGGATAAAAAACATTGCACTAGTGACTGAGGTTGTGCATTTATATGTTCTTCATCCATTGTTAAAACCTGGTGTAAGACGATTAGGCTTCGATCTAGAGGAGGTGAATATATCACAAATTCTATAACCAAAATATTTTGGCAAAAATCTGTTTTTAAAAATACGGTGCAGCGGAAAAACAAACCGGATCTAATCGTTTAACCGAACCTACTATTGAAAAGCAATATACGTATCGCAAAGCAAATGGAATGATAATGAACGTAAATTTTCAACAACGGTCAAGCTACGAATCAATTAAAAATGCAATGATAATCGTAACTCGTATATCCAATGAACCAAAACACAATTAAAATACGCACAAACAATTTATCGAACACTTGGTGTGCAATCGATATTGGAAATTTAATTTATTTTGTTGGTGTTAAAAGTCAATCACAATCAAAGTGATTATGATTATATCAACAACAACACTTTTAAAAGATAATAGAAAACAATTTCCAATCGAATTGATCAAACAACGACGAACTCGATAAATTATGAAATCAACAATAAAAGTGATATATATATATATATATATATATATATAGAGAGAGAGAGAGAGAGAGAGAGAGACCAAGATTTGTTTAGGCAGTTCCCCAATCGTCCTCGCTATGGGTACGTCTGCCCTCAATTCAAAATCGAATTGAGATATTGCTATTAACCTTTTCTTTGCAAAATCATTTATACAAGAGATGAAGAATGCAAACCCCAAAAACCTATTGTTTTGTGTTGATTATTCCACCTCCAACCCTTGATCATAGCTTGATCAAGTGACCAACAATGCGGCTACAATCCTCTGATTATCCCGAGCACGCAACTTGTTGAAACCCAAGATTCCCGAACACAATTCATTGTCTCGTGCTACTCCCTTGCAAGGAAACCACCTTGTCCCAAGGCCTTCACTCGATCGAATCTATGTCGACGTGATCTTGTCCAAAACCTTCAAATGAACCCGATCTTGAAGGAAAACCCCACCTTGGTTTTCTTATTTGAAACACACAAAGTTCCCAACCTAATATTCTCGATTACATAAAACCTAATTGGACATTATCAACCTTAATCTAGATGGTCACCCAATCGAAAAATGATTGTGTAGTTCAATTGTGTGTATGCATAGAAGAAGGGATGAAGATGATGAGCAACTTTGTAATCTGGTTTCGTTTAGGTTTTATTCACTAGGAACCTTACCTAAAGGAAGATGCATGTATGGGTATATATAGGTATGTGAAGAAAATGGATAAAAGGATGCAAGAAAAATAAGATGCAAAAAGAATTTTTCAAGTTTTAATAGGTCGGCCTATGAAGGTGTCCAGGCCGGCCTGTGAGGCGGCCTGAGAGGCGAATTGTGGGCAGAGCCTAAAGGCTTCATTCTTGGAGCGTGAGAGTCGACCTGAAATATGGATGTGCCTGCCTATACTGAAGTTAAGGCTTCCATAGGTCGGCCTGATCACGTATAGTTCGGCCTATGCAGTTATGTTGACACATGAACATGATTTTTGATGTGTATGACATGCCTAAGACCTATCAAACTTGTTCAAAGACTCTTTTATGCATCCCAAGACTAAGGGGGAAAATGAGCATCTTAATGTAGGTTGATATCGTCTAATATACAAAAGTGATACGATATATTACCTTCCTTGTTTGACATCATTCAAAACCCGGTTGAATTTGTAGTTAGCACTCACATACTCCCCCTTTTTTATGATGGCAAACGTATATGATGTTGTCGTAGCCTGTTGCGCTTATCTTGGTACACGGAACAACTCCCCCTGAATTTATGCATTGTTCTTGATAGCCCTTTGATAGCTCCCCCTAAGTGTATGCATATATCATGCATAAATTATCTTCTTCATTATCTTTCCCCCCTTTGACAACATCAAAAAGAGAAAGCCAATTCGTTAGAAGCATCATGTAGATGCACATTACACAAATAACAAATATTATACATGGGCAATTGCAATGAAAAGTTTGTACACTCACACAAAGTAAAGAACATGTGCTTAATAAACAAACCACAATACTCATATTAATTTTGATTAATTAAGGTACAAGCATTGCAACATTACATAAATAAAAGCGTTAACATCAAACTGTCATACCCCAAATTTTGACCACTAAGATTTCCCATCATTGTGTAAATCATCATCACAATAGGGATGAACCATCATGCCTCATTTGTCTCCCCAAAGATGGGTGAGCATTCACTACAATCAAAACCAGGGTTTCAATCCCTCTTAGAGCCCTTAGACCAAGGATCAATCAAGAAATGACATGATATTCAACTTGTCTAAAACTCTCAAACATCCACAATGTATCAAGAGGACTCCCACTTCAAGAATCAAGCACAAGGTTGCAGCATTCCAAGTGGATTAAGCCTCAAGATCGCCAGTGTCACCAAATTAGGGTTTTGGTCGACCAGGGCCTCCAGGCGGAATTTTCCTCTGGGCATGAGCCATTGCTTCAAAGAATAACTCAAGATACTCCAAGGGACATGATGAACCCAATCATCAAGTCAATTTAGCCTCAGGGGATGCATTCATCAAAAATCAGGAATTAGGGTTTCTTGACCTAATTCACCCTTAAGTTGACTTTTGGGATAAAACATGGGCCAAGACCTCAAGACATGATTTGAGGGTCTCTAACACACCCTATTGATCCATTTGCAACAATGGATTGATCCAGGATACTTGATTCACAAGCTTCAATTTTCATCTGAATCACAGTTAGGGTTTCACAGGAAAAGTCAACTGTACCTTTGACTTTTGACCCAGGCATGCTCCCAAACCTTAGGACATGATTCAATGCACCCTATAACACCCATGGAACATGTCTATCAAGTTTGATTTAGGTCAAGTACTTGATTTCATGGAGGATCGCACAGTTTGGAATTCATCTGACAAAAAGTCAATTGTGCACAAAAGTCAAACTTTGACTTTTTGAGATTTTTCACAATTATGGTTCCTTAACCCTAAAATGATGTTAATGTGTGATTTGGATCATCATTCATCAATAAAAATCAAGAAAAGTGGGATAACTTGTAAAAGGGGTAACCATAGATAACTTAGAAATTTTCTAAGTTATGGAACAAAGTGGCTAGGGTACCAACTTTGGAGGATCATATCTCCTAAACCACAAGGCCATTTTCCCCAATTCAAAGATGGGTTTGTAGCTCTCATGGCACTCTACAAAAGCTTCAACTACCACTCATTCTAATTCCCCATGGATTTCAAGTTATGGAATGATCAAAATCAAGAAAAGTGAAAATGTCGCTTTTTTCCAACACTTAGTGAAATTTTCACTAAGTCAAAATCTGCCTTCACTTTTTTCCAAATGTAGGGGCATTTTTCACTTGGATCCAAAAAGTATCAAAACCAATTATGATCAAACAGTTATTGTATCATATGAGGGTTTTCCAAAATGGCCAAGAACTCCATCAAATTCTACTTGGGCCATGAGATATGACAATGCCAATATGCCTTGCTGCAAACTGTCATGGCAAGGCAGATTTTGGAGTTTTGCTCGATTTGCTCAAATTTTGCAAAGGGCAAGCAACTCTATCCATCTGAACACCTCAAGGGGGGAACCAAGGAGGAACCAACTCTGATCCCAAGCCTCCCAAGTCTTTGGAATCAAAAATAGTATGTCAAACCTAGAAATCCCTAAAAGAGGGACAAGACTCCAATTTTGGATTGGAGCATTTAATGGATGCACCAAGGTGGCATGGACTGACACATTCTCAACTGAATTCAGTCAAGACTGATCCAACAACTAGGGAACCACAGCTCTGTGCTCTAACCTCTAGTCAATGGCTAGAGGAGACTTGGATTCTCATTGATCAACATTGGCCAAACCTCTACTGCAGTTGTCATTCACTGTTGATCCCAAAACAAACTTGCTCTACTATAAATAAAGCTCATTTGTGCTCAATTTGAGTACACCAAAGCCATCAAACAGATGCTTTCCTCAAAATCACTTTCTCTAGGCAAAAATACCTTCTTTAGCAAGGTAACTCTGAGTTTTTTAGTTAGAGAGCATTTCTATCACAGCTCATGATCCAAACACATCCAATATGTCATATCTAAGCTGTCCAAACTCACACAAGTGACCTGTAATCCCAAAATCTCAAAGTCACCTCTCAAAACCTCAAAATAGGCTTTTTATGCATTTTTCAAGCCATGTCTTGATTCAGTCACTTTCCAAACCAGATAAAGCCTCAAACATACTCCAAATATCATACTTGAACTGTCCCAAATGGCTCCTAACATCTGGAACACCATTTGAGAGAGTTGTTATTTTGGCCATTTTAACCCCTTTTGCAAGAAAGGGCCAGTTTTTGTTTTTGCAGGTTCCAACTGATTCCAATCATCCTAAAAGCTTCTAAGGGATCATTTGAGAGTGTCCAAAGCATCAAACCATTTCTGGAACAAGAAACTTGGAAGATTGCACAAAAAACTCCAAAAGCTCGAAAAGAGGTAAGCATCATGACTTGAACTTTCCAAAATATGCATTGCTTTGAAGTCCATTGATCATGCATCTCTTATACATGTTATATGTGTTGTGTTTGCACCAATTTATCATGTAATTCATACCTGTACCAAGATGTAGCACAAAAAATACAAAATATGGTCTATTTCAAAACCACTATCGGGTTTTGAGGAGGGAGCATGATCTGAAAAAAATACCACCACCATTGGATTCCTTGTGAAATTCTAGGCCAGATGCATATAAATTTTGTCCCAAACCATGGAGAAATGAGAAAGTTATGGACCTTCCTGTTTCTTGCCAAAACTTGCCTTGCCTTGCCTTGGGCCAGGCCAAAAACAAGGCAAGCCTTGTATATTTATGGTTGTGTTTCAATACACGGATGTATCACCACCCCAGTGGTAAGGTGCGCATGTTGTACACAAGAGATCTGGGGTTCGAATCCCCCTCGCCCCATACCCTTTTTTTGCTATTTTTCCCACTTTTTGTTATTTTTCATATTATTTTTAATAATTTGAAAAATTAATAACTCACTCAATTTTAATGATTTTTGATTGGTTCTTTTTTGCAAAAAATACAAAAATGTTGAAATATTTTATTACACAAAAAAATTAGATTTATATTATTTATTTAATATAATTAGTATTTTTGTGAATAAATACCTTTTATTTGTTTTTAAACCTTTTAAAAATAAATATTCACTTTGGAAAATCAAAACCAAATAGGTTTTAATTCATCTTGTGATTAAAACCTCATTTTTCAAGCCTAAAACCAAAATCACAAGTTGTTTATTCAAACTTATTTGGAATTTTTATCATTTTTATTAATTTTCTTTGAATAAATATATAAAAAAATGATGAAATTAGGGTTTTATTGATTTTCACCCTAACAAACTTTTCCAAACACTCATGGGCCTCTAATAGAGTGTAAGACCCAACCCCTTTTGAAACCAAATCTTTTTGGGCCTCAGTCATTGTATAAGACCCACTGTGTTTTCAAAAAACCTCGGCGCGATCGCCGTTGTAAAACAAATCATTTTTGCGCCTCTAATAGAGTGTAAGACCCAACCCCTTTGTGGACAGAACCATTTTTTGGCCTCAGTCATTGTATAAGACCCACTGTGTTGCCAAAAAAACTTCGGCGCGATCGTCGCCTTTTCACAAAAAAACAACTGGGCCTCCCCTCGTGTTGTAAGCCTCATCTCTTTTCTTTAAAACCTCATGGGCCTCTTGAGAGAGTGTAAGACCCATCCCCTTTGTACAGAAAACCTTTCTTGGGCCTCAGTCACTTGTATAAGTTCCTGTACAAAACGACAGTACGATCACTGATAAAACCCTGGGCCTCTCCTTGAGCTGTAAGCCCCAACTTTCCTTTCAAAACACTTTCTCCTTTGATTTTGTAATATACTGTTATTTTTAATTTCTTTATTGAACAACTAACAATACAGCATGGAAGCTCTACAACTGAGTAAGTGTTTACCCGCTTTTATTTACCGCTTTCATATGTATATAACTGTACTGTGGGGCTGTTTCATTGTAAGTCTTCTTTCATAAACTCATATCGACCGTGTAATACTAGTATAGATATTTAGTGTTTCCCCGGCAACTACGTCTAGAACTAGACAAAACCTCATCTCCTTACATCCGGCGTTCTCCCGGATCTTTCAACATAACCTAAACAATGAGAATTTTCTTTTACATCAATTTTAGACAACTAGATCTAAGAAATTTCCCCCTTGAACAGTTCATATACAGAAGGCCAATGTTCCAAGTGAAACCCCTTTTGGAACTGTTCATCAGCCTCCTCTTGGGCTTAGGGCAAGGACCCACAGGCTTCCTAAAAGCATCCCCACCTCCTCTTGGGCGTTGTACAAGGACCCTTCGACTTCTTAGAAGTTATCACAACCTCCTCTTAGGCTTCGTATAATGATTCTTCCTCCGGGAAGATAGCCTCCTCTTGGGCTTCGTACAAATTGTCCCTTCGGCTTCTTAAAAGTTGTTCTCGCCTTCTCTTGGGCTTCGTACAAATTGTCCCGACGACCTCTTAAAGGTATAGGAACAGAAATTAGTCATCTTAATAGAACAGTCTTTCAAATAGTCTAGATCTTTCTACCGCAAACGTACTTTCTCTTAAGCATAGTACAAAAGATAAAACTCTAGACTTGGACAGTCTAATCTACTTGAGTCTCGAAGACATTCTCAAGTTCCTTACGAACATACGAAGAAACCCTGCCTCTCTCATAAGAGCGCTCCACGTGGACCTGCCTAGGGATTTTAATAATCCTCGGCAGCAAGATAGCCTCCTCTTGGGCTTCGTACAGTGATTCTCCCCAGTGGAGCTGACATTTTCACACTCTCTTGTTGAGTATAAAAGACTCTCTTGTTGAGTCAAATAACTTTTAGCCTTAGTCTCGGGCTTCATACGAGACACCAAAATAATCTCTTGTTGAGTATAAAAGACTCTCTTGTTGAGTCAAACAACTTTTAGCCTCCGTCTCGGGCTTCTTACGAGACACTGAATCACTCTCTTGTTGAGTATAAAAGACTCTCTTGTTGAGTCAAACAACTTTTAGCCTCCATCTCAGGCTTCGTACGAGATACAAAAACACTCTCTTATTGAGTATAAAAGATTCTCTTGTTGAATCACCCTTTTAGCCTTCGTCTCGGGCTTCATACGAGACACCAAATCATTCTCTTGTTGAGTATAAAAGACTCTCTTGTTGAGTCCAACCCCTTTAGCCTCCGTCTTGGGCTTCGTACAAGACACACAAAAAGACTCTCTTGTTGAGTCAAACCTTTTTAACCTCAATCTTGGGATTTGTACAAGATAGAAAGAACATTTTCCCCGAAAAAGTCAACCTTTTAGCCTCCTCTTAGGCTTTGTATAAAGATATCCCCTGTTGAGTCAATCAACCTTTTAGCATCAAATCATGCTTTGGTCACAACATACAAACATCAACAACTCCTCCTTAGAGATAACAAATTCCCTCTCAGTTAGGAACCTCTTTAGCTTCATATCTTGGGATTTGAACAAGATACAAATAGACTCTTTAGCTTCATATCTTAGGCTTTGAACAAGATACAAACAAACCACCTTCAGCTTCACATCTTGGGCTTCGAACAAGATACAAATCACTTTTAGCTTCAATCATGGGCTTTGAACAAGACACCAAAACACCATTTCCTCCCATAGAATAGGAGGAACTACGATCGCTCTGATTTCCATGTTTCGTTAAACGGGAATACGTAGGCATAAGATTGCAAAAGAATCTTAGCGAGCACCCTAATCAAAAAACCCAAAGTCCCCTACCTCCATCCAATCTGGCGCAGTATCCTAACCCAAATCCCCCATGAATAGTCCCGGTATTTCGTTCTGAACAAAATAAGCAGAGAGAGGCCCACAAACTAAATCGCATCTGTAAACCAACAGTTTTGACTGTTTAACCTCAGTTTGCAAGCAGGGTTAATTGGAGACATCTATTTCCCTTCCTTCATCAGCTTCAATAAGATAAAAAATGAATCGACCTGTAGTACCCCAGAACGATAGTGCTTAAGAACCACGTCCAAAATCGCTCGCTAAAGAAAAATGGTGCCCACCGTGGGGCCTTTCAAACAAAGGAATCTTGTCTCTCTTATCTCTCTGGTTGAAACCTTCTCTTAGGACGAGTCCTTGGGTTCACAAGGTATCACCGAATGACGATTCCATCGGGGAATGTCATTATTGCTAGGATCGGCCCTCACTAGGATCTTAGGTCAAAACCTTTAAGTTGGGAAGGTACCACAGAATGGCGACTCCGCCGGGGAGCCATTTTCTATTAGGATCATAGGATTCATAGCTCTTAAAAAGTCTAGGACATTAGGACAAATATATATACTGCTTTTCCTAATTGATATCTGTGTTTATTTTTATGCTAATGGGAATGCGTGTGATGCCGCATGTGGAAAGATTGAGTATACACCTAGGAAAAACCTCTTTCAATAGTGCGGAAGCTATCGAAAATAGTTGTCACGCGATACTACCCTCTTCTGAGATTCTTCAAAATACATCACCTAGCACGGTTCCCGGCCCGCTGATGTTATCTCGACAAGAATCAATGATTTTGAGAGACAGGTACAAAAATCACTAGTATAAACCTTTGGGATGGGTAGAGCCTTGACTTCATGCCACCGACCCTTTGACCCCATGTTTTTTCTATGTTTTTGTGTGCTGCATTTATGCATTCATTTTAAAAACATTAAACAAAGAAAATCTTCTCTTCTAGTCCCTCTTTTTCAAATTAAACTAAGACAATGATTGCAAATGTCAGAGAGAAAAAGATTGCGCTCATGGATTTTGGTAGAAGAAGAACTCACAAGTATACCTTCAAGGTTCCAAAACTAGAGGATTTGAGAGGATTAACAAGGATGATCACTAACCCAGATGCTTTCAGAGCCAAGTACGCATGTCTGCTACCTCTGTTAAGGGTCCATGTAATTGAAGGAACCCTGGAGGCACTCATTCAATTTTACGATCCGGTCTATCACTGTTTCACATTCCCGGATTACCAGCTCGCATAAGCGCTGGAGGAGTATACTCACCTGATTGATCTACCCATTACTGATCAAGCTCCCTTTTCTGGACTGGAAGAAATTCCAAAGGATCAGACCATTGCAAGAGCAATCTATTTGGACGAGTCAGAAGTCAGGACTCACATGACCACTAAGGATGGAATCCCAGGTTTACCAGCCAAGTGTCTAGTAAAGAAGGCTCTGTACTTTGCTAGTATAGGGAACGTGACTGCTTTTGAAAGCATCTTTGTTTTACTCACCTACGGGTTATTTCTGTTTCTCAACATTGATAACTTTGTCGATATCAACGCCATTAAGGTTTTTCTCATTGGAAACGCCGTACCAACCTTGCTCGCAGATGCGTATCATTCTATACACTTGGGGAATTTGTACAGCAGAGGGGTGATCATGTGCTGTGTACCCCTGCTATATAAATGGTTTATTTCCCATTTGCCTAAGTCTGCCGCTTTTTGGGATCATAAGAGTGCCTTACGTTGGTCGCATAAAATCATGTCTCCTACCAACTCTGACATAGATTGGTACAATAGGATTTATGACGGGATCAGGATCATTGATCGTTGTGGAAACTTCCCCAACGTACCCCTTATAGGAACTAAAGGGGGATCAACTACCATCCAGTTTTAGTTCGTCGTCAATTTGGATACCCGATGAGGCATGTCCCGCGAAATGTGTAACACCCTTCTACCCCACAAACAATTTTAGGAAAACACTTAATATTATCAGAGTAAAATTAGCAAGAAATTCATATTATCAGAGTAACATCAATGAGAAAGGTGCCACATATATTCAAACATCATTCACATTCGTTGTCCTGTCTCGTAACACGGGTTACACATTCTTAATAATAAAATCAACAACTATGCAGCGGAAATCAAATTTTTATGTCATTTCAATAAAATACTTCATTTCTAAATGTATCCAAATCAAATCATCACCAACAATGTAAAACTTCAACATAAAACAAAAGAACGCGAGGTTCACAACAAATCCCAACTTGATGTTACATGACACAGAGCAGGACACCTCTAAACTAAATAGCGATAAAGACACACTTCAAGGATACATCCTCCATCGTCGCGAATCTACTCTTGGTTATCTGCAAGTTACCCACATAAGAGGCAACATTTCCAAGCAGGCAGGGTGAGAAATCACAATTCATTATAGTAATATAAGTACATGGAAAATGAACAGGAAGGCAATATCAACATCATAGCATAGCCAACAACAACATCATAGAATAATCAACAATAACATCACGATATAATCAACAACAACATCATGATATAACCAACATTAACATCATAGTATAATCGACAACAACATCATGATATAATCAACATCAACATCATGGTATAATCAACAACAACATCATGATATAATCAACAACAACAACATCATGATATAATCAACAACAACAACATCATGATATAATCTACAACAACGTCATAATATAATCAATAACAACATCATGATATCCACAATAAAACATACATATTATTCGACAATCAACTCATACACATGCAATGCCACTTAGAATGAAATGCAACTTCATCGGAAACATGCATGTGGTACCAATTCAACGTGCGATGGACACTGGCCATCAACCCTCCAAATGGAGCACAACATAATCAACGTATCACTCCAATCCGCACAATGGGATTGAAGCTACCAATGGACCGAAGCCCCAACATAAAAATGCTATGAAATGCAGTGATGTTAATTCTCCTCAATTCATCAAATATCAACGTGTGCATCATTCATTTCATATTCAATAATTAATCATCATCCATCATGTTTTATCATCCATACAACAGCAAAACAACAAGACAACAACAATCAGCAAGAGAAAACATTAAAACAGCGAAAACGGCTAAAACAGTTGTCTGACACGGCCGCCCGTGTCCTGTGACACGGTCCGTGTCAGAAAGCCTGCACAAACAATCCAAACCAGAAAAATTATAGCAGAAGCAGAGGCCTGACACGGCCGCCCGTGTCCCGTGACACGGCCCGTGTCAGAAGCTCTGTAACAAAATTTTATTTTTCCTCCAACCAGCAAGCTGACACGGGTGCCCGTGTTGTGTGACACGGCCCGTGTCAGAGTACGACAAAACCCCATTTTTCAAAAAATCATTTTTCTGCTGCGTTTTCGACTCAGAATACCCCAAAATTCAGTTTTGTCCAATACAAAATTTGATCAAAAGACTCACACAATGCACATACATCAAATACACCAATTTGTTTCACTCATTCACATCACAACACTCACTCCTAACACAATCTATATCATTAAACACCACCTTGATTTAAGAATTCCACCAAACCTAATCTATTCATAAACCAATTCCTATAAAATTATAATAAACCGTGAAAACTCCCCATACCTTAGAGTAATCCGAAGCTTTATCCTTCTTTCTCCTAGATTCTCCTAGCAATCCTTCAAAACCCTTGTTTTCCTCCTTCTCTTCTCTTCTTCAGCGTTCTTCACAAAATACGATCAGTTAGAAAATTGATCGATCTTTCTTCTTTAGTTACATTATCCCAGTTTATGAACTTCCAACTCTACCCTTACTCCTTTTCCTTTATGACCATCCTGCCCTTTTCTTAATATTTTTAAATAATAAATAATAATCTAAATAATACATGATTATTCACTCTATTAAAATTATTTTAAAATACTCTTTTAATCCATAATTCTCCAAATTACCAAAAACCTCTTAATTCCCTCTAAATTAATCAAATAAATAAATAAATGATTAATTTAGATTTTCGGGGTGTTACAACTTTCCCCTACTTTAAGAATTTTCGTCCTCGAAAATTTACTCGATGCAGACCACTCCAGATACGTTATCACCTCCGACTAATCAACTCTCATGCCGCGTGTGGCAACACCACGAATAATGCAATACAACAATACACCTTATCAATGCCAACGACAACAAGATGAAATACTCACGCGATGTACTCGACGACCAACTCAAAACACCGAGAATAATCAGGTTAGGAACATACAGGTTCACTATGAACCAGAATACAACACAATTGTTACCATCGCCATAGGCAACCCTCCCCTAACTCCCCATCATAGGAATTAGCTACTCGCACTCGAACCATCACCATAGGTAACGAGGCAACAACAAAGGTAAGAACACAAAGGCCCAAAGCACAATTTCAACGTAACTAACTACCGACATCGTTGATACTCACATAAGAATTAACTGCGCTACCCACGTTTTCGCTGGGCACTCTGAGTACTCGCAACTATCTGATCTACCAAGTTTACATCGACTTCTGACCATCAAAGTAGACATAAGAAAAGACCTTTCAACTTAACTCATCGAAAATTCCATCCAAACAAACATTCTATACTCTTGTGATTACTGAATACTTCGAACGTAGATCCGTAAACAATACCTCCTAATATCCAACACAACTACAACTGCAGCCAATTCCAAATCTTGAATAGGATAGATACTTTCAAGAATTCCTAATTATCGTCAACATAAGCTACAACTTTGCCACCTTGTATTAACCCATCATCAAAATTCATCTCAACGCATAACAACCTCACCACAACATAAGGATACATGTGTCCAATTAATCTCAACAAGAAAAAAAAATCATTTTCCAAACAGAGCTTAACACCCAATAGCCATATATTTAGCCTCAATAACTTACACTTAACATGGCACATTAACCAAACCTATCAAACATACTAATTCCTCAAGTCCTACTCATACTAGCACAATTCTCCAAAATTCTTCATCCGAATTAACACAACCACTCAACTTCATCTTTACAAATCATAATTCACACTTTGCTAACTCAGCATATAGCTTCACTTCTTTCAATACTTGCAATGCAACTCTCAAATACTCTACGTGTTCTTCTTCTGATTTTATAAACCGTCAGAATATTCACAACGAACACCAGTTATAACTCATCCAAACAAGTACGGAAAATACCATTCATATTACCATATATACACTTTAAGGCATACCAGCCACTACCCTTCTCGATCCGACATCCTTGGTCAAATCATACTCTTACATTACCATTTACTTCCTACTTGGTTTATCTCTACAGTTTTTCAAGTTTCATGTCAGTCGAATTCTCGATCCACCACAAACCAAAACCCAAGTTATCTAGAACACACTGTGAGCTTCCAAACTACTCACTGATCAACTCGCAACCTCATACTAACATCCTCAAGTCCGCCTCATTTCCCTATATTGGAATCCGCATCGACAACTCAAACAATTCATAAGCACTTGGCTCAACCCCAAACAATTCACTGTGCATACTATTCTAGTTGGCAAGACACGTCTACTCCATCCAACATGATTCCGTCGACTATCAACAAGAGATTAAGGGTGATCAGTTCCTCAATTTGTCAATAGACAGCCGGCAACCATAATGGTGGCATAAATCGTCATTACCTAACTACAATAGCGTCCTTTACCTTTTTCTTAAAGTTATCTAAGCATACTGCTCCACCATCTCTTTAAGGCTTACAAACGTTTTTCTTAATTTTATTATTTTCCATCTCGTCAATGATACGAAAAGTCCAAAATCCAGTACATATGCTCCTATACAAGTTAGTTGCTCCACACAATCATTAAATATCCTTCTAATACCGGAAACGTTACCACATCACGTACAATCCAAATCGACCCACTTCAGTCGAAACATTTATCTAAGTTCAAACTTTTGACGACCCTAACCAATCCTTCATCTTTCTTTTTTTTTTAATCTCACAAATTCGATGATCTGTATAGTTTCACACTTGATCATCATTCCAATCACAATCTCAACAATACCATCTCATCATCTGGTTGGTGATATAACTTCCAAAAATTCCCGACTCGTGCCGACACATCTCGCCAACAACACACAATCCACTTTACTATTTAACATTCCTCAAGTATTTCTATACTTTAATCATTCTCAACTATCATACACCGCACTTCCATGTGCTTCTCTGATATTCTTCTGTTTATTACTAAACATTTCATACTTGACTTCATCTTACTATTTCCAGCAAGAATTGTCCAACTTCAAACACGATTATCTTCTTTAATACAGACCTCCTAGACACAAAATTATATTCCAAAATGAAGGGAATTTCATGTAGATTCTAGAACTTCAAGAATCGCTCAAATCTGAATTACGAGTAAAAAGTTATTGTCTTTGCAATGGAACTGGTCAAGAAATCCCGTATACAAACTTCCACCAAACAAAATCAGCATCAGACCCAACTATCCAAACGCGTCTTTCTCTCTGCTCAAAAACATGCCGAAGACAAAATTTATATGCAAACTGTAGGGAATTTCGTAAACTTTCCGAAAAGTCCAGAATCGTTTTCATCGGAGTTACGAGTAGAAGGTTATGCCTCTTTTACTAAAGGTTGTTCCATAAATGTGGAAATAAAAACCGAAATTGGTGAACATGAGTTCTACCTCTTTCTCTTGCTTCCAAACTCTTCCAACTATCCTTGCTCTTCACCTAACTCTGAAAATAATCCGGCTTCACTCCAGATATACTCCACTTGCACATCACTATTCATCACATTGCCCTATCTTCTCCGAGAAGCAAACATCAATCATACTGACTCGTCTTCCTTCAATTGTCTCAACTGGGCCGACCGATAAAATCATGAGTCCATACTCTCGTCGATTCGCAGCAACATAGTTCTGACAACACTTGCACAAAATCAAATCAACTCCAACCACACTTGTACTCTTACCCTTAATATCACCTTGAGTTCAATCCTCACACCAGAAACATCTCCGGGAAGCAAACTCCTCCCCCACTTGTTTCAAACCAACACCGGGAGCCAACGGTTAGAAAACAAACAAGTACCGACAGTGTTCCACACACTTGTCGCATACCAAGGGATAAATGACATTAGACAACTTGGCCGGACAGACCTACCTGCTCTGATACCACTAATGTAACACCCTTCTACCCCACAAACAATTTCAGGAAAACACTTAATATTATCAGAGTAAAATTAGCAAGAAATTAATATTATCAGAGTAACATCAATGAGAAAGGTGCCACATATATTCAAACATCATTCACATTCGTTGTCCTGTCCGGTAACACGGGTTACACATTCTTAATAATAAAATCAACAACTACGCAGCGGAAATTAAATTTTTATGTCATTTCAATAAAATACTTCATTTCTAAATGTATCCAAATCAAATCATCACCAACAATGTAAAACTTCAACATAAAACAAAAGAACGCGAGGTTCACAACAAATCCCAACCCGATGTTACATGACTTAGAGCAGGACACCTCTAAACTAAATAGCGATAAAGACACACTTTAAGGCTACATCCTCCATCGTCGCGAATCTACTCTTGGTTATCTGCAAGTTACCCACATAAGAGGCAACATTTCCAAGCAGGCAGGGTAAGAAATCACAATTCATTATAGTAATATAAGTACATGGAAAATGAACAGGAAGGCAATATCAACATCATAGCATAGCCAACAACAACATCATAGAATAATCAACAACAACATCACGATATAATCAACAACAACATCATGATATAACCAACATTAACATCATAGTATAATCGACAACAACATCATGATATAATCAACATCAACATCATGGTATAATCAACAACAACATCATGATATAATCAACAACAACAACATCATGATATAATCAACAACAACAACATCATGATATAATCTACAACAACGTCATAATATAATCAATAACAACATCATGATATCCACAATAAAACATACATATTATTCGACAATCAACTCATACACATGCAATGCCACTTAGAATGAAATGCAACTTCATCGGAAACATGCATGTGGTACCAATTCAACGTGCGGTGGACACTGGCCATCAACCCTCCAAATGGAGCACAACATAATCAACGTATCACTCCAATCCGCACAATGGGATTGAAGCTACCAATGGACCGAAGCCCCAACATAAAAATGCTATGAAATGCAATGATGTTAATTCTCCTCAATTCATCAAATATCAACGTGTGCATCATTCATTTCATATTCAATAATTAATCATCATCCATCATGTTTTATCATCCATACAACAGCAAAACAACAAGACAACAATAATCAGCAAGAGAAAACATTAAAACAGCGAAAACGGCTAAAACAGTTGTCTGACACGGCCGCCCGTGTCCTGTGACACGGTCCGTGTCAGAAAGCCTGCACAAACAATCCAAACCAGAAAAATTATAGCAGAAGCAGAGGCCTGACACGGCCGCCCGTGTCCCATGACACGGCCCGTGTCAGAAGCTCTGTAACAAAATTTTATTTTTCCTCCAACCAGCAAGCTGACACGGGTGCCCGTGTTGTGTGACACGGCCCGTGTCAGAGTACGACAAAACCCCATTTTTCAAAAAATCATTTTTCTGCTGCGTTTTTTACTCAGAATACCCTAAAATTCAGTTTTGTCCAATACAAAATTTGATCAAAAGACTCACACAATGCACATACATCAAATACACCAATTTGTTTCACTCATTCACATCACAACACTCACTCCTAACACAATCTATATCATTAAACACCACCTTGATTTAAGAATTCCACAAAACCTAATCTATTCATAAACCAATTCCTATAAAATTATAATAAACCGTGAAAACTCCCCATACCTTAGAGTAATCCGAAGCTTTATCCTTCTTTCTCCTAGATTCTCCTAGCAATCCTTCAAAACCCTTGTTTTCCTCCTCCTCTTCTCTTCTTCAGCGTTCTTCACAAAATACGATCAGTTAGAAAATTGATCGATCTTTCTTCTTTAGTTACATTATCCCAGTTTATGAACTTCCAACTCTACCCTTACTCCTTTTCCTTTATGACCATCCTTCCCTTTTCTTAATATTTTTAAATAATAAATAATAATCTAAATAATACATGATTATTCACTCTATTAAAATTATTTAAAAATACTCTTTTAATCCATAATTCTCCAAATTACCAAAAACCTCTTAATTCCCTCTAAATTAATCAAATAAATAAATAAATGATTAATTTAGATTTTCGGGGTGTTACAACTCTCCGCTACTTTAAGAATTTTCGTCCTCGAAAATTTACTCGATGCAGACCACTCCAGATACGTTATCACCTCCGACTAATCAACTCTTATGCCGCGTGTGGCAACACCACGAATAATGCAATACAACAATACACCTTATCAATGCCAACGACAACAAGATGAAATACTCACGCGATGTACTCGACGACCAACTCAAAACACCGAGAATAATCAGGTTAGGAACATACAGGTTCACTATGAACCAGAATACAACACAATTGTTACCATCGCCATAGGCAACCCTCCCCTAACTGCCCATCATAGGAATTAGCTACTCGCACTCGAACCATCACCATAGGTAACGAGGCAACAACAAAGGTAAGAACAAAAAGGCCCAAAGCACAATTTCAACGTAACCAACTACCGACATCGTTGATACTCACATAAGAATCAACTGCGCTACCCACGTTTTTGCTGGGCACTCTGAGTACTCGCAACTATCTGATCTACCAAGTTTACATCGACTTCTGACCATCAAAGTAGACATAAGAAAAGACCTTTCAACTTAACTCATCGGAAATTCCATCCAAACAAACATTCTATACTCTTGTGATTACTGAATACTTCGAACGTAGATCCGTAAACAATACCTCCGAATATCCAACACAACTACAACTGCAGCCAATTCCAAATCTTGAATAGGATAGATACTTTCAAGAATTCCTAATTATCGTCAACATAAGCTACAACTTTGCCACCTTGTATTAACCCATCATCAAAATTCATCTCAACGCATAACAACCTCACCACAGCATAAGGATACATGTGTCCAATTAATCTCAACAAGAAAAAAAAATCATTTTCCAAACAGAGCTTAACACCCAATGGCCATATATTTAGCCTCAATAACTTACACTTAACATGGCACATTAACCAAACCTATCAAACAAACTAATTCCTCAAGTCCTACTCATACTAGCACAATTCTCCAAAATTCTTCATCCGAATTAACACAACCATTCAACTTCATCTTTACAAATCATAATTCACACTTTGCTAACTCAACATATAGCTTCACTTCTTTCAATACTTGCAACGCAACTCTCAAATACTCTACGTGTTCTTCTTCTGATTTTATAAACCGTCAGAATATTCACAACGAACACCAGTTATAACTCATCCAAACAAGTACGGAAAATACCATTCATATTACCATATATACACTTTAAGGCATACCAGCCACTACCCTTCTCGATCCGACATCCTTGGTCAAATCATACTCTTACATTACCATTTACTTCCTACTTGGTTTATCTCTACAGTTTTTCAAGTTTCATGTCAGTCGAATTCTCGATCCACCACAAACCAAAACCCAAGTTATCCAGAATACACTGTGAGCTTCCAAACTACTCACTGATCAACTCGCAACCTCATACTAACATCCTCAAGTCCGCCTCATTTCCCTATATTGGAATCCGCATCGACAACTCAAACAATTCATAAGCACTTGGCTCAACCCCGAACAATTCACTGTGCATACTATTCTAGTTGGCAAGACACGTCTACTCCATCCAACATGATTCCGTCGACTATCAACAAGAGATTAAGGGTGATCAGTTCCTCAATTTGTCAATAGACAGCCGGCAACCATAATGGTGGCATAAATCGTCATTACCTAACTACAATAGCGTCCTTTACCTTTTTCTTAAAGTTATCTAAGCATACTGCTCCACCATCTCTTTAAGGCTTACAAACGTTTTTCTTAATTTTATTATTTTCCATCTCGTCAATGATACGAAAAGTCCAAAATCCAGTACATATTCTCCTATACAAGTTATTTGCACCACACAATCATTAAATATCCTTCTAATACCGGAAACGTTACCACATCACGTACAATCCAAATCGACCCACTTCAGTCGAAACATTTATCTAAGTTCAAACTTTTGACGACCCTAACCAATCCTTCATCTTTCTTTTTTTTTTAATCTCACAAATTCGATGATCTGTATAGTTTCACACTTGATCATCATTCCAATCCCAATCTCAACAATACCATCTCATCATCTGGTTGGTGATATAACTTCCAAAAATTCCCGACTCGTGCCGACACAGCTCGCCAACAACACACAATCCACTTTACTATTTAACATTCCTCAAGTATTTCTATACTTTAATCATTCTCAACTATCATACACCGCACTTCCATGTGCTTCTCTGATATTCTTCTGTTTATTACTAAACATTTCATACTTGACTTCATCTTACTATTTCCAGCAAGAATTGTCCAACTTCAAACACTATTATCTTCTTTAATACAGACCTCCCAGACACAAAATTATATTCCAAAATGAAGGGAATTTCATGTAGATTCTAGAACTTCAAGAATCGCTCAAATCTGAATTACGAGTAAAAAGTTATCGTCTTTGCAATGGAACTGGTCAAGAAATCCCGTATACAAACTTCCACCAAACAAAATCAGCATCAGACCCAACTATCCAAACGCGTCTTTCTCTCTGCTCAAAAACATGCCGAAGACAAAATTTATATCCAAAATGTAGGGAATTTCGTAAACTTTCCGAAAAGTCCAGAATCGCTTTCATCGGAGTTACGAGTAGAAGGTTATGCCTCTTTTACTGAAGGTTGTTCCATAAATGTGGAAATAAAAACCGAAATTGGTGAACATGAGTTCTACCTCTTTCTCTTGCTTCCAAACTCTTCCAACTATCCTTGCTCTTCACCTAACTCTGAAAATAATCCGGCTTCACTCCAGATATACTCCACTTGCACATCACTATTCATCACATTGCCCTATCTTCTCCGAGAAGTAAACATCAATCATACTGACTCGTCTTCCTTCAATTGTCTCAACTGGGCCGACCGATAAAATCATGAGTCCATACTCTCGTCGATTCGCAGCAACACAGTTCTGACAACACTTGCACAAAATCAAATCAACTCCAACCACACTTGTACTCTTACCCTTAATATCACCTTGAGTTCAATCCTCACACCAGAAACATCTCCGGGAAGCAAACTCCTCCCCCACTTGTTTCAAACCAACACCGGGAGCCAACGGTTAGAAAACAAACAAGTACCGACAGTGTTCCACACACTTGTCGCATACCAAGGGATAAATGACATTAGACAACTTGGCCGGACAGACCGACCTGCTCTGATACCACTAATGTAACACCCTTCTACCCCACAAACAATTTCAGGAAAACACTTAATATTATCAGAGTAAAATTAGCAAGAAATTAATATTATCAGAGTAACATCAATGAGAAAGGTGCCACATATATTCAAACATCATTCACATTCGTTGTCCTGTCCGGTAACACGGGTTACACATTCTTAATAATAAAATCAACAACTACGCAGCGGAAATTAAATTTTTATGTCATTTCAATATAATACTTCATTTCTAAATGTATCCAAATCAAATCATCACCAACAATGTAAAACTTCAACATAAAACAAAAGAACGCGAGGTTCACAACAAATCCCAACCCGATGTTACATGACTTAGAGCAGGACACCTCTAAACTAAATAGCGATAAAGACACACTTCAAGGCTACATCCTCCATCGTCGCGAATCTACTCTTGGTTATCTGCAAGTTACCCACATAAGAAGCAACATTTCCAAGCAGGCAGGGTGAGAAATCACAATTCATTATAGTAATATAAGTACATGGAAAATGAACAGGAAGGCAATATCAACATCATAGCATACCCAACAACAACATCATAGAATAATCAACAACAACATCACGATATAATCAACAACAACATCATGATATAACCAACATTAACATCGTAGTATAATCGACAACAACATCATGATATAATCAACATCAACATCATGGTATAATCAATAACAACATCATGATATAATCAACAACAACAACATCATGATATAATCAACAACAACAACATCATGATATAATCTACAACAACGTCATAATATAATCAATAACAACATCATGATATCCACAATAAAACATACATATTATTCGACAATCAACTCATACACATGCAATGCCACTTAGAATGAAATGCAACTTCATCGGAAACATGCATGTGGTACCAATTCAACGTGCGATGGACACTGGCCATCAACCCTCCAAATGGAGCACAACATAATCAACGTATCACTCCAATCCGCACAATGGGATTGAAGCTACCAATGGACCGAAGCCCCAACATAAAAATGCTATGAAATGCAATGATGCTAATTCTCCTCAATTCATCAAATATCAACGCGTGCATCATTCATTTCATATTCAATAGTTAATCATCATCCATCATGTTTTGTCATCCATACAGCAGCAAAACAACAAGACAACAACAATCAGCAAGAGAAAACATTAAAACAACGAAAATGGCTAAAACAGTTGTCTGACACGGCCGCCCGTGTCCTGTGACACAGTCCGTGTCAGAAAGCCTGCACGAACAATCCAAACCAGAAAAATTATAGCAGAAGCAGAGGCCTGACACGGCCGCCCGTGTCCCGTGACACGGCCCGTGTCAGAAGCTCTATAACAAAATTTTATTTTTCCTCCAACCAGCAAGCTGACACGGGTGCCCGTGTTGTGTGACACGGCCCGTGTCAGAGTACGACAAAACCCCATTTTTCAAAAAATCATTTTTCTGCTGCGTTTTCGACTCAGAATACCCCAAAATTCAGTTTTGTCCAATACAAAATTTGATCAAAAGACTCACACAATGCACATACATCAAATACACCAATTTGTTTCACTCATTCACATCACAACACTCACTCCTAACACAATCTATATCATCAAACACCACCTTGATTCAAGAATTCCACAAAACCTAATCTATTCATAAACCAATTCCTATAAAATTATAATAAACCTTGAAAACTCCCCATACCTTAGAGTAATCCGAAGCTTTATCCTTCTTTCTCCAAGATTCTCCTAGCAATCCTTCAAAACCCTTGTTTTCCTCCTCCTCTTCTCTTCTTCAGCGTTCTTCACAAAATACGATCAGTTAGAAAATTGATCGATCTTTCTTCTTTAGTTACATTATCCCAGTTTATGAACTTCCAACTCTACCCTTACTCCTTTTCCTTTATGACCATCCTGCCCTTTTCTTAATATTTTTAAATAATAAATAATAATCTAAATAATACATGATTATTCACTCTATTAAAATTATTTAAAAATACTCTTTTAATCCATAATTCTCCAAATTACCAAAAACCTCTTAATTCCCTCTAAATTAATCAAATAAATAAATAAATGATTAATTTAGATTTTCGGGGTGTTACAAAATGCTCATCTGGAAGGTCTTTTCTTCAAGGAAGGAGAAAATGACAGGGCTCTAAAGATAGAAATAGTGCACGCTTGGAAACGTGTTCATAAGAAAGGATGAGAGTCTCTAGGAAAACCGGACTGTGTCTCGGTGGAGCCTTATCTCCACTGGGTACAAACTAGAGCTTTTAAGCTGAAGATGCCTTATCCTCGTCACGGAGTTCTTCCACCAAGGGAATCTGTCATGTACTTCATGACTGAAACGAAAAAACTTCAGGTTACTCTCAACAAAGTTTAACAGGAGTGGGGGTCTTGGAAGAACAAGTACCGCATTCTCAATGTAGAGTGTACCAAAATACTGCAACTACTGAAAGATAAGGATGCTCTAATTGAGATTTTAGAGCACATGCTATAGAAAATCAGGATGACCAAAGGAATTTGCTCGCTCCTTTCACTTGGCAAAGGAATGACAACCCGACAACGGCCCAAGAACCCCGGTCAAAGAAAAGGAAACTACCAGAATCAGCACCCGAGTTCTCCTCAGAGAGGACTCGGGACCCATTAGCTCAGGTTTCTATTTCCGTACCTTGTAATCTATTGTATTTCCATTTCCGCAATCTTTGAATTCAATAAAATGGGGTTTCCCCACTGTTTGATATGTGCAATCTAATTGTCGAAGTTTATTTTGATTAAACCAAAAAAACAATTAATATAATCATTGCATTCATCGTTCTCACGTAACATATTCTTCTTACCTACGAATCTCACGTTTGTGTCTCGGTTCTAGAGTCAAACTGTCTCATTCGTACAATACTCGGGCCAATCGTCAGAGAAAGATGGATGATCTCGAGGAAGAGAACAGAGAGTTGAAAGAAGAGATCGACGCTCTGAGAGAGGATATGAGAAAGCTTCGTAACGACATGCAAGCCATGGCAGAAGCACAGCTACAAAGAACTGTGATCTCAGAGATCACCTCAACGCCCATAGTGGAGAAGTATGATCCTAGGTATCAAATGCCGAAAGATCGTCCCTGGGGCATGCCTGTTAACTATATCTCGGAAGGATATGTTCTGCTGATCACTGAAGATCAGGGAATCATAGCAGAAGCCGTTGGGCCTGAAGGTTACAAACTTCGGGAAAGTGATCATGAGGACTCCTGAAGGTTACAAACTTCGAGAAATGCCAAGATTCACTGCCGTAGTAACGGTGCCACCACCTGTGGTGCACACTGTCCCGGAAGGACAAATTCCACAGATACCTTCTGGTAGAAAGGAAAATATGTTCGATAGAATGGATGAATTCCAGGAGCAATTCCTGGAAATGCAGAAGGAACTGCAAGCTATTCGCGGTCAGGATTTATTTGGAAAAGACGCCGCAGACCTTTGTTTGGTCCCCGATGTGAAGGTCCCGCACAAATTCCAAGTGCCCGATTTTGAAAAGTACAAGGGTAACTCTTGCCCTCAAAGCCATTTGGTGATGTACGCTCGGCGAATGTCAGCTCAGACAAAGAACCAGGAGCTACTAATCCACTACTTCCAAGATAGTTTAACAGGTGCCGCACTCAAATGGTACATGGGATTAAACCGCACTGAGATCAGCACTTTCAGAGATCTTGGCACTGCCTTCGTCCAACAATATAAATACAATTTGGACATGGCACCAGATAGAGATCAACTCAGATCAATGTCGCAAAAGGACAAGGAAACCTATAAGGAATACGCTCAGAGATGGCGTGAAATTGCCGCTCAAATTTGTCCACCTCTTGAGGGAAAAGAGATTACAAAGATTTTCTTAAAGACCTTGAGCTTATTTTACTACGACAGAATGGTTGCCAGTGCGCCCAGCGACTTCACCGAAATGGTCGGTATGGGAGTGCGCCTCGAGGAAGCCGTTCGAGAAGGACGTCTAGTCAAAGATACTGGGTCGACAAGCGGTACTAAAAAATACGGTAGTGCTCTCCCTAAGAAAAAAGAGCAAGATATTGGGAATATCTCTCTCAGAAAGCAAAGGCGACGGTAGCAACTAGTAGCAGCTGTAACTCCTGCTATCAACCATGTGCCTGTTTCTACGTATCAACCTCAGGTTGCTCAAAGCCAACCGCATTCGCAGCAATTTCAGCAAAGGACACAACAGCCTCTTCAGCAGGCTCGTCCTCAATACAACAACAACCGTACAATGCAGCCACCAGGATTTGATCCTATACCCATATTGTATGCAGAACTATTTCTGTTACTACTGGTCAAAGGGCACGTCCAGACCAGGGCTCCTCTTACAGTACCGGAAAATCCGCCTTTTTGGTTTAAAGTGGATCAGACTTGCCCTTACCATCAAGGAGGACCAGGGCATAACATAGAAAACTGTCTCAGTTTCAAATCTGATGTGCAAAAGCTCGTCAGGAGTGGGGTCTTGTCCTTCAAGGATACAAATCCCAATGTTCTCACAAACCCACTGCCTCAACATGAGAAAGCTGCAGTCAATTTGATAGAGGGGGAGTCTAACCACAGCTATCAAATTCACGATGTACTCTTACTAAGGGCCAACTTGGTTAAGATGCATTATAGACAAAGCGGGTACGACCATGTGCCACCTCATAATTATCACCAGTGTGATATCTGCTCTAAAAACAATCAAGGATGTTCTGTGGTGTAATCAGCTATACAGGAATAGATGGATCCAAGAGCACTGAGTTCGTGGAGTTAACATGGTTTATACGAATTCCAACATCATTCAAAACCACGACATCCGTGCAATGAATGTCAACTTGGTGGCAATGCACTCAAGGCAAAGCCAGTATCATAATCTATCGTGGCATGATTACAATTCCTGTCTGACTTGCTCGATAAACAAATAGGGATGCTCTTTTGTACAAGAGGCCCTCCAGTGTCAGATGGATCTTGGGTGGATCCAAGACTACCATGATAGGAATCATTATTAGATAAACATGATTCAGATATTTGATATTCGCTTGATGAATACCAGCTTGGTGGAGTTACATGCTAAACAGGTCTGTCTCAGGTTCCTGGTATCACATGATTATCAGAGCTGTAAAGCGGGGTGTGAAAACGATCAAGGTTGTGCCCTTGTCCAGGAAACACTTCAGCACTTGTTGAACCACTGGTGGCTTCCAATCTATATGGATGAAGACACCCAGCAAATTAGTATCACTAACGGGAATCCTACTAGATATCAAAGTCAGGATGTTCAATCGATGGAAACAGACCTAGTAAGGTTACACTGTATTCAAAGCGGACGTGGCCAGGTGCCACTACACAACTATGAGCGGTGTGGAGTTTGCTCAGTAGATAGTCAAGGATGCTTCTTTGTGCGAGCATCCCTTCAAAGTCAGTTGGACCGCAAAGAGATTTAACCATGGTCAAGCTCTGGATCAATCAACTTGATGCCAGACTATTTCGCTGATCAAATCGAGAATGTTGTCATAATCTCTGATCATAAGAGGACTAGGGATGTTTGTGCCATCATCCCTCTACTTGACGGATCGAGAGTTCCCAACCAGGAACGGATCAAAATTACTTAAGATGGTCAAAAAGATCAGAAGGTTCCCATAGTCATCTATCTACCGGGACCACTACCGTATGAATCAACTAAGGCTATCCCTTATAAATACGGTGCAACAACAATTGAGAATGGAAAGGAAATTTCATTACCCTCCGTCGTGAATATTGCAGACATCGGTCGAGTAACGCGGAGCGGTCAGATCTTCAACCGAGGAGTTGGAGAACCCAGCAAAGAAAAGGAACCTCGGACAAAAGTTCCTAATCAACCAGTCGGTCAATCCGGTGATCCCGACCTTTCAAAAAACGATGATGAGATGCTGAAGCTCATCCAGAAGAGTAAATACAACATTGTTGATCAACTGTTGCAAACTCCTTCAAAGATCTCAGTATTATCACTGTTACTTAGTTCAGAAGCGCACAGGGAAGCTCTACAGAAAGTCTTAGAGCAAGCCTTTGTGGAACAGGATGTAACAATCAGACAGTTCGATAGCATTGTCTCTAACATCACTTCCTGCAATAACTTGGGATTTAGTGATGAGGAATTACCCGAAGAGGGTCGCCGTCATAACATGGGGCTCAACATTACAGTCAACTGCCAGGATGATGCTTTAGTCGGCGTACTGGTAGACACAGGGTCAGCCCTGAATGTCATGCCGAAGTCCACTTGGATGCAATTATCATTCAAAGGACCTCCGATGAGAACCAGCGAGGTCATCATCAAAGCATTTGACGGATCCAGAAAAATGGTTATCGGCGAAGTCGACCTTCCCATAACTATCGGTCCTCACACTTTCCAAGTCACTTTCCAGGTCATGGACATCCGGGTAACATACAATTGTTTATTAGGAAGACCTTGGATACATTAGGCTGGGGCGGTCACTTCGACCCTCCACCAAAAGCTAAAGTTCGTCACAGTCTATGGAGAACATGCCTTGCTCGTGAGTAACTTATCGTCATCCACTTGTGTAGAACCGAAGGGGGTAATCGGAACCCAGTTCCAAACGCTTTCGCTACACAATGACAATCAATCCAAAGGGGGAACTTCGATTTCCTCGTACAAAGATGCTATCAAAGCGGTCGAGAGTACCAATACAATAGGAGGGGGCAGCTTGTCACTCCTACTGACAATAAGAAAAAGAAAGGTATTGGCTTTTCCTTAACCTGTACTCAGGCAGCTACGAACAATGAAAGTTTTTATCCCATTCAGAACTTCTTCCACAGTGGAGGTTTCCTTCAACCAGTGACTCAAGAAGTGCATACCATCAATAAAGGTGATTCCTCCGATACAAAGGAAGAATGGAAGTCCTATCTCAACGAGGACGGTTATATGTCTCAAGACAAAACGCAGACCCTCTTCTGCTTTCCTGCACAGAGCCCGAGATTTATACCCCGGTCAGACGTCAAAATGATATACAGAGATTGTGATCCGGAAGGATGTCGTGCTCCCCCAAACTCATTAGAGGAGGACACTCTGATGAAAGACAACTTTGACCACGACTACTATGGCCCGAAGGATGGCCTGCCAATGTGGCAGCCTTACCCAGGAGACTTGAGGCAAGAGAGTCAGTCGAACGATGCATATCAGCTCAGCATCATTGAAAAGAATACATGCGTCCCCACCATGTCATGGGATTAACACCCAGGTTATCCTGAAAATACCCAGCACGACAATGAATTCGCAATGTTTGCAGGATTAGAGTTCATCAACTATCCTTTTCCCGAGGTCAATGTCACAGAGAGAGATGACTCCTCCAGTTCCAAAGAAGTGTGGGACACCTTGGGACAACCGAGTGGAAAATACGACTTCAAGGTCAAATACACCGCTCCTGAAAGCTCTAGTATCAGGCTCGAAGACATCCAACCAGCTGGATGGGGAGATACAGCTGAGAGTACAAATACTACACAAAATACAGCTGAGGAATCCTCCTACGACAACTCTGCCTGGGAGACAGATTCCAATGATCCAGCTCCACCAAAAATCAGCGTCATTTCTAAGGACAAGCCAAGAAAAAAGGTTCCAAACTTTGTGATTCACCGAGGAGTTCGCCGCCAATGGGTTGCTGTCAATGTCCCGAAGGTCGTCCATAAGTCTAAGTAATTGCCATCTTTACTTTAACCTTTCACCTTGCCCAGGTGAAACAGATGTTTTGATAGGGCTCACTTTCTGTAAATGTCCCTCTTCGCTTTGCCCAAAGCGACAGAGTTTTGTTTTATAGGGCTGTAGTTTCACGAATCGACTGATCATAAATAAAATAACGTCGTTCTGTAATTTCCGCATTTATTGCTGTTTTCTCTTTTTGCTTTTTCTAGAAAATGGTAATCCTAAAAAACAACAAAAATAAATAAAAATGAGCATTGTTCTAAAAAAAAACACTGCACACACTCTTGCATTCTCAATCTCTTCTAAACACCAATCATCACGTCATGCAGATTGCTTATTTTAAACCTCGTTGAAACATACGATCCAATGCATTCTCCCAACTTTGAGTTCCCGGTATTTGAGGCTGAAGAAGAAAATGACGACAAAATTCTAGAGGAGATCTCCCGACTACTCAGACAAGAGGAAAAGTCCATTGAGCCTCACAAAGAGTTGCTGGAAACAGTCAACTTAGGATCGGAAGAAGAGAGAAAAGAAGTCAAGATTGGGGCACTGCTCAGTCCAACCGTCAAGGGAAGTTTGACAAAGCTTGTCAAAGAGTTTCCTGATGTATTCGCTTGGTCCTATCAGGATATGTCAGGGTTGGATACCAGCATCGTGGAACATCATCTGCCGTTGAGATCAGAATGTCCGTCGGTAAAACAAAGGTTGAGACGGACTCATCCAGGCATGGCCGTCAAAATCAAAGAGGAAGTACAGAAACAGATCAACGCGGGTTTCCTCGCCACGTCAGAATATCCTCAATGGCTAGCCAACATAGTGCCAATTCTGAAAAAGGACGGAAAGGTCAGGATGTGTGTGGACTACAGAGATCTGAACAAGGCAAGTCCAAATGACTACTTTCCCTTTCCACACATAGACATGCTGGTAGACAGTACAACAAAGTTCAAAGTTTTCTCCTTCATGGATGGATTCTCGGGCTATAATCAGCATGTTCGGTGTTAGTTCGGGTAAACTTTTAGGGTTCATCGTCAGCCAGAAAGGAATTGAGGTTGATCCTGACAAGGTCAAGGCCATTCAAGAAATGCCTTCTCCAAATACTGAAAAACAAGTCATAGGATTCCTGGGACGCTTGAACTACATTTTCAGATTTATATTCCTCATGACCGCGACATGCGCGCCGATTTTCAAATTACTCCAAAAGAATCAGGACTGCATTTGGACAGAAGATTGCCAAACCGCCTTCGACAGTATCAAGGAATACCTGTCGAACCCACTGATTCTATCACCTCCAGTGGAAGGAAGACCACTGATCATCTCCTAACAGTCTTGGAAGACTCCATGGGTTGTGTACTTGGCCAACAGGACGAAACAAAAAGAAAAGAGTCTATCATTTACTATTTAAGCAAGAAATTCACCGACTGTGAAACTCGGTACACTATGCTTGAGAAAACTTGCTGTGCTTTGGCTTGGGCAGCCAAACGTCTTCGCCAGTATATGATTCGTCACACTACTTGGTTGATCTCAGAAATGGATCCAATCAAGTATGTCTTCAAAAAACCTGATCTCACGGGAAGGATTGCCCGTTAACAGATGTTGCTATCGGAATACGACATTGAGTACCACGCTCAGAAAGCCGTTAAAGGAAGTGTTTTAGCCGATCATTTGGCTCATCAACCGACTGACGATCAGGAATCAGTCGGATTTGACTTCCCAGACGAAGATGTCATGTACTTGAAAATGAAAGACTGTGATGAACCGCTACCCAGTGAAGGGCCAGAATCAGGTTCCCAATGGGGACTAATCTTTGAAGGAGCTGTCAATTATTACGGAAACGGAATTGGGGCAATCATCATAACACCTCAGGGTACCCACATTCCTTTCACCGCCAGACTTATATTCAAGTGTACAAACAACGAGGCTGAATACGAAGCTTGTATCATGGGTCTCGAAGAAGCGATCGACTTAAGGATCAAAAACTTGGATGTATATGGCGACTCAACCCTGGTTATCAATCAGATCAAAGGAGATTGGAACACATACCAATCAGGATTGATTCCTTACAAAGATTATGCAAGAAGGTTGTTACCCTTCTTCGAAAGAGTCGAGTTACATCATATTCCTCGTGAAGAGAATCACATGGTTGATGCATTAGCCACTCTCTCTTCCATGATTAGTGTAGGTCAATGGAACGACTTCTCTAATATTGACATAATGTGCCTTGAACGGCCCGCTTACATTTTCACGATCGAAGCAGTCATAGACGATAAACCTTGGTACCACGATATCAAATGCTTCCTTCAGAAACAAGAGTATCCGCCTGGGGCATCCAGAAAGGACAGAAAAACCCTCAGAAGGCTAGCAGGCAGCTTTTTCCTGAGCGGTGATACACTCTATAAGAGAAACTTCGACATGGTCTTGCTCTGATGCGTAGACAGACCAGAAGCAAACATGCTGATAAAAGAAATTCATGAGGGATCCTTTGGAACTCATGCCAACGGACACACAATGGCGAGAAAAATTCTAAGAGCAGGGTACTATTGGTTGACAATGGAATCTGACTGCTACAAGTACATGAGGAGGTGTCACAAGTGTCAGATATACTCCGATAAAATCCATGTACCGCCAACGCATCTCAAAGTTCTCTCTTCCCCATGGCCTTTTTCCATATGGGGAATCGACTTGATTGGCATAATTGAGCCCAAGGCTTCTATCGGACATCGGTTCATCCTGGTAGCCATTGATTACTTCACTAAGTGGGTCGAAGCAGCATCATACGCCAATGTAACCCGACAAGTGGTGGTCGGATTTATCAAAAACAACCTCATCTGCCGCTATGGTGTTCTGAGCCAGATCATTACAGATAATGGATCTAACTTGAACAATAAGATGATGAAAGAATTGTACGCTGAGTTCAAGATCGAACACCATAATTCATCTCCCTACCGACCCAAGATGAATGGAGCGGTAGAAGCGGCTAACAAGAACATAAAAAAGATCATTCAAAAGATGGTTGTAATCTACAAAGACATGCATGAAATGCTGCCCTTTGCTCTTCACAGTTATCGCACATTTGTCTGCACTTCAACAGGGGCAACCCCTTTCTCTCTAGTATATGTCATGGAGGCAATGCTTCCCATAGAAGTAGAGATCCCATCAATCCGGGTATTGATGAAAGCTAAGCTAATAGAAGCTGAATGGTGTCAAAGTCGACACTATGCCACGGTCAGTTGTATGAACAAAGAATGAAGAAGGCGTTTGACAAAAAGGTCCGACCTCGCGTCTTCAGAAAAGGAGACCTCGTGCTCAAGAAAATACAATCATTTCTCACGGATTCTCGGGGCAAGTGGGCTCCGAATTATGACGGCCCCTATGTGGTCAAGAAAGCTTTCTCAGGCGGCGCCTTGAGACTCGCAACCATGGACGGAGAGAAATTTGCCTACCCCACAAATGTTGATGTAGTCAAGAAATACTTCGCCTAAATAAAAAAAAACGTCTCGGTGGATTGAAAACCCAAAAGGGCGGTCCAGACAAAAATTAGAGACATGATCAAAAATAATCCCGGTGGATTGAAAACCTCAAAGTACAATCCAGGCAAAAATTAGGGATAATGGCAAGTAACTATGTTCGACAAAGGGGCAAGTTCCTCGGCGGCAGTTACATCATCCGTCAGGAAAACTCCGATCAAGGTCATCTTCGACAGAAGCTCAAGATGGCCAGAATTCAAAGTTGGTAGAAGGATAGTGGTCGTTATGTTTCGATGTAGCCCTTTTCCCTGTAAATTACCATTTTCTAACTTTGTATATACTCTTTGGAATCACGCGTTTGGATGATTTCCATCCTATCAATAAAATTTGAGCCCCTGTGCTTTTGTTGGCAATTCTTATTTGTTTTAGCTTTACAGAACGACATTTAACATGATTAATGATTCTTGAAATAAAACAAAAATGAATTTACTTGTTAAACTTTTTCTGCTTTTAAAATAAAGATGGCAATTTCTTTTGACTGTTGAACATCAGAAGAACATCGGTCGTTTCTCCAGAAGTAAGCGAACCACAATGTGCAGAATCAAAGTACTCCTTCTAAACCAGGACGCCTGAATGAAGGATTAGTTGTGTCAGAAACCATGTTTCATCTGACATACCCCGACAGAGTTCTTACCTCCTAAGCCCGACCAACATAGCTCCCCGTAGGGACTATCTCACCTAAGCAAGGCAGAATTGCTATCTTGAACCAAGGATACCTTTTCATCTCCCACTGTGGCCGAGTATCCAGTCGTGCTCATTCATTAAGTCTGTATGTCGTGTCAGTTTTGTCAGCATATACATACATACATCATGCATTATTATTTTACATGCATATTCATATCACTATCACTCCGGTCGATCTTGTCCCCCTAGTGGTAAAGTCTTCTTGTCAATCGAGTTGTCAGTTCTTCCCTCGTCAAGAAGTGACACATCTGAGCAATTTCTCTTCCAGTTTATTTCTGGATTGAAACCGGTTCTTGACCACTTTGATAACTTTAACCTCTGAAAAGCTAGAGAACCTTCAACAACGTCACTCTTCGCCATTGAAGATGATGTCTTCGCTTTCCCGGATTAAGGAAAATCCCCCAGAGAAAGCTTCACAACTAAAGACTCTCAGCAACACATTGGTTCTTCTCTCCAGAAAGTCAATGTTAATGAAGTCATCGGCACCTCAAAATTGGGGTACATCATATGGCATTTCTCTGAGAAGATCTCTAGAAAAGTATGATGTAATATCCCCAAACAGAAGCAGTCTCTCAAGAGACTCGTTTTCCCCAGTAGAGTCAACAAATGGCGTCTCCAACAGAGAAGTTTGTACACCTCTACAATTCAGACCTGGGTTCCCTAGCAATGTCTGACATCAAAACTTTTTCCCATCAAATGGCATCTCCCCAGGAAAATTCGGCGAGAAGTTTGAGGAGAACCGCTACAAATAGCGTCCCTTGTCAATAAAGTTTATTGACAAAAGAAACCGAGACCAGTTCCTTGGTAGGAAACCAAGAACGAGGGGAAGTTTATTTCAGAAACCGAGACCAGATCCTTGGTAGGAAACCATGATCGAGGGGAAGTTTAAATAAAAAACTAAGACCAGATCCTTGGTGTTAGTTCTTTAATTTTAAGGGTTGGCATTAATTTTGTAAAACAAATAATAACAACAATATGTTAGATAGGATATTTTATCTTGCTAAAGAAGAACATGTTGAGCAAGAAGTCCTAGTGTGCAATGGAACATGTTGAGCTGAAGTGGTTTCAACATCTGGAACAACATGTCGTATTAAGATGTCCCATGCAGGACCATTCGAAATCGCGCCAGAACTGAAGTGAATTAAAGATTATGTTATGTCTTAACAGATGCAGAAGATTCAGGGAATAATATGCAAATTCTATGTGGCGCTGTATTAAAAGGTCTGAAGATTCAAATCTGAAATTGAGAAGAATATTGGAAAATATATACTTTCTAAATATGGAGATATTTTAGGAAGTTAAAGATTGAAGTCCTATTATGTAGCAGAAGTTTCTGCTGATTTGTAGCAGCTTATTTGCTGTGATTTTGTAGGCCCAAATCCAGTTGGGAATAGGTTATATATAGATGCATTGTAACCTAGAATTGTAACAAAACCAAAGATGTAAAAGTTTTGTTATTAGGGTTGGTTCCTGTACCACTCAACATGTGAGTTGGACAGTTTGTTAGTGTGATCCTCGAAACTATTAAGTAAGAGGAGTATTGTTCTTGGAGGAAACTTTTAAGTAACTCTAAGTTGTGTCTTGGAAGTGTGTCTTCCTTGTTGAATTGTTGTATAGGTAAAGAGTCGTTGATGCAGTGACTGAGTGGTGACTGCTAGACATCATTGCGATGATTGGGAGTGAGAAGGGTTTCTCATAGCTAGAGAGGATTTAGGTAGAAGGGTCATTGGGTAGTGATTAAGTGATAAGCTGTAAATGGAGAGTTTAGCTTTGAATTGATACTGCTGATAGTGGACTTCATCCCTGGCTTGGTAGCCCCCAGAGTAGGATTGTTGATCCGAACTGGGTTAACAATTCTGTGTGTCTTGTTTTTTTTTTCAGTACCGTGATTATTGTTATATACCTTGCCATGTCTGTTCATGTTAGACCAGATGTCAAATGGCATGTTATAGGACATTTGAATTCTGCACATGTACCAGAATTTCACTTGGTAGGAAACCAGGATCGAGGGGAAGTTTACAAAAGAAACAAAGATCAGTTCCCTGGTAGGAAACCAGGATCGATGGGAAGTTTAAATCAGAAACTAAGACCAGATCCTTGGTAGGAAACCAGGATCGAGGGGAAGTTTAAATCAGAAACTAAGACCAGATCCTTGGTAGGAAACCAGGATCGAGGGGAAGTTTACATCAGAAACTGAGACCAGTTCCTTGGTAGGAAACCAGGATCGAGGGGAAGTTTTACCTTTTCTAAGCATCATTACTTAGCAAAAGAAGATGAATGGGCTAACTGCCATTTATAACCGCCTTCAAAATTTCGGGTATTCTGATATTTAATCCTCTTGCACCCCGAATGCCCGAATACCTTCGTCATTCACACCTTCGGGTCCAAGAAGATTAAATAGGGGCATCTGTCATACCCCAAATTTTGACCACTAATATTTCCCATCATTGTGTAAATCTTCATCATAATAGGGATGAACCATCATGCCTCATTTGTCTCCCCAAAGATGGGTGAGCATCCACTACAATCAAAACCAGGGTTTCAATCCCTCTCAGAGCCCTTAGACCAAGGATCAATCAAGAAATGACATGATCTTCAACTTGTCAAAAACTCTCAAACATCCACAATGGATCAAGAGGACTCCCACTTCAAGAATCAAGCACAAGGTTGCAGCATTCCAAGTGGATTAAGCCTCAAGACCGCTAGTGTCACCAAATTAGGGTTTAGGTCGACCAGGGCCTCCAGGTGGAATTTTCCTCTGGGCATGAGCCATTGCTTCAAAGCATAACTCAAGATACTCCAAGGGACATCATGAACCCAATCATCAAGTCAATTTAGCCTCAGGGGATGCATTCATAAAAAATCAGGAATTAAGGTTTCTTGACCTAATTCACCCCTAAGTTGACTTTTGGGATAAAACATGGGCCAAGACCTCAAGACATGATTTGAGGGTCTCTAACACACCCTATTGATCCATTTACAACAATGGATTGATCCAGGATACTTGATTCACAAGCTTCAATTTTCATCTGAATCACAGTTAGGGTTTCGCGGGAAAAGTCAACTGTACCTTTGACTTTTGACCCAGACATGCTCCCAAACCTTGGGACATGATTCAATACACCCTATAACACCTATGGAACATGTCTATCAAGTTTGATTTAGGTCAAGGACTTGATTTCATGGAGGATCGCACAGTTTGGAATTCATCTGACAAAAAGTCAACTGTGCACAAAAGTCAAACTTTGACTTTTTGAGATTTTTCACAATTATGGTTCCTTAACCCTAAAATGATGTTAATGTGTGATTTGGATCATCATTCATCAATAAAAATCAAGAAAAGTGGGATAACTTGTAAAAGGGGTAACCATAAATAACTTAGAAATTTTCTAAGTTATGGAACAAAGTGGCTAGGGTACCAACTTTGGAGGATCATATCTCCTAAACCACAAGGCCATTTTCCCCAATTCAAATCTGGATTTGTAGCTCTCATGGCACTCTACAAAAGCTTCAACTACCGCTCATTCCAATTCCCCATGGATTTCAAGTTATGGAATGATCAAAATCAAGAAAAGTGAAAATGTCACTTTTTTCCAACACTTAGTGAAATTTTCACTAAGTCAAAATCTGCCTTCACTTTTTTCCAAATGTAGGGGAATTTTTCACTTGGATCCAAAAATTATCAAAACCAATTATGACCAAACAGTTATTGTATCATATGAGGGCTTTCCAAAATGGCCAAGAACTCCATCAAATTCTACTTGGGCCATGAGATATGACAATGCCAATATGCCTTGCTGCAAACTGTCATGGCAAGGCAGATTTTGGAGTTTTGCTCGATTTGCTCAAATTTTGCAAAGGGCAAGCAACTCTATCCATCTGAACACCTCAAGGGGGGACCAAGGAGGAACCAACTCTGATCCCAAGCCTCCCAAGTCTTTGGAACCTAAAATAGTATGCCAAAGCTAGAAATCCCTAAAAGAGGGACAAGACTCCAATTTTGGATTGGAGCATTTAATGGATGCACCAAGGTGGCATGGACTGACACATTCTCAACTGAATTCAGTCAAGACTAATCCAACAACTAGGGAACCATAACTCTGTGCTATAACCTCTAGTCAATGGCTAGAGGAGACTTGGATTCTCATTGATCAACATTGGCCAAACCTCTGCTACAATTGCCATTCACTATTGATCCCAAAACAAACTTGCTCTACTATAAATAGAGCTCATTTACGCTAAGCTTGAGTACACCAAAGCCATCAAACAGATGTTTTCCTCAAAATCACTTTCTCTAGGCAAAAATACCTTCTTTAGCAAGGTAACTCTGAGTTTTTGAGTTAGAGAGCATTTCCATCACAGCTTATGATCTAAACACATCCAATATGTCATATCTAAGCTGTCCAAACTCACACAAGTGACCTGTAATCCCAAAATCTCAAAGTCACCTCTCAAAACCTCAAAATAGGCTTTTTATGCATTTTTCAAGCCATGTCTTAATTCAATCACCTTCCAAACCAGATAAAGCCTTAAACACACTCCAAATATCATCCTTGAACTGTCCCAAATGGCTCCCAACATCTGGAACACCATTTGAGAGAGTTGCTATTTTGGCCATTTTAACCCCTTTTGCAAGAAAGGGCCAGTTTTTGTTTTTGCAGGTTCCAGCTGATTCCAATCATCCTAAAAGCTTCTAAGGGATCATTTGAGAGTGTCCAAAGCATCAAACCATTTCTGGAACAAGAAACTTGGCAGATTGCACAAAAAACTCCAAAAGCTCAAAAAGAGGTAAGCATCATGACTTGAACTTTCCAAAATATGCATTGCTTTGAAGTCCACTGATCATGCATCTCTTATACATGTTATATGTGTTGTGTTTGCACCAATTTATCATGTAATTCATACCTGTACCAAGATGTAGCACAGAAAATGCAAAATATATTCTATTTCAAAACCACTATTGGGTTTTAAGGAGGGAGCATGATCTGAAAAAATACCACCATCATTGGATTCCTTGTGAAATTCTAGGCCAGATGCATATAAATTTTGTCCCAAACCATGGAGAAATGAGAAAGTTATGGACCTTCCCGTTTCTTGCCAAAACTTGCCTTGCCTTGCCTTGGGCCAGGCCAAAAACAAGCCAAGCCTTGTATATTTATGGTTGTGTTTCAATACACAGATGTATCACCACCCTAGTGGTTAGGCGCGCATGCTGTACACAAGAGGTCTGGGGTTTGAATCCCCCTCGCCCCAGACCCTCTTTTTGCTATTTTTCCCACTTTTTGTTATTTTTCATATTATTTTTAATAATTTGAAAAATTAATAACTCACTCAATTTTAATGATTTTTGATTGGTTCTTTTTTTGCAAAAAATCAAAAAAATGTTGAAATATTTTATTACACAAAAAAATTAGATTTATATTATTTATTTAATATAATTAGTATTTTTGTGAATAAATACCTTTTATTTGTTTTTAAACCTTTTAAAAATAAATATTCACTTTGGAAAATCCAAACCAAATAGGTTTTAATTCATCTTGTGATTAAAACCTCATTTTTCAAGCCTAAAACCAAAATCACAAGTTGTTTATTCAAACTTATTTGGAATTTTATCATTTTTATTAATTTTCATTGAATAAATATATAAAAAAATGATGAAATTAGGGTTTTATTGATTTTCACCCTAACAAACTTTTTCAAACACTCATGGGCCTCTAATAGAGTGTAAGACCCAACCCCCTTTTGAAACCAAATCTTTTTGGGCCTCAGTCATTGTATAAGACCCACTGTGTTTTCAAAATACCTCGGCGCGATCGCCGTTGTAAAACAAATCATTTTTGGGCCTCTAATAGAGTGTAAGACCCAACCCCTTTGTGGACAGAACCATTTTTGGGCCTCAGTCATTGTATAAGACCCACTGTGTTGTCAAAAAAACTTCGGCGCGATCGTCGCCTTTTCACAAAAAAACAACTGGGCCTCCCCTCGTGTTGTAAGCCCTATCTCTTTTCTTTAAAACATCATGGGCCTCTTGAGAGAGTGTAAGACCTATCCCCTTTGTACAGAAAACCTTTCTTGGTCCTCAGTCACTTGTATAAGTCCCTGTACAAAACGACAGTACGATCACTGATAAAACCCTGGGCCTCTCCTTGAGCTGTAAGCCCCAACTTTACTTTCAAAGCACTTTCTCCTTTGATTTTGTAATATACTGTTATTTTTAATTTCTTTGTTGAACAACTAACAATATAGCTTGGAAGCTCTACAACTGAGTAAGTGTTTACCCGCTTTCATTTACCGCTTTCATATGTATATAACTGTACTGTGGGGCTGTTTCACTGTAAGTCTTCTTTCATAAACTCATATCGACTGTGTAATACTAGTATAGATATTTAGAGTTTCCCCGACAACTACGTCTAGAACTAGACAAAACCTCGTCTCCTTACATCCGACGTTCTCCCGGATCTTTCAACATAACCTAAACAATGAGAATTTTCTTTTACATCAATTTTAGATAACTAGATCTAAGAAATTTCCCCCTTGAACAATTCATATACAGAAGGCCAATGTTCAAAGTGAAACCCCTTCTAGAACTGTTCATCAGCCTCCTCTTGGGCTTAGGGCAAGGACCCACAGGCTTCCTAAAAGCATCCCTGCCTCCTCTTAGGCTTTGTACAAGGACCCTTTGGCTTCTTAGAAGTTTTCACAGCCTCCTCTTAGGCTTCGTATAATGATTCTTCCTCCGGGAAGATAGCCTCCTCTTGGGCTTCGTACAAATTGTCCCTTCGGCTTCTTAAAAGTTGTTATCGCCTTCTCTTGGGCTTCGTACAAATTGTCCCGACGACCTCTTAAAGGTATAGGAACAGAAATTAGTCATCTTAATAGAACAGTCTTTCAAAGAGTCTAGATCTTTCTACTACAAACGTACTTTCTCTTAAGCATAGTACAAAAGATAAAACTCTAGACTTGGACAGTCTAATTTCCTTGAGTCTCGAAGACATTCTCAAGTTCCCTATGAACATAGGAAGAAACCCCGCCTCTCTCATGAGAGCGCTCCACGTGGACCTGCCTTGGGATTTTAATAATCCTCGACAGCAAGATAGCCTCCTCTTGGGCTTCATACAATGATTCTCCCCAGCGGAGCTGACCTTTTCACACTCTCTTATTAAGTATAAAAGACTCTCTTGTTGAGTCAAACAACTTTTAGCCTTCGTCTCGGGCTTCATACGAGACACCAAAACACTCTCTTGTCGAGTATAAAAGACTCTCTTGTTGAGTCAAACAACTTTTAGCCTCCGTCTCGGGCTTCATACGAGACACCGAATCACTCTCTTGTTGAGTATAAAAGACTCTCTTGTTGAGTCAAACAACTTTTAGCCTCCATCTCGGGCTTCGTACGAGATACAAAAACACTCTTTTGTTGAGTATAAAAGATTCTCTTGTTGAATCACCCTTTTAGCCTTCGTCTCGGGCTTCATACGAGACACCAAATCACTCTCTTGTTGAGTATAAAAGACTCTCTTGTTGAGTCCAACCCCTTTAGCCTCCGTATTGGGCTTCGTACAAGACACACAAAAAGACTCTCTTGTTGAGTCAAACCCTTTTAGCCTCAATCTTGGGCTTTGTACAAGATAGAAAGAACATTTTCCCCAGAAAAGTCAACCTTTTAGCCTCCTCTTAGGCTTTGTATAAAGATATCCCCTGTTGAGTCAATCAACCTTTTAGCATCAAATCATGTTTTGGTCACAACATACAAACATCAATAACTCCTCCTTAGAGATAACAAATTCCATCTCAGTTAGGAACCTCTTTAGCTTCATATCTTGGGCTTTGAACAAGATACAAATAGACTCTTTAGCTTCATATCTTGGGCTTTTAACAAGATACAAACAAACCACCTTTAGCTTCACATCTTGAGCTTCGAACAAGATATAAATCACTTTTAGCTTCAATCTTGGGCTTTGAACAAGACACCAAAACACCATTTCCTCCCATAGAATAGGAGGAACTACGATCACTCTGATTTCCCTGTTTTGTTAAACGGGAATACGTAGGCATAAGATTGCAAAAGAATCTTAGCGAGCACCCTAATAAAAAAACCCAAAGTCCCCTACCTCCATCCAATCTGGCGCAGTATCCTAACCCAAATACCCCGTGAATAGTCCCGAAATTTCGTTCTGAACAAAATAAGCAGAGAGAGGCCCACAAACTAAACCGCATCTGTAAACCAACAGTTTTGACTGTTTAACCTCAGTTTGCAAGCAGGGTTAATTAGAGACATCTATTTCCCTTCCTTCATCAGCTTCAATAGGATAAAAAATGAATCGACCTATAGTATCCCAGAACGATAGTGCTTAAGAACCACGTCCAAAATCGCTCGCTACACAAACCAGATTCAAAAACATGGAAACAACCAAACAAAACACACTAAATGCAAGGAAAATCTTAAGACACACTAAGGAGACACTCAAAACTCTACTCATCACTCCCTTCCACGACCTCCAGATCTTGCTCCATGAAACCAGCCTTGACCATCGTTTCCATACTGACAGTCCAAGAAATCACACATTTCTTGATAGAATTATGTGTAGTGATGGTGGTCTTTATTTTCGGCAGCAATCATGTGATTGACCCTTGCTATGGTAGAGGCGGTATTAACATTCATTTCCTCCTTGAAGGTGATTAGCTTCTCTGTGACGAATGAGGCAAAGGCCTTAAAATTTGCAACTTGACTTCTCATATGTTCCTGCATACTCCGGGTCTGCGCCATCTGGGCATCTTTTTTGTGCAGCAGGTTTTGAAGAAGCGAGATGTTGGATGAATTGTTGCCAGCAACATTGCCATCTTCCTGAACAATGACATGTTCCACAACTTGCATAGGCGCACCATCTTTAATATGTTGCTCAGTAGAGGGGTCAGCAAATGCGGTAGGATCGTCGAAGTTGTATATCTTCCGACCATATTTTCCCAACCTTAGATAATATGCTTGACATTCTTCATCCCAAAAGTGTCCCATGTTAGTTAGAGTCTGTTGGGAGAATTCTTGAATTGGACCAAGTGATATGAGTGGTAGATTTGGCACACCGATGTCAAAGAAATTCAGGATTTTTGAGATCATATATGAATAGCAGAAGGATGTCCCCTTGTTTCCATCCTTGATGGTGAACATTCTGGAGACGAAGTAGTGTGGCCAATTGATGCGAATTTTGTGCATCAAGATATACACGAGATGAATCTCAGCACTGTTCACCCGAGAGTATCCGCATTTCTTAGGATGCAGAATATGAAAAACGAGCCATAATAGGATTCTCGGAGTCATTTTAAAATTGGCTGACTGCTACAACCTCATTACAGTCTTCTGGCCTCGGGGCCTTGAACATTTCGTTGAGATGCACATTCCACTCAAAATCCTTATGAACGTGAGCATTCGTTACTAAAAGCCTTGCATTTCTCCACAGTGTGCCCTGGTGCCCCAGAATGGAAATCACAATGGGCACATGCATCATAACCTGGTGGGGGCTTACCAACAAGAGGATTTAAAGTCCTTAACTAAACCAAATGAAGATGAAGTAGACGTGGCAACAGTTGAGCATAAGGCATAGGAGGCGGATCAAAGATTATGTCAGGCTGCTTCGGCCTCTATGCGTACTTTTTAACCTTGGGATTGTCTTGGGAAATAGGAGATAGCTGCAGACAAGGAAATTCTGGAACCCCAGGTTGTGCAGAAAATCCGCGAGGTAAATCACACTTTGGGAGAGATCCCACAGGCAAATGTGGAACGACTATTTCTGTTGCTGCCTCAGGCATAAGATTACCTTCCTTTCTTAACATGTTTCTCACGACTTCCATAATCAGGCTCATCTGAGTCTTCAGTTGATGGACCTCTTCTCTCAGCAATTTCTATCCCTGAGACAAAGCCTGTATGTCCACCATGAACTGCCCCATCTGGCCGCAGACTTCCCTAAACTCTGCTTGAATTTGCTCCATGACCAACTTCTGACTGGCTTGAGTAGGATACTACTGAAAGGAGTTGAATTTACAATTCAGAAGAAAACCAGATTAGGATAAAAAGACTAGCCTCGAACACCTGCTATGCAAATGAATATGGAAATGCAATGCAAATGCCATGTGCGAATATTTCCAAGGAATCATTATGCTTTGATTCAAGTTTTTCACAGAAGAACCACAAGAAATAGGTGGAATGCTCAACAGCGAGTCTCAAAGTTAAGATCCTTAGAAATACAAGAACATGTATGTTAGAATGCAAACATGCTATGATGATATGGATGCAGAGACATGGGATCAAGGCTTCCAAATGCTTTGAATAACTGTTGTGCTGCTGACTGAATAGGGACCAGAAATCCACTCTGACAAGAAACCCAGAATACCGAAATATCGGAATACCGAGATTAGAATACAAGGTTCAAAGGCCCACACTGAAAAGAAATCCAGAAAACCGGGTAAGTTGGAGGTCAAAATTTCTTGCAAAAACCCATCCCCTCTCACATGTGGGTTATAGTCTTAGGTACGACACCCTAGCAGGTCCTCAGTATCACGGACTCTCAGGCCAAGAAATGATGATACGTTCACCATTTCTGGTTTGGCATCACCACCAATCAAGGAGGTCTCAACTGATTCCCAATGAATGGTCTTCAGAGTCATAAGTTCTCTAAGTCAATACTCTGACATGCATAAGATGCGCAAGTCGAAATATCTCCCAAGAAAACCTCGTCTGAATATGGATTTCGTGTAAACCAAACGTACCAAGATGCTACGCAGGCCACACTAGTCTCCACTCTAATCCTAAGTATAATCAAGTATGGGTATTGGGTTTATCTCTCATGGAACTAACTCACCCAACAACACAACAACAACAGAGCAATATGATAACAATAATCAAATGAAATAAATGCGGTAAAATACAGTAATATACAACAAATAATGCACATAAGTAAACACCCATTGAAACATAAACAGACAAGCGCTAGGATTGACTCACATAGGGAACCAGAGTCCTCAGCAGAGTCGCCAGCTGTCGCAACTGCGAAAAACAACCGGCGGAAAAAATAGAAGAATTGCCACGAAACGGTATTTATCCCGACGAAGGGAAATGAAACGATCGAAGAAAACCTCAAAAAGGGAGAAGACATGGTCATCGTAACCAAGTCTTGGGTTCGGGAGTCAGTTACGCAAGGGAAAGGTATTAGCACTCCCTCGCGTCCGCTGTACTCAACGGGATCCACGCTTGTTGTCTAAATCAAAGGGTGAGTTATCTAAAGCCTACTACTAAACTAAAACGGAAAACAAAAGGAGACTCGATAGGACTTCGTCGTCCTAGGCCTATGTATTCCCTCGTTTAATGGGAAAGTCAGAGTCAACGTAGTTCGGAGGACTACGGGTGATGGGGGAAGGTTACTCGCCAAGACATCGTCGTCTAGTGCCTATGTATCCTCAATCGGACAAGAAAGATGAAATCAAAGCAGTCGTAGTTCGTGGCTACGACCACGGATTAGGAAAAGGTCTTTATCGCACTGGGCGAGTGAAAAGGTTCGATTAACTGATCAGTCTCGATCGCACGGGTACGAGAGAAAAGAGGAGTTAGTTGTTAGTGTGCTCGCCAAGGATAGGGATCCTCGTGCCAACGTATCCTTATTAGGGAATGAGGAATCAGAGCATCCGTAGTTCACAAGACTACGGGAAAACGGGATCTCGATCGCACGGGTGTGAGAGAATTCTGGACTCACAGAAGGTCTAAGGGAACCTCGATCCTATATGTTATCATGCATTGTGGCCCTAAGTCAGGATTAGGAGGGAAGTCTACCTAATGTTGCCATGTTTGGATTGAGAGCCTAATGTCTCTCCTACCTCCAACTTAATCAGAAATTAAGTGAAGCTAGGAATCCTAAGGGATCATGTGAATACGAGGTAATCAACAAGTAAACACGAAGCAACTCAATCACAAAGGAAAATCGAATACGAAACCAGGTTAAAAGAAATTCAAGTACAAAGAGAAAATCAAGCAAGAGGCAAGTATCACCAAGGAAAACTTGTACGAATATCACCAAGAATCAATGACAAAAAAAATATCAAAGTTTAGTCAAAATTCGATCAAAATTAAAATCAAGGTCTAATTAATTCGAAATTAATTTCTAATCAAAAGTTAATCCTAAATTTATTCAAGATTAAACTTCTAAAAAAAACTAGTTCTAAGTCAAAATTAATCTAAATCAAAACAAATTAAAAGTTAAATCTAAATAATATCCTAAAACCAAAACCACATTAAAATTTAAATCTAACAAAAAAACCAAGAAAACTAAATAAAACTAAAGTAAGGGGTGCATGCAGTAGATTAGGAAGTGTGAACTAAAGCCAGGCGTGTGGGCTTTATGCTTCAGGCCTAATGGTCTTTCATTTTGCAGACAGGGGGGGTATGCAAGCAGAATGAGGTGTGAAACGAAAGTGATGCATGGGCTTAAGGCCTAATCTGGCTCAATGACATACTTAGCTTACAAAAAACCCTAAAGGTCTTTCTCAAACGCCTCTTTCTCTCAGCTTTCCTCTTCTTCTCCATGGAACAAAAAAATGACATCGGACCATCATCTTCCTTCTTGTTCAAAATCGCCGGCGTCTCCCTCCGTTCTGCTCATCAACCAAAAACCTCCACATCCTTGCCCTAGCTCTGCCACACTGCTTCCCTCTTCAACGCAACCTTCTGCGATCATAACTTGTCATTCCCACCGTCTCACCTTCCTTCTCCGCTCCTACATCGTCTGCTTCTCCTATCCCTTCGCCGCAAAACATCTCCATACAAACTTCCTCTATCTCTCCAACACTCCCGCAACCGCGATTCAATCTCTCAATATCCACATAATGATACGGATCCAGATTCAAGCAAGAAACAACAAACAAACCACACACATCTCACTCAAGAATCAAGCAATAAAAAAGAATAGAATATGATCAAGATCTGCGTTAAAAAAGATCTCACAAGGTCGTAGCTAGTCCGACTATTCCGACTTCGGCGAAGGTACGTTTAATTCGATTTTCTCCTCTCCTGCTTCTGTTTCTTTCTTCTCCTGGTTTCGCTTCGTGTGGATGGATACGTTGAATTCAATTTTGTTTTAATTGTTGTGGAAATTGCTAATCAGTTAGCAAAGGACTTTTCTCAATGTCAAACCCAGCTAGACAAAGTCTTCGGTGAGATTCAGAAGCTGCAGAATCAAGCGCATCAGAGCAAAGAGCAGGTTACTCAACTCAACACAGAGAGAACTCATTGGGAGCATTAAAGTCGTCATCTACAGAACCTCCTGGATCAGAAAGAGGCCTTTCTTCAGGACATGCTTCAGGGAACTAATCATTTTTTGCTGCGCAACCTCATGAAGGATGCAAAGTACTGGAGTGAGAGGCACGGCTGTCTAGCCAGATTTGCTGAGCATGCATTGGAGGACCTACCTGGGTTGTTGAGGGATGCATATGCGGATGCATTGCCACACCAGCTTCCTTGGGTTGTTTTCCATTTCTTGTCTGTATGTAGGGTGGTATTTGATAGGATCCGTATGGATTTTGTTGTAGCCCAAAAGGCAGATGTTTGACTTGTATTCGACTTGTACTTCTTTCCTTTATTGAACGAATGAATGAAGAATCTTGCTCACTCTATCTTTTATGCCTTTACTTGTATGCTTTATGAATATTGTCAACAAAGATAAGTTTAAGAATTCCTGGAATTTAAAACTTTATTTTTGCATGCATATCATACATTCATCTGCACACATATGCATGTCCCTTCATCCGAAACCGTTGCTCATCCTTGTCCGCATTCCTTGTAGCAAGACGATGACTCGACATCGGTATTTTACTCGCTCAAGCAAATCCAGAATCATGGTTGACTTCGAAGCTGAGAATGCTGCGTACAAGGAAACTCTGGCACAATTTCAAGGTCGGATGGATCAGTTCCAGACGAACATGGATGTCATTATGGAGCTCCTTCATGCCCAGAGGGACGCTACCCCTGCTGCCGTTATTGCTGCAACCACTACTGATGCAACTGTTGTCACTCCTGTTGTGACTGTTCCTCCTGTTGTTACGGCTACTCCTGTTGTTGTTGTTCCTTCTCCTGCAAGAGTGGAAGTACCAATTGAGCCTGTGAATCAGCCTGTTGTTCAGCCTAGTTTGAACCAGATGCCCGCTGGTTTCCCTTGGGGCATGCCTCCAAATTACACTCCTCAGATCGCAAATAATGGTAGTGCCTTCATGCCATATCAGCCTTTTGTTGCGCCCATGCCTAATGGGAATGCTGCCGCATATCCATGGGTCATGCCTACTCCAGTCCCGCCTCCAGTGGTGAATGATGATCCTGAGAATCTTCAGGCTCAAACTCATCAAATTGTCGGATTGGTCGATACTGAAACTCCTAATGAAGAAGAGCATGTGTATAGGGGACCTACTATTCATGTTCTGGTTTCGTCTCAAGTTGCTCAAACTACTGTTCTGAATGCTCATCCTGGGAGGTTCTACCCTGGGGCATCTTCCTCAGCCGCTGGGGTACCTCCTCTGAATTATCTGTATGGTGTTCCGATGGGTCAGAATGTTGGTCAAACGGTTAATCCGGGTTTGGTGTATGCTTCTCAGTTTGCTACTCCGCAAGTGAATGCTCCTGCCGCTTCTCAGCTGCCAAATCCTCAGATTCTTGTCAGGCCCACTAATCAGAATAGATCTGTTGACTCAAAATTGTTGGAAGACTGTATCAGGGCTATTGAAGGGTTCTCTGCTTTTGGCATGGAAGCCAAAGACATGTGTTTGGTTCCAAATGTTGTGCTGCCACAGAAATTCAAGATACCTGATTTGCCAAAGTATAAAGGTTTAAGCTGCCCGCGTAGTCACATCACTATGTACTGCAGGAAGATGGCATCCCATATTGATAATGATGAATTGCTAGTTCATTGTTTTCAGGATAGTTTGTCTGGTGTTTCATTAGATTGGTACATGGGCTTGGAGCGCAGCAAAATCCGTACTTGGAGGGATTTGTCTAAAGCGTTCGTGAGACAATGCAAGTATAACCTTGATCTGGCGCCAACTAGATTGCAATTGTAGAATCAGTCTCAATGCTCAACTGAAACATTCAAGGAGTATGCACAAAGATGACGTGAGATGGCATCTCGTGTACGACCGGCTCTCTCTGACAATGAGTTAGTTGACATCTTTATGGGTACATTGCAAGGATCTTACTATGAGAAAACGGTGGGTAGTTCTTCATCGAACTTCGCTGATGTTGTAACGATTGGTGAACAGATTGAGAACGGTTTGAAAACTGGAAATATTCCTGGAGCTGCTTCCCTGCAGCCGACCACTCGGAAATCTCAGAACAGTCAGTCCAAGAAAAAGGAAGGTGAGGCCAACGCTATGACAGCTCAAGTTTCTCCTCCATATCAAGCTCCCATGCCGTATTATCCGTATCCGTACATTGCTGCTGTACAGTATCAACAAACTCCATATCAGTATCATCCGCAACAACCAGCTCAGAATGCTCAGAATCAACAACAGAATCAGCATAACAACAAAAATCAACAGAATCAGAATTGTCAGAACAACAACAATCAAGGAAACCGTAAGCATCCGAATTTTGATAGAATTCTGGTGTTATACACCGAGTTGTTTCCTTACTTGGTTCACCAAGGGGTAATTGTCCCCAAACAGATTGCACCTGCGATCCCTCTATTTGGCCAGAAGCATAACCCAAATGTGTCTTGTGCTTATCATGTTGGATACATAGGACATGCAACGGAGGACTGTTTCGTTTTCAAAACCAAGGTTCAGGAACTCATTGATAAGAAGGTTCTGACTTTTGCTGAGGAAGGACCTAATATTCAGAGTAATCCGTTGCCGAACCATGGTGGACCTGCAGTTAATATGATTGAGGATAGTCCAAAGGCTGAATTGATCATGGATGTTGACGAAGTAAAGACCCTGATGACTGTGGTTTTCAAGAGATTAAATGAACATGGGTTATTGAAAGGGTTGCATGGTAAGTGTCAGATTTGTGACGATAATCCCAACCAATGTTGAAGGCTGAAGGGTTGTGTCTAGATTCTGATGAACCGTGGCGAAGTGCAATTCGCCAGATCTAAACCTATTGAGGAAGTTGCCACTATCGAGCCGTTCACCATCGTCTATAGGAAGGTTCCTGTGGAATCTCCTAAGCAGAAGGACGTGCAACCCATCGTTGTTTGTCCGCCGAAGCCGTTTCCGTATCAGAATTCTAAGGAGGTACCTTGGAAGTATGGGTCTTATGTGTTTTCTGGAGGTCAAGAGATAAGGTTCGCTGAATCTGAGATTGTGAATCTTACAGCCGATGGAGGCATGACTCGTAGTGGACGAGTGTTTGCTCCGAAGGTCACTACGAAGCCTGTTCAAGTTCCAACTATTGTTTCTCCTAAGGAGACACCTGCAACTGCAACCCCTGTTGTTCAACAAGGGGCATCAACTGCCATTCCAGTGTCGACTATCCAGTTTGAGGATGTTTCAAAGAACAAGGAGACCCTTGATGATCAAGAGTTCCTTAAGTTGATCAAGAAAAGTGACTTTAAAATTGTGGATCAACTGGGTCAAACTCCCTCGAGGATCTCAATTTTGTCCTTACTCATGAGTTCGCCTGCTCACATATCAGCTTTGTTGAAAGTGTTGATCAGCACCCATGTCATGCAAGATATATCCGTCGTCGAGTTTGATGATGTAGTGGCCAACATAACTGCAAGTCGGTATTTGGGTTTCAATGAATCAGAATTGCCTCCTGAAGGAACTGCCCATAACAAAGCACTGCACATATCTGTGACCTGCGCAGACATCCTGTTATCTCGTGTTCTGGTGGATACTGGTTCTTCTCTCAATGTGATGCCTAAGGGCACGTTAAGTCAATTACTGGTGAAAGGAAACGAGATGAGACCAAGTGCCTTAGTTGTCAGAGCCTTTGATGGTTCTCGAAGACAGGTCATTGGAGAAGTGGACTTACCCATCAATATTGGGCCGCATCTGTTTACCATTACCTTCCAAGTGATGGATATCAGTCCTGCATGCAGTTGCCTACTGGGTCGTCTATGGATCCACGCGGCAGGGGAAGTTACCTCCACTTTGCATCAGAAGTTGAAGTTCTTGTTTGATGATCAACTTGTCATCGTCTGTGGTGAAGAGGATTTGATTGTAAGCGAGTTATCGTCTTTCCGATATGTCGAGGCCAAAGAAGACATAGCTGAGGTGCCGTTGCAGTGTCTCGAGTTCAAAGATGTCAGCTCTGCTTCAACTAGTCAAAGTAGATAACCACAATTGACTTTAGCGTCTGCTAAGAGTGCTAAGGAGACTATCCAAAAAGGTGCTTTGTCAGGCTGGGGGCATGTGATTGATGTGGTTGAGAAGCATAATCGTTTTGGATTGGGTTATCGTCCTGGTCGTCAATCTGGGTCCTCTGGTCAGAAGCAGTGCAATTTGATCAAGTTCCACAGCGCGGATTTCCAGCAGGGTGACATCGTGGTAGCTGCTGATGATGCTGGTCCCAGTAATCAGACTTCAAGCTTTGTGCGCAAATGTCCGTCGAGTTTCAAGCTCAACAATTGGACATCTACCGTGATTCCTGTGGTTTTCCCATATAACATGTAATGCATTTTGCTTTCTCATTCCCTCGTCCTCGCCCGAGACGAGTGGATAGCTTGTAAAGGGCCTCACGCTTTTGCAATATTATGTGATCAATAAATAAAAGTTTTCGTTGCATTCAAAATCATGCTCTATTTTCTTCCTTTATTTTACTTTTCACAAACAAATGGCGAAAGTTTCTTTTCTTTTTCACTTTTAAATAGCTCATTCTGAACATATTCATAAACATGCAGAACTAATAAAAGAATTAATAGCAACATGGCAAACATCCATTATAATTCTGGAATTCCAATTAACCAAGCCGAAGAAGATGGTAAGAAAGATTGTGAGTTACCGGCTGAACTGGAAAGGCTCCTTGAGCACGAGCGTAGAGAGATTCAGCCACACAAAGAGCCAGTGGAAGTTGTCAATCTTGGTACTGATGAGGTCAGAAGAGAAGTCAAGGTTGGCGCATCCCTTGCTAAGCATGTACACTCCGAGTTGGTCAAGTTGTTGAAAGAGTATGTTGATATCTTCGCCTGGTCCTATCAAGATATGCCTGGGTTGGATACCAACATCGTTGAGCATCACTTGCCACTCAAGCCCAGATGTCCTCCTGTCAAGCAGAAACTCATAAGGACTAGACCCGACATGGCACTCAAAATCAGAGAAGAGGTAAAGAAACAGCTTGATGCTGGGTTTCTATCCACTTCCGAATATCCTGAATGGATTGCCAACATCGTCCCGGTTCCCAAGAAGGACGGAAAAGTCAGAATGTGTGTGGATTATCGAGATCTCAACAAAGCAAGCCCGAAGGATGATTTTCCTTTGCCTCATATTGATGTCTTGGTAGACAACACTGCGCAGTTCTCTGTCTTTTCCTTCATGGACGGTTTTTCAGGATATAATCAGATCAAAATGTCCCCAACTGATATGGAGAAGACTATTTTCATCATGCCATGGGGTACATATTGCTACAAATTCATCCCATTCGGTCTAAAGAATGCAGGGGCAACATACCAGCGCGCCAAATTCTTCTTAAGTGGTGGTAACTGTACAAGAGGAATTATGACTCCGTGTTGCTCAGATGCGTGGATAGACACGAAGCAAACACGATCATAAGTTCCATACATGAGGGTTGCGAGGGTGTACATGCTAAAGGTCCTGCTATGGCCAAGAAGATCCTTCGGGCTGGGTACTACTGGACAACAATGGAGGTAGATTGTTACAACTTTGCCAAAAGATGTCACAAGTGCCAAATCTATGGAGATAAGATCCATGTGCCTCCAACTCCATTGAATGTTTTGACTGCACCTTGGCCATTCTCTATGTGGGGTATCGATATGATTGGAATGATCGAACCGAAAGCTTCCAACGGTCATCGATTCATTTTAGTAGCTATCGATTACTTTACCAAATGGGTTGAAGCTACTTCTTGCGCAAATGTTACACGACAAGTGGTTGCCAAATTTATCAAGAAAGAGATAAGTTGTCGTTATGGCATTCCTAGCAACATTATCACAGACAATAAAAGCAACCTGAATAACAACATGATGAAGGGGTTGTGTCAAGAATTTAAGATCGAGCACCACAACTCTTCACCATATCGGGCCAAGATGAATGGAACCGTTGAAGCAGCAAACAAGAATATCAAGAGGATTATCCAGAAAATAGTCAAGACTTACAAGGATTAGCATGAAATGCTTCCCTTTGCACTGCATGGCTATAGAACTTCAGTTCGCACTTCTACTGGGGCAACTCCGTATTCACTTGTATATGGTATGGAGGCAGTTTTACCCATTGAAGTCGAAATTCCTTCGCTCAGAGTCATCATGGAAGCAGGTCTTGATGAAGCTGAATAGGTTCAATCCAGATACGACCAGCTGAATCTCATCGAAGAGAAGCGCCTTACAGCCGTTTGTCATGGTCAATTGTATCAGAGACGCCTCAAGCGAGCTTTTGACAAGAAAGTTCTTCCTCGAACGTTTTGTGAAGGCGAACTCGTGCTCAAGAGATATTCACATGTTCACTCGGATCCACGAGGCAAGTGGACTCCCAATTACGAAGGACCCTTTGTTATCAAGAAGCCCTTCTCAGGCGGAGCCCTGATCCTCACCACAATGGATGGGGAGGAGTTGCCATCGCCCGTGAACTCCGATACAGTCAAAAAATATTATGCCTGAAAAAAATGGATAAAAGTCTGCTAGATTGACATCCGCAAGGAAAATCTAGGCAAAAATGGACGTCCCGATGGACCAAAAAAAGAAATGTCCATGCAAAAGTTAGGGACAACCAAAAAACAATAATAGCCCGCTAAGTTGAAAACCCGAAAGGGCGACTAAGGCAAGAATGGGTGTCCCGGTGGACGAAAAAAAAATAGAGAAAACATGTCCAGGCAAAAATTAGGGATAAAGGCATTGACTGTGAACACTTGAGCCTCTCTTCCTCATAGCTAGACCTCAGACGGTAATAAAACAGTCCAATCATCATCAACAGGTGCAAGGCGTTGGAACCTAGACTTACAGTGGATGGTGGCCAATATTGTAATCTATGCAAAGCATAATTTCCCTTTGCCATTTACATTTGTTTTTCAATTTTATTGCAAATTTCCTCATCAAGGATTTTGCATCCTTGTACACACTTTATGTACAAAAATTTTACATTTAATAAAATGCATTCTTTTGTTATCTCAATTTGTTTCATTCCAGTATTTTGTTTGCAAAATAAACAATTATTTGCGATCACATAATACTATAAAGCGTTGAGAACAATAAAAAGCTAAATCAATCGAGAAAGCATTATGCATTGCATGTGTTATTGGTAACTCCTGCAGGATAATCAGTAATACCCATCGGTAAGCCTAACGCCTGGCCGACAATGTTGGGATTCTATGAAGAAGTTGTTGCCTTCTCAGCAGTTCCTCGACAGAGTCATTATTCTCCCCAGCAAGTTGCCAAGGTGTTCCCCAGCAAAGACGCTTTGTTCTCTTTTCCCCAGCAAGGGTTGTGCATCATCTCCAATGATTAGGAACTACCTGTCACCAGCAGCAGTGGTTTCTCCTGAGTTGAGTCAACATGATTTGGAAACTTCTTTTTCCCCATGCAGAGCCAGTCTTGGTAGAAAGGATTGATTTGATTCTTTCATCCTCAACAGAGACAGCCATGGTGATTTAGAAGCCTGAGATGTCCTCTGTTTCTTTCCTCGGAAGGATCACCATCCTTTGTGAACTTTCTTCTCCAGCAGAGATTGTCTTCATTTACGGGTCCTCTCTCCGACCGAGGATGTCGAAGTCGTTTTGCTACGATTTCTACCTAATCGCTTCACACTGTTCCTTATCTTGCGCCTTTGCATTGCATGATATCAAGCATCATGTAGAAACGCATACATAGCATATGCATCGATCATACTCCCTCTCTTTTCGCCTGACTTATATCCCAACAGATTTTCAGCCAAACTTTGCACTTATCTATTCAAACACTTTCAACTCTTCTTTTGTCGCCGTCGGCCAAATTCTCGAGCTACTCTTTTATTTAATCCCCTTTTACCTCGAATCATCGAAAAGCTGGCGCAATTTGTACATTCAGGTCCAAGAGGATTAAATAGGGGCAGTTGTCGTAACCCAAAATTTGACCTCCCTCTTTTGCCTTTTGCATGAGCATAAGCATTCGCATCGGTAGCATACACATCCGCACTTTTCTTTGTGTGTTTCTTGTTGCAGGACATTTAGGTTTTCCAAGCTCGATTAATTGAATCCTCACAAGATCATCACATCATCAAAACAAGCTCAAAATAAAGGTTTCCATGTGTATTTATCAAGACAAGAAATGGAAAATCAGAATCAGGACTTCAGCGTCATCCTTTTGCAAATTTGTGGAAATTTGGCTGAAGTAACCGGTTAGCACATATGCTGTAACCGGTTACTCAGTGTATTTTTCCCCAAAAACGCAAGTTTTTAAGCATGTAACCGGTTAGCACATATGCTGTAACCGGTTACTCAGTGCAAAATTTCAGTTCCTGCTGCATTTTTGGGACAGCCTCCTTGCACACTCTTTGGTCATTGATTCTACAATATTCTAGCAGCATGTGGAATATTCTAGAATTATCTAGACATTTCAAGGCTATTCAATTCAATCCAAGTGCATTTGCTCTAATGCTTTGCTCCAATTAAGTGCACCATGTTCCTTATTTTACAAGCATGCCAACCTTTGGATGAGGAAATTCACATGGGGATTGTTACCGAGTTGGTTCTAACTAACCGAGTTAACCACCTTAACTCAGTGAGTCAAGCCCAACTAACTCCAACCCTAACTCCAAACCCAAAGCTAAGTCCAAACCTCCCATACTCCAAACCTAAAGTCTATATAAACTCACCTTCACTCACTTTTCATTCTCTCCATCATTTCCCACATTTTTCACACAAGACTTTTCAACCATTTGCACAATTCACTCTCAATTCTCTCACATTCCCTCTGAATTTCTCTACTACATCTTCATCTTCATCTCAATTCTCTTCCAAAACCTCACCAAAGCTCATTTTTACTTTGAAGGATAATCACTTTTACATCAAAAGTGATTATTTCTTGAGCTCAACCTTCATCATTCTTGCTATTATACTTGGATTTCTTGAGTTATTTTAGCTTTTGGATTAATCTTGAGTATTTGCTGCAACTTCCAACGGTTCGAATTCGCCTTTTGGAGCTTTATCGTATTTTGCTCGATTTCGACACGTTTCGTCACCGAATTGAAGATTCCTCTGGTTTTCTTTAATTTTCTGCTTCAAGAATCATTTGCAACAATTACCAAGGCACATCTCAGCCTTGTAGGTTGGTAGTTCCCTTTCATTTTTCTGTTTCGATCGTTTTCGTATCATTCGCGATGTAGTCGATAATTGTGCGTGTGAATTGATTTTTGCATTATGTGATCCATGATCTTGATGTGTTAATTGATTCTACCACTGCTTATTTGCTGTTTTCAAGTTCAATTTTCGTGCACAAATTCATGCCCTAGCATGTGGTGTTTGACATAAGTGATTATATGCTAAAAACTACTTTTGAAAAGCTGTTTTTGCTGTTATTTTTGCCTCTGCTACAGTGGTAACCGATTTGCAGATATGATGTAACTGGTTACACAGTGCAATCTTCACTAAAAACACATATTTTCAAGCATGTAACCGGTTAGCACATATGCTGTAACCGGTTACCACTGTACAAAATGGCCATTTCCTTGCATTCTCAAGTGTGTTTGCCATGCTTTCTTCATCTAAACTTCCATTGATTGTCATGCTTGATTTTATGGATGTTTTTAATGTCATTTCACTTCTGGTTGAAGCATATTCATGAACTTTCGATGCATATTTTCGATTATTCATTTATTTCATGTTCTTAGCATTGTAGGAACATAGTAATTCTTGCACTATCTTTGTTCACATGATACATGATTTTGTGTGGCATTTTGATGATCATTTGGCACTGTTTTGCACCTTCCATTTCAGTTTGCATTAAGTTTATTCTTCATGGATAAACTTAATCTTGTATAATCAACAATTCACACCTTTTTGCTTTAATGACTTTTCATTCTATTTGGAAAGTTGTTAGCATGTTTCTCCCTTGATTAATTGATCGAAACTTTGTTTCGATTAATCGATCTTCCCTTTTCCTCTCTTTAGGCCTCCTTTAGAGCTTTTTCTATTGATCCCCTCGTGGAGTTGGAGTTTCGCGCTACGCCCTACATCGGAGCACTATACAAGTTGACGTCGTTATGCTGTCCGTTTCTCTACGCAGGAGCACTGTACAACTTGGAGCTTTTTTGCCGTCTGGTTCAACTTCCGCATTACACCCTGTGTGTTAGAGAAGGAATGAGAAGGGAGAATTCCTACTCTCATTCTGACTACTTCAGGTAGGGGACGAATGACCCTGTGCTTAGCCTAGTCACCTCTATCTCCAGGCAGTAGTGTGCTTACTTTCCCCAGTCGAGTCGATCCTGGATCGTTCTTTGCTCTTTGCAATCCCTTTCGATCCTTGATCACTTTTTATTCTTTGCGATCTTTCTCAATCCTTGATCACTCCTATCTCAATCTCTCTCTTGATCAATCACCTTCTTGGTTACGATCCTTTGTTCATTGGGTTAGCAAGCTTTCTTCGTTTCAATACCCTATTCTTTTCCTACGGTCAATCATTGCTTTTTGATTCCCCTGAAGAGTCTCAATTCTCTTTCTTTGGTCCAACACAGTTTTCCTGTCACGACCATTTTTCCCCAGGAGTTCGCAACCTTCTCTTGGTTCTTCTTCTTTGATTGGTTAATCACTGTCGGTCAGTTAAAACACCAATGTTTGCACTCCTTCTTAGTTAACCACAACCTGTCTGTTAAAATACTGAGTGTTCTTAGGTTAATCACCTTTCCTTGGTTAATCACCTGTCTCTTCAATTAACCATAGTCCGTCTGTTAAAATACTGAAGCCCTTTTTGAGTTAATCACCTTCTCTTGGTTAATCACTCATTTTTCTCGGTTAATCTTAGCTCTCCTGTTAAAACCGAATCCCTCGCAGTTGGCAACCTTTCTTGGTTCGAATACTTGCACCCTTTGGGCTAGTAACCTCTTTTGGTTCAATACCCTTCTTCGTTGGTCAAGTGTTGTTTGTTCAGTCGTTACCAACATCCCTTTTGGGTTACGACCTTTGATCGGTCCTACACCCGTTCTCCTGGTTAATCACAGTTTTCGCTGTTAAAACCAATGCTTCTCTATCCCCACAGAGTTGCAATCCTTGTTCTTCGGTTAACCACTGTTCATCAGTTAATATACCGATGCCCCTGCAGAGTCAAACACCGTCTCTTGGTTCAGCACTCTCTCTCTTGGTTTATCACAGTCCGTCTGTTGACACCAGCTTCTTTTTCCCGCCAGGGTCCTACTATCTTTCTTCGGTTAACCACTGCCAGCCAGTTAATATACCGAGTCTCCTTTTTCTCTTGGTTATGACATCATCCCTTTATTTGGATCCCCAGAGGAGACCTTCATATTCCCTTTACCCTTACTTTCTTGGTTTCGACACCTATTCTCTTTGTTATTCCCAGCGGAGTTTCTTTCATTCTCAGTTTTGACACCATTCTTTTCCTAGTCTCTTGTGCAAATGCTCTTACTGCAGGGTCTTCCCCAGTAGAGTTTTATCTTTCACTTTTGCTCTTGGTTTTGACAACACTTCTTTTGTCTCCTTGTTTCTGGCTTGTTTTGTGTCCCGTTCGGTTCCCCGAACTACGAAAGCTCTGATTCTGCATTCTTCTAAATGTCAGATACATAGGCACGAGACGCAATGTCTTGGCAAGCACACTTCCACCTTTGTTTCCTTCTCCCTTTCTTCCTTCTCTTTGTCCCCTGGTTCCATGAACTACGATGCTCTGATTTCTTCATTGCACTATGAGGGTACGTAGGCACGAGGGCCACAATCCCCCGCGAGCACTTTCTTTCTTTCTTTTCCTTTTTCCCCTTCCTTTCTCTCTCTCCTCTTTCTTTTAGCTAGAAGCCTTTAGATAGATAACCCATCCAAGCCTAGAAGCAAGCGAAATGGTTCCCGTCGAGTACGACGGATACGTTAGGTGCTAGTACCTTCCTTTCGCATAACCGGCCCCCCCGTTCCCGTTTCTTTTCCCCTTGGGTTTTATCGATATTTTCCCTGTCCTTTGGGACTAAATAAAGTTCAGTGGCAACTCTGTTGTTATCTTTGAGTGTGCGATTCACTCAAGTAGAAACCAGCCATCTTCAGACCCCAACTCGCAAGCGCAAGGACTCCCCAACAGAGTCGCCAGCTGAAGATAGCTGGTTTATACCTGAGTGAATCGCACACTCAAAGATAACACAGAGTCACCACCTAACTTTATTTAGTCCCAAAGGACAGGGAAAATATCGATAAAACCCAAGGGGAAGAGAAACGGGAACGAGGGTCGGTTATACGAAAGGAAGGTACTAGCACCTAACGCATTCGTCGTGCTCGACGGGAACCATTTCGCTTGCTTCTAGGCTTGGATGTGTTATCTATCTAAAGGCTTCTAGCTAAAAGAAGAGAGAGAAAAGGAGAAAAGAAAGAAAAAGAGAAAGTGCTCGCGGAGGATTGGGGCCCTCGTGCCTACGTACCCTCATAGTGCAATGAGGAAATCAGAGCGCTGTAGTTCATGGAACCAGGGGACAAAGAAGAAGGAAAGGAAAAAGGTGGAAGGGTGGAAGGGTGCTCGCCAAGATCATCGCGATCTCGTGCCTACGTATCATACATTCGAATAAATGCAGAATCAGAGCTTCCGTAGTTCAGGGAACTAAGACGAAAAAAAGGAAAAGGAAAGCGGTGTCAAAACCAAGAACAAAATAAAGGAGAAAGATCCGCTTGGGATAATGAAAAAAGGATTGGTGTCGAAACCAAGAGAAAGAACTGAAGAAAGATGATAGAAAAGACTCCACTGGGGAGGTAAGAGACCAAAGCTACAGTACTAGGGACCAGAATGTAATGACCCTACTGAGGGGCAAAAGAATGAGGAATCGGTATATTAATTGACTGGCAGTAGTTAACCGGAGAAAAGGAGATAAGACTCTGTGGGGAACAGAGAGCTCGACTGGGGAAAACCCAAGAAGAAAGGTGACCACACTGGGAAAAGCGAAAGGAATGGTGTCCAAACCAAGGGAGATAGGATTCGGTATGTTAACTGGCTGGCAGTGATTAACCGAACGAAAAGAGATGAGAACTCTGGAGGGGATAAAAGACTTGGTGTCAACAGGCAGACTGTGATGAACCAAAGAGAAAAGAGTACTGAACCAAGAGAAGGTGTTTGACTCTGCAGGGATCCCGGTATATTAACTGATGAACAGGGGTTAACCGAGAAAAGGGAAGATTGCAACTTTGTGGGGGAGAAAGGTTTAACAGATAAACTGTGATCAACCAGAAGAACTGGTGTAGAACCAAGCAAAGGTTATGACCCAAAGGGGATGCCGATACTGACTAAACAAACAGTACTTGATCAACAAAAGGGGTATTGAACCAAAAGAGGTTGCTAACCGCTGAGGGATTTGGTTTTAACAGAAAGACTGTGATTAACCGAAAAGAAATGAGTGATTAACCAAGAGAAGGTGATTAACTCGAAAGGGGTTTAGTGTTTTAACATACCGGTTGTGGTTAACTGAAGAAATGGGTGATTAACCAAGAGAAGGTGATTAACCCAAGAGGAACTCAGTATGTTAACAGATAGACTGTGGTTAACTGAAAAGTGGGTGATTAACCAAGAGAAGGTTGCGAACTCTGGGGAATACGGTTTTTTACAGGAATACTGTGTTTAACCGAAGAAAAGGGAATTGAAACTCTTCAGGGGAATCAAAAGGCAATGATTGACCGCAAGAAAAGAATAGAGTATTAAAATAAAGAGAGTTTGCTAACCCAAGGAATAATGATCTTAACCAATAATGGTGATTGATCAAGAGAGATTGCAAGAAATAGGAGTGATCAGGGATCGACTCGACCGGGAAAGAAGTACGCTACCACCTGAGGACAGAGGTGACTAAACTAAGCACAGGGTCATTCATCCCCTACCTGAAGTAGTCAGAATGAGAGTAGGAATTCTCCCTTCTCATTCCTTCTCTAACGCACAGAGTGTAGGGTAGAAGTTGAAATGGACAGCATAACAGCTCCAAGCTGTATAGTGCTCCAGTGTCGTACGGCGCGCAAATTTCTGACTCAGCCGGGGACTAAGAGAGAAAGCTCTAAAGGAAGCCTAAAGAGAAACTCCAAAAGGAAGATTAACAATCGAAACGAAGTTTCGATTAATTAACCAAAGGGAGGCAAGTGCTAGTAATTTTCCTAATGAATGAAAAATTATTAAAGCAAAAAGGTGTATTATTGATTGTACAAGATTAAGCTTATTCTCTTGAGAACAAACCTAATGCAAAGCAATGAGAGAAAGTGCAAAACAGTGCCAAATGATACATCAAATCATGTAGCATGTGATTAAAGAAAATAAAAGAAAGCATGTATTCACATAATGCCAAGAATATGAACAATTTGGAATAATCGAAATCATGCATCGAAAGTTCATGAATGCGCTTCAAACAGAAGTTAAATGACACTTAAAACATCCATAAAATCAAGCATGTTAATCAATGGAAGTTGAAATGAAGAAAGCATGGCAAGCACACTTGAAAAAGCAAGAAAATGGTCTTCTGGTTCAGTGTTAATCGATGAACACTTTTGCACTGCAAAGTGTTAATCGATTAACACTTGCAAAACAACAAAAAAAACTGAAAAAACAAAGTGCTAATCGATTATCACTTTTGTACTGCAAAGTGTTAATCGATTAACACTGGCACAGGGGCAGAAAAACAGTTTTCAAATGTGCTTTTGGCCAACTTATTGATTGTGCAATTACTCTAATGCTAGGGCAAACAATTATGCACGAAAAAAACAAGTTTAAAAATATAAAATGATCAATAATGGAATCAATTAAATCATCAAGATCATGGATCAAGCAATAGCATAATCAATTCACATGCAAAAACAATGAAACTACATCGCGAATGATGCGAAAACGTTCAAAACAGAAAAATGAGTGAGATCTACCAACCTACAAGCCGGATATTTGGCTTGGTGATTGTTGCAAAGAGATTTTGGCGAAGATAATCAAAGAAAACCAGAGGAATCTTCAACTATAGCTGCAACGTATCGAAACCGAGCAAATTGCGACGAAAACTCCGAAATGAGAATTATCACCAAAGAAGCTTGAAATAATCACTTGATATGAATCCAAAAGCTACTTAAGCTCCACAAAATCCAGTGGAATGAAACGATGATGAAGGTTAAGCTCAAGAAAAAGCACTTTCAAGGTGAAAGTAGCTTTTCTTCAATGGAGAATTAAGAGCTCTAGTGTGATTTGGTGAGGAGAATTGAGATGGAGATGAAGATATAGCAGAAAAAATCAGAGAGATTGTGAGAGCATTGAGAGTGAAGTGTGAGAAATTTGTGTGAAATGGTTGAGAGTTTGTGGATCCTTGAAAAAGTGAATGAAGGCTTGTTTATATAGACTTTAGGTTTGGAGTGTGAGAGGTTTGGAATTTGGTTTGGACTTAGTTTTGGGTGGTTTGGAACTAGGCTAGGAGTTAGTTAGGCTTGACTCACCGAGTCAAGCGGTTAACTCGGTTAGTTAGGATCACCTCGATAACAATCCCAATGTGAGCTCCAACATCCAAAGGTCCACATACTTGGAAATCAAGGAACATGGTGCACTTATTTAGAAATGATGCATTGGAGTAAATTTGAGTGAATTCTTGAATATTCTAGAATGTTCCACATGCTACTAGACCAATGTAGAAATTCAAAATGTGGAGGGAAAGTTGTTGTCTTGAAAAAGCAGCAAATTCTGCAAAATTTGCATATGTTAATCGATTAACACATTTGCACTGCAAATGGTTAATCGATTAACCAAGCCAAAAAAATGTCCAGTTTTGCCTGAAAAATGGTGTTGTGGCCACGGTTCCTATTTTCAGCCCCTTGCTTTGATGAATAGGCATATAAACCCTTGTTTTGTGCTTATTTTGATGATGTGATGACCTTGTGAGGATGTGATTAATCGGTCTTGGAAAACCTGAAACAAAACCACAGAGAAAAAGTGTGAATATGTATGCCGGTGATGCAAATGCACATGCTTATGCAAAAAGGCAAAAAGGGAGGTCAAATTTTGGGTTACGACACTATGCAACATGGCCTGTGTTTATCAAAAACACAATCTCCTTCAACTAAGGAAGAAAGGGATCGCATGAATAAGATTCCATATGCATCTGCAATAGGATCTATCATGTATGCCATGTTATGTACTCGACCAGATGTCTTGTATGCTTTAAGTGTAATGAGTAGGTACCAATCTGATCCTGGTGATGCTCATTGGGTAGCTGTCAAGAATATCCTTAAGTACTTGAGAAGGACTAAGGATTCACTTTTGATATATGGAGGTCAGAAAGAGCTCGTAGTAATTGGATACACCGATGCTAGCTTCCAGACAGATAAGGATGATTTTAAATTGCAATCTAGTTATGTGTTCTGCCTAAATGGTGGCGCTGTGAACTGGAAAAGTTCAAAGCAAGAAACAGTTGTTGATTCTACAACTGAAGCCGAATACATTGTTGCCTCAAATGCAGCAAAGGAAACTGCTTAGATCAAAAAGTTCATTAGTGAACTTGGCATAGTCCCTAGCATTGTGGATCCCATTAATCTCTATTGTCATAACAATGGTGCCATCGCACAAGCTAAGGAGTCTAGATCTCACCAATGATCCAAACACATACTTAGGCGTTATCATCTCATTCGAGAGATAATAGATCAGGGAGATGTGAAGATATGCAGAGTACCTACACTTGAGAACATTGCTGACCCACTAACAAAGCCTCTTGCGCAGCAGAAGCATGATGGCCATTCTAGATCTATGGGTATTAGGGGTATGCCTGATTGGCTCTAGTGCTAGTGGGAGATTGTTGGTGTAAGCCCTAGATGCCAATACTTTTGGTACTTATATTGAATTATTTATTTATAATAAAAGACATTTCTTTATTATGTTTGTTTTTCCAAAGTGATAAAGTCCCTAGAATAGCCAGTTCATTTAATGAAATATTAAGTGTGACTTAATCATGAGATTCTATTAAACATAAGGACATTATTCTTAAAGTATCCGTAGTCGAGCTTTAATGTGAAATGGGATAACCTTAAAGCATTAAGACTATTATGTAGATAGACTGATGATCACATCTCATGAATCATGGATAAGGAGTTATCAAGTCTTAACATAGGTATGAATATTAGGAGTAATATTTATACTGGATTGACCCACTATGGGAGTACTACATAGAATGTTATGCAAAGTGTCATAAGTTACTCTCATGGTGATAGTGGTGTATACCACCCTTCGACCTGAAACCACTATGGACCCTAGATGTAGAGTCAAGTACTTTATTGCTGATCAAACATTGTCCGTAATTGGATGACTATAAAGACAGTTGATGGGTACTTCATAAAGCATGTTGAGGGACATGAGTGACCTAGATGGAATTTGCCCATCCTAGATAACAGGATAAATGTCTAAGAGCCCAATATTGAACTGAACAAGGATGACACGTTATATGCCTTGTGTTCAATATAGACATAAGGGCAAAAGGGTAATTGTACACATAAGCACTATCACAAAAGGTTTTGTCAGATCACGTGACAATTTTGTGACTTGGGTAGCAGTGATGTGTTGCTAGATACCGCTCACGGATTATTATGTTAAATGCATGATTTAATATAATTACCAACGTTGTGAAATCCTACAGAGTCATACACATAAGGACAGTTTGATAAGAGGTGGAGTAAATAAGGCACACCGTAAGGTACGGTGTACTTAAGTAAATATGTAACACCGTAAGGTACAGAGCACTTAAGTGGAATACGGATTGTGGTAAGGTACTGCGTGCTTAAGTGATATACGGTACATCATAAGATATGGTGTGCGTGCACTTAAGTGGGCTTTTTAGCTTGCAGCCCATAGAAGTGGTTCTATAAATATAACCCTTGTACAGAAGCATAAACACTTGATGAAAATTCAGTTGTGAAACCCTAGCCGTATTTTCCTTCTCTTTATCTCTCACTCAAAGCCTTCAATCGTAGCAGCTAGCACTGAGTATGAAGGAAGTTATTCGTGTGGACTGAGTAAAGGCGTTGTTCATCGTACATTGCTCGTGATCATTCCTTCGATTCAGAATCAAAGGTTTCATTGCCACAAGAGGTAACCATTCTATCACTGATCATGATCTTTCGTAAGGATCGCTAAAGGGAAATTTTAATTTCCACTGCGTTTTGAATCGCGATGACCACCTTCTGATGTAGGGTCGATGGCACTGCTCCAATGCCATGTATCCACTCGCGCCATAGCAATAAGTTGTAGTTTGTGTTGGACCTAATAACCATAAATAAAGTAGATCTAGATGTCGACCCCATGGACAAATCGACCTAAATCATACCTATTATATTGTTGGTTTTCCCCTTATAGTTGGATAACACCATGTTGTGGGGCTTAAGATCTTCATCGACCTTCCCTAACTTCTTAAACATAAAGTATGGCATCATATTGACCGTTACACCACCATCTACAAACTTCTTTTTAGCATCTTTAGAATCAACCATTGCCCTTGTGAAAAGCAGTTTCAAATGATACATCATGTTTTGATCAGGCCTCTCAAAAACTACCTATTGTTCCTCAACTACACCATTACTCATGACGTAGTAGCATATAGGCTTATGGTTGATGGCCTCGTCTGGAACGAAATCTTCTTCGACCTCGAAGACTTCTGACACCCGGTAGTGTCGCAACGCGAAAAAATAACCAGCAGAAAAACAGAGTCACCACCGAACGTTATTTTTCCCGACGGGGGAAAGGTAACGATCGAAGAAACCTCAAAAGGGAAAGAACATGGTCTCACAACCAAATTTTGGGTTTGGGAGTCAATTATGCGAGAGAAAGGTGTTAGTACCCCTCGCGTTTGTTGTACTCAACGGGATCCACTCTTGTTGTTCTAATCAAAGGGTGTGTATATCAAAAGCCTACTTGCTAAGGGGAACGAAAAGGGAGAAAACAAAAGGAGACTCGATAGGACTTCACCTTCCTATACCTACGTATTCCTTCGTGCAATGGGAAAGTCAAAGTCAACGTAGTTCGGAGGACTACGGGTGAAAGGGGGAAGGGTGCTCGCAAAGACTTCGTCGTCTTGTGCCTACGTATACTCATTCGGATGAGAATGAGGAAGTCAGAGCATTCGTAGTTTGGCCTACCAATTGTTAGTTGTCTTTTATGAGCGATGCCAAGTTCGTGTTCCAGCAGTTAGGGTCGACGCCTGTTTGCAGTAGAATGGAAATAACATGCCCTTTCTAACAAGGTTTGAAGGAAAATCCCGAAGGACAAAATGATTTGCAGTTTGTTCAAAGAGTTTTAAAAGAAGTGAATTGACTTTGTTTGAGATGCGTATAGCACTAAAGTCTATGACATAGGATTAAACACTTTGTAAGATCGACCCAAAATGGGACGTATGCAAAGCACTCTAGACAAGGTAAGGGGAAACTTCCACTTATCACTTCTCATGTACTTAAGGCTCGTAACGTACCATATCCATCGTATTTTTTACGTGTTTTGATTTTGTTTAAGAGAGAGAAGAGAGAGACTCAAAGGGTAAAGAAAAATCTAACGGAACTCACATCTAGATGTTATCGTGCCAAATGGTCCTATAGTTGAGGATGAGAAAGGAATCTCTATCCTAATGTTAGCATGCAAGGATGCACCTAAGGTTGAGATTGAAAGGGAGCTAACCTAATGTTGTCATGCAAAGGATTGAGAACCTAATGTTTATCCTACTCCAAACTTAATCAGAAATTAAGTTAGACTAGGAGCCTTAAGGGAGCATGTGAACAAACACAAGTAAACAGTAAACAAATCAATCCCAAACAACATCAAGTATTCAAAACTCAAAGGAAAAGAAAGGAGATGAAGAGAAGAAAGATCAAGGTATCAAGTAATCAACTCAAACATCACACCAATTAAGAAGATTCAATAATCAATTCTCAGGTGACATACATCAATGCTAAAGTCAAAGCATGCTTATCATATGAATCAAAACATCAAATATGGATAAGGTAAACAATTAACACACATGTTCCAATCATCACAAATCATGATCAAAGGACTCACACATTAAAGTTGAAGAAAATAGACAATGGCAATCATAGAAGTGCATAAGCAAACATGTCTTAAAACCATATCAAACATCACTAATCAACATGCAAAGACAAAAGGGATCAAGCAAGATAAGGTTCAACAAAGGTCAGAAGCTATATCATATCATGATTAACTCATTTCAAAGATGAAGAAAAGAGCACAAAAGCATCCCACATGAATCATATCAAAGGCTAACCAATTGTCAACAATTATCCCATGAAAACAAATTACAAATGGTTCAAGTAATTCAATTAGGGCATGTAAACATGGAAGGTTAGAAGCACACTCAAACATTTCAATTCAAAACAAACTCATGTTAGCAAGAAGGATTCAATAGGCATCACATTCAAAGCATGAACAAGAAATTAGGTATCCATCAACCAAAGTCATCCACAAAAGGAAGCAAATAATAATGAGAAGCAAAAGAGGCAAGATGATCATGCAATGGACATCAATACATGAAAGTCAGAAGCTCAAACAAGTTATTTAAGTCACACAACTTGGTGTATGTTGCTTTAATTGATGAAAATTTGAGCTCTAATGGAAGTTAGAAGTATGGTGAACAATTTTGATGTTGAAGGAAGATGAAATAATGTTTGGAATCATATGAAAAAGGGACTTGAAGTTGGTTCAAAATATAGCTAAGACACATGGGAATTTTCTAAGTTATGAAAGTGTTTTGGCATCCATGGACCACCAACTTTGGAGCTTTATAACTTGGGGAGTTTTCATCCAATTGAGAGATCTTGGTATGCATGGAAAGCTTGAAGCATGAAAAACAATTCTCATGTTGAAAGAAAATTGAATTGAAGCCTGGAATTATGAGAAAATTGCCTTGGATGTTGGCTTCATGACATTGATCCATGACCTATAATTTTGACAACTTGAAAAACCCTAACTTTGAGACATCATAACTTGAGTTCTAGACATCCAAATGGAGAGTTCTTGGTATCAAAAGAAAGCTTGAAGAATGAGGAACAACCTTCATGTTGGAGGAAAAGTGAGATTAAGCTTGGATCATCAAGAAAACTGCCATTGAAAACATGCCCTTCAAGCTGAATTTCTATACTTAAAAAAATTCTAAGTATTGAAAACATGAATCTTGATTTTCTCAACTTTATGCCACCATAACTTTTGATCTATGCATCTTTTAAAGTTTCTTTCTTCTACAAACTTATAGTATGTGATGTCCTCTTTAATTTGATTATAGGTTTGCCTCATTTGGATCAAGGATGAGGAAGTTATGAATCTTGCAAGATAGTACCATAAACATAAACTCTTCCATACTTAGAAAGATTCTCAAAACCCTAATTTAGTAACTTCTCCTGATTTTATGATTTCTCTTGGTCAAACCTCATAATAACATGGATGATGACTTGAAATGCCCAAATATGACCCGAGAACTCAAGAGTTGACTTTTATAGGGCATCAGTTGACTTTTTGACCAGATGAATTCAATGTTTCCTCTATCCACTTAGGAATCTTCTGAAATGATTTGTGATGAAACATGAGACATGTAAATAACCTTTGAGATCTATGTTAAGACCTAGAACCTTGATTAGCTCAAGAAAACAATCACAAGTAGCCTTTACACAAAACCCTAGCTCATAGCCACTAGGAGCTTGATCAGATGAACCTCTTGAAACCAATGAAACCCTAATCCTCAGATGATTGGGTGAACTTGTTAAGATACTTTGATGAATATAAATACCTTTGTAGCTTGAGAATTACATGATGTTGTAGACATCTCCTTGCTCATTGCTTTGAGAACCACCTCTTCCTCTTGAGGAAAGCCAAGAAACCTTGATCCCATGTCTAGTACCAATGCAATGCATAAATGAAGATGCAAATGAAATGAAGCATAATCTAAAAAGGTTTAAATAGGTAGATCAAATTTTGGGGTGTTACAGTTCGTATTCAGCTGGCAGCACTGATACTATTCCACAGTTAATCTGAAGGTCGCCTTCTAACTCTTCGCTGAAATTATCCTCGACCATCTCATCGTCTGACCCAGGGGTGTACTCAGGCTCATTGTTCCTTGGTCTAGGGGGTTGAAAGGGCACATAGACATCTTCCATCTCAACGAAGTATTCAGGATTGTGGTGATGAGGGTTTTCCTCTTCCGGCTGAGGAGTGTAATCTACAGCCTCATCCTCTGGATGAGAAAAGTACTCGTGGGTTTTCTCCCGAACTTTAAGTCTTCCTTTGATGATGGGGGGATCTTGTGTCATTTTTGGAACCAAGTGTGATTTCTCTCGTTTGTTAACCTTTTTGGAGTAAGGTTTCAGATCATGCTTCACTGCAGTCGTATTACGCTTCGTCACTGGTGCACCATGCTCATTTGCTAGAGCTTCCCTTTCAGCCTTTTTCTTCCTTTGATAGTGCCTCCATTGGGTGCACATCATAGGATTCTTCCCTTTGTAGGTTGGAGGACATGTGTCTTTCGCTTCACCTCCTTTAGAGCCTTGTCGCCTGGCATTCCAGGTTTAGAGTCAACCTCCTTCCAATTTGGGTGGCTTGCCCCCTTTTGGTTGACAGACTTCACCCACTTATCTTTTGGTTCACTTGCAGGTGGCTTGAAGGTTTTCTGTCGAGGCTGTTGGAACTGCCTTTTGTAGTCCTCATTCTTACGGGATCTGCCCCCATTGTTAGGGACGAACTTAGCTATTCTACCTCCACCTCGGGCGTGACTAGGCTTGGTGCGTCGAGAGCTCTCTACTTTCTTTGCGGCTTCTTCGTCGAACACAACACCGTAACATGGGCACAACATAGTCTTAGATTCATTGAGCTTGCAACGCTCCAACAAATCAATTAACCCCTCTTCAGACTGGGGGTAAACTTGTTGGAAGTCAGAGTCAGCAATAGCAAAAATCTGTTCTCCCTTGTCGACATCCATGTTAGAGCCATCAGTATCATCCACCATCAAGATCTTTATAGGTTTAGCATATTAGGCTTCCTCCATCTGCATACGGTTCACGTCCACTTTCATCGTTGATTTTGGCTTCTCACCAAATTGCAATCTTCCATCATTCAAAGCCTTTTGAACCAAGTCCCTGAAAAGAATGCATTGAGAAGTCTTATGACCTAAGAAATTATGATATTTGCAAAAACCTCTCTTCTTCCTTTGTTCTAAAGGAGGAATTTTTTAAACCGGGAGGTACTAAAATTTGACCATCTTTAACTAACAGATCAAAAATTTCAACACATTTCATAACGTCAAAAGAATAAGTTCTAGTAGCGAACTTCTCTTTTTTGTTAATTTCGACAGGGTTTTTTCCATTAGATGGTTTTAATAGTTTGCAAACATATGGGGGCCCTGACTTAAATTCAGCCACATTGGCCTCACCTTCTTCTAAACACTCTTCACACACATCAGAGACATACTCGCCTGCATCTATGTAAGCGTCCTTCTCTTTTTTGTGGAATTTACTAGTCCTGGATTTCTCAACTTTTAGGCGTTCGACCTGATGAACCCTATCTGCGAGTTGTGCCATGTCCCTCAAGTATTGAGTATCTAAATTTTTTTCTAATTGAATAGTCAAGGCCTCCTGTGACCATCTCTACTAACTCATGCTTGCGTACTTATGTGAAGCACCTGGCTTTGAGAAGTCTGAACCTATTCAGATAATCTTCTATTGATTCAAAGACCTTTCGCCTAACACTTGCCAACTCCTTCAGACTAATTTTCGACTGCCCCATATAGAACTGTTCGTGGAATAGCCTTTCTAACTAGCTCCACGATTGAACAGATTGGGGAGAGAGAGAGAGTCATAAACCAAGTAAAGGTGTTCTTTGTTAAAGAACTTGGGAAGTACTTCAATTTTAGGTTCTTGTTATTTGCTAGGTCGCCAACCTTAGTTTGATATTGGGCAACATGTTCGACTGTCGACTCATCTGTGTCTCCAGCAAACTTAGTGAACTTTGGGACCTTTAATCCCTTAGGTAGTTCCGACTATCGCGCGTAGTCTGGAAATGGGGAGATAAAATTTGGTCGGTGGAGTCCAACGTTAAGGCCATTTTGAGCCAAAATTTGTTCGCCCACATTTGTTATGTTGTTTTGTCCTCCAAAGTTGTTTTGTTGGACCTGCCTGAGAATTTGATCAACATCTTGATTTCTCTAAACTACCAGAGGTCTAGGGTTGCTTTGTTCTATCTGATCCATATTCAAGGGATTTTCCTATTGCAACCATTAATTTTGGCCCACAGTAGGTTGTACTGTCGCATTCTCAAAGGTTTTGACCATCCTAACATTAGATATCTACAGAGTCGATTGAACTGGCATTTGAAGTGTGCCAAAGAAATCAGATATGTGCCCCATTTAATTTACTAATACTTCTTAAGTTTGGTTTGTATTTGCTATCAACGGGTTGAAAATAGTTCCTATTTGTTGGGTAAGAGTATTCACTAATTCCAAATTGCTCTCATCCATCTGCTGCCTCATAACCATCACAGAAGTCGTATTAAAAGATGGTGTATTTTGAGGGATGTAACTTATCCCTCTTGGTCGTGCCATATTATTGATGATCGACGCAAAGGCATTGTAAGGACTGTATAATGGCGTTGTGTCCATCATATTGTCACTAAAGGTTGACATATTGGGTTGCAGGTTCGCCATCATAGAAGTTGGCATCCCATAGGGGTAATCTCTGCCAGGTGGTGGCATTGAGAACCCAAACAAAGGTCTCGCAAACGCAGGATTATTAAGGGTATTTCCTGACTATGGTGGGGGTGTAGTCCCCGAGGGTGGCATCGTTACGACTGGTGCCGCTGATACTGCTAGAGCCATTGTTCTAACTGGCGTCAAAAAACTGGCTCCTCAACTACCGATACAACTGGTTGTTGCACTATATCTTGAGGGTTATTCTGGGGATTAACATTATCAACAGGAGGACGAGACAAACTAGATAAAGTCTCACCACTCCTTAATTGCATACAAAATTACCATAAGAAACTCTTAAGAATATACTACTATTTTTAAATGTCAAGAAAACGAAGAAATCTATAACCAAATAGGAAACTTAGCACATGTCCCACTGGGCGTGTCAATTTGTTTACCCTAAAAAATGGCAAACAATTATTGGTATCTAAAATACGAGTTACTTGCAAGATCAACCAGTGAATCCTATGACATAGTGCCTAATAACCTCTCTATTATTGATTTCTTTGTGTTTTTATGATAATGGGCTTCGACTTGGTCGAAGGAAAGTATTGAATAGAAGCTACGTTTGAGAAAACTAGAAAATTGAGCAAACCATAAAATTTTCATTGAAAGTAAAATATGGTGTTTCATATGCTCTTACATCCTCTCAGTCATTCGCTCGTTTCTCTTAACATTGGTACTTTGAGTTTTTCAGTGATATTTTTGTAATACAATGAACCACCCTTAATTCAACCTAATGAACTACTATATATACAAGTGCAAAATAACTACCTTTAACGTTCCTCTTTCTTGAGCTTGCCACGTGCAATTCTGCATGTAACTTATCTTCAAACTCTCTCCATGTGTCTTCTTAGTAAAAAGAACCAAAGCAGTTATCAAATATTTAAACATGACATACCGCGCCTAAACAGTCGCTTCCTCGACCAATCTTGCCAACGAAATAGGACCTGCGTGGTTGATGACACTATTTTAGTGTGTTACTCTTACCCAATATTTGTGACAATTCTAGTTCATGATTTCACTTTTATAGCATGAGTTTAAGGTGTTTTAGCACGATTAAAGCTTTAAGCACTTTATGTGCTTCTTTTACGTTTTCATTGTGTTTGTGCTCTAAAAGGAAGATAGATGATGATGAGAAGGGGCATGACCCCAGTTGCCAAAGTCTGGAGCAGTATGAGGAGCTATTTGAAGAGCTGATGGTTTACTCAACCATTTCACCAAGAGAATTGGAGAATTGATGATAAAAAGCCAAGAATGACTAGGGCTCACGTGGCAGCACTATGAAGAGCAATGGAGCAAAAGGAAGGGATAAGATCAAGAAAGCTAGAGGACAAAAGGTAGTATGGGGGAGACCACTCAGCAGAGGACGCCCAGCACCAATACCACCAGCCGTCTGCTCTGCTCCACCAGCCTGCTCCAGCCACCTGCTAAAAGCAAATTTGTCTCCCACCAACATTTGTACCAGATTGCTTGCAAAGGAAGGATTGATGGACAGCTGTCCCACATGAAGGATTTGATTTGGGCCTAACCTTATTTTCCTCAAGAGACCCACGATCCAAGAAAGGAGGAACCACCACTTCCACTCATCACTATTTAAAGAGAGCTTGTGCATTGAAGACGGAGAGACAAGAAATTCCACACACAACAATATTTTATTTTCTGTTTTTAAAGTTATTTTAGTTTCAAGAAGTTAGCATATTAGTAGAGAGTATTCTTTTCTTCTCCAGACCTGTGCGATCTGCTGAGAACTGCTACGACTGAAGAGAGTTGTTGTTGTTTATCCAACGCAAGAGATCTCCAAGTTATTAGTAGGTTGCATTTCTTTACCACACTTTGTAAGATGATGTTTCCTCCTAATTTCATTCCAGTAGTTTGTACTCAGCTCACTATGAGCTAAACCTTTGTTTCATGAGACTAATGAAGTTAGTATAAAAGTGTTTTTATGTTGATATGATGTGTTGGCTAGTGTCTTATTTTGTTATGTGTTTTTATGCTATAAACTGGGTTCTTAGAGTGATCAACTAGGAAAAAAGTAAAAGCTTGTTGTTGAGAGATCCAATAAACAAGTGGATTTCATAACAAAAGTGGTTAATAAAGTAGGATAGAGATATTCACTTAATTCAACTTGCTTAGAGATAAGAAGTTGAGACCACAAAGATTTTTCAGAATTAAAACCAGACGTATTTTAGGGATACAAGTGAGACTTAGAGATTTGTTCCCTTGCCCTAGTTATACATGTTTTTGATGTTGTAGAGATACACCCCTAGATCACGTTCTGAACTTTTGAGGCACGACACTTCACATCATAAATACATTTCAAACAACAAATACTAATGGATTTAGCTCATCAACTATTTTCTCTGATATTTTAACTCCTTCTTAGTTTTCAGTTATTTTAGTTATTTATGTGTACTCTTGTTTCTTATTCTCATATTTCTGTTACCTTGCTCATACTTTTCTTAAACAAAGGAAATTAATATTAGTAGTTCAAATACTTTACACTTCCCTGTGGGTTCGACCTTTATTTTATCACTTGCTACATTACCAAGCATGTATACTTGCATGTGACACCTTTGCCCTATTATTCAAAAGAAACGCATTATAAAAAATTAGAGTAGAGCTTCTTGGGTAATCAACAAGTTTTTGGTGCCGTTGCCGGGGAAGTGAAAAAGTTTGAAAAACTATATTTTTTTTTTCGTTTAAGACTGTATTTGAGCTTTTAACGTTTGCTGTGATTTGGTGATACGACAGGCTTAAGCTATTGCATGCGCAGGTCGTTACAACCAGTTTACAGTGGTTATCCTGAGCCTGGAAGAATTCTCAAGGCACGAAGAAGATTTGTATGTGCTCAGCAAATATCTGGAGATTCCTCAACTTCAGCTCTGGCTGAACCTGAAGGAGTAGTGTACGAGGAGGACACGGAAGAAGAAAGCTCATCGTCTTCTTCAGACGAGTCATTACACGAGACAATCATGGTAGAGCCAGACATCATTGGTATTGCCAATGACCGAGCGCGTAGCATCAGGGATTATGCTGTGTTTGATCCAAATGCTATGAATACTGGCATTACTAGGCCAGCTATCACAGCACCACAGTTTGAGTTCAAGCCTATGATGTTCTAAATGTTGCAAGTTGCTGGTCAATATTCAGGCTCTCCTCATGAAGATCCTCATTTGCACTTAAAATAATTTCTGGATGTTACTGACAATTTCAAGATCCTTGACGTGCCCGTGGATACCTTTAGGTTAAGACTGTTTCCATATTCTCTAAGGGATCGAGCCAAGAGCTGGCTTAATTCTTTGGAACCAAATTCCATTACTACATGGAATGCCTTGACAGAAAAGTTTTTGGCCAAATATTTTCCTCCTTCCAAAAATTCAAAAATGAGAAATGAAATCACATTATTTAGGCAAGGAGATGATGAGACGTTGTTTGACGCATGTGAAAGATTTAAGGAGTTGTTGAGACAATGTCCACATCATGGGATTCCCATCCGCATACAACTTGAGACCTTCTATAATGGATTAATTCCATCCTCAAGGAATATGTTAGATACGTCCAGTGGTGGAGCTCTATTGTCTAAATCCTATGACGATGGTTACAAGCTAATTGAAAGCATTACGACCAACACTTATCAATGGCCAGTCACAAGGGTCACTTCAAGTTCAACTCAAAAGAAGCCTGCTGGAGTTCATGAAGTCACTGAGACCACAGCTCTTGCTGCTCAAGTGGCTCAGATCCACCAAATGATGAAGAATTTGATGAATCCTGAAGTGCCAAAACCTGACCCTGTTAAGGTGGTTACTGACGCTTCTGAGGTTGCCTGTGTTTACTGTGGAGGACCACATCTATTTGAAGAATGTTCTGCCAATCCCGTTTCAGTTAACTATGTTGGCAATCCCAACAACAACAACAGATACAACAATCCCTACAGCAACACTTACAACCCAGGATGGCGCAATCATCCTAATTTTTCTTGGAGTAACAATCAAAATCAACCTAAACCGCAAGCAACCACACCTCAAGTTCCACCTGGATTTTCTAACCCTAACTATGCTGGGGTTAACCAGGGAAATAACCATCTGGAGAATGTGCTCAAGTCTTTTATTCAAGAAGCAAAGAATCAATTTCAAGCACAAGGAGTTAGTATCAAGAACTTGGAGAACCAAGTGGGCCAAATTGCTACGGCTCTAAGTTCAAGAAACTTGGGAAATCTTCCCAGCTCTACTGAGACTCCTAGCACACAAGCTGGAGCGAAAAATGTTGAGACTTGCCAAGCTCTTAAGTTGAGAAGTGGCAAGGAAATTGAAGAGACCATTACAAAGAGCAAGGAGTCAAGTACAGCTGTGTCTAAGCCCGACAGTCCTGGAGCAAAAGACAATGATGGAGAACCTTCTTCATCCAAACAGCAAAAGCACAAAGATAATGTACTCACTGAAGATTACATTTCTCCAGAAAATCAAGAAGTCATCTCTGAAACTAACAAGAAGCAAAAGTTTGTACAAGAAAGACCACCACCCCCTTTTCCACAAAGAATAAAAAAAGCAAAGGAAGAGCAACAATTTTCAAAGTTTATGGAGATCTTGAAGCAACTTCACATCAACATACCATTGATTGAAGTCATTCAACAAATGCCAAATTATTCAAAATTCATGAAGGATGTACTTACCAAACGTAAAAGGGTGGGAGAGTTTGCTACGGTTGTACTTACACAAGAGTGTAGTCAATTAGTTCAAAGCAAACTCCCTCCCAAGTTGAAGGATCCTGGAAGTTTCACTATTCCATACACCATTGGAGACACCTTTTGTGGAAAGGCGTTATGTGATTTAGGGGCCAGCATTAATCTCATGCCTCTATCCATATTCAAGAAGCTGGAGATAGGTACTGCCAGGCCTACAACCATCACCTTGCAGCTGGCTGATAGGAGTATCTGCTACCCACAAGGGAAGATTGAAGATGTGTTGGTAAGGGTTGACAAGTTTGTCTTCCCTGCTGACTTTATCATTATGGATTTTGAAGCTGATGAGGAGACACCCATTTTGTTGGGAAGGCCATTCCTAGCAATGGGTAGAACCTTAATTGATGTTGAAATAGAAGAACTCACCATGAGGGTGAACGGGCAGCAAGTAGTGTTCAACATACTTAATGCCTTGCAATACCCAGAAGAGGAGGTAGCTGAGTGTTCTATGATATCTAGTTGGGAAGGTTTAATTCATAAAAACCTTCTAAAGGCTAATGATGTGTTGAAAATTGAGTTAGGAAAAGTGGAAGACGAAGGACTAAAAGATGGAGTCATCTATGGTCCAATGCCAAAGCAAGAGGAAGAGTATGTGGAAGTGATAGAATCCACCACTGTTGCTCACAAACAGCAGCTAACTTCCATTGAAGAACCCCCTGAATTGGAGCTTAAGCAACTTCCGGAGCATTTACAATATGCATATCTGGAGGCGAGACAGAAGCTGCCAGTTATCATAGCTACAGATCTGCAAGAAGCGCAAAAAGAGCAACTGATTTCACTACTGAAGAGACACAAGAAGGAAATTGCATGGCAGATTCTAATATTAAGGGAATTAGCCCAACAATATGCATGCACAAAATTCTGTTGGAAGAAAATGCTAAGAATAGCATTGAGAGCCAACGAAGGCTGGACCCCATCATGAAGGAGGTTGTAAAAAAAGAGATTATCAAGTGGTTAGACGCAGGAATTATATACCCTATCTCAGATAGTGTGTGGGTAAGCCCAATCCAGTGCGTACCGAAGAAAGGAGGCATGACAGTGATAGTCAACGAGAAGAATGAACTCATTCCTACTAGAACAGTTTCTGGTTGGAGAATTTGCATGGATTATAGGAAGTTGAACAAGGCAACAAGGAAGGACCATTTTCCCTTGCCTTTCATTGACCAGATGCTGGATAGGTTGGCGGGAAATGAGTATTATTGCTTCTTAGATGGATATTCGGGCTACAACCAAATTGCAATAGCCCCGGAAGATCAAGAAAAAACAACATTCACATGTCCATATGGCACCTTTGCTTTCAGAAGAATGTCGTTTGGACTGTGCAATGCACCAGCCACTTTCCAACGTTGCATGATGGCTATTTTCTCGGATATCATAGAGAATTCCATGGAGGTGTTCATGGATGATTTTTCAGTTTTTGGAGAACCATTTCAAGATTGCTTAAAGAATTTGGAATTGGTGCTGATCAGGTGTGAAGAGAACAACTTAGTCCTCAATTGGGAAAAATACCATTTTATGGTAAAAGAAGGAATTGTTCTTGGTCATAGAATTTCTAAAGAAGGATTGGAGGTAGATCAAGCAAAGGTGGAGGTAACTGAAAAACTACCCCCACCAGTCAATATCAAGGGCATTAGGAGTTTCTTGGGGCATGTTGGATTTTAAAGGAGGTTTATAAAAGATTTTTCAAAAATCTCTAAACCACTATGCCAGCTGCTGCAGCCTGACACGCCTTTCGTCTTCAGTGAAAAGTGCCTTGAATCTTTCAATCTTTTGAAGAAGGCCCTCATTTATGCACCTATAATCAAAGTTCCAGATTGGTCCAAGCCATTTGAGTTGATGTGTGATGCTAGTGACTTTGCCATTAGCGCTGTTTTAGGCCAAAGGCATAGCAAAGTGTTTCATACTATTTACTATGCAAGTAAAACATTGATAGAAGCACAAATCAACTACACAACCACGGAGAAGGAGCTGCTGGCAGTAGTGTTTGCTTTTGATAAATTCAGACCTTACTTGGTAGGAACTAAGGTTATTGTGTATACGGACCATGCAGCAATTAAATATTTGATTGCCAAAAAAGATGCAAAGCCACGGCTTATACGTTGGGTGCTTCTTCTACAAGAGTTTGACCTGGAAATAAGAGACAAAAAAGGAGTAGAGAACTCAGTTGCTGATCATCTCTCAAGACTTCCTGAAGAAGTGCAGCCTCAAAACAGTGGAGAGATTAAGGAAAGTTTTCCGGATGAGAAGCTGTTGGTGATTACTGATGGCATGCCTCCTTGGTACAATGACATTGTGAACTACTTAGTCAGTAGGGTTGTGCCACCAGAATTCAACTACCAACAGAGAAAGAGGTTCTTTCACACTGTAAAGAACTATTTCTGGGATGAGCCATACATATACAAGAAGTGTGCAGATCAGTTGCTAAGAAGATGTGTTGACTATGAGGAGGCACGCCAGATCTTATCAGCATGTCACAAAGCCCCATATGGTGGACATTTTGGAGGAGTAAGAACTACAGCCAAGGTGCTGCAATCAGATTATTTCTGGCCTTCTATTTTTAAAGATGCTCATGAATTTACTAAGAGATGTGATAGATGTCAAAGGATTGGAAATGTGTCCATGAGACAAGAGATGCCGCTCACTAGTATTCTTGAAGTAGAAATTTTTTATTTGTGGAGCATTGATTTCATGGGGCCATTTCCTCCCTCTTTTGGAAATCTTTACATTCTTGTGGCTGTGGACTACGTGTCCAAGTGGATTGAGGCAGTAGCAATACCATCCAATGATACCAAGGTTGTGACTAAGTTCTTGCTCAAGAACATTTTGACAAGACATGGCACGCCTAGAGCTATCATCAGTGATGGTGGATCTCATTTTTGCAATAAACTTTTTGAAAACCTAATGGCAAAATATGGGATTAAGCACAAGGTTGCTACAGCCTACCATCCCCAAACTAGTGGACAAGTGGAGTTGTCCAATAGAGAAATCAAAAGAATCTTGGAAAAGGAAGTTAATCCAACAAGGAAGGATTGGTCCAAACATTTGGACGAAGCACTATGGGCGTATAGGACTGCATATAAAACCCCTTTAGACATGTCTCCATATAGACTTGTCTATGGGAAGGCTTGTCATCTACCCATTGAATTGGAACACAAGGCATTTTAGGCTGTGAAGTAATTAAACTTTAATATTCAAAGTGATGGCCAAGCTAGAATGCTCCAATTAAATGAGTTAGATGAGCATAGGTTGTTCTCATATGAGAATGCTGAATTGTATAAGGAAAAGACCAAGAGGTGGCATGACATGAAATGCCAGAAGAGGGAATTAGTGAAAGACCAAAAAGTTTTACTTTTTAACTCAAGGCTGAAGCTATTTCCTGGAAAATTGAAATCAAGATGGTCTGAACCCTTTATCTTAGAGGAGATTTACCCCCATGGTGCAGTGGAGTTGTTAAATGAGAAGAATGGAGAGAAATTTAAGGTCAACAGCCAAAGGGTCAAGGCTTACCTTAGAGAGTCCTCAAGTAACACAAGGGATGCTCTCCATTTTATTGATTAATGGATTTTTGTGTTGGTCAGGCGATAAGACCTTAAAATAGCACTACTGGGAGGCAGCCCAGCTTTATGCAATTTTTTTTGTTTTACTTTGTATAGGATCATGATGTGTTCTACTAGCGTCAGCGCATGACAAGACCAGACATGCCAGCAACAGACTCAAGAACAGTGGAAGGGGAGGAATGAAAAGTACTGAAGGAATCAAAAAATTTCCTAAGTCCAATGAGATTAATAATCATGCTGAGTTGGCGTTGATTATTTTTCTCTTGAATAATCAGAAAAGAATTTGAATCGTTCACCTTAGAAGGAAGAGAGAGAAAGAAAGTGCAACATAGGGAGCAAACACATTGGGCTGAGTGAAGGAGCAGAGTTATGATGGCCAGGTCTACCACGTCAGACACCTCAGCCACCAAAACACGCAAACCCACTTAAGTGTGTCTTTTCAGGTGTCAGCCCTAGGGTTTTCACTCCTTGCCCTACGAAACACTAAAATAGAAAAACTTCTCTCTCCACTTCAAAGAAACGTTTTATTTTAATATTTTCTTGAAACTTTTTGCAACCATCTTTACAACTCCCCCACTTTTACCTATACACAAACCGTCAGACAAAGACTTCTTCATCTTCCATTCCACCATTTTTCTCTGAAACCCTAAAAACTTCTCAACCCCTTTTTCTCCTCTTTCACTTCAGAAAAATGACTCGCGACCCCTAAACCGTCCGCCGTTACAAAACCACTGCCAAGAAAAATACCACCCCCATCATTGATATCTCAAGTCAGGAAGAAGATGAAACCTTCGTGAATGTGGGAGCTCACAGGCGTTTTACGGAGTATTTTAGCAAGATGAATCTTTTTTCTGAGCGTGGTTTTATTATGGACTCCTCTGAGGAAGGTCTGGGACTACCAGAAGATATTGGAAACCATGTTATCAGAAGCAGAAAAAGATGCTGAGGACTTGAACAAGGTGGAAGCTACTGAGGAGGAAGAAAGAAGTGAGAAAAAGGAGGAGGTTGAGGGAGAAAAAGTACAATCCGAAGGAGGGACTGAGGAGAAGGATTTGGAAGGAATAAGGAGATATTACTCCTCTACAGAAACTGAGAAAGAGGAAGTTGCTAAAGGAGATGACGAAGCTGACAGTGATGAAGCAGAAAAAACAGGAGCTGAGCTAGAACCCCTCCCTGTCATGGAACCTGATGCAGTTAAAGAAGACAATGTTCCGGTGGAGCAGTCAAAGAAAAGTGGAGAACAGCCACAGCAAAAGGCAAAGAGTCCTATGAATACTGCTAGGAAGGAGGCTGTTATTGCTACAGCTGAGGAGGGAAATGACAAAGGCCCAGGAGTGCAGGAGAGCAAGAAGAAAAAAGAAGAAGCAACCTCTACAGGCTCCAAGGAAAAGCTCCAGGCTAAGGGCCTAAGTGGTAAATGTGGAAATAGACGAGCACTGTCTTGCCACCTCTCATCGCTAAACAGTGAGCACACTGTCCTTACTAAGTTTGGGGGAGGGCATCAGTACTCAGCCTATTTTCACTCAATCTAACCTTGTTTCTGTTGTCTTTTACTGTCGTTTCTACCTATGACTATTGTTTTATGTCTAAGTTTGGATATTGTGTTTGGTTGGCCATGTTTTGAGCCAAATGTTTTTAATTTTCTTGTGGGATTCTGTAACGCTCCCAGAACATGATGACCTACAGTTTGATGTTTTGTTTGAATGTTGTGCATGGCACTTTTTGGTGATTATTTCTTTCATGTTAAAATGGTGTGAAAATGGTGTGAATCATAACTTATAATAAGGAAGAACTAGGGAATGTGGGGATCCAACTAAGTCAGGAGCGTAAACTTTTAATTTCCGGGCTCAAGAATAAAAAAAAAAGGGAATGAAGCTGTTAGGTGTTGGGGAAGCAAGGTGTAGGAGTTTCACCAAATGAGTTTGACAGAGGAGATTGATGTTCTCAATCACGTCAGCACTAGTCTCCTAAACCAGCCAGAAATTTTTTTCCAAGAGAAACTAAATTGTGAAAATCAAGGGAAAGGTTGAAATCCTAGGAATCACAAAGGGAAGGACAAAAAGATTTAAATAATGATTGAGACGACTACGGAAGGGACACACTTCACACAAAGACATGTGCAAAAAGTGGAAAAGACCACCAATAAAGTTCCTGTGCCCGAAACTGGAGGAACAGCAAGCGTCTTCATCATAATATTCAGTTGAACTCACATGAGAAGATTCTGAGATGAGACGTATTACCAAATATATATATATATAGAGAGAGAGAGAGAGAGAGAAGAAAAAGAAAGAAAACAAATAATAAGTGAGAAAGTGTGGTCCCAAATGTGTTAGTCAAAAATATCAATTGAGAATCAGGACAGAATTCCCTAGTGAGACCAAAAGAGAAGAAACCCCACTCAAGAAAGTACACAAGGAAGGATCAAAAAGAGGAAATTATGGCTTGTTTTCTGGAAGAGTAAGGTCGTGACATGAGACGTCAGTTTTCCTTTGGACTAGCAAAACTTTGGGGCAATTTCAAAGCTGAGCAACTCGCACCAGTACCGCTTCCTTACCTTTCCAAATCTTAAAGCCTCATCACCCTGCTAAGCCTGACTGAAGCTGTTGAGAACCAATTACACTTCCCTATGTCTTTCGCTGTCACATCACCTGAGGACAGGCGATCATTCAAGTTTGGGGGAGTGATGACACTATTTTAGTGTGTTACTCTTACCCAATATTTGTGACAATTCTAGTTCATGATTTCACTTTTATAGCATGAGTTTAAGGTGTTTTAGCACGATTAAAGCTTTAAGCACTTTATGTGCTTCTTTTACGTTTTCATTGTGTTTGTGCTCTAAAAGGAAGATAGATGATGATGAGAAGGGGCATGACCCCAGTTGCCAGAGTCTGGAGCAGCATGAGGAGCTATTTGAAGAGCTGATGGTTTACTCAACCATTTCACCAAGAGAATTGGAGAATTGATGATAAAAAACCAAGAATGACTAGGGATCACGTGGCAGCACTATGAAGAGCAATGGAGCAAAAGGAAGGGATAAGATCAAGAAAGCTAGAGGACAAAAGGTAGTATGGTGGGGACCACTCAGCAGAGGACGCCTAGTACCAACACCACCAGTCGTCTGCTCTGCTCCACCAGCCTGCTCCAGCCGCCTACTAAAAGCAAATTTGTCTCCCACCAACATTTGTACTAGATTGCTTGCAAATGAAGGATTGATGGACAGCTGTCCCACATGAAAGATTTGATTTGGGCATAACCTTATTTTCCTCAAGAGACCCACGATCCAAGAAAGGAGGAACCACCACTTCCACTCATCACTATTTAAAGAGAGCTTATGCATTGAAGACGGAGAGACAAGAAATTCCACACACAACAATATTTTATTTTCAGTTTTTAAAGTTATTTTAGTTTCAAGAAGTTAGCATATTAGTAGAGAGTATTCTTTTCTTCTCCAGACCTGTGAGATCTGCTGAGAACCGTCGTGACTGAGGAGAGCTGTTGTTGTTTATCCAACGCAAGAGATCTCCAAGTTATTAGTAGGTTGCATTTCTTTACCACACTTTGTAAGATGATGTTTCCTCCTAATTTCATTCCAGTAGTTTGTACTCAGCTCACTATGAGCTAAACCTTTGTTTGATGAGACTAATGAAGTTAGTATAAAAGTGTTTTTATGTTGATATGATGTGTTGGCTAGTGTCTTATTTTGTTATGTGTTTTTATGCTATAAACTGGGTTCTTAGAGTGATTAACTAGGAAAAAAGTAAAAGCTTGTTGTTGAGAGAGATCCAATAAACAAGTGGATTTCATAACAAAAGTGGTTAATAAAGTATGATAGAGATATTCACTTAATTCAACTTGCTTAGAGATAAGAAGTTGAGACCACAAAGATTTTTCAGAATTAAAACCAGACGTATTTTAGGGTTACAAGTGAGACTTAGAGATTTGTTCCCTTGCCCTAGTTATACATGTTTTTGATGTTGTAGAGATACACCCCTAGATCACGTTCTGACCTTTTGAGGCACGACACTTCACATTATAAAGACATTTCAAACAACAAATACTAATGGATTTAGCTCATCAACTATTCTCTCTGATATTTTAACTCCTTCTTAGTTTTCAGTTATTTTAATTATTTGTGTGTACTCTTATTTCTTATTCTCATATTTCTGTTACCTTGCTCATACTTTTCTTAAACAAAGGAAATTAATATTAGTAGTTCAAATACTTTACACTTCCCTGTGGGTTCGACCTTTATTTTATCACTTGCTACATTACCAAGCATGTATACTTGCATGTGACACCTTTGCCCTATTATTCAAAAGAAACGCATTATAAAAAATTATAGTTGAGCTTCTTGGGTAATCAACAGTGGTCGAAATGAATTGGTGTTGAGATGCTCCATTTCACAACCAAATTCTAAGTCCCAGAATATGGTTGAAGCGCGTTTCTTCTAGACTTCCCTTGTTTGCTGGCTTTCTCTCCTTGGTTAAAATTCCCAGCTAACAGTTAGACCTAGGGCAACTATTCTACTTACGCTGGTCGGATAGGGATATGAGACTCCAAGTAATGGCCTAAAGAATTAACGTTTTATACATCGCCTAATGCTACTTTACAGACCGTTATGCAAGGTGCCAGCTGTAACGCCCCAGTTTTTGTTAGTTTTATTTAATCGAGTCTATTCGATTATTTTATTATTATATTATTTTATTCTTGACTTTTATTTGGCAATATATTATTTTTCATCACTGTTTATGTGTTATCGCATTTTGAGAGCGTTTGGGAGATATTTGAGCGTAAGGGCAAAATGGTCATTTTGGGTAGTTAGATATTTTGTTATAAATAGAAATAGAGAGAGAGAGAAATAGAAAGAAAAGAAAAAGAAGAGAAAGAAAAGAAAAGAAGAGAAAAGAGAGGAAAGAAAGGGAGAAGAAGAAAAGAGAAGAAAATCGAAGATTTCTCCGTTTCACTCGCGATTAATCGGGTAAGGGTGAGAAGTTTCAATTATATCATGCTTGTATATGTATATGTATGTTTTGTTTGAATGTTTGGGGGTGAAAATATATGTTTTCTATTTGGGTTAATTTATGAGTAATTCGTAGAAATCGATGTTTTCACGGATGAAATTCGATATAAACCGCGTAGAATACTCGTTGATTATGTCTAAACATGTTTTGGTTGTTCTGGTATGAATTAGAAGGGTTTGGGTGATAAAAATGATGTATTTTGGTCCCATATGACCTAGGTTGACGTTGCTGCGAATTCTGGGTTTCGCGGGTTCGCCTAGCGAACCCCAGTGAAGGAACGGGCGAACGTTCGCTTAGAGGTTCGCCTAGCAAACTTTATGACTGTTTTCCACTGCCTTGGTTCGCTAGGATTCGCCTAGCGAATGCTGGAGCGAACATGATATTTTCCAATTTTGTTTTCGTCGTAATTTTCAAACCGTAAGTCTGTTTTGGTCGCCGTTTGAAGCGTTGGAAAGCTAATGAAATATTCTTTCTTTCAAAAATGGTTTGGAGGTCATTAGATGATTTAATTAAGTAGTGGTTTTGGAAAAGTGTTGGGTTGTCGGGTTTTTATCGCGTACGAGGTGTGTGATTGATATGTTAGCATGATATTTGCTTGTGACATGTAACGTGTAGCTTGTAGACCGTTATATGATGTGAATATACATGATGAAATGTTGCGATGATGGGTTGTGGCCCTATGGCAAATATGTGCATTGTTTTGGATTAGACTTCGATGTGTGATTAATGATGTTGTTGTGTAGTAAAATACATTGTTTGATTGAATATCAATGTATGTTGTTATGATGTGTCATGGGTAGCCTTTGTGGTGTGAATCCCTTGTGGAAGTCATTGTGATTGTATGATTGTTGTGGTAGGTGAGGAAATGCATTGTTTGAATTGTTTTCAATGCATGAATATGATGATGTGTATTGTGCAATGTGCTGTGGATATGGATGTCGTATAACTTGTATGCTGTTGTGTGATGATAATGCATGTGATGACATGTTGTGGTGATGAATTATGGCCGAAAGGCAAATAAATGCAATGTGTGTTTGGATGTGAATCATACAATAATGCATTGGTGTGAATGCATATAGATTGTATGTGATTGCATGAGATGAATGCATGATTATATTGTGAATATGTATGCATTTCAAGAATGTCTTGAGTCATTTGAATGTGAAGCATAATGATGTGCATTCTTGTGTTGAGGGATTCTAATGGGAATCTGCTATAACCTCGTGTGCCTTAAAAATAAGAGGTGTGAGCGATTGGATCGGGTCGTGTACCTTAAGCATAAGAGGTGTGAGCGATGGTTATAGATGACCGTGTGCCTTATACAAAGAGGTGTGAGCGATCGGGTCGTGTGCCCTATACAAAGAGGTGTGAGCGATCCATAAACGTCGTGTGCCTTAAAAATAAGAGGTGTGAGCGATCAGATCGGATCGTGTGCCTTAAAAATAAGAGGTGTGAGCGATGGGGAACATCGTATGCCCGACGGGGAGTTACAGTGATGTAACGAGCGATGGTTCCAGCAGAGTTCCTGAGTGAACTTGAGATGATGGATTCGGTACCGCATATGTATTGCATAGAGTCGTTGTGTCGGTCTCTGTGCATTTGCATAAATCATGAATGGATTGATTATGCGTGAGCTTGTGATAGCTTTGGTGAATTATTATGCATAGGTGATAAATGCATTGGTTGTGAGTGATATGTTTTGTGTATAAAAATATGATATGTGATGTGGTGGTGTGCATTATGCGTGAAATGTGATTATATTGGTATAATCGTTATATGCTATGTGGTTGGATTGTTAGGAATATGTTATGTATTGGTGGCATGCTATATGTGTTAGTATGTGATGTATGTGGTGAGGAATATTATATATGTGAATTTATTTGTGTTGTGGCATATTATTATGCAACCTTGTTATAGTTGTTATTTCTCACCCTCCTGCTGGAATATGCTTTTTATGGCATATTGCAGATTGTCAGCTTTAGAGGCGTGGAGGCAAGTGGAAGAGTTAGATCTTCGTTTGCTTAAGTCTTGGTGTCTGCTCTGATACGTAGCACAGGAGTCGGGGAACGATTATTTTATTTATGTATATAATTGTTGAATATATTTGATGTTGCCTTTTTATGGAAAGTTTCCCAATTGAGGGTATTCTATTTTATGCTATGTATCAAATTTATGAGCGGGGATGATGTTTTGTTTATTTAAATGTGACATCCTTGTTTTTGTCGGAAAAATAAATTTTTAGTTACTCTGATTTTATTTATGTATTATTTATTCGTGAGGGGAATTAGGGTGTTACACCAGCTCATTTATGAAGATTTACTTCCACACTCTTTAACAGATCTTTCCTTGCCTATATAAGGAACACTTGGAAGACTGGAAAAAATGATGCTTTTGAATGCTTATCAAATATCTCACAACACTTTTGTTGAACTAAATATTATTCTTGTGAATATAGAAAAGAAAACATACATAGAGCTTTTGTTCGTTTTTGTGTGATAAATTCATTGTACTGAAATTTATGTAATCTGCTTTCTTATAAGCAATCTTGTAAACACATTTCTTGTATCTCATTGATTGAGTTTGTATTCCTTGAGAGACTAAGGTTTAGTCAGGATCGTAGAGAAGACGTTGACGTGTTGTCTTTGTGTGTCTGTAATAAGTTGATTATAGTGGATTAAAACCTTGTTGATAAGGCAAAATCACCTTAGTATGTGGGCTGGACTAGCATAGTTAACAGTGAACCAGGATAAAAATATTTGTGTTCATTTATTTTTGTTCTTATTTCATTTTTTAGTGTTTTGGGTGCAAAACGTTTTGATCTTAGAAACCCAATTCAAACCCCCATTTCTTGTGTTTCTTGTCACCTTCAATAGGCATCAGAGCTCTGGTTCTGGTATTGATTTCATATTAAACACTTCACCATGTCAGATAAAGATCCAGCTTGTGAAGCATAATGGCAAGAGTTCCTCCACATTGCACCCGCTGATAGAGATCACTATAGTGGAAAACCTCAAGTTTTTTATAGAGATAAATTTGATTAGTAGAAATATAGAATAAAAAGTTTTTTTCTGGTCATAATATGGATTTATGGGATATGGTCGTTGATGGCTACGTTCATCATGTAGATGCTAGTGGTAACAAGGTGGAAATAAGAATGATGACGAATCAACATAAGAAAGACTACAAGAATCATCACAAAGCAAGAACCATCTTGTTGAATGCAATTTTTTTACACTGAGTATGAAAAGATCACAAACAGTGATACAACAAAGTCCATATTGATTATCTAAGAATGACTCATGAAGGAAACACTTAATTTAAAGAAACCAAGGCAATTACCTTGATTTAGAAGTATGAAGCCTTCAAGATGGAAGACGATGAAACTGTTGGGAACATGTTCTCAAGGTTTCAAACTCTTGTTGCAGGACTGAAGGTTCTGGACAAAGGGTATTGTATTGTTGATCATATGAAGAAGATCATCAGAAGTCTACCTAAAAGATGGAGACCTATGGTAATTGCATTGAAGTTATCAAAGGATTTAAACAACATCTCTCTTAAAGAACTCGTTAGCTTTTTAAGAAGTCACGAAATTGAGCTTGAAGAAGATGAGCCCCAGAGAAAGAGCAAATTTGTTGCTCTGAAGTCTTTGGGAATTTGATCAGTGCATTTTAATGCACATTCTATTATTTTTGTACTTAGGCATTTCCTTAGTTTGTTTTGTTTATTTTACTATTTTATTATGTTTTTATAATTAAGTCTTTGTTTGTCGTTAATCTATTTTCGCAGCTTATTTTCAGCTTTAGCAGTTATTTGATACATGTCCACTGTTTAGATCATAACTAGAGCTACGTGAATTGGGTTTACGCGTTCTACTAGGCGTTGAAAAGCTAAGACAAAGAGCTACAACTTTTATGTTGTATGAAGAAGCTGATTTGGAGTGTATCGGCCTCAAATAATTCGTTGAAGTCAGGACCCGAATTATGCCTTTAGGAATATTTAGTTTTGGGCAGGGTTTTTTATGTTTTTCAACCCAGTTGGGTTAGAACCGGGTTTTGTTATGCTTTCCTATACCTAGTAGCAGTCGTACTACTGTTCATAACCTTCTTTTCATGATTTTTCTTTTGTTTTGTACGATTTGAATGAAGAACTAATTCCCAAGGCAAATCCTGCTGCTTACGGGTTCCATCGCTTTGAGGCTATTCTAATACCAATTTAAATTTGATTCCTTTCAATCCTTTTCTATGAAGTCATTTGCTTAATTTGATTGCAATTGTTTGCTAAATTCGATTGTTGTTCATAGGATAGAATTAATTAAATTTGATTGTATGCTTGTTCCTAAATTTAATTGCGTGTTATCGTTTTCTTAATTCGATAACTCGTCATATTCTTAACCGTTTGCTTAATTCGGTAAACAGAAACATAATTCATTAGATTTTGATAAGCGCTTGTCTAATTGATATCATAATCGAATAGGATCAAAGTCGTTTCGAGATTGGTGTTATAATAGTCGAGGATAAGTCGGAACCCGGATCAGTAGGTTTAGTCGTTTTAGCTTAATTGATAATCACTTATTTTAATAACTTTTTCTCTTGTTTTCTAAAATCGTAATCCAACCCCCCATAAACTGTTACTATAGTTGGTTAAATTCAATACAAGAATCCTTGCGATACGACTCGAGTCATTTTCGCTAAACTACAGTTTTTCTAACTACTCGTTTTGATCCGTGTGCGACAGCGAATCAGAATGTCTGAAAAGACTAGAGCTTTTCAAGCAAAAGAAGAAGAAGAATTTGAAGAAGAAGATGAGTTGTCTCTTCTATCCTAAAGAGTGAATCAACTCTGGAAGAAAATACAAGGCAGATTCAAGGGACAAAGAAAGAAAAACAGTCATTCTGAGTCCACTTCTGGATCTAAGAAAGCTGGATCCAGCAAGGAAGTTATATGCTTTGAGTGCAAGGAGTCAGATCATTATAAGAATGAATGTCATAAGCTGAAGAAAGACAGTCCAAAAAAGAAAGACTTCAGAGGGAAGAAGAAGGGTCTAATGGCTACCTATGATGATTAAGAATCCTCAGAAGATGACTCCGAGGAAGAGCAAGCTAATGTGGCACTAATGGCATGTACAGAAGCTCCTGCTGAGAAAATTCAATCAGAATCTAAATCTGAATCAGACTCTGAAGAGGTATTCGCGGAACTCTCTCACTCTGAACTTGAATCCAGTTTAACAAAAGTTCTAGATAAGTATCAAAAGCTTTTGAACAAATACAAGGATCTGAAAAAGGTTTGTGTATCTGAGTCAGAGGCATACTGTAAGCTTAAGGAATATTTCTCAAGTTTAAATGAAGAAAACTTTATGTTAAAAAATAATAACTTTGTGCTTCAGAACAAGAGTTCAAAACTTGAGAATGAAAATTTTTCATAAGCCTCTATAGACTCTAATGATGTCATAAGAAATATGACAAATCCTTCCAAAAATTTCTTGCTAGAAGCCTAAATAAAAGTGTGATGCCTTCAATTATTTATGGCGTAATAGAAATAGAATAAGAGGAATTGGTTATGGTTCTGATGAAGAATATACTTCTGAAAAAGATGATAAGCCAAAAACTCTTTCTTCCCATTTTGTCCCTTCTGGTAAACAAAATGGTGTTGTTTCTAAAGGTAAAATCTTATCAAAACCTAAGGATAAAGAAAAAGCTCATTCCCATTTCAATTATGCATACATGTATGAATATCCTGCACAAAACCTAAATTTGTTAAAAACTCTAGGAAGACTAACCAAAAAGGACCCAGAAAGTTGTGGGCACCTAAGGACAAGATAATCTATTTTGCAGACATCCTTAGCAGCATAGTTAAGACACCAATAATGGTATCTGGACTCTAGATACTCGCGACACATAACAGGAAGAAGGTGTATGTTCCAAGATCTGGAACATAAGCATTGAGGCGTTGTTGGTTTCAGAGGTGATAAAAAAGGAAAGATCATTGGCTACGAAATAGCTAGTAACAGTTCTCTCCCTTCTATTACTTATGTTTTATTAGTTAAAGGATTAATGCATAACTTATTGTCAATAAGTCAATTAAGTGGCAATGGTTATGATATAATCTTTAATCAAAAGTCTTGTGAAGTTGTTAGCCAGATTGATGGCTCTATCCTTTTCAATGGCAAGAGGAAGAATAACATTTATAAGATTAGACTTTATGGTCTTAAAAATCAGAATGCAAAATATCTTATGCTCGTTAATGAAGATTAATGGGTCTGGCATAGACGATTGGGCCATGTTAGCATGAGGAGGATTTCTCAGCTAAATAAGCTTAATTTAGTCAGAGGCCTTCCTAATCTGAAGTTTGTTTTGTATGCTCTTTGTGAAGCATGCCATAAAAGGCAAGTTTTGAAAAACTTCTTTCAAAGTAAAGAATGTTATTTCTACCTTTAGGCCTTTGGAACTTATGCACATTGACCTTTTTGGGCCAGTGAAAATGCTTTTATTAATGGAAAGAAGTATGGATTGGTCATTATAGATGACTATAACAGATGTACATGGGTTAAGTTTCTAAGATGTAAGGATGAGTCACATTATGTGTTTGCTACCTTCTGCTCTCGAGTGCAAAACGAGAAAGACATTAGAATTGCTAAAGTCAGAAGTGATCATGGTGGAGAATTTGAAAACAAATATTTTGAGAAACTCTTTGATGAGAATTAAATTTACCATGATTTCTCCTGCCCTAGAACTTCACAACAAAATTGAGTTGTAGATAGTAAGAATAAGATTATGCAAGAGATGGCAAAACCATGATCAATGAGACTAATGTGGCTAAGCACTTCTGGGCAAAGGAAATCAACACAATGTGTTACATTCAGAACAGGATCTCTATAAGACCTATTATGGGTAGGACTCCCTATGAATTGTGGAAAAACAAAAAACCCAACATTTCATATTTTTATCCTTTGGATTGTGATTGACTTATGCTGAACACCTAAAGACAATCTGAATATGTTTGATTCTAAGGCACAAAAGTGTATTATGTTAGGATAATCTGAACGCTTTAAGGGCTATAGGGTATACAACACAGAAACATGAATTGTTGAGGAATCAATTCATGTTAGATTTGATGATAAGCTTGAACCTAAAAAGTCAAAGCTAGTTGAAAAGTTGCAGATATGGAAATCACTTATTCAGGCTCTGAAGGTAAATAATCAGAAGCCAAGGAATATGAGACTAAAGACTCTGAAACTGCTCAACCTGAAGTTGTTGAAGTTCAGACCCCTATGAGGAAGCACATACAAAGATCTTCACACTGTGAAGAATTGATTTTGGGAGATAAAATTGAACCTGACAGAACCAAATCCTTATTCAAACCTTCTAAAGAGACGCTTCTGGGTTTGGTGTCCCTTATAGAACCTACATTTGTTGATGAAGCGCTTATGGACACAAAATGGATTCTAGCAATGCAATAAGGGTTGAACCAATTCTCCATAAATATTGTGTGGACTCTTGTGCCTAGACCCAAAGGAACTCATGTCATTGGGACAAAGTGGGTCTTCAGAAATAAGTTGAACGAACAAAATGAGGTGGTAAGAAATAAGGTCAGACTGGTTGCACAAGGCTATAGTCAGTAAGAGGGAATTGACTATAGTGAAACCTTTGCACCAGTTGCCATGCTAGATTTTATTCATCTCTTAATTTTGTTTGTTGATAATCATAACATCATCTTGTATCAGATGGATGTTAAGAGTGCATTCTGAATATGTAATACCCCGTATTTTATTAATTTGGACTTAAGAGACTTTTTGGACATTTAGTAGTATTATTTACTAATACTAGTTTACTACTTATTCCTTTTCCTCCCATTTTCCAAACTTATAAAAAGAAAAAGATAGTAAGAAAGGAAAGAAAGAGAAAAGAAGAAAAAGAAGAGGAAAGAAAGAAGAAAAGAGAAAGGAAGGAGAAAAAGAGGAGAAAAGGGTTTTGGAAGAAAATCCAAGAACAATCATCATCCATTGATCCAAACTTCATCCAATCATCTCATCTTCCTCATTTTCAACCTCTATCCAAGGTGGGTTCTAGTTAGTACCATTGTTTAGAGATTTTGGATAATATGAGTTTTAGGTTTGAATTTGGAAATCGATGTTTTAACGGTTGGAATTTGATATAAATCGAAATGAATGATCAATATACTTGTAGAAACATATATTGTTAATTGTTTTGAAGTTTTGATTGTTTTAATTTGGTTGGAGATTTAGGGTTTATGTAGAATTTGTGATTTTGTTCAAAACTTGGTTTGTGAAATTTGATGATGAAACTATGTTAGAAACATGTTGAATATGCCTCTAATTGGTTGTTGGAACTGGTATTGAGGATGTAGAGGAACTGGTTTTGAACTGTTATAGCAGGTATTTTTCTGAGTTTCGCAGAGCGCGCTTAGCGCGCAGAAACCCGCTTAGCGCGGTGTTGAAATCCTGCGACCCCATATGGCAGAGAGTTGCGTGCTTAGCACGGACAGGGACGTGCTTAGCGCGACCTGGGACTTAAAGTTTTCTTCCAAAACGAGAAAATTCATAACTTTTGATTCGTTTATCGGAATCGAACATTCTTTATATCGATGAAAAGCCGAGAAGATATTCTATGCAATGGAGATGAAATATGTCGATTTTACCGATCGATTAAATAATCGAGAAAGTTCCAAAAGTGATATAATTATGTTTTAATTGTTATATATTATTCTACTATGCAATTATGATATGTCTTGCCTATCCTACTATTGTTTAGCATGGTTGTAAGTGAATATGCATGCAACTATGAAAATGATATAGGAAGAGTGAGGAAACCTCAAACTTGAACTATAGGAGAATCTAGTAAGGAACTAGAAATTGTAGACAACTCTAGATGGCAATGCTCGGGCACGTGTTGTTGGAAGATACATCCTTGCCGAGTATTGGCGTAGTTGAGAGTGAAACACTAGTATGGAACATGTGGTTAACCTTTGTCGTTTTGAAAAGGCAAGAGAGGCCTTAAGGCGTTATAGCCTTCTGATTGTCGAAAACAATCGTATTGTTGTATGTGATCATGTAATCGTAACCGGTATATTTGAGTGTAGTTTCATGGGTCTCGAGCTCCTCTGAAACGGGTACACAATTACTTGGTAAGTTTGATTCCCTACGTGTAGTACGATTGGAGCCTATGCTATGGGTAGAGACTTGTGATGGTTAACAGTCCATGAGAAGTGACGGTTCACGGTTAACAGGCCGATGATCCCGAATCCAATTCGTATGCCAAGTAACTACAAGGATCTATGACTCGGGTCGCCTTCTAGACGTAGAAGCGGACAGGAAGATGAGATGTCTTGGTATGGTTATCGATTAGTGATGTTGTGAGTTAATGAACTCATGTCATGTTTCCATATAGTGTGAGAAGTATAAAGTGTGAACTCAAGGGTCCTTTTCCCTTTTCCCCGGACTTGAGTTATGATTGTCAGAACCTTGTTAATCCGAGAGAACCCATAAGATAGGGAACTCACTGAGATTTGATGTATCTCACCCCACGTTGTTGATGTATTTCAGGTGCTTCAGGTTCCGAGAAGGGTAAGGATAAGGTCGTGTGATCTTTTCCTTGCTTGTTGATGGCTAGCTTCCGTAGCGAAGTGTATTTTGGGATCATTGTTGATCTAGTTCTTAGTTTTTATCATTTGAACATCTTGTGTATAATATGCCTTAGGTTTTTGTACTTTGTACTTTAGGGCATTTATTTGTATACAATGTGTTAACTAGGAGCTTATGTGTTTCAGTACCAAACACTTGGATCTATATATAATATTTATGCTTTGATGTATGAGTTTTATATATGGGTGTTACAGTTGGTATCAAAGCAGGTCGTATCCTCGACCTAGCCATGAAATAGTATAAGTATTTCTTTCCATCTCATATGTGTTGTGTCTCCATTGGTCTTAAGTTTTATATGTATAGTATTGAGCCTGATCAACTTAATCCTATCTATATGACGTTTAGGAACATGGCTGGCGGATGCAGAAACCGTGGTAGATCCGGAGTGAATCATCATGTGGCGAATCCGCCGGGCGGCGATGGGAATGCTCCCTTATATCAGTTTTTGCAACAGATGCAGCAGCAGCAGAACCAATTCATGCAACAGATGATACGACACATGAATGGGGGGTTTTCATCCTCAGGTGGTTATTCCAGATACTGTAAGTGGGAATTTCCTGGATTTCATCCTCATGAATCCTCCAGAATTTCATGGTGGAGTAGATCCTGTGAAAGCTCGCGTTTGGGTGGCCGGGATAGAGAGAATCTTCTAGATACTCCACTACAGGGAGGAGGACAAGGTAGCATTTGCTTCTCACTCGTTGAGAGGTCCTGCTAAGAGGTGGTGGGATATTGCTTAAGCTTTTATGACTATTCAAGGTGTGCCTAAAGTGTGGGAACAATTCATGGCTACTTTTATGGAGAAGTACCTTCCTAGTTCTTTAAGGATCCAAAGAGAATTTGAATTCCAAGAGTTACGACAAGGTTATGTGATGGAGAACGATTTGAGGAGTGTTCAGACAGAAGGGAATTCGCGTAGGTCGAACCGGAATAATTATGAGAGGTCAAGCCCACAGTTTAGGCCAAGGCAACAAACCTTCAAAGGGAAACAAGTGCAAAGTAGTAAACTTAATACTCCTTCTTTGTGTCGGTTGTGCAACAAGTATCATTTTGGGAAGTGTAGAGATTGAGCCTCTAGGTGTTATCATTGTGATGAAGTGGGTCATTTGGCAAGAAACTGCCCGTAAAATGGGAATCAGACGCAAGGGAAGAATGCCGGAAGAGTTCACACTTTGGATACAAGGAGGAAGAAGAGTGACAACTCTTTAATAGCGGGTACGTGTTTCGTAAACGGACATCCTTGTTTTGTTTTATTTGATTGTGGAGCAACACACTCCTTTGTGTCAATGCAATGTGTGAAATTGTGTTTTGTCCGAAGTTAAGGGAGTAGCGACCTTCAAGTCTTGTGTATTTCCAGTAGCCTGTGAGATTTCAGAAGTTTTCCCCGAAGATGTCACTTCTCTTCCTTCGGTGAGAGAAGTGGAATTTTCTATTGACCTGGTACCGAGAACGGCTCTTATATCCGTTTCTCCGTATCGGATGGCACCGCTTGAATTGAGAGAACTGAAGGAACAATTGGAAGAGCTTATGGCTAAGCATTTTGTTAGACCTAGTGTCTCACCGTGGGGAGCTCCAGTATTATTAGTAAAGAAGAAGGATGGTGGGATGCGGTTGTGTATCTACTATCGTCAGCTGAATAAAGTCACCATTAAGAACAAGTATCCCTTACCCAGGTTAGACGACCTTTTAGATCAATTGAAGGGAGCCTGTGTGTTCTCGAAGATTGATTTGAGGTCGGGTTATCACCAGATTCGAGTGAAGAGTTCCGATGTACCTAAGACTGCATTTAGGACCCGTTATGGTCATTACGAATTCCTAGTGATGCCTTTCGGTGTGACTAATGCTCCAGCTATTTTTATGGACTACATGAACTGTATATTTCAAGCTTACTTGGACCGTTTGTTGTAATCTTCATTGATGATATTCTTAATTATTCTCGTACTTCACAAGAGCATGAAGAGCATCTGAGAATTGTTTTATCTGTGTTGCAAGAGAAGCAACTTTTGCTAAGTTAAGCAAGTGTGAATTTTGGATGGCGGAAGTTAAGTTTCTTGGTCACGTTATATCACAAGGTGGTGTAGCAGTGGATCCGTCGAAGGTAGAAGCAGTGATAAATTGGGAGAGGCCGAGGAATGCTTCGGAAATTAGAAGTTTCTTGGGTCTAACAGGTTACTACAGAAGGTTTATTAAAGGCTTTTCGCAATTAGCATTGCCAATGACTAAGCTTACTCGGAAGGATTGCCCCTTTGAATGGGATTCGGCGTGTGAACAAAGTTTTATGAGTTTGAAGGAAAGATTGACTACAGCTCCCGTTCTGATTATTCCCGATCCTAGCAAGTCGTATGAGGTATTTAGTGATGCGTCTAAGATAGGATTAGGAGGCGTTTTAATGCAAGAAAGTCACGTTGTGGCTTATGCTTCTCGACAATTGAAAATTCACGAGAAGAATTATCCAACCCACTGTTAGCTCCTAATTTCGATGCTACATGATTTCAGACAATGGCTTTAAAAGAAGTTATTCTTTAAAATAATAATGCTAAAAAAGAGAAGGCTTCGACTAAGAAGGCCTTCGACCATGTTTGTGCAATGCCTGAGTCGAATGGAAGGATTTCAAGGCTTCAAATATTGCTAAGTCCAAGGAGTCAAGTCGACACGGTGAAGTGGATATGGATAATGCGTTGCAGTTACAACTGAATAGTGGAGGGAAGTTCCACTATTTGAATTTGAAAAGAGGACAGGTGGCGAAGATCCAGATCGTGAAGACATGCGAAGTACCAAGTGGCGCAATCTAAGAATAAAACTGTCAAAGGGTGGTTACATTAGAGTATTATAAATAGGTTAGTCTTAGAGTTAGAATAGTGTGAAAAAATCGAATTGTACAAGTAACTCTATATTCACTCAAAGTATCCAGTGTGTCGAGAAACCAGTGAAGTGAGAATGTGCGTGATTGTAATCACCATTACCTTTTATTGCAATGCAATTTACTTTGAAGTTTCTGTTTTAGATTCTTTACTTTGAAATATCTTTTCACGAACTTTTACCTTTCAAGTCATTTACATTACCGAGTCTTTACTTTGCAGTTTTACATTAAAAGCCTTTATTTTCAAGCATTTACCTTTTCTGCGTTTTACGATCTTTATGCATTTCTTTCCAACATTTAACTCCAGTTTTTCTTTATCAAACCTTTTACATTCAGCCCTTTTTCTTTTCTTTGATGTATTGTTCGATTTAGTCATTTCCTTTATCTTTATCGCTTTCCTTTACACTTCAAACACCCCTTTTTATGTGCATTGTCGAAAGGCATCCTTTATCAAATCGCAAAATATTCTAAATACACATACAGCACATGTCCTAGGATTAATCTGATCGATCCTGTAAGTTACTAGAACTTTATAGTTTTAGAAGATCAGCGGTTGTTTACCAATTTTCAAGGTAAACACCCACGATTTGGAATTAGCGGCGGTGATGTTTACTTTGAAAGTGTGGCGTCACTATTTATATGGAGTACATTTTGAAATGTTTAGTGACCACAAGAGTTTAAAGTACCTCTTTGACCAAAAAGAGTTGAATATGCGTCAAAGGAGGTGGATGGAATATTTAAAGGATTATGATCTAGAGCTAAAATACCATCCGGCTAAAGCGAACAAAGTGGTCGATGCCTTGAGTAGGAAAGTTTTGAGAAAGGCCGAATTGATGATGTTAGAATATTCGTTGTTGGAAAAGTTTAGAGATTTAAATCTTCAGTTTGTGTGGACTCCTAATGGAGTGATTATGGGGAATTTGAATGTCATTTCTACTTTAAGAGTTGAAATTCAACAAGGACAATTATTGGATGAGAAGTTGCAATAGATGCTAAGTCAACCGGGTTTTGTGCATGCTAGCGATGGAATGATTATGTTTAACCAAAGAATTTGCATTCCGAACGATGCGACCTTGAAAAGAAGGATTTTAGAGGAAGCGCATAAGGGTGCCTTCACTATACATCTGGGTTCTTCAAAGATGTATCAAGATTTAAAGAAGGACTATTGGTGGTCCGGTATGAAAAGATATGTTGCGGTCCTTATGTCGGAATGTGCGGTATGCCAACAAGTTAAGATTGAACATCGAAGACCGGGTGGATTATTGCAACCATTAGAAATCCCAATTTGGAAATGGGATAGTATTTCTATGGATTTCGCAGTAGTTTTACCCCGTACGCAAGGTGGTTATGATTCGATTTGGGTAATAGTAGATCGGTTGACAAAGTTGGCGCATTTCTTGGTCGTGAAGACTACCTTCAAAGCGAGTCATCTTGCAAGGTTGTTTATTGCCGAAATTGTGAGATTGCATGGTATTCCCTCTAATATCGTGTTGGATAGAGATCCAAAGTTTACTTCAAGGTTTTGGAAAGTTTTTCAACAAGCTGTGGGGACGGAGTTGCGTTTGAGCACGTCTAATCATCCACAGACGGATGGTCAGACTGAGCGAACAATACAAACAATGAAAGATATGTTGAGAGCTTGTGTACTAGAAAGTAAGGGTAATTGGAAAGAACTGCGACCATTGATTGAATTTTCTTATAACAATAGTTACCATGCGAGCATCGGAATGGCTCCTTATGAGCTTGGTATGGGAGAAAGTGTAGGACACCTTTGTGTTGGGTGGAAGTTGGGGAAGATAGAATCTTAGGACCCGAAATCATCCAAGAGACTACGGAAAAGATTCGAATGATCCGTGAGAAAATTAAGCAAGCACAAGATCGACCAAAGAGTTATGCGTACAATCGAAGGAGACCTTTAGAATTTGAAGAAGGTGACCATGTGTTTTTGGAACTCACTCCTAGATTGAGATTGAAAGGACCGTTTAAGTCACACAAGTTAAGCCCGAGATACGTGGGACCATATCAGATCTTAGAAAGGATTGGTGAAGTAGCTTACAGATTGGCCTTACCGCCTTCTCTGTCGGAAATGCACGATGTTTTCCATGTATCTCAACTTCGGAGATTTGTTCCAGATCCTCTTCAGCCGATTCTACCGGATACGATTGAAATAGAAGTAGATTTAACTTTTGAACCTCAACCGAGTCGCATTATGGAAGAGAAACGAAAGTATTAAGGAACAAGGACATTTCTCTCGTTAAGGTGCAGTGGGATGTAACGCATCCGGGTGATGCAACCTGGGAACTAGAATCGGAAATGCGAGATGCTTACCCTCATCTGTTTAGGTAATCTTTAAATTCGAGGGCGGACTTCTATTTAAGGGGGGGGAGGATGTAATACCCCGTATTTTATTAACTTGGACTTAAGAGACTTTTTGGACATTTAGTAGTATTATTTACTAATACTAGTTTACTACTTATTCCTTTTCCTCCCGTTTTCCAAACTTATAAAAAGAAAAAGATAGTAAGAAAGGAAAGAAAGAGAAAAGAAGGAAAGAAAGAAGAAAAGAGAAAGGAAGGAGAAAAAGAGGAGAAAAGGGTTTTGGAAGAAAATCCAAGAACAATCATCATCCATTGATCCAAACTTCATCCAATCATCTCATCTTCCTCGTTTTCAACCTCTACCCAAGGTGGGTTCTAGTTAGTACCATTGTTTAGAGATTTTGGATAATATGAGTTTTAGATTAGAATGTGGAAATCGATGTTTTAACTGTTGGAATTTGATATAAATCGAAATGAATGATCAATATACTTGTAGAAACATATATTGTTAATTGTTTTGAAGTTTTGATTGTTTTAATTTGGTTGGAGATTTAGGGTTTATGTAGAATTTGTGATTTTGTTCAAAACTTGGTTTGTGAAGTTTGATGATGAAACTATGTTAGAAACATGTTGAATATGCCTCTAATTGGTTGTTGGAACTGGTATTGAGGATGTAGAGGAACTGGTTTTGAACTCTTATAGCAGGTATTTTTCTGAGTTTCGCAGAGCGCGCTTAGCGCGCAGAAACCCGCTCAGTGCGGTGTTGAAATCCTGCAACCCCAGATGGCAGAGAGTTCCGCGCTTAGCGCGGACAGGCACGCGCTTAGCGCGACCTGGGACTTAAAGTTTTCTTCCAAAATGAGAAAATGCATAACTTTTGATTCGTTTATCGGAATCGAACATTCTTTATATTGATGAAAAGCCGAGAAGATATTCTATGCAATGGAGATGAAATATGTCGATTTTACCGGCCGATTAAATAATCGAGAAAGTTCCAAAAGTGATATAATTATGTTTTAATTGTTATATATTATTCTACTATGCAATTATGATATGTCTTGCCTATCCTACTATTGTTTAGCATGGTTGCAAGTGAATATGCATGCAAATATGAAAATGATATAGGAAGAGTGAGGAAACCTCAAACTTGAACTATAGGAGAATCTAGTAAGGAACTCGAAATTGTAGACAACTCTAGATGGCGATGCTCGGGCACATGTTGTTGGAAGATACATCCTTGCCGAGTATTGGCCTAGTTGAGAGTGAAACACTAATATGGAACATGTGGTTAACCTTTGTCGTTTTGAAAAGGCAAGAGAGGCCTTAAGGCGTTATAGCCTTCTGATTGTCGAAAACAATCATATTGTTGTATGTGATCATGTAATCGTAACCGGTATATCTGAGTGTAGTTTCATGGGTCTCGAGCTCCTCTGAAACGGGTACACAATTACTTGGTAGGTTTGATTCCCTACGTGTAGTACGATTGGAGCCTATGCTATGGGTAGAGACTTGTGATGGTTAACAGTCCATGAGAAGTGACGGTTCACGATTAACAGGCCGATGATCCTGAATCCAATTCGTATGCCAAGTAACTACAAGGATCTATGACTCGGGTCACCTTCTAGACGTAGAAGCGGACGGGAAGACGAGATGTCTTGGTATGGTTATCGATTAGTGATGTTGTGAGTTAATGAACTCATGTCATGTTTCCATATAGTGTGAGAATTATAAAGTGTGAACTCAAGGGTCCTTTTCCCTTTTCCCCGGACTTGAGTTATGATTGTCAGAACCTTGTTAATCCGAGAGAACCCATAAGATAGGGAACTCACTGAGATTTGATGTATCTCACCCCACGTTGTTGATGTATTTCAGGTGCTTCAGGTTCCGAGAAGGGTAAGGATAAGGTTGTGTGATCTTTTACTTGCTTGTTGATGGCTAGCTTCCGTAGCGAAGTGTATTTTGGGATCATTGTTGATCTAGTTCTTAGTTTTTATCATTTGAACATCTTGTGTATAATATGCCTTAGGTTTTTGTACTTTGTACTTTAGGGCATTTATTTGTATACAGTGTGTTAACTAGGAGCTTATGTGTTTCAGTACCAAACACTTGGATCTATATATAATATTTATGCTTTGATGTATGAGTTTTATATATGGGTGTTACAGGTTACATAACTGAAGAAGTGTACATACACCAACCTTCTGGTTTTGAAAAACATAAAAACCCAGATTTTGTTTTCCAACTTAAGAATTCTTTTTATGGTCTAAAACAAGCTCCTAGAGCATGGTATGAAAGACTAAGAAATTTTCTTTTAGAAAATGATTTAACTAGAGGGAAGGTTGATACAACTTTATTTTGTAAAACATTCAAAAATGATATTATTGTTGTTCAAACTTATATATATGATATCATATTTGGTTCTGCTAATGCTACTTTGTGCAAGGATTTTGCTAAGTCTAGGCAGGCAGAATTTGAGATGAGTTTGATGGTAGAACTCAAGTTCTTCATGGGAATTCATATTAATCAAAGTCCAGAAGGAACATATATCCATTAGAATAAATATACTAAAGAACTTCTGAACAAATTTGACATGTCAAAATGCAAGATAGAAAAGACTCATATGCATCCTACATGTATCCTTGAGAAAGATGAGGTAAGCGCTAAGGTAAAACAAAAGGTATACAGAGGTATGATTGATTCTCTCTTATAATTAACTACTTCTAGACCTGACATTTTGTTTAGTGTCAGTTTATGTGCTCGCTTTCAATCAGATCCTAGAGAATCCCACTTAATAGCTGTTAAGATGATCTTCAGGTATCTGAATAGTACTATTAACCTTGGCTTGTGTTATAGAAAATTAAAAGAGTACAAACTTGTGGGTTATTGTGATGCTGATTATGCTGGGGATAGACTTGAAAGGAAAAAGGTGAACCTCCCTTCACTTCTCTTTCAATACCTAATGGACATGGTGAGGGAAACCGGTGATGGTAGCAAGATGAAGAGGAATTGGATTCCCCTTGGAAGGCTGATTTCATATATTCTAATGGAGAGTAAGCTAATAGAATCTCTAAAAGAAGCTCAGATCACCAAATAGCTGGAACCTCAGGTTGGTAGGATGTTCAATGCCAGAAGTTTGAAGAACATAGGCATTATTTCTCAACTGACAAGCAACTCTGCTGAAGTTTCCAAAGAAGTTATCTCTAACATAAGGATCCTTTTAGAAGACTTTCAAATCTTCACAAAGCAAGTTCCTCTGAATGTTCTGATAGATTACCTTGCTAGCTGTCAAGCAGGTGCCCAAGATAAAGCTTTTGAAACTCCTTCTAAAAAGAAGAGGAAGATTTCTAAGAAGCATTTTGATGGAACATCTAAGAAAGCTAAGACTTCTAGTTCTGCTATAAGGACTCTGAACACTTCTGTTGAAGATTCCAGAGTTACGGTTGCTACTCCTTCTGCTGGAATTATCTCAAGTAAGTTTTCTCCTTCTGAAACTCAATTTTAAGTTGTTGATAATAGTTTGTCCTTTCCATCTACCACTATTCTTTCACATAACCCCACTCCAAATACTTTTGATTTTATAACCAATCCTCGTCAGATAACTTCCAACTACTCATGTTGAACCACCTGTTTCTGCTCCCCAAACCATTAATCCAAATGATGTCATTCCACGTCCCACACCATCACTTTCTGAACACCTTACATCCATTATCATACCTACACCTCAACCACAACTTCCACCCTTTTTTCTATCCCAAATTATTCATCCAGAAAACCCTCCTTCACCAATTCAATCTGAAAACCAACAACCATAAAACACGACTCACTGTGAACCCCATGACTTTAACGCTCCCACTGTAGAATTAGATTATAACAATTCTGATTCTGAGTCAGATGTTGAGATCCTTATCGTCCCTGATATAACATTATCGCTACCCGCGAAAACACCCGACAAAGACACTGAGTCGTGATCGAACTTTATTTATCCCAACGAGGAAAGGAAAACATCGAGAAAACCTGAAAAGGGAAAAAACGTGGTCTTGCAACCAAATCCAGGGTTCAGGAGCCGATTACGCATGAGGAAGGTATTAGCATCCCTCACGTCCGTTGTACTCAACAGGATCCGCTATTGTTGTTCTAATCAAAGGGTGTGTATATCTAAAGCTTACTTGCTAAGGAAATTCAGAAATGAAATATCGGGGAAAAATAAAAGATTTTTATTATTGAGTTCGTCCGAGTTTTGTAACCTAGTGCCTACGTATCCCAGAGGGAATCAGAACTCTGTAGTTCTTGTTGAAAAAGTTTGCTTTGTTTAGCATTTTTTATGGACGATACTAACGTTTTCTCATTCTAGTAGTTAGGTTTTGCTGCTCGAACGTGAGGAGACTTACGCTTTAGCCTGTATTGCGGTAGAATGGAAATAACATGCCCTTTTTGAAAATGTCTGGAGAGAAAATCCCGAAGGAAAAGTGATTTGAATTTGTTGAAGTATTTTTGTTAAGCTTTGAAAAGGTTTGTGATGTGTATCATACTAAAGTCTATGACAATAGGAATGAATACTTTGCACAAACTATCTGAGACGGTTCGCGCACAAAGCACTCTAGAAGAGGTAAGGAGAAATTCCCGCTCATCATTCCCTATGTACTTAAGACTCGTGACATATTATACACATCGTATTTATTAAGTATCTTGAATTTATGATGCAAGAAAAGAGACTTTTGTTTAAGAGATGCAATGGAGCTAAATGAAGGGAATATTATCCTATTGTTAACATGCAACATGGCCCTAAGGTTAGGATTTATATGGGGAAACTACACCTAAAATTGTCATGCAAATGATTCAACCCTAAAGTCTACCCTTAATTTGAATTAACCAAATTAAAAAATTTAATTAAATTGAATCAAAGGACTCTTAAGGGAACATGCTTCAAGGATCAACATTATAGGCCAAAACCAAATAAACAGCGCATACCAATATTGCACCTAATTCATGCACAACAAATCAAGAAAGAATACCAAAAATTCAATTAAATTCTAAGAAAAATTAATGCATGTTTATCATCATCTTTTTTATGAACAAAAATTAACAAGAAAACTAATCTAAAAGAGTCAAGATCAAAATCACATACTTTGTCACATTTTATCAAGATAGTTGTAATGCCCTGTATAATATATATACCTAGAATAATACAATACAAGCATTTTATTTGGTACTGACACCATCATAAGTGCCTAATGGCGTAATTCACATATTTGACCATTTCTAATACATAAAACAAACTATGGCACAAGACATGGAAATTAGCCAAAACAAGAAAATCTAAGAATAAGGTACAATATTCCTCATTGTACAAGAAAGTAATACACAGCGGAATAAGCTCAACTAAGCTTCTCTTGAAACATCCAAGCATATCTCCACTTGTAAATCAAACCTGCAAACAACACCGGAAAAATAGCAACAATAATAGGGTGAGATATTAAATCTCAATGAGTTCCCTATCTTATGGATTCTCTCGGCTTTACAGGGTTCTATCTTAGCCTAACTCAAGTCGGGGGAAAGGAACTAGACCTTGAGTTCAAACATTTCAGACTAGAGAAACAATCTTACAATTCACAAAACGATAAACTAGTTAAGGTATCTTCTCCCCGGCCAGCCTATACAAGGCACTATAACACGGATCACGGATCCTTAACGTAGATAACTTCTCCCCGGCCAGCCCACACACGGAGCACTTCAACACAGGTCACGGTTATCTACAAACGGTACTTCTCGCCGGCCAGCCCACACAAAGAGCACTTCAACACGGGTCACGGTACCAACCACTAAGTAACTCCTCCCCGGCCAGCCCACACAAGGAGAACTTCAACGCGGTTCACGGTTACTTACAAATGGTACTTCTCCCCGGCCAGCCCACACAAGGAGCACTTCAACACGGGTCACGGTACCAACCACTAAGTAACTTCTCCCTGGCCAACCCACACAAGGACCACTTCAACGCGGGTCACAGTTATTTACTTAATAAATACTTCTCCCCGACCATCCCGCACAAGGGGCTCTTCAACACGGGTCACGGTATTTATTAAGGGATAACAACAAACCGGAGGACTACAATCCTCCACCAACAACTACTTAACAAAGACACTCTTCTAGTATTGATGTCTAAGCATTATCATTCAAACTGTTACCAAGACCTAGTACATCCCTAGGATCATATCATTTGTTTGGGGTAAGGTTTCTCACTCTTCCTAATTCATTTTAAGCATGCATATTCTTTCATTCATACTCGACAACAATTATATAGACATGGTTTAACACAATTGCATATAATAATATCAATCATAAAACACACATGATAGCATAACATGTCAAACATAATCCACATTGTAGTCCACACACATTTTAAGGCATACAAGCCACTATTATCCTCTACCAAGCATCTTTGGTTAAATTATGGTCTCACATCACCATTTAATAGCCCATTGGATTCTCTTTCCAAGGCTTCAAGTCCCATATCAATCGGCTTCCCGATTCATGAATTTTGGTGGAAACGAGGACTACAATATTCACACATACATTACTTTTCCATATTTTTATTATCAATCCATAGCATATAACCATGTTTCTACCTCACCATCACATAGAGCATTGAAGTAGCTTTCCAACGCTTTCGACCGTGCCTCAATCCGAGTTACGGATCAAAAGTTATGAAGGAAACAACATGGAAAATCTGTCACGTTCGCTAATGTATTCGCTAGGCGAATCACTCAGCGAACCAAGTCAGAACCAAAAGGGCATAAAGTTCACTTTGCGAACTCTGGGCGAACATTCGCCTTCCCTTCGCTTTGGGGTTCGCTAGGCGAATCCTCGACAAACCATTCGCTTTGCCCTTCGCCAGGTTCGCTAGGCGAACCATGCGAAACTCAAAATTTCCCAGCAGCATAAAACATAGGTCATTTGGGCCAAACCCTCTCATTTCTTCACCAAAAACACTTCCAACTAATATTCTATCAACCAAAACATGTTCCAACATAATCAACAAGTATTCCCATGCATTTATATCGCATTTCATCCGTTAAATTTCATTGATTGATCAGTTTAATCATTTTCTCTCAAATATAACCTAAGTTCTAAACTTATATTTCTAGAACTTAAAGTGTCTAAGTAGAACCCACCTGATAATCGAAGAGGAGGTTGAAGAAGATGAAGAGCCAAGATCCAAGCTTTCCCTTCTTCTTCCATGGATTTCTTCTTCTCTTCTCTTTCTCTTCTTTTCCTCTTTTTCTCCTTTCTCTTCTTCTTTACTATCTTTCTTTTTTTTTCTTTCTCTTTACAAATATATATATAAAACTATTATTATATAATATAATCCAATAGAGTAAAATATCTCCAATTGATATTTTATCGTCTGACACCAATTGATCAATTATTAGAGTTACCTTAAAACACTCTCTTGAACTAATCAATATTAATCTTTCCCTTTAATAAATAATTGATCTCTTCAGAGCTCATTAGTTGCTCTATTGATCCCAATTGATAATACTTAAAGTACTTAGAGGATTCCATTAATCCAATTTACCAAAGATAGAGCACATAGATACTCATCTGATCTCATCTGATATCCAACTGAGCATTTAGATAATATGGGGTATTACACTCTCCCCCCCTTAAATTGAAATTCGCCCCCGAATTTCCTCTACTCGACAATAACCACAACTTGTATCACTGTCTTATATTCATACTTAACTTTACTTCCGTTCAAATTCTGACGTAATCTAATTCCAACTCGACTTCACAAATCAAAATCTTTAATTTCACGAATTATCAAACTTCGGTTCCTTAGTCATACTCTCATTCCAATATTGGATTAACTTTTAACTTTTCTTTTTCCGTAATTCATCTGTTGTTTCATACTAAAAGACTTGGTCATATCTTATTTTCGGAAGAAATATACCATTCTATACTCCTCAATGAGTCACAACAAAACCGTAACACCTTATCTCAAATTAGGACAACAACACTCAACACATCTTCGTGATGTAATTCAGCGATTTATTATCTTCATGCAATTACTGATAACTATTCTTTCGTAAATCCCATTAACATTCAAAATCACTTCATAGATTGTCAACAACTCATTTACCAGTTCCATCTGGTCTGATACTAAACATTGTAACCATTACATCTGATAATTCATCTCTTTCGTATCACGCCAAAGGTAACACACTTATCCACTGGGGTCCTTACTAACCAACGGTACAAGAAACTTGCTGACGTCCTATGGTAAAACAATTTCTTTGTCAACACACAATATTATAACATCGGACCAACACTTTCCAGACGGTAGAGGTACATGAGTTATATTGTTGCAACTATAACATATACAACTCCAAATCCATTTTGAGCTCGAATCAATATATCCAAAATAGTTTAACAACCTTCATTTCTAGTTACCACATTTATAACAATCCTTTTTACAGTTTCCCGACTCACTCAAGGTTTCTTGTTGATTTCGAGATCTCAACCCAAAACGACGTAACACCAACATAAAACTTCAATCATATGCGAGTCACCACTTAACAAAATTTAACCCATCCAAGGCACAATTGTGAGTTTCCATACCACTCACCAATTCACGTACAACACTCCACATACACACACACTTTCGAAGTCCACACTATGCTTCTCGAATGAATCCACCTCTCTCACTCGTTCTGGTCCATAAACAATCCAAATTACACGCTTAACTTCGGAACGTCCAATTCTTACTCGTACTTGGAAATATAACTTTCAAATTCCTTTTTCTTGTTAAGGTACAACTGTACACACCTGGTACTACTCTCGCAGAGTCTAAATCTGATTCCATGAACTCGCAGAAAATAACAAATACTAAACTCCGACCAGCCGCTCATACCTTACTAACACCATAATATTCCTTGCGAGGTCAACACCTCGTGAGTATTCTCTAACTTCGCCCTCAAGGCTTTCAACAGTAATGATAACAATATACTTAAAACCCCCTCATACTCAATACAGTTCACAAAACTACTTCCCTAAAGTCAAATTCCATTGTTGTCTAATCAGATGGTCAACTATATGACACCTTTCCAAAAGTTCCGATTTCAACACAAATCCTTCTCTCATTACTTGCAATCCTGTTTTCCAGTCACACAATACTCTCCACTCGGAGCAACCTAAAGTAACAAAATGCAGATGATGGTTCTTAAGAGATTCCATAATCACACACACATGTTAATCGATTAATCGTATGAGCTGATCGGTTAACTCCTCAAAATTCAGTGCAAAGCATAATCCTTGCACGTGTTAATCGGTTAACCCCATTGCGTTAGTCGGTTAACACTGCTGCAGAATCTAAAAACCAGTTTCTTTTAATTCAAAAACCATCCCTATTCAAAACCATCAATCCGGCTTGCTCTAACCCACAATATAATTCTCAACTCGCGACTCTTTAACTTGTAGAACATTTACTAACCATGATCCACTCAAGGTGATCCAGAAAAAGTTAAAAACAAACATAACACACTCCAACCAAGTGACAAGGTAGAAATCCAAATTCTGGCGCGGTCACACTACAAAACTTCAGCGGGATAGTTCATTTTTTACTCATACTACCATGCTAGAGGAAAGCCAATAATGACGACATTCTAGGGTTTTAGCCATAACTCAAACTTAATTCGTCCACAAGCAAAACCCAACACACAACCATTATACGGTACCACAAAATTGATGGACATCTCATATCAAGCATACCACCTTATTCTCTCACTTGAACTCCTTGGTGAGAAATACAACAACAACGTTCTTAGTCCAACAAAAGGTAGATTCTGAATATTCCGATTATTCACAAATATAGAAGTTTCTCTATACTTGCAAAAAAATCGGGGCAATGCATCCTCTTGAAGAACCTTTCCATCATTACGTACACACTAACCAGAATTCTTACCTTCCACTATCCATTGCACACCATACTTACACCTAACTACTTAATGGAAGATTCACAACCGACAATTCTCATCAACTATTTACAAAACCCTTCCGGTATAAATCGTTCCATGATTTACACTTAGTCCGTAATAAGTCCTGATTTGCTTCTCATTGTTTTACCACAATCTTACTTCTTAAAATACAATACTCACTGTTCCACAAATTACATCCCTTCGCACTTGTCTCAAGACTAGGAATCCATCACGTACACTTGTGACCATGGTGCTACCACTATGCATCTCTTAATACCAATGAATAACTTTTCTCATGACATACTACTTATGCTATTTTCCACACCGCGTTTACTTCGCTCTCCATTGTAATCCTCTTAGGTCCAAATATGAAACCATCTTACTAAGATTTCCTTGAATCTAAGATACTTACTCTGTTTCTTGACACAAACTTTTCCGGTCCCTATCACTACACTTTCTGTTACTAAATGAAGTTCAAACTTTCTCCGACACAATAGCTTATATTGTTCCTTGGGTAAGTTAACATTTCCAAATTCCAAATTGGTCTCTCATCGAATACAGAAAATCCCGATGTAATATCTCAAACTTAATCTCTCTACATAACTGAATATACGCAATTCATCACCCACTCTTCGTCTGACACATACTTATTTCACTAGAAGCATGTAAACACATCCTTGTGTTCCTTCTCACACTTCTCTACTACTTTAGGTTCCCATAAAAGCTGAACCTCCTTAACTCTCAACTTTTAGCTAGTTGAAAGATGTTGTTCCGAACACATTTCTTAAGGTACTCTCGTCCATTCAAGATACCATAGCGACCTTAGGACAAAACACCAATAATTATCTCACTTTCGGACCTTATGTCACACATTCCACAAAATAACCTTCCTTTTTCACCGAATGAGATTACTTGAAATCTTTGTCCATACTAATGGCCAATCCAGCTCTACTAGCGACTTTACATATTCCTTGATACCTTGACCAATCGTTCGATAGAGGTCCTTAACCTTCAGACTCTACTCATCCCAAGGATTTGCTTGAACAACACACCACTCTTTATTTCCATGCTACCCAAAGTACAACTTCTATTAAGACCTCAACTGAGCTGACCAAAACTCCACACTACTAACTCTTGGATTGAGCCTACCCTCACAGCACAAGTTCCGACAAATACTTCGGAGTCCTCGTGGTCGCTCAACCATGATTCTACCTATCACATACATAGTATTAGGTTGATCAGGCCCAACACTACATATCATGATATTAAGAGGCATGCTGGCAAGACACACTTTTAAGAGGCGGGAATAGATTTACTTATGATGTTTCAAGGCTAGGTCGAGGACACGACCTGCTCTGATACCAACTATAATGCCCTGTATAATATATACCTAGAATAATACAATACAAGCATTTTATTTGGTACTGACGCCATCATAAGTGCCTAATGGCGTAATTCATATACTTAACCATTTCTAATACATAAAACAAACTATGGTACAAGACATGGAAATTAGCCAAAACAAGAAAATCTAAGAATAAGGTACAATATTCCTCATTGTACAAGAAAATAATACACAGCGGAATAAGCTCAACTAAGCTTCTCTTGAAACATCCAAGCATATCTCCACTTGTAAATCAAACCTGCAAACAACACCTGAAAAATAGCAACAATAATGGGGTGAGATATTAAATCTCAGTGAGTTCCCTTTCTTATGGATTCTCTCGGCTTTACAGGGTTTTATCTTAGCCTAACTCAAGTCGGGGGAAAGGAACTAGACCTTGAGTTCAAACATTTCAGACTAGAGAAACAATCTTACAGTTCACAAAACGACAAACTAGTTAAGGTATCTTCTCCCCGACCAGCCTATACAAGGCACTACAACACGGGTCATGGATCCTTAACGTAGATAACTTCTCCCTAGCCAGCCCACACACGGAGCACTTTAACACGGGTCACGGTTATCTACAAACGGTACTTCTCCCCGGCCAGCCCACACAAGGAGCACTTCAACACGGGTCACGGTACCAACCACTAAGTAACTTCTCCCTGGCCAGCCTACACAAGGAGCACTTCAACGCGGGTCACGGTTACTTACAAATGGTACTTCTCCCCGGCTAGCCCACACAAGGAGCACTTCAACAAGGGTCACGGTACCAACCACTAAGTAACTTCTCCCCGGCCAGCCCACACAAGGAGCACTTCAACGCGGGTCACGGTTACTTACGAAATAAATACTTCTCCTCGGCCATCCCGCAGAAGGGGCTCTTCAACACGGGTCACGATATTTATTAAGGGATAACAACAAACCGGAGGACTATAATCCTCCACCAATAACTACTTAACAAAGACACTCTTCTAGTATCGATGTCTAAACATTGTCATTCAAACCTTTACCAAGACCTAGTTACATCCCTAGGATCATATCATTTGTTTACGGTAAGGTTTATCACTCTTCCTAATTCATTTTAAGCATGTATATTCTTTCATTCATACTCGACAACAATTATATAGACATGGTTTAACACAAATGCATATAACAATATCAATCATAAAACACACATGATAGCATAACATGTCAAATATAATCCACATAGTAGTCCACACACATTTTAAGGCATACAAGCCACTACTATCCTCTACCAGGCATCTTTGGTTAAATCATGGTCTCACATCACCATTTAATAGCCCATTGGATTCTCTTTCCAAGGCTTCAAGTCCCATATCAATCGGCTTCCCGATTCATGAATTTTGGTGGAAACGAGGACTACAATATTCATACATACATTACTTTTCCATATTTTTCTTATCAATCCATAGCATATAACCATTTTTCTAATTCACCATCACATAGAGCATTGACGTAGCTTTCCAACTCTTCTGACCGTGTCTCAATCCGAGTTACGGATCAAAAGTTATGAAGGAAACAACATGGAAAATCTGTAGCGTTCGCTACTGTATTCGCTAGGCGAATCACTCAGCGAACCAAGTCAGAACCAAAAGGGCATAAAGTTTGCTTTCTGAACTCTGGGTGAACATTTGCTTCCCTTCGCTTTGGGGTTCGCTAGGCGAATCCTCGACAAACCATTCGCTTTGCCCTTCGCCAGGTTCGCTAGGCGAACCATGCGAAACTCAAAATTTCCCAGCAGCGTAAAACCTAGGTCATTTGGGCCAAACCCTCTCATTTCTTCACCTAAAACACTTCCAACTCATATTCTATCAATCAAAACATGTTCCAACATAATCAACAAGTATTCCCATGCATTTATATCGCATTTCATCCGTTAGATTTTATTGATTTATCCGTTTAATCATTTTCTCTCAAATCTAACCTAAGTTCTAAACTTATATTTCTAGAACTTAGAGTGTCTAACTAGAACCCACCTGATAATCGAAGAGGAGGTTGAATAAGATGAAGATCCAAGATCCAAGCTTTCCCTTCTTCTTCCATGGATTTCTTCTTCTCTTCTCTTTCTCTTCTTTTCCTCTTTTTCTCCTTTCTCTTCTTCTTTACTATCTTTCTTTTTTTCTTTCTCTTTATAAATATATAATACTATTATTATATAATATAATTCAATAGAGTAAAATATCTCCAATTGATATTTTATCGTCTGACACCAATTGATCAATTATTAGAGTTACCTTAAAACACTCTCTTGAACTAATCAATATTGATATTTCCCTTTAATAAATAATTGATCTCTTCAGAGCTCATTAGTTGCTCTATTGATCCAAATTGATAATACTTAAAGTACTTAGAAGATTCCTTTAATCCAATTTACCAAAGATAGAGCACATAGATACTCATCTGATCTCATCTGATATCCAACTGAGCATTTAGATAATATGGGGTATTACAATAGCCAAGATTAAAATTCAATCCAAACTCATGTATCAAGCTTCAATTACCATTCAAATAGCAATAACAAAACCCAATCAACCAAAATTAATCAAAAATTATCAACCAAATTCTAATATCTAATTCTAGTCAAAATCAGTTAAAAATTAATCGACAAAATAATCCAAAAAGCAAAATCAAGACTGGTGTGCAGAAGTGAAAGTGGTGGTGCAACAAGAATTTGGCGTAGGCCTTATTATGCAAGGCCCATTAGCTTTTATAATGTGAACATGAGGGGTGGCAATAGTAGAAAAACAGGTTTGACTAGCACAAATGTTGGGCTTAGGGCTTAAGAGCCCAACACACGCATTGGCAAGAAATAAATTAGAACAATCTGCAGCATTGCCGCCCTTGCTCAATCAAATTCCTCACCACCGGAACCAAGGGCTTTGCCACCAGAACCCGCTACCTGCAATGGCGGAAGCCACAATACCACCAACGTGGCCTCAAAACGCTCATCTCTCCTCACTCTTCCCTAATCTCCCATCAGTGCTCCCTAATTCTCACCCTAAAATCTGAAACGAACGAGAAGGAATACGAACCCTAAGACAAAAATCTACCATCAATCTTGCACAGAGGGATCGAATGGAGTTCAAACCCTAAGGGTTTGACTCCTGTATCATGTCACTACATTGGTCTGAAGAATTTCAAGCGCAAATGAAGAGTGTCAACTTAATTGCGAGACTGAGATGCATCTCGGTGGTTATTGCAATGGAGAAGACGAAGAACAAACAAGAATTTTAGAGAAAGCTCCTTAAAGGTACGTATCTAAGCTCAACTTCTCTTCTTCTTCTTTAACCATAGTCTGTAGGATGTTCCTTGTTGTTGTGTTCTTCTCGTGAGAGAGAGTGAGGTGAAGCACAGAAATTGGTGGAGGCTAAGCTCACTCCAATGGGAGCTTCAATGTGAAGCTCCAATGGAGTTCAAAAGGGAGCTTTATATGAGTTCAGAGAGAGAGAGAGAGGGAGAGATAGAGTGAATGAGAGAGATGAAGATTGAGAGTGTTGTGGAGAGAAAAAAGTTAGGAGTGAGCATGGTAACAATGGTGAAAAATGATTCAGATTATATAGAGGGAGAAGAGTGAGGGCAGCTTGGTAATAGAAATTGAATCCTTGAGGTTAGAATAGGAATTTGCATTGCAAGTTAGTTATGGAATCAAAAGTTAGTTATGACCAAGCTGTAGGTTATTTGTAAGCTGTTATTAACATTTGTGAATTTGTTAGTTTGAGAAGTTAGCTAGGAGTGTTATGCAGTTAGTTGTGTGGGTGATTAGTGGTTTGACGGTGAAGTTAGTTAGGGAGTTAGTTAACAGGTGGTTAGTTGGTTATAACATGTTAGCTTAGCTTGCATGAGCTATTAAGAGCATCTCCAACCGTGAACCCATTTTTGGGTTCTTTGTGGGACCTATTAAGCCACGTCAGCTTAAAGCAACTCAACTAGTTTTTCACTCCAATGGTGCAACTCTGAAGAACTCATATTGGGTCCCACAACTTTACTTTATATATTAATATTTTATTCATATAAAATTTTATATCACTTAAAATAATAATTTTAATTATTTAAAGTTAATATTGATATAAAATAAATAAAATTTAAATTAAACTTATAATTTAAAATAATAATTAAAATAATGTAATTATTTTATTTTTTTATTCTAAAGCAAATGTTTCTGTAAAGTAATGCTTCAGTAAAAAATAAAATAATATTTTTCCATCATCATAAATTTTAGGGTTAATTGTGATTTACCCCCCTGACATATGAGCGAGTTTTGATTTACCCCCCTCCATGCCTTTAGGCAACGGATTTTTTGAAAAAATCGTTGCCAAAACCTGCCTATGGCAACGGTGGGGGGTAAACCAAAACACACTCATATGTCAGGGGGGTAAATCACAATTAACCCTAAATTTTATTATTATTTTATTCTAAAGCAACGTAGTAATGCTTTATTACGGATGGCCAGAGTGGCCAACTCCAATGGCAGAAAAATTGAAAAATCCGTTTGCCACGTTGGAGAACTTTATGGAAAACTCCCGTTGGAGTTGGTCTAAGTTCAGTTAAGTAAGGTTGGGATTGAAGGTTAGTGCAGGTCAAATTTGGTTTATGAAGTGAGTTATGAATTTGCTTAGATTTGTCAATATTGATCTCTCTTATGAAACTGTTTTGAGTTATTTATTAGTTAATTGAAACAGAAATTGGTGGTGCGTTAAAATGCAATGCTAGTAGAGTTCTTGAGCTGTTATGAAACTTACAGTTAGCTAAACGTTATAAGCACGTTGTTATGGTTATGATGTTAGTGATTAAGAATCTGTTATGCAGTTTATTTGTTTATATTTACACGTATGCCTTGCCCGTGTATTGCAGTGTGAATAGGTTATGAACTTGTTGGTATGTGGATTGTTTAGTTAAAAGTTATGAACTGTGACTTTTCTTGATGCAAATTGTGAACCTCACTGTTATTAACTCATGTTTCTGATGAGGAGTTTGGTTGTGCAGGATTACCGACTTTATTTTAGAAGAACAAAAATCTTCATCAAGTGGAACGAAACATTATGATTTGTCTTCGAAATATGTAGGGAGTTTTCAACGTGTAATAAAACTCGTGGATGTATTTTGGGAGCTAATCGTGGGCACTCTCTTATATGATGATAGCATAAGAGTAAGTAAATAAGCATCGTCAAAATCACATGAATGTATTTTTGAATGGAGATAGTTGTAATAGGTGTAGCTGGTAGTTATGTGTTATGTTGGGTGTTTGTATATAAAACAACTTATGTGAGTGAGATTTGTAAGATGACTTTGATCAATTTCCACTAAAAAAGGAAGTTACATCTGAAGTAAACTAGTTGGAGGATCAGCTGGAATATCTAAACTTGCCTGAAGATATCTTGTTATCATAGCTGTAGTGCTGAAATTAAATCCTTGATTTGGTTCTCCTTTTGTGCGAGATGCATTAAGTTGCTTTCTCACTTGAGTAGCTAATGACTTCCCTAGCCCCACTCTCCATTAGTCAAAAAAAATGATTCCCCATATGAAACCTTCCACGGAAATTTTGTGTTCATAGATTGCCATCAACTGTCCAACATTATAAGTATTCAATGATGGAAGCAGATGGCTGGCAGAAGGTCAGTTGCCGAAGAATGTTTTGTGTGACACAAGATGTGGAGGAACATTCTCTTTCTGCAATTGTTCTGGGGTCTTCCCGTTGGCAAGGGCATCTGGATGTGCGAAAAAGTTTGACATTAGCTCATCATGGTTGCTCACAACCTCTCCTTTTAAATAAACTGGTAGCTGACTTTTTACAACTCCAATAAAATCACATGGAATATCATGTCCCTAGTGTATAAGTTGATAAAAACTATGCTTTAGGTTAATTTGAATGTCTTGGTATTAGTTCTAATAATGTGTTGTGTCTTGATTTCTGGACTGACATGGCAGGTTGGTTGCAGGTTCATATGGTGATGATGGTGAGCAGGTTCTATTCATGGATTAATGAAGTGCACTCTGTTTTGAAGTTTGAATTTGCATTTGTTTATAAGTGCAGGGATGGTGTGAATATAATCTAGGGATGGTGTGAATATAATGCAGGTGAAAACAAAAGAATGGTGACTTAAAGATGTGAAGTTTGGTCATGGTTTGGGCAAGGCAAGCCATTGAAGTGTGATTTGGTCATGAAGGATTGTAGCCATTAGGTCAAGGCTTAACATAGATTTTATAATTTTCTTATTGTAATGCTCCAATTTGTAATGTCAACATGACTGGTAAATTATATGGTTGTAATTTTGAATGAACGTGAATGAGGTTGGATGGAACTTCGGTGAAACTTGCATGATGTTTAGAACTTATACAATTATATCATATGAGGAACATGAGCTTTTGGAACTTGATGAATTTTGATGAATAAACACCAATGAATAACCTTGAATGATGTTATGAGTTGTTATCTCTACCAATGATTTCCATTTTTCCATTTGCCATTCGATTTGACTTTTGTAATATTGAACATAAAGCTATGAACATGAATATTAGATATGACTTTGGTCAAGAAGTCAACTTCCCTAGTTGACTTTGACCAAAGTCAAAGAAACTTGATCAATGCTTTTGCACCCAAGCCATGACATGCCTCCATGATTACACAAGAAATTGAATCCAAATCAACTTACTTACCTTATTTAAATCTTGTTAAAACCCTAATTCAATGCTTGAATTTCATACTATTTTGCCCTACAAGCAACAAGCAATAAGTAATGGAGATGATAATAATGTCTTGAACACAATGACTTCACCATTTAATGCCTTGGCTTGATAATCAATTCCATAGTATTGCCTTGAAGGATCTTTGAAGATAAATATGAACAAACTCACACAAAAGATAAGAAACCCTAATCCACTTGCATTATAAATTTAATGAGGAAATGACTTGAGTTATTGAAGAGCCAAAACCCTAGTCCAAAGCCTTCTCAATTGAGAACGATCATGAAAATATAATCAATTGAGGCTCTTGAGAAATCTTTGAAGAAGATGACCTTGATACTTGATGATGCTTAATGAAATATAGACTCGGTGATGATGTGAATTCAACCTCTTGCTTTAGCTTGAGTGCAATAACCAAATGAATTACCTTTGAATAGGGTAAACCCAAATCACACGAAATCTCTTGATCCCATACTTTAGGAGCTCAATGCAATGCATGATTATAAATTTATGACCTAATGGAAAATGCATATGAATATGAAACACAAGCCAATTAGGGTTAGAAATTAGAGGGCAAATTTTGGGGTACAATTGTATCTATTCTAATCAAACCCCATTTCAAACCAACAATTGTCCCACACCTTTAGATGAATTGTTCATACAATTTGAAAGTGAGATTGTTGCTAGAATGAGCCTTCTCACTGAAGTTTTAACCTCCAATGTAAACCACTCTGAAGTTCATACTCTGTGTAACAACATCAGAAGATGGATTAATTTTAGTTCTAGGAGTTGAAATTCCTTTTCTTAAAGGATACTCAAAGGAACTTCCATTCCATATTCTTTGGTATTGTTGAACCTTTGCTTTAGAATGTTCCTCCAACATTTCTTTTCCCTGCACCTGAAGCTGAAGTTCTTCCTCTTCCTTCTGACAAAGATTTGGCATTCATTTCTGGAACCAAGGATATTATGGAAATTGAAGACTCGGGTTATGAATCTTCTTTTGTGTTAAAGACTCTAGAAGAGTTGAAGACTGAGAATCAAGTGGTTAGATCACGCCTGGACAAACAAGATGAAATGTTCAAGGAACGGGCTGAAACCAACAACAATATTGAAGGGATGCTTTATGCAATCTTATCAAGACGGACACCCCCTTCTTAGAAACCAGTTTTATAACTTGTTGTTTTTCTAGTGTTTTTATCATTGTTGCACTTTGCTTATGTACCTTATGCACTCTTCAATGAAAAGAAGTTTTGTTTTGTTTTAACTTTATCTATTTATTTCATTTTGATTGATGACAAGGGGGGGTAAGAGTATATGATTTTGATATACCTATTTCCTTTCTAACACCCAATATTGGTCTTTAATATTCTTATTTATGACTCTGGTTAACTAATATGGGAACTTTGCATAAGGTCGTCATGTTTCAAGTTAACCAAGTTTTCCAGGAGCTAAGAATTCTTCAGAAGAAAACATAAACAAAGCTGATTTGAGTTTAAGCTAATCAGACGTATATAAGCTCTGACGATAGCCAGATGTATATAAGTTCTGACAAACCATGCTCTGAAACAAGGTTGATAACCATAATTTTTGATACTCAAAGCAAAGTCAATTCTGAAATACTTCTGCAACCAAGCTTCTGTGTTCTGGGAAGTTATTTCTTTCATGTTGATTAATATATTTTATATGTTAAGATTGTTTTAAATTCTTAAATTCAGGGGGGGCTTGCAAACCTAACTCTAAAATTCTAAGTTGAAAGATAATTTTAATAGTGCTTACAAACCTCACTCGGATATTTTTAGATGATTTAACCAAGTAAAAATTGTTCATCAAAATTTATGGTTTTGTCATCATCAAAAAGGGGGAGATTGCTAGAACAAGATCTGGTTCTGCATCTAGCCTTATGTTTTGATGATAACAATACATAGTGTTTTAAAGAACAATTTTGTACCCTACTCAATTTGTTTAGTGTGCAGATACTAGATTCAAGTTTTGACTCAGAATGAATAACATGTGATGTCATTAGATTTTGAACCTAGTGCACTCTAACTCTGAGATACATGGTTTACAAGATATTCAAGCTTTGGATTATGTACTTCAATGCTTTTGACTCTACGCTCATCCAAAGATTTGCAACTCTGATGCTTTTGACGCTAATATGCTCTGAAGCCCTGCTCTCAAAATGACTCTGAACTATGTCACCAGACTCTGAAGATTAGGTTCTGATGAACTGTGTCAAGACTCTGAAGACCAAGGTTCTGAAGTTTCTCTCAACCAGGTTCTTATTCTTTTATGCATGCTTCATCACCAACTTATCAGAAGCCTCTGAAGATTGAAGATGAGATCAAAAGGTTTCACGTGAGAAAAATAGTACATAGTACAAGTGTAAATGCTCATTTCACTACGCTGATTTTATGGAATAAAGATTGTACTATTGTACCATTTTGTCTCCCACCTTTGCAGACTATTATGAAGGTATCAGCTCATTTGTGAAGATTTCCTTCCACACTGTCCAACGGGTCTTTCCTTGCCTATATAAGAAACACTTGGAAGAATGGAAAAAATGTTGCTTTTGAACACTTATCCAATATCTCACAACGCTTTTGTTGAACTGGATATTATTATTGTGAATATAGAAAAGAAAACACACATAGAGCTTTTGTTCATTTTTGTGTGATAAATTCATTGTACTAAAATTTATGTAATCTGCTTTCTTAGAAGCAATCTTGTAAACACATTTCTTGTATCTCATTGATTGAGTTTGTATTCCTTGAGAGACTAAGGTTTAGTCAGGATTGTCGAGAAGACATTGACGTGTTGTCTTTGTGTGTCTGTAATCAATTGATTATAATGGATTAAGTCCTTGTTGATAAGACAGAATCAACTTGGCGGGTAGACTGGACTAACTTAGTTAACAGTGAACCAAGATAAAAATATTTGTGTTCATTTATTTTTGTTCTTGTTAAATCTTTGAGTGTTTTGGGTATGAAAATTTTTTATCTTAGAAATCCAATTCAAACTCACTGTTTCTTGTGTTTCTTGTCACCTTCATAAAAATCTTATACAATATATATTTAGTTAAAAGATAAAGACCAATGGTCAAGTGGTATGGAAGTTTTCTCATATTCCATAGTTCAGGGGTTAAATTCCCTTATGGAAAAATACCTGAAGCCTATATTTGCAGTATCTCACATTAAAGTGATTATCATTTTTGTCCCTTTTTCATCAGGTCGTTAATTTGGATTGAATGTCCGTGTGGCGACAACCAGACTATGACTTCAAGCATGTTGAATGGGGAACGAAGGTAATTTTAGACTTGTGTCCATTATAAGCCACCAGAAATGGAATAGTGATGAGGGATTTGGGCATTCAAAAGCTATTTTATGATTTGTTATGCATATCATATTATGATACATCTTCGTAGAAACCAACTGTTTTTATAATCATATGATTTGATGCTGACCACTTGGTTCCTTAAGTGAGGAGGTTTCAAACTTTGCTCCCTCCTTTATATTTACATGATTGTATTTTCATTAGTTGACTGAATACATATTAATGATGATAATATTGCGCAAGTGGGCTTTTTTCACTTGAAGTCTGGTATTATTGTGTTAGGGAAAGTTGTTGCTCCAAAACCTATACATTTACGCAGTCAGAGGTATTTAATTTTTGGCTTAACTATTTACTTTCTCCGTTAATTAGTATGGTTAGTTCATGATCTAAACATTTTGATTTTTCTTTGTTTTAAGGTTAGAAAATCATGGCTTGGACCCTGATGTGGAGACTCTGTCACTTAATTATATCTAGCATATTGAAGGAAAAGATACAAGTTTACTCATGATTCACTGTGAAAATGAAATTCCAAAATAGCTTTCTTCAAGTGTGAACATACCTATAAGTTTACCCATCGTTAAATGTACTTTGATAACTTCCCACCTGGCTTGGTATGGTAATACTTTAGGATAATAAACAGAATTGAGTCCATCTTTTATATTGTCTAGTAGTTTAATATTATTAAACTATGATTAATATGCTAAGAGTCTATTTGGTCAAATTTAAAAAATAGCTTTTACCTTTTACTTTTTTTAACTCACATTAATGAAAAATATTTGTTGGATAACTGTCTTTTACCTTTTAGTTTGTAGCTTATTTGCTAGCTTTTAACTTTCTTTTTCAAAAGCTATTTGAATTAGCTTTTGAATTTGTAACTTTTAACTTTTTTTTCAGAAGCTATTTGAAGTAGCTTTTGAATTTGTAACTTTTAACTTATGATTTTTTCTTCTATTTGTACCCTCACTATTTTATCAAAAACTCATTTTTACTATTTATATTTTATTATGATTTAAATTAAAATAATTGTATTTTAATTGAGGAGATATCAAAGGTTAATCATTATTTCTACAGAATAAATACATGATGCAATCCATCTTCCATTTTGTTATTAATGAAATATTTTGATCCATTACATTGAATTGTTTGTTTATTACTTTTAAATTATTATTTTAATAATATATTATTTGAGTTTTTATTATTAATGTATTAGTTTTATAAATATGATAATGAATAATTGAATATATTTGTTTATTAGTAGGCATAGCATGTATTTTCAGAAAAAGAAAAAGAGAAGGAAGCATCCGCTTTATTAAAATAAAACATCAAATTATAGTATTATTATTTTAGATATTTTGTTAAATTTTATTACAAAATTTATATATAAGCGTTTAATATATGTTTGTGTTATGTTTAATTTTATATTTATATTTCAAATGTTTTGTATTTGATTGTTAATACGTTTATTTTTATTGAATAAAATTAATTTAATAAATAGGATCACTGATTTTTTTTTAATTAAGAATGTCCTTTTATGTTATTTTGCATTTATCAGCTAATGTAACCGCTAATTTATCAAGCACTCAAATTAGCTTATCAACTATAAGTCAGCAGCTATAAGCTATCAGTTATTAGTCATCAGCTATCAGCTACCAGCTAACTTATCAACTATCGGCTACTTTTACCAAATAGAGACTAAATCATGTTTTCATTAGTGACTTGGTTACATTTCCTTTCTTATGTAATCATGTTCCAAGTTATTAAAAGTGGATATCCCAAAGCAAATGAAAGTGTGTTGTCAAATATAACTACTTTATTAGATCACATATTTTTGAATGTGAAGGTAAGTTTGAATTATATAATATGTTTTGCTAACTATTTACATGTATATAATCACTTGAAGGCACTACAACAAATAACACTTTTTATGACGAAATCTTTACCTCGAACAATAAAAAACTGAGGTATAAAGCAAATGCACGCTATTTTTTATTATTTAAAAATATAAAAAAAAACATAAATTTCCTGGGTTTTTCATAAAATCGAGGTGACAAAACAAATAACTACAAACATCGATTCCCGGCTATCACAATTTATGATTCTATTTGTTTATAAGTGTAAACAAAATGCTTTAACCCTTCGGTTTTCTATTTAACCGAAGCATAAAATAATAAGATTTTACTATAAAAGCATTCGTTAAGCAGATCTTACCCTAATTCTTACTAATATGAAGTCGTCTCAAACATCATTCTTTGGGATGGATTGCAAGACAGAAAAAAATCTTCAATGTTCTTCTATCTTGAACAAAACATTTTTCAGCCCTTGCAATCTATCTCACATAATGGAGTTGATGTTTTCATTGTTGTGTTTTTTAGAATGACCCTCAGTTAAAGAAGGACACTGAGTTGATAGATTGCAAGTGCAGAAAATCATTCTTGCTTCAAGTTACGCAAAAAAAGGAACTTAACCAACAATGATGTGAGCTCAACCTTTGAAAAAAGCTCATATGATAGATTGCAAGTGCAAAAAATCATTTTTGCTTCAAGTTAAACAAAGAATGGAGCTTAACCAACAAAGAAGGGAATTAGCTCAACCTTTGAAGAGTACTCAGTTGATAGATTGCAAGTGCTGAAAATCATTCTTGTTTCAAAAAAAAAATTGTTTTAGTGCGTATGCAACAAAATTTGGATATCACCAAAGATTTGTTGTAAACAATTTTTTAATATTCTGTGTAAACAATGTATTTTCCAAACAAAAAAATAATAGTCACCTCGGTCTTCTTTAATACTCAGTTGATAGTTAATATAAAATGTATTTTTAATATTCTGTATAAATAATGTAATTTTAAAAAAATACAACTTATTCACCTCGGTTTTTTCTTGGTCGAGAGGATAGTTAAGCATTTTTTTACTATATTCAACGCCCTTAAACAAATCTTTGCCGCCCATTCACTACTATAAAATGTATATACAATAACGTCAAGGTTATCACGGTGCTACGAAGGACCGTGATAACATCTATTACTTATCGCGCGAACATTTTCTTTTATTTACTTGTTAAAATTTTGATATGATATACTCACGGTTGAAAAATACGACTGTGGTTATATAATCACCATTTCATGGGTTCGAATCTCAGCACCCTCAAGTATTTTATTTCTTTAACATTTAGTTGCGCCTTTGTATTTTTATTTATTTTTAATTTAAACAACCACTGTGACATATTTATCATTTTGTTTTAAATTTTTTAAATAAATGCGATACCACCACGGATGCGTAACTGAACTATTGTGACATATTTTTCATTTTATTTTAAATTGTAATATATTGGCGTTACTTTATGAAATTTAATTAAGCAAATAATATATCACGGCGGTTCTGTAGCTAAACCGTTGTGACATATTTTTCATTTTGTTTTAAATATTTTAAATTGTAATATACTAGCGCTATTTTATGAAATTTAATTTAGCAAATAATATATCACTACGATTTCGGTTGTTGACTGTGGTGGTATCTTTCATTCAATTTTATCACAACTAACTACCTTCTCTCGTTAGTAGCCATTCTTTGCACTTATACGATACAAAACACCATTTCAACCCTAACGTTCAGTGCTGAGAAACGAAACACCATATCAACCCTAACATTCATCGTTCATTATCATCGTTCATCGTTATTCATCACTTGTTCATTGTTTTTCATCACTTGTTCATCGGTTTATCGTTTTTCATCGATTCATCGTTTTCTATTCGTTGTTCATTTTCAACGCGTAGTCATCGCGAGGAAGAAGATAACACACCAACGCCAACACTAACACCATCGTCATCGTCAAGGAGGAATACAACAATAACACTATCTGTTTCAACCCAAATACTCACCTTTACTTAGTCATCACGTTTACTGTACGTAAAATTTTTCACTCATGCATCTATAGTAAACTTCGGGTTCCATTGTTGTTGTTTTTGTGGTTGTTGTTGAATGTGTGTGATAACACTTGATTAATATTTTGTTGTGGTTGTTGAATGTGTATGTGATAACATCTGATTAATCTTTTGTTGATGTTGTTGTTATTGTTGAATGTGTGTGTATGATAACATATTTATATTCATGATTATATGTGGAAATAATAGATGAAAGAGTTTGTTGTTGTTGTTGAGGTTGTTTTTGAACTTAGATGTTGTCTTCGTCGTATTCTTCATCTAGTGGTGATGAAACTATGACAAGTGAAACTCGTACAAATGACACTCAAGACGAAAAATAAAAGATCACAAAGAGGTGCCACAATGCTTGCCAAATTAACAAAAGTCCACAAAGGTGTTAACAATTTGTCAATCGCGTTTGATGCGTATTATAGAGTAGTTAATGGTGAAAAATCTTCGCTTTTTAAGAGTTATGTTGCGTTCCTTGGACGTAGCAAAGTCAGTATATTGATAGATGATTGGAAACAAGTGCCAAAGATAGCATATGGACCGACGTTATGATATTAATTTTAATTTTCATCTATTCGATATGACTTTCTATAATTTCTAATGCATTCTTATTGATTTAAATGTAGTTGACTTTTGAGTATACAGATGATAAAAAGTTAAAAAAAGGTGGATAAGTCATACTGGTACATGTTGGAAGAGTTTTGAGTCACGGCTCACGCATGACTACATTAGGGAGCCTAAATCTGGTCTTGAGCGTCCATGGGTGAGATATAGTTATCTTTCAAAGAAGGTTTGGAAATTTTTTCTGAAAGACCGTCTGTAGCGGTAAAATTTGTGAATGTAAGCTATTGATTAACTTAACTCATAAAGCAAGAGTCGCCACCGCACTTTTATTTTATCCAAAAGGAAAGGAAAAAGAGCGAACAAAACCTAAATAAGTTCTAACAAAAACAAGAACAAACAGAGAATGGGTAAGGGGGTTGGTTACGCAAAGGGAAGGTGTTAGCACACAAAACGTCTATAGTACTCTATAGGAGCCCTTTGAAATATCTACGCTTTTTGGTTTGAAAAGGTTTGTTTGAAAAGAGATTGGGGAGGTGAGAAGAGAAGTATTTTTTAATACTTTTGTGTTTGGAGAGACTTATCGCCTCATGCCTACGTACCCACAAAGTGCAATATAAGATCAAAACCTCGTAGTTCGTGGTACAAATAACAAAAAATTATTGGTTATAATTTATTTTATTTTGAAAAGATAACCTGTCATCCTCAAGAGAGAATACTCAACTAATTACCCAATGGTATGTGAAAGAGGCATTTGCATCACATTAAGATGGGAGATTTGCTTGGATTAAAATCAACAAGACTAATCACTTCAACATCATAGTGGAAAATGACCATACTTTATATTAAATATCATGGTTAGGAGTTTTACATCTCATCAAAGAAGATGACTCATGTCTAATCTTTTTGAAAAGTTTTTAAAAGAAAAAGTGCACAAAGGCACAAAAAGTTTGAATGAGTTTTTGTATTTTTTTATGTCTTTTTGAAATGGTCAAAGTATGATTAACATTGATTGACATTTATTAAAGAAAACAAAGTTTGAAAATCACTTGACAAAAGTCAAGGTTTTATTATGAAAGCGGTTTAATTTTTGGAAACAAGAAGGTTTTGAAAAAGAGAAAAGATTTTGAAAATTAAAGAAGGGATGGATAAGAAGTGGCTATCCTAAAGCATGAAAATAAAAGCTAAGGATAAGAACGGTCTAACCACACAAGCAAGCTCCATAGCATAAGCATTATTTCCTTTAGATTAGGCCTTAATCAAAATGAGTCTTCAAAGGAGAACTTCAAGTACCCAAAATCCAAGGTTTTCCATCACAAACTTCCAAGCATAGGTTAGGATCCTAATTCTAAGTCCAAAGTTCCATGTCCAAATGCAAATGATAGTAACCATAGTCCAACATTATGAGAACAAATTTTTTTAGAGGTTTAAGCCTTTATTAATGTTTTCGGGTCCAAATGGACAAAAGGAAAAAGAGGATAAACATAAATAAATTATCCAAATGGACAAAAGAAAAAAATGTGGAAACATAAACAAATAGAATGATATGATATGATAAAGCATAAAAAATAAAGAGAGATAGGGAGCAAGAAGGAAGCATAAACAAAATTAGTACAATAATATTGTTAGTGAGTTAGTGATTAGTTGTTAGAACAAATGATCAACGATGGTTAAATGATGAATTTAGGCAAAAGTTAATGAAGACTCATTAGAGGATTGATAAAATCAAAGCCTCCTAACAACAAGTTTCATAAGTAATGGACCCAAGACAAATAATCAATCATACTTGGACTTTCAAACATAAGTTTGAGCCACGAATGATCATTTTCCGATACGGGACATATGTAGCGCTATGTTAAGCAATCATAGCACAATCTATGAGGAAGATCATACTATGGGAGGCCGGTCAATAACGATGTTAGTGTTAATGCATGCTAGAGAAGTGATATGTAGATCACTCTCCAAAAGAAATACCGCACGAAAATAAAAGAGGTAACGATCCCATTTTCATCAAGAACTTAAAGTAAGTTCCAATGATATCGAAGGTTTTCATCGATCAAAAGAAAAAGAAGAAGAAGGGAGGGGAAACCCAAATTGAATTACAATTTCAAGATCATTCCATCTTTAAGTTCATCCACTCATCTTGGTGGATTAAATCACTAAACATATCATTAACTCAAAATACCTAAAATGAATTGAACAATTCACTTTAAAGATAGATTTGAATTAGTGAATGTTTATCCAACTTCATCTACACCCTAAGTCCAATGAATTTAAATAGGAATAGGACCTTTAAAAGTGTAATCTAAAGCAAAAATTAAAAGGAAATGGAAGAGGAAGAGAAAGGAACCAAAACAGTCCCAAAACAAGCAAAAAAAAAACATTCTGGACACTGGTTAACCAATTAACCATTTTTAGGTGTAAATGTGTTAATTGATTAACCAGTGTAAAATTGCAATTCTAGGCGCAGAAATCAATTGTTAATCGATTAACCATTTTGTGCTTGTTTTTGGTTAATCGATTAACACTGTAAAAACAGCAACAAATCAATTTGAAAATTGCAAAATCCTTGATCAATCATTTCTTCAAACACCTCATGATCAAGGATGCAATTGTGCACGGAAATTCAAGTAAAACAACAGCAAATAACACCAATAAAACACAATTTGCAAGATCCAAAGATCAAGCAACAAGAATCAACAAGAGATCATTGTGAAGGATGTATCAAGAACAACAATGGTGGATCAAGAGTTTACCACTTCAAATCTGAAAATTCTTCAAATCAACTCCAAAAACCACACTCCAAAGTATTGATCTACAGAAATTGATGATGAAAAAGTGAATGGATGAAGGTTTAGCTCAAAGATTAGTAAGTTCTAATGATGAACTTACTAACTTTCAATGGAAGAAAGAGCTTTGGTGAATTTGGTAGTTGGAGAAAATTGAGGGAGTCAAGAAGAAATTTGACAAGGTGAATTTGGCTATCAAAAGCTTGTGAAATGAATGAAATGAGGCCTTTATTTATAGGATTTAGGCTTGGAAATTTTGGTGGATTGGAGTTTGGTTTGGAACCAAAATTAGGATTGGAATTTGAATTTTGGAGGCAAAATCAAAATCAAGTGGTAATTAATGAGGGTGTATGGCGGGGATTAATTATGATGAGGTAGGGGGATTAAAATGAGGTGATCTAGAATATTCTCATGATGAAGCATTTGAAAATTGGTGCCAAAATGCTGCAGAATTTGAATTTGGATCATTTTCACAAAAAAACGCACTGGTTAATCGATTAACCATTTGTGTGTACAAATGAGTTAATCGATTAACACAGTGAAAAAGTGTGAAAATGACTTTTTGATGTGTTGTCTTGGCTCTGGCTCGATTCTTCTTGCTTGTCAAATAAGGTATGGAAATAAACACATAAACCTTGGAGTTTCTTGAATAATAGACAATCAAATCTTGGGAAACCCTTGATCAGATGATTTTGAAATATTTGCATATCAACTTTGACTTTGTTCAGATGAAATTCATTCGAGCAGAGGAACTGATTTTGATATCCTTGATCCCAATCTTTTCCTGAAAAAGTTAGTAAAAGAAAAAAAAACATTTTTTGGATTTTAATTAATGGTTAGTAAACATAAACAAATACAAACATCAGACAAACAAGAGAACAAGGGTGCTTGGCGATCTCACTCAAGAACAAACCTTCAAAGGAGGGTAAGAGAACCAAAGCTTATGTTCTTGTTTGTAGTATGCAGTGCAAATGATATGTGGGATCTTAGGGGTAAAAATTAGGGTATTACACCGTCGTTCTGAGAAACTTGTGGTTAGTACTAGTCTTATTTATCTTGATAGTTTTATGCTAATGATTTATAGATATTAATCATATTTTCATTATATTTTTAACATGATAAAAGTCAAGCAGGAATACAAAATAAAGAAGAAAAAACATTTACCCCCATAGATTGTCTCGTGGTGGTTACAAGAAACTTGAGAAAACAATGACGAATGAAAAAAACAACAAATGAGAGATGAGGACTCCATTAGTCGTGGTCGCAACCCATCTCCACTGTCAAGACATGAGAAGTGGAAGAGGGCTCGACTAAGACCAAATGGAGAGTACACCTCAGATGCGTCAAGAGTAATTGCTGAGAAAATTGTAAGTATGGTTTGTTGTGCGTATGTTATGTGTTATTTAAATGTTATGGTAATTACAACATTAATATTATCATGCATCTTATGTAGGATCTATTGGTTGAGGAGGCCTGTGGAGGCTTCTTTGTTCTAGAACCATGACATGATATACTAGTAGAAGCTATGGGAACAAATGAGCATGGTGGGGGCATTCGGGGTGTTGGAGAAGGCGTCGACCTGAGATTATTCTTTGGTTCATCCAAAAAAAGCGCCGAAAGCACCGAATTACAAGTGCAAAAAGAAAGGATTGCGGCTTTTGAGAAGCACTTAGAAGACAAAGGAAAATGTTAGACGCAGAGCAGGAAAATTGGAGGAAAGACATTGAAAAGTTAGAAAAGTTAGAATAGTTATATGCGGTATGTGTTTTATCTAAAATGCTAGTGTTTTAAATGAAATGTATGATATATTAATTGTATTTTATCTGAAAAATTATAAAAAATAGAAATGTGTTTATTATGTATTGTGTTCAAAACAAATATTATGTTGCAGAGAATAAGTGGATCCTTCCAACAACATACGAATGAAAATGATGGTCATGCTGATGATCAATTTCTTGAAACAAATGTTGTATGTGGTGCTAGCACAAAAGGAAGTAATTGTTCAGCCGCCCCTGCTCAAGAGATCAATGAGTTATTAGATCCTTCCGCATATGAAATCATCATGGTATACTTGTGTGTTGCAGATAACGATGACTCGATTTCTCTTCCGCTAGAGCATTGTCCAAAGATAAAGCTCTTCTATTATACTCCTAGTGATATACGAGATATTCTCTCTGGAAATCATTGGTTGGACGTATGGATATTACAAGTTTGGTACACGTAAGTATATAATTGAATATGCATGTCATTATATATAGTACATTATCGTTTTTGTATTTCCTCACTTATTTTTTGAATTTTGTTTAACCATTTAGGTACATTCACCGTGTTTGTATAGAATTAAATAAATCAAATATTCATGGCATCTTGAATCCATATAGTATTGGATAGACAAATAATGATCCAAAGTGGATTTAAGGTTACATTTCATAACGGTTAAGTAAGGGGGGAAAAGAATGTTACTTAACACCATTTATCAAATCGTAAGTAATTTTGCAACTGTGGTTTATTTGTTATAGTTCATTTTGTTTTAGAAAATACTAATTATATATATGCTCGTGTTTATTCAGTGATCATTGGAAATTGATCATCATATCACTTAGGACGAATACAGTAACGACATTGTGTTCCTTACATCAACCACTCGAGCCTAAAATAAAGCATATTATTAATAGGTAAGTTTATGTTTATATGAAACTTTTTAGTAATATTTTCTTTTACTTTGTAATTGGTTTAATGTGTAATATGTTTAAATCATTTTCAATGTACAATGTTGTGCAGCGACACAATATCTTGCAGAATAATAGAAAAAAGCCCAAATTTTTCTCGCCTAATATAAGTGGTCAGATTACTAACATTCTCATATATATATATATATATATATATATATATATATATATATATATATATATATATATATATATATATATATATATATATATATATATATATATATATATAGTTACATGCATGTAAATTTGTAGACAATGAGACAACCAAAGGGATATGAGTGTGGGTATTAAGTAATGAAACACATGTTAAACATTGTCTTCGCCGACATTGTTGATTCATGGGATCAGGTACATATTATATATGTAATGAATTGTTTACAATAACATATTATTGTTTAAGTTGGCTATGATTATCATATATATGTGTGATATTCACATTTTTGCACTTTTTTATGTAGACGTTTAACGACTTACACCATTCCCTTACGAAGACGTTGCAGACATTCGTAAACGTTGGACGTATATTTTCAATGTGCTTAAGGGTCCTAAAACATGAGTTTAATTTGTATATATGTTTGATATACATTTGAGTTTGATGATGTAAATAATATTTTTTAGATTTGATGAAGTAAATAAATTTTGTTGCCTTTTGATGTAAATTATATTTACCTTTGTAATATATGTATAAAATCAGGTTCAGAATACAGGTACAAAAATATAATGGGCTGGTAATGCAATAATATATATATTTTAAAAACTAATAAATATTTCACAACGGTTTATACAAAGGATTGTGGTGAAAGACAACGCGTCTAATATAATTTTTCATGCAACTACTGAGATTTGAACTCATGACCTTGAGACTATGTAACAACGGTTACAACCAACAACCGTGGTTACAACCACACGCTACTTCACAAAGGTGGGTCACCCGTGATGGTATCCCTTTTCCATGTTGTATATGTTTTTCGTAGTAGTGATTTAATGCTTATCAATGCTCATGAATCTGCCATTAGTGATCCGCATGAAATCTAAGGGACATCCGTTATAAAAGCATGCTGAATATTGAAAATCTAACCTAAATGAAACATGAAGATCTTGAAACATAAAGACTTTTGGAAAAGTTCTCTAAGATGGATTGCAAGAGTAAAAAATTATTTGGGTTTAAGGTTTGTTTTCTTAAATATTTATCTGATCATAAAATCATATATTTGAATATTCATTTTATTTATCTAACCCTTATTTTATTTTACTTCAGAATCAAATGCATGCAAGATCCATAGAGAATTGAAATTCTGGTACCAGACGTGTGATGTTAAGGTGCGATGTCACAACAACACACTCTGCAATAATGGACAGAATAAGCAACAGGAAAACACAAGGAATTGTTCACCCAGGTCGGTCTAACTACCTACGTCAGGGGGCTACCAAGCCAGGGATGAAATTCACTACTTGTAGATATAATTTACAGACTCAACACACCAGTTGACAATCTCCTAAACTTATACTCTACTAGTGACTTTCTACCTAAGAAACCACTTAGATATGAGAACACTACTCAATCCCCTAAAACACTCAAAGAACAACCTCTTTGAGATCCCTTGATCTTGCTTCCTAGCTTCGATCAATCAACAACTCTCTATTGCTTCACAGCTTCTAGAGAGGACAGAAAATTCAACACCTATTCAACCTAGAATAGTGTGATTACAAGTACTCTAAACAAACCCTAGACTCTAAGCCTCCAGCTCTTGATCTTCAATCTGTTTTCTGTACCTTCTTCCTTGGTCTTGTGCGCTTTATATAGCTCCTTGAATTTGGATTGGATTTGTCACAATATTTGATCAGATTTGTTAATTAAAAACTGAATCTTTTAAAACAGATTTTATCCCCAAAATCTTTTTAAATCTTCCACCTTTTAATTCTCCAACAAACCTGCAATCAAATCTCCCATGTAACAGAAAATATCTAGCCCAAGATATTCTCATCCAACGAGTCAACACTCTCCACAATTCCAGCTAATACGCGACCCTAATAACAACAAGCCCATGCTGTCATTAGCTTCAGTTCTGCAGGTATGATGTTACAACATCACCTATGTGACATCAGACATCCACTTCAGCAACTAGCAACCTTAACACAGCCCAGTGTTAAGTGCAATGTTATGACATCAAGCCCATGACATCAAACATAGTTAACCTTCACAACTTAGTACAGCCCAGTACTAAGACTCAATGCTGCAACATCAACACCATGACATCAGCATTAAACACCTTGTTGTTTTACCAAAATTCCAGCCAATCCAGGAACTTACAATCTCCCCCTTTGGCTAATTTTGGCTAAAACAATCTCTGCATCTTCAGAGACTTCAGCAACGGAATATCTTCAATATTTTGAAACTTTAACTTGCAGCAGTTTGACAATCTTCATATAGTCTTCATTACTTGATCTGCTGCAGCACCATCTTCATTATTGACAACAGCCAATTGGTGCTCCCCCTCAAAAACTTGAACCAGCATCACAGCTGTTCAGTAGCTCACAATGTGCAGCACATCTCCCCCTTGATGTCTGCTTTGCTGCACTCTGCACTCTTCAATGCTATGAATACTTCACTAGCAGCTCCACAACTATGCTGTCTATACTCCCCCTTCACAGCTGCATCAGCACACTTTCCACTTTTCAACTAGACACCTTAATCTTTTACTACTCTTCTCTTTATGGCATTTATTAACTCTCCCCCTTTTTAGCCATAATTAGACAACTATCCCAAATCAAATGCCCTACAAGGTGACATAATACTGGTCCCACTGTCAGTAGCAACAAGACCTATGTAGTCTCCAAGCACAATGTTCTGACATTATTAATGACATAGTCAAAAACAACTTCCAACCCCTTGACTGGTCAGGCGATACAACCCAAGCATTTGAACAAACCATTATAAAACCACTTTTTCTCCTATGCTCAGCACAACACACCAATAAAGCATGAGTCAATCAAGCTCCAAAGAACCAACCAAGAACCTCAAGCATGAGGATACACAACCAGACCCTTTGAAGAAGAAGATCAAATCTCAGACGACATCAGGTCCTTCTACAGGAGCAACAAAAACTGGCAGGACTTCAGTGACCACTATGAAGCCTGGTAAGAACCATTCTGCTAAACAACAGCCTTCAGAAGATGAATGGGATGCAGATTGGAAGGCTTTTCTGGATGCAGGAGATTGGCATGAGGATGTAGTCTAATCTTGTATTTTCAACTATTGAATAAAAATCCTATTTTTAGATTTTTCAGTTGCCATGCCAAACACTTTACAGTACTTTTCTAAACTGCTGAAATTTGTACTGCATTAAACAGAACCAGAGCACCAAGATGAGTTTCTTAGAGAGACTACACTAAAAAATTGAACAGACTATTTTATGTACCATACTATCTGCAGTTGAATAACCATTATCTTATAGGCCAACTGCACCATAAAACATCTTTCAATTAATTTTGAAGTAATACGCTCCCCAATTTTAAGCTCTCAAATTGGTTAGCATACATGAACTCATCATCTAATTTCTCTTTATTTACCAAATAATCTGAGTATTTAACCAGATCTTTTCTATCAACCTGCTCATCATCCCATTGATGAGTAACATTCTGCAATGTTGTAACATCTTTCTTGACATGGTGATTGCCCAACAGTCGTTTCTTCCACAAGAGTTGATAGCATGAGTTCTTTCCACATAACACTGATCTACGACTGTTCTTTTTCTTAGATCTGAGAACTAATCTGATTTTGCCCCTCTTTCTTCTTCTTAGTCTTCCAAGATCAGTTTGTATCTTTTGACCAGCATGATTCCATCCTAGAGGATGTGTATTTATTCTTGACATTTTAATCCAGGATCTGATAGAGCCAATATCAGAGGTCCTCTGCATGTCAATTTTCATATTGGGATCAGTCTTAGACTCTAGTCTATTCTGAATCATTTTTGCACTTTGCTCATCATCCTTCTTGAGGCTAGAAATACTCTTCTTGTCTTGAGATGTTTCAGCATCTGCTCTGACATCTGTATCTTTCGACACAGAGTTATTCATCCAGGGGAGGTTTTCTTCTGAGACATCGATCTTCTTCAGATCTTGATGATAGAATTTTTTATAGTTACCACTGGTATCTCCCATAACTTCAGTGAGTTCTTCAATCTCTAGCTTTTTAGACTTACTCACAGTCAGACCACTACATTGATGCGAGATTCTGATGATTTGTTCAGATGTCAAGACATCAGCATCTTTCCTCTCGAGAGATGTTGCTCTATTCAGCTCCTGAGAACCTTTAATCCTTCCAACAATGGTGAGGACTGATGTGTAACATTTGCCCTTGACTAATTTTAGATCATCTTTTCTTCTGACTTTCATCAACTTGAGGGAACCTTCATCATTCTGATGTCTACACCTGATATCTTCTTTATCATCACCAGGCTGGCTTTCAGTTTGAGGAATCCACTGATAACAATTGTCTTTGGATCTTGCACCAGTCATTACAGCCTCACCCTTCTCATTCGTTACAACACATTTGTCTTTGGTGTAGCTGACTAAGTAACCTTCATCACATAATTGGCTGATGCTTATCAGATTAGCATTCAAACCATTGACAAGATAGACATTGTCAAGTTCAGGTCCTCTTACTTTTCCAATACCTTCTACAACTCCATTATTCCCTTTACCAAACACCACTTCAAGAGAAGGACACGGTCTACATTCAGCAAACATGGATCTACATCCAGACATGTGTTTGGAACACCCATTGTCAAAATACCATGTTTCTTCTTTAGCTTCTTTGTCAGTCAGGTGAGCCAATAAGCACTTCATCTTCTCATTCTGTACCAATTGTTTAACGACTTTGGGCCTGTATTCTCTCCATCTGTTCTGTGTCTGAGGGTATCCATGCAGCTTATAGCAAGAGTATTGCATATGTCCAAGCCTTCCACAATAAAAGCATCTCACCCTTTCTTCTCTGAATCTTCTGCCTTGATGAGACTGCATAGGTTGCCATCCATAATGTGGTCTTCTCCTAACATTGCTTGCCTGCCTTCTATTATGCTGGTATCCATAAGGAAGCTGAGAATGCTTTTTCCTGGATTGTCTCCCATGATGGTGGGACTTTCTCCTTCCATAATGAGACACAGCATTAGTGTAACCATACCCCTGATGTTGAGACACCTGATGAGACACGTGTTGTTTAAACTGAGGATGCTGTCTTCAAGGCTGTCTCCCATGGTGATGAGGCTTCCTTCTTCCATAATTATACGACACAACATTGTTGAGGCCAGGTCCATACCAGTTTTCCTGATGTTGAGACATCGGATGTGACCTAGTCTGCTTGACCCTTGCTCCTATGATATTGGGGGGGCATATTCTGGCTTGCTCCTTGTGGCTGCTTTCTCTTCTGATTATGACCAGTCTTCTTCTCAATCTTCTTAGGTTGTGAAACATCAGCTTCCTTGGGAGTAAGATTCTGCCTCTTTGGCTGATGTTGAGGCACAGTTTGTGACTCTTCCTTCTTTAGACCTGAAGTACTTGCTTCTGAGGTACCTTTGTCTTCGGCCACATATCCTATCCCAGCTTTGTTTCCAGCAACCTGTTCTGACTGGAGTATCTTGTCAAGAGTGGTTGTACCACTGTTCAGCATCCTAACAGATTTTGTCATCTGATCAAGTTGGGATCTCACTAGAACAACTTCATATTCCAGATCAGATTTTTCATTCTCAAGTTGAGCAATCTGTTCCTTGTGGCACTTGTTTTCTTGACAAACTTCAGCACTCTTTAAACACAACTCCTTGTAGGTTGAAGCTAGCTCATCATAGGTGACTTCTCCATCACTATCATCATCAGATTCAATGATTCCTGTCAAAGCTGTAACATGCTTTGCTGACTCACTTTCATCTTCGCTATCAGTGTCAGACCAGGAAATTGTCAAGCCTTTATTCTGCTTCTTCAAGAATGTGGGACACTCTTTCTTGACATGTCCATATCCTTCACATTCAAAGCACTGAACTCCTTTATCTTGTGCAATCTTCTCTTCATCTTTCTCTTTTGACTTGCTGATGTCAGAAGAGATGTTCTTGACACTAGGTATATAGTTCATCTTCTTGAACACTTTATTGAACTGTCTTCCTAACATAACTATAGCCTGAGGCAGATCCTCCTGGGACTCATCATCTTTAGCTGCTGCAAGAGTGGAGACTAAAGCTATACTCTCAGGCTTCTTTTCTGGTTCTTCCTCATTCAGTCCAAGTTCAAATGTTTGAAGAGATCCAATAAGCTCATCAACTCTCATCTTGCTGATGTCTTGAGATTCTTCAATGGCTGTTACCTTCATCTTATACTTCTTAGGGAGAGACCTAAGAATCTTTCTCACCAGCTTCTCTTCTGTCATCTTCTCACCAAGAGCACTGGATGCATTTGCCAGCTCAAGAACACTCATGTGGAAGTCATGAATAGTCTCATCTTCCTTCATCTTCAAGCTTTCAAACTTAGATGTTAGAAGCTGAAGTCTAGACATCTTAACTCTAGATGTGCCTTCATGAGTAGCCTTCAAAATATCCCAAGCAGCCTTAGCAGTTTCACATGAGTTGATTAGCCTGAATATGTTCTTGTCAACCTCATTGAAGATATCATTTAGGGCTTTTGAATTCCCAAGGGCAAGCTCATCTTCTTCCTTGGTCCATTCTTCTTCAGGCTTAGGCTTTGAGGTGCCTTCTTTATCCTTGCCAGCCTCATCTTTCTCACATACCTCTGGAGCTTTCCACTCTTTAATGACAGCCTTCCAAGCTCTGCTGTCTAATGACTTTAAAAAAGTAGTCATTATAGGCTTCCAATACTCATAGTTTGAGCCATCTAAGATAGGGGGTCTGTTGACGAATCCTCCAACCTCTTTGTCCATCTTTCACCAGAAAGTAACTTCCCTAGATCTCACCCAGAGACAGACAGGATACCTGCTCTGATACCAATTGAAATTCTGGTACCAGACGTGTAATGTTAAGGTGCGATGTCACAACAACACACTCTGCAATAATGGACAGAATAAGCAACAGGAAAACACAAGGAATTGTTCACCCAGTTCGGTCTAACTACCTACGTCTGGGGGCTACCAAGCCAGGGATGAAATTCACTACTTGTAGATATAATTTATAGACTCAACACACCAGTTGACAATCTCCTAAACTTATACTCTACTAGTGACTTTCTACCTAAGAAACCACTTAGATATGAGAACACTACTCAATCCCCTAAAACACTCAAAGAACAACCTCTTTGAGATCCCTTGATCTTGCTTCCTAGCTTCGATCAATCAACAACTCTCTATTGCTTCACAGCTTCTAGAGAGGACAGAAAATTCAACACCTATTCAACCTAGAATAGTGTGATTACAAGTACTCTAAACAAACCCTAGACTCTAAGCCTCCAGCTCTTGATCTTCAATCTGTTTTCTGTACCTTCTTCCTTGGTCTTGTGCGCTTTATATAGCTCCTTGAATTTGGATTGGATTTGTCACAATATTTGATCAGATTTGTTAATTAAAAACTGAATCTTTTAAAACAGATTTTATCCCCAAAATCTTTTTAAATCTTCCACCTTTTAATTCTCCAACAAACCTGCAATCAAATCTCCCATGTAACAGAAAATATCTAGCCCAAGATATTCTCATCCAACGAGTCAACACTCTCCACAATTCCAGCTAATACGCGACCCTAATAACAACAAGCCCATGTTGTCATTAGCTTCAGTTCTGCAGGTCTGATGTTACAACATCACCTATGTGACATCAGACATCCACTTCAGCAACTAGCAACCTTAACACAGCCCAGTGTTAAGTGCAATGTTATGACATCAAGCCCATGACATCAAACATAGTTAACCTTCACAACTTAGTACAGCCCAGTACTAAGACTCAATGCTGCAACATCAACACCATGACATCAGCATTGAACACCTTGTTGTTTTACCAAAATTCCAGCCAATCCAGGAACTTACAAGAATAATCTTGCACCCAACACTTGATCTTCCCCAAGATTCAATAATTCGAATATCTAAAATATATATCTTCTTGGAATTTGATTATTACCTAGATCTCTAGGGATGTTGATTTTTATTTTAAACAATGTAATATTATGGGTAAATAATGTAACAATTATTTTTTTAAAAAAATTATCTAACCCCTCGGTTTTCAAGATAAACCGAGATAAAAGATACGCTAGTTTTGAAAATAATAAAAGTGTTGTTGCTGGGGTTCAAACTCATGTGCGTTTAACTTTTCCTCTTGGTTTTAATATCACCGAGGTAATAAGTTGGGAGTTATCATGCCACCTTCCGTTACCTCGCTTCTATAGCCGAGGTATTATGCATTTCACGTTTGAAGTAAAAAGCGCTTTTTGTAAGGAGGTTGTGTTTGGATATTCCTGGAAAAGTGCAACATGATAGCAATGCCTTGAAGTATTTTCAGCTGAGCCAATTCCCAACAGATTCAAATGATAGAAATTGGAGTACAACCAAGAAATGGAGGGTTGCATGTTGAAGATGATGGTGAATTTTCACTGGAGTTATGATAACGATTAAAAGGCTCTCACACTTTTTATTTATGATTTGACATCATGAGTCCTGATTATCTTTTTGAGAGTGGATGTTGACTCCGGTGAAGGTTTTGCAAAAATTGAGCATATACTTTGTGGAAGTTAACATTGTTTTGCCATGAACAAATTAGTATGATGATGGAATGGAAGAAAGTTATTTTGACTTTTTGTTTGAGACAAAGTGATATAATTTTTGGTTTATGGATATGTTTATAGTTGCTTATACACAAATTTGTTTTTGTAGCAAGGAAAAACCTCTGTATGACTTTATGTGAGGGAGAGAGAGAGAGAGAGATGCTCTCCCTTCTCTCTAGAAATATTCCCCCCAACCCCCTAGGGTTTTGTGGCCTCCTCCCACCTCCATGGTGGCTCTCTTCTTCCACCTCTATTGTGGCTACATCCCTCTCTTTTGAGAGCAATTTTCTCTTCATCCATCTCCATTCTCATATCCTCACCATAACAAAGTCTCTCACCGGACACCCTTTCTCTCCGCCACTGCCAACCGTCAAGCTTCCTTCTTTGTTTTTCTGGGTGCCACCGCCGACAAGAAACGATGAGTTAGTTATGAGTTTCTTGCACATATGAAAATCAACAATGGTGGATGCACCTCTCCTCCTTGCAGTGGTCCCTACAGTTTCGCTATCGACATTGTTTCGACCACCTTCGAAGCCGCCATGGTTTTTCTACTGTATGAGTTTTCATCTCTTAATAGTGTTGTTTAATTTCGGCCACATATTTTCTATTCTATTTGTTGTTACGTGCGTTTGTGTTTTAGTGGTAAATGTTGAACTCTTGATGTTTGATAGTGTTTACCGTGAAAATTGGTAAACAACCGCTGATATTCCAAATCTAACTTTGGTGACTCACAGGATCGATCAGATTGATCCTAGGACACGTGCTAATCATTGATCTAAGTTAAATTCTAAAGCAATGAGTACTTCGACAATACTCAAAAAAGGAAAGTTTGTTGAAAACATAGTACAAGACACCACTTCGAAATGTAAAGTTAAAAGGCTGAACCTGTAAAAGGAAGGGTCGAACGTGTGCAATAAAGATCAAAGGCATAAAATGAAAGTAAGTGCAGAAACGTAACTGGCTTCAAGTAAAAGATAAAAATTTAAATAAAGATTAAAGTAAATTGCGTTGAAAGATAAATGGTGTTTACATCACGTACATTCTCACAATACTCTTTTCTCAACACGCGGATACTTTTGAGTAAATTTGGAGTTACTTGTACAAAGTGAACACAACACACCTAATCCTATTGCTAGGACCCTTATTTATAATACTAAAACTAACTGCTCCAAACTGCCTGAAATAGTCAACAAATGACAAGTGTCATATTGCATACTTCCATTGCTTGGATACACGCCACCTGTCTTTCTTCAAGAGTGAACCCAAGTAACTACTCCCTCCTTTATTTGAATTTGAATTCCCTGCGTCAGACATCATCAACATTATCGGTCGAAGGTTCCCCCTTCAACTTTTAGAAATATTCTCTAAGTCCCAAAAGATCTCATTTCCTCTCATGGGTACCTTCGACTCACACCTAACTCACAAATCCTGTCGAAAGGTTGTTAGGTGCTAGGAAGTGTTAATATTTAGATTACTTTTTAGCACCTTTTTGTGAGTTTTATTCGTAAATCCATGCCTTTTCCCATTGTTTCCGTTTATAACCGTTTTCTAGTTAATTTCATTATTTGTCGTATTTATCTATCTTTTGTGTTTTTATTGCAGATTTTTACATGGAAGGTTGTGGAATGGAGCCTCGAGGATCCCACAAAAACAGTTTGAAGAAATTTGGATTTTTCGAGCATGCTTTGAGCGTGCTCAGCGCGCTCCCAGCGCGAGGATGGAATGACTTACAGTAGCTTGCGCGCTCAGCGGGCTCCTAAGCGCGCTCAGCGCGTTCAGGCGGTTTAACTTTTAAGTTAAGCGCGCTCAGCGGGCGACTGCGCGCTCAGCGCGCTTCGCGACACTCAGCCCCCTTATAAAGTGGTTTTGATCAGTTTTTTTTGGGATTGACTATTACATTCTGAGATCAAAATATATTACACTGTAGCATTTCATTTGTGGAAGATAAAAAGCATCATTTTGTCGATAAAATCGTCGTTGATGCTCGTTTCTCTTCTACCAATTCTTGTTGATCAAGCTACCATGAATATGTGTAGCTAATTTCTCTTTTGTGTCAAGGTTAGATGTAAGTAAACCTTTACTTTGTATGTATATGGATTGATCCTATCTTATGAACTCTTGGATGATGAATGTATGATGATAAACCTTGATTTTATGTTTATTCTTTGTGTTGGTTCATGATTGAGAAATATGCTCCAACTCTTTACCTAGGTTTGTCATCCATCAAAGTACATTGGCTAGAGATAGCAATGTGTGTGATGTTCACCAAATATTGAACTTTAATGTTGTCATTTTGATAGTTTATGTGAGAAATCAACAAAGGATCAAAATGGTAAAACTCACAATATGTGTTAGAGATAAACATATTGGGAGGATATGTGATTGTATTTATCATTTAACTGAGTTCATATGCTTTATCGATTGTATACGTGCAAAGTGGTTTGTCGAACCCTAACCTTGACATGTTTTTATAAACCGTTAAAACAATCTCTTTACCGCTTTTAATTAAATTTGAATGCAACAGCTACGAAAACAACCTAAAAACCCTTGTTACTTTAAAGCTTGAAACGTTACGACTGTAGAACGGCTGCGATATCACCGAACAATCTCTGTGGAACGATAACTTAATCCCGAACTCTATTTGTATTCCAACAAATTGGCGCCGTTGCCGGGGATTGTTATTTGATATTGCAAGCATTGCAATAGTTGTGAAGTTTTAGACTTGTTACAAATTTTCTTGTGCTTGTTGATTTGTTTTGTTTAAGTGTGCAGACTTTGTTTATGTGAGGGCAACTACCGGCGGACCAACTTCTATTCGATCCTGAGATTGAAAGAACCGCTCGTAGACTCAACAGCAGAACTAGACGGAGAAGGCAGCTTGCGAGACAAAGACAAGAGCAAGAAGGAAGTTCTACTACAACACCACCACCACCATTCACACCAATCATGGCGCAACCACCTCCACCTCCCGCATCCACACCTTGTGTGAACAGTCCACGACATACCGCTCAGTTTGCCAACAACAATCAAGGAAGGCAAGCCGAGATGAAAACTGGAACTTTGAACTTGTTGTATGGAAGTCCATTCACCGGAATGGACCATGAAGACCCTTTTGCGTTTCTCACGAAATTCTATGAGATTGCATTAGCGGCCGGTGTAGATCCAGCACAAGAGTTACCTCTCTTTAAAAGATTATTTTCGCATGCTTTGCTTGGCAAGGCAAAGGATTGGTACCTCGATCAAACTCCCGCCGTGATGACTGATTGGAATGTCTTGGAGGAAAAATTTATTGAACGGTTCTTCTCTCATAACCGTTTCATGGAGTCAAAAACAGCAATTTCAGTGTTCTCTCAAGGCACTAATGAATCCCTCAATGAAGCATGGGAAAGATTCAAGTCCATGCTTCGCAAATGTAAAGGTCACGGGTTTGATGAGTTAACACAAATTCATATCTTCAAGAATGGTCTCCAACCGAATTGTAAGACTTTGTTGGATGCCACCACGGGAGGAAGTTTGATGGCAAAGAATGCCGAGGAAGCAACTGATATTATCAATAGAATGGCTCTAAACGATCTTCAAAGTCAAAGCCGTGGCAACTCTCAAAAGAAGCTCGGTGTCCTTGAATTGGGAACTAACGATGCGATCCTCGCGCAAAACATGCTTATCTCTCAACAAGTGGAGTTTTTGACTCAACAAATCAAAGAAATGAAGGAGCCGAGCAAAAGTAAGCAAGTAGCTTGTTGCGAACTTTGTAAAGGGGAGCATGACACTGGATTTTGTCCTCCTCCGGGTTTTGAAGAAGTGAACTATATGGCAAATCAAAGGGATTATCAAGGTAGACAACAACAACCTTACCAACAACAACAAAATTCTCAACAAAATTATCAAGGAAATCAAGGATTTCAACCGCAAGCAAATTATCAAAATAATCAAGGTTATGGTGCCGGTCCTTCAAACCGGCAAAATCCGTATCAACCTCCACCACCTCCGGTTGCTAGCTCTAAATTGGAAGACACTTTGACTCAATTCATGCAAATGTCTATGGCCAATCAAAAGAGTAGTGATGCAGCGATTAAGAATCTTGAAAACCAAGTGGGGCAACTTGCCAAGCAAATTGCCGAACAACAATTGGGTCCTTCCTTTTTCGCGAATACTCAGGTGAATCCTAAGGAGCATTGCAAGGCGATTGTTACTAGAAGTAGGAAGGAGTTGGAGAAAGAAAAGGAGAAAAAAGTGGAGGAAGAAAAACTTGATGGTCTTGTGGAGGATTGTAGTGATGAGGAAGTAGTTGAAAATAAACGTGAAAGTGAAGGTGTAGTTGAAAATAAAAGTAATGACATGGTTGAAGTTGAAAATAATAGTGGTGAGGAGTTGAAGAAAAAAGAGAGACTTAGGAGAGTAAAGAAGGGAAAGGAATTAGTGAGCGCTATTCCGATCCAAAACTTACCATATCCTCATGCTCCTTCAAAGAAGGAAAATGAGAGGCACTATACGCGGTTCATGGACATCTTTAAGCAATTACAAGTTAACATTCCATTTGCCGAAGCTTTGGAACAAATGCCAAAGTATGCAAAGTTCATGAAAGACATTCTCACGAAGAAGCGGAGGTATTAGGAACCGGAAACTATTGTTCTTGACGCGAGTTGTAGTGCAATCATCCAAAGAACTCTTCCTAAAAAAGAAGTTGATCCGGGGCGTGTAACTTTGTCGGTTACCATTGGTGACGTCTATGTTGGGAAGGGCTTAATTGATTTGGGCTCAAGCATTAATCTTATCCCATTGTCCATTGTAAAGAAGCTTGGGAACATTGAGATGAAAGCCATTCGTATGACTTTGCAATTGGCCGACAAGTCCACAACTCACCCTCATGGGTTAGCTCAAGATGTCTTGGTAAAAGTTGACAAATTTTTCTTCCCGGTTGATTTTGTTGTTATCGATATGGAGGAAGATGAAGATGCACCTTTAATTCTTGGCCGACCTTTCATGAAAACCGCCCGAATGATGATCGATGTGGATGACGGTTTAATGAAGGTGAGGGTTCAAAATGAAGAGGTTTGTTTTGATCTTTTCGAAGCTATGAAACATTCAAAGGATAAACATGATAGCTTTAGGATCGATGCGATTGAAGAGGCAACTTTGGAGGTTTCTAAGCATGTCCATGAAATTTCTCCTTTGGAAATGGCTCTTAGTGATTCTTTTGAAGTGTTTTCCGAAGAAGAAGAAAGAGCTCTTGAAGAATGCTTAAAAGAGCTTGAATCCCTCAAAGAGTTGCAACCTTGGGAGGTAGAACCGGAAGAGTTAAAAAAGGATGTGAAAGTTGAGAATTCACCACTTGAATTGAAGGTCTTGCCTTCCAATTTAAAATACGCTTTTCTTGATGACGGTGGTAACACGCCGGTTATCATTAGTAACGTGTTGTCCAAAAAAGAGGAAGGTCGTCTAATTCATGTTTTGAAGAAAAACCAAGATGCGATAGGTTGGGTCCTTTCCGATTTAAAAGGAATTAGCCCGGCTTATTGCATGCATCGTATCTTGATGGAAGAACATTTCAAGGCGGTAGCCCAACCGCAACGCCGCTTGAACCCAACAATGAAAGAGGTGGTGAGAAAATAAGTGGTTAAGCTATTGGAAGCCGGTATGATTTACCCGATTTCTGATAGCCCTTGGGTTAGTCCTGTCCATGTTGTGCCAAAAAAAAGGAGGTATGACCGTGATTCGTAACGAAAAAAATGAGTTGGTTCCGACAAAAACAGTGACGGGGTGGAGGATGTGCATTGATTATAGACGGCTCAACACCGCGACAAGAAAAGATCATTTTCCATTACCGTTTATGGACCAAATGTTAGAGAGGTTGTCCGGGCAGCAATTCTATTGTTTCTTGGATGGATATTCGGGGTATAACCAAATTGCGGTTGACCCGGCGGATCATGAGAAGACGGCCTTTACGTGTCCCTTTGGTATTTTTGCGTATCGTAAGATGCCTTTTGGTTTATGTAATGCGCCGGCAACTTTCCAACGGTGAGTTCAAGCCATCTTCTCCGACTTAATAGAAAAGACGATGGAAGTGTTCATGGACGACTTTTCGGTTTTTGGAGGGTCGTTTGATTTATGCTTGACAAATTTGGAAACTGTGCTAGAGAGGTGTGTGAAGACAAATCTAGTGCTAAATTGGGAGAAGTGTCACTTTATGGTAACAGAGGGAATTGTGCTCGGCCACAAAGTTTCGTCCAAAGGCCTTGAGGTTGATAGAGCGAAAGTTGAAGTGATAGAGAAGTTTCCTCCTCCGACCAACGTAAAAGGGATTCGAAGTTTCCTTGGGCATGCCGGATTTTATCGGCGTTTTATCAAAGACTTTGCAAAGGTGGCTAGACCATTGAGCAACTTGCTAAGCAAGGACCAGGTATTTCTTTTTGACGATGAATGTCTCCGTGCTTTCGAAATTTTAAAAGAAAAGTTAGTTACCGCTCCAATAATAATCGCTCCAAATTGGACCAAAAATTTTGAACTTATGTGCGATGCGAGCGATTATGCTGTTGGAGCAGTACTTGGCCAGAGGAAGGAAAAAAATTTCCATGCCATACACTATGCAAGTAAGGTTTTAAATGAGGCACAGGTTAATTATGCCACAACCGAAAAAGAACTACTTGCTATTGTGTATGCACTTGAGAAATTTAGATCCTACCTCATCGGGTCTAAAGTTGTTGTTTACACCGACCATTCGGCGATCAAGTATTTGCTAACCAAACCAGATTCGAAGCAAAGGCTCGTCCGATGGATCCTTTTATTACAAGAGTTCGATTTAGAAATAAAAGATAAAAAGGGTTCGGAAAATTTGGTGGCGGATCACTTGTCTCGCATTGTGAATGTTGAGGTCACCATTGCTGAAAAGGAAATCCAAGAGGAATTTCCTGATGAAAAACTTTTTAAAGTCCAAGTTAGGCCTTGGTTTGCAGATTTTGCTAACCATAAGGCTACTGGTTAGGTGCCCGAAGACCTAACTTGGAACCAAAAAAGGAAGTTCCTTTCGGATGCTAGTTACTATGTATGGGATGACCCGTATTTATTTAAGTTAGGAAGTGACAACCTTTTGAGAAGGTGTGTCACGAGTGATGAGGCTCAAAGCATTCTTTGGCATTGCCACAACTCACCGTATGGAGGCCATTTTAATGGTGCGAGAACGGCCACTAAAGTCCTTCAATCGGGCTTTTATTGGCCTTCTCTTTTTAAAGACGCACATCTCCATGCCAAAAGTTGTGACATGTGCCAAAGAACTGGTGGAATTGGACAACGAGATGAAATGCCTCTCCAAAACATACAAGAGGTAGAAATTTTTGATTGTTGGGGCATAGATTTTGTTGGTCCATTTCCACCATCTTTTGGAAATGAATACATGTTAGTTGCCGTTGACTACGTTTCGAAGTGGGTTGAGGCAATTGCCTCACCGAGGGCTGATGGCAAAACGGTGATAAATTTTTTAAAGAAATACATCTTTTCCCGTTTTGGCACTCCTCGGGTGCTCATTAGCGATGGTGGGTCGCACTTTTGTAATACACCTCTCAAAAATGTCTTAAAACACTATGGTGTATCACATAAGGTGGCGACCCCTTACCACCCGCAGTCGAATGGTCAGGCTGAGGTATCCAACCGTGAGATAAAAAAAATCCTTGAAAAAACCGTGTCTAGTTCAAAAAAGGATTGGTCAAAAAAATTGGATGAGGCTTTGTGGGCATATCGCACTGCTTACAAAGCTCCAATTGGTCTAACTCCGTTTCAATTGGTTTATGGTAAAACTTGCCATTTACCGGTTGAATTGGAGCACAAGGCCTTGTGGGCCTTAAAAATGCTGAATTTTGACAAGGACTTGGCCGGGACCAAAAGAAAAGTGCAACTTCTTGAGCTGGAAGAAATGTGTAATGACGCATACCACTCAAGCTGGTTGTATAAAGAAAAAGTGAAAAAGTACCACGACAAGAAGCTCCGGCAAAAGGACTTTAAGGCCGGACAATTGGTATTGCTGTTTAACTCTCGGTTAAGACTCTTTCCGGGAAAATTAAAGTCCAAGTGGTCCGGACCTTTTCGTGTGAAGGAAGTGAAGGATTTTGGAGCGGTTGTTATCGAAGACTTGGAAATGAAGGACTCTTGGACCGTAAATGGTCAGCGTCTAAAAATTTACCTTCTAGGGAATTTCGATCGAGCTTCCAGTACTGTTCTCCTTGATGTTCTTAATTGAGCATCTTGGACCGTCGAGCTTAGCCGACGTTAAACAAGCGCTCATTGGGAGGCACCCCAACACTGTAAGCTTTTATCGTCTTTACTAGTGAATTTGCTGTTTAGACATGGTTTGTGAAAAATTGATGTTGTATGATGTTTAGGGTGATGTTTTGAACGTGTGGATGATGTCTTTTGCTGCTGGGAGAATTTTTGATTTTGTTCTGCGCGCTCAGCGCGCTCTTGAAAAAAATGAACCTATACTTCCAGAGGCTAGCGCGCTCAGCGCGCTCTTTGCCCGCTCAGCGAGGGTTGCGAATTTTTGAAAAAAATATATTTGAATTTCTGGGCCCACCATGATGTACCCGGCCCAGATTAATGTTAAAGTGGCTAGGGTTTTACAACCTTACCTCTTTTTCTCATTTCCCTCATTTTTCCTTCATTTTCTCTCCTCCAAATTTTCCAAAAATTTCCTTGGATTTTCTCTCCTCTACATCACCTCCCTTTCATTTTCTGCTGACCATCATCATCATCAAGCATTGTAAGTTTTTGTTTTAGAAATATTTTCATTTGTCAATTAGAAACCCATTTTTGGGACATTGTTAGTAATTGTTGGATGTCATGTTTTTCTTCTTTCCTTTGCCTCTGTAATGACGAATTTCTGTGTAAGAGTTTACTGAGTATGCTTGCATGTTGTTAGTAGTTAGAATTGTGGAAATTAGGGTATGAAATTTTAGACTTAGGGTTTGTAGAAAGGTTAATTTGCTTTGATTTTTGATGTTTAGTTCTCTGTAACAGGCTGTGTAGTGAAATTAGGGGTTGTGTCTATCTGTTTGAGCCATCTGTGCAGAGGGGGGTTTTTCTGCATTTCGCAGAGCCCGCTCAGCGCGCTTTGAGATTTGCAGAAAAATTCCCCCTTTTCCCAACTCTGTTCTGCTATATTGTCATTGTTCTTATTACTGTTTACATAATTTAGGAATTTTAGCTTGTTGTTTTCACTAACTTATGGTACTATTTTGTTTGTACGTTGTTTTTCTTTTGTGTTTTTCAAATGTCAGGAAGAAAGAAGCAACGTGTTGGTTCGACGTCGAATCCTAACCGAAGAGCTCCCGCTGGCCAATTTGATTCAACGCGTTTTGTTGGCCTCGAGCATCAACAAAGATATGTGGAGCTTGAAAAAAGATCAATATGGCCGGACAGGTTAATCATGATTGATCCTGATGGTCCACATAGGAACATGAGTCATTTTGTGCAGGGTGGGCCATGGGATAAGCTTGGTTCTCCCTTCCCTGAGTACAACATTGATATTGTTAGGGAGTTCTATGCTAATGCATTGCCGGCTGATGGAGAGACGTTCACTTTTCAAACATGGGTTCGGGGGAAGGTAATAAATTTCTCGAGGGAATCCATCAATACCTATCTTGGGGGACCACCTCAGTTGGGGGAAGATGATTTATGTGATTTTTCATGGATGTTGGCTAGGCGGAACTGGAATGCCGGCCAACTTATGGAGTCTTTGTGCAGAGAGGGGGGCACTTACACTTTAAGTGCTGCTGGTGTGCCGATAAAGTTTGCTAGGAGGGTGTTGGATTCTGTCACTCAGCTTGTCATGTCGGTTGTTCTATACAACCTTCAACCAAGAAGCCACACCTCATCTATTCCCATGGAGACCGCGACTCTAATTTTTCATTTGTGCATAGTGGGACATACCGTGGACTTTGGGCAGATTATTTCAAATGAATTGAAGAGAACTGCCACCAGTGGTACACCACTTGGAGACCGTGTGGCTTGCGCTCTTATTTATCCAGGTTTGATTATGGCTTTATGCCATGAGGCACAAGTTGCATTGCCTTCCCACCCGAATGTGAAGCTCCAGATAGTTGATGATAACTATGTCACTCGTCATTGTATGGGGGCGATTGATTTTGAGTAGGCTGTCCCTGTAGCTGCTGCTGCTCCTGCTCGTGGTCGTGGGCTCAGACGCGGGCACGCTTTTAATCTGAGTGCTGAGGCCAATTGGGCCATGCACGAGGCTCATCAGCGAGCTTTATTATTTATGCATGACTCTATGATGCAGTTGCAGCTGCAGATTCGGGAGCCACATGTGGACCACCGGCTTAGGACTCGCGAGGAACTCATTGCTTATGCTCGTGGGCCTGAGGGCAGGCCTGGTTTTCCGAAGGGGGCAGGTGACCGTGATGACGATGGCGGTGATGATGATGTGGATAACTCTAGTTCTGATTGACGTTGGGGTTTGACTAGTCTTTTATGTTATTTTGTTTTTATTATTTTACTTGGTATAACTTTTATGGTTGGATTTTGTATTGACTACTAGGAATTTTGTAGTCTCCATCCGGGCGGATGTGAGTTTGAATTTGGTCTTAAAAAATTTTATTGGTTGATTTAATGAATTTAACATCCGGGTGGATGTTGTTTTATGTTTATATGGTTAGTTTGTATAGAAATTTTTGTTGTTTGCCAACTTTATTTTTTTTTAAGGTAATGGATGGTTGAAGCAAGTTTGTCTCTTTGAACATTAAGTGTTGCACTTCACCTTTCATTGATGGTGATGATATAAGTCTAAGTTGGTGCACACAAAGGTACTCTATTTTGTGCTTGGTAGAATGTTAGTATGTTTTTGAACTTTGTGCTTCACATGATTTTCAAGCTTTTCTTCAATTTGCATTTTTTGTTCATTTTGGAATCAATTAGGACATAACCACAAATGTGAGTCCCTCCATTGTTCATAAATATTGAGTGATTTTGTAATTGTTGTTTAGCTCGTATGATTCATGTTTAATCTTTTATTCATGTGCAAACCGTGGAAACATTGAAATGATCTAGGCAATTTTTGATTATGAGAAAAACCACCAATCCATATAACCTTCAATTTTACCTTATGAGAGGTGTGAGCACTTGCTAGCCATGTTGAGCCTTGAATTGGAATGAATCTTGTATCTACCCATCATATGATCAAAAGAATCCACTTTATTGTGGGTTGTTGATGCTAAATGAAAATCATTGTGATTCATTCTAGTTCTTTTGTTTTTACACTTAACCCTTTGTTTGAACATACTTTTGAAGAACATTGCCCATTAATTATAGTATGGTTTAAAGTTGGGGAGAGTTGTGCTAGTTTGTGAAAAAGAAAATGGAGTGGTGAATTGGTGCCTCTTGTGAAGAAAGAAAGAAACTTGAAGCACTATTATGTGCTATGCTTTGCACTCCAAAGGGAGTTGTTTGAAAAGAAAATGAAAGAGTGCACCATAAGAAAAGAATAGAAAAGAAAAGAAAGGTTTGAATTGAATTGTTATGAGGTTTGTCTAAGTGGGTTATTGGCATGTTCTTCATTTGTTGATAATTTTTGTTAACCACTTTGATTCATTGGCCTTTTTACAAATATCCCTTTCTTGTTTAACCTTGCCTAGTTACAACCTTTAGAAGCCCTTAAGTGATCTTTGTTTCCTTGGTTTTCTTGTTGAATTGATTTGACGAATGCATGAATTGTTCTGGATGCTGACACTTTTGCTATGAGTGTGTTTTGTCCCTTGGATATATTGAGCTAGGCTCATTCGAATAAAGTAGGTGATTCTAATTTGAACATTTGTTGCTTATGAATTGTGCTTGTTAATTATGTTTAGAATTTAGTTCATTTACATATTTTCATTCTTCGTAAGGACGAATGGTACTGGCGTGCGTGTTTATTTGGTTTGAACCATTATGTTTTGTTGGTGTTTGTTCCCTGTTTTCCGCTTGCTTCTATTCTAAATTATCTTCGTTTGAGGGCAAACAAAGAGACAAGTTGGGGAGAGTTGTTAGGTGCTAGGAAGTGTTAATATTTAGATTAGTTTTTAGCACCTTTTTGTGAGTTTTATTCGTAAATCCATGCCTTTTCCCATTGTTTCCGTTTATAACCGTTTTCTAGTTAATTTCATTATTTGTCGTATCTATCTATCTTTTGTGTTTTTATTGCAGATTTTTACATGGAAGGGTGTGGAATGGAGCCTCGAGGATCCCACAAAAACAGTTTGAAGAAATTTGGATTTTTCGAGCATGCTTTGAGCGCGCTCAGCGCGCTCCCAGCGCGAGGATGGAATGACTTACAGTAGCTTGCGCGCTCAGCGGGCTCCTAAGCGCGCTCAGCGCGTTCAGGCGGTTTAACTTTTAAGTTAAGCGCGCTCAGCGGGCGACTGCGCGCTCAGCGCGCTTCGCGACACTCAGCCCCCTTATAAAGTGGTTTTGATCAGTTTTTTTTTGGATTGACTATTACATTATGAGATCAAAATATATTACACTGTAGCATTTCATTTGTGGAAGATAAAAAGCATCATTTTGTCGATAAAATCGTCGTTGATGCTCGTTTCTCTTCTACCGATTCTTGTTGATCAAGCTACCATGAATATGTGTAGCTAATTTCTCTTTTGTGTCAAGGTTAGATGTAAGTAAACCTTTAATTTGTATGTATATGGATTGATCCTATCTTATGAACTCTTGGATGATGAATGTATGATGATAAACCTTGATTTTATGTTTATTCTTTGTGTTGGTTCATGATTGAGAAATATGCTCCAACTCTTTACCTAGGTTTGTCATCCATCAAAGTACATTGGCTAGAGATAGCAATGTGTGTGATGTTCACCAAATATTGAACTTTAATGTTGTCATTTTGATAGTTTGTGTGAGAAATCAACAAAGGATCAAAATGGAAAAACTCACAATATGTGTTAGAGATAAACATATTGGGAGGATATGTGATTGTATTTATCATTTAACTGAGTTCATTAGCTTTATCGATTGTATACGTGCAAAGTGGTTTGTCGAACCCTAACCTTGACATGTTTTTATAAACCGTTAAAACAATCTATTTATCGCTTTTAATTAAATTTGAATGCAACAGCTACGAAAACAACCTAAAAACTCTTGTTACTTTAAAGCTTGAAACGTTACGACTGTAAAACGGCTGCGATATCACCGAATAATCTCTGTGGAACGATAACTTAATCCCGAACTCTATTTGTATTCCAACAAAGCTTTCCTAACCCTTTTCAAGAGCTTAACGTTCTCCTCAATACTTCCAACTTCATACGGGCGTCGAATTTACGAGCTAACAAATTGCCCCCCCAAAAATGTCTTTTTCGACAATACTAAAGAAAAGGGCATTTTTTTATAGTGTCTGTTCGACGCCATCTTTCGACCATGCATAGGTGTTCATCAAAACTGACTGACCCATGTTCCAAGAAACTATTCAGTTTCTTTTCAATCAAATTTATGACATTACAGCCAATTATGATTATGACTGAAACATACCCTCGTAAATCACATCAAGCCGCAAATCACCATAACCTCCCCTAAAGTCTAGGAGATCGTGGATATAGGTGGCAACTGTCACCGCCCCTACTTTGGCTCATGGGAGGACACGTGTCCCGCTAGCCTTAGTTCCTTCATGATGATTAGTGAGCCCTTTAGTGTTCCCAAAGTGCTTTATAAATAGTTTCTTCAGAAACTATTTTTATTTTTTCCACTCCCAAGTATCTACTACGCACCTTCTCCTCTCTCCAAAACGTTCAATCCTTCACCTTCAACAAACCCATTTTCTTCAATTTTTTTCACCAATGGCTTCTTCAACTGCTACTACTCAAGACCCAAAGAAAAGCCAGAAGCTCAAAGGTCAAAAGAGCGCACCATTACTTCCTCCATTTGCTATGTTGAATGGATTCAAGGTGGTAAAGAATCAGGAATTCATTCCTGAGCCTCTCAAGGAGGAGAAAAGACACATCTACGAAACCTAGGTACTGATTCTTATTACCGTTTCTGGGAAACCATTAGCTTTATCTGGTCCTTTATCTTCTTTAGACACCGATTATAAAGCCATTAGTGACTTCTTTCCATCCTATCGTAAAACTAAACCTCTAGGGCAGAAAGACAAAACTAGGATAACCTCTGACCCTCATGACAATGTAGCCCTGAAGAACATAGATTTGAAGTATCTGAATGATGGGTCTAGGCTATTTAGGGCAACTCCGTACTTTAAAGATTCTGACCTTTATTTGAACTGGTTGGCCAAGTTAGAGAAAGTGAAAGCAAAAACCTGGAAAAGCTCAAGAATCTAGGACCTGATCATGATGTCGAAGACTGGTCCAGCCTACTGTCCAACTTTACTGGCATCATCTTTGTATTTCTGGGTTAGTACCCACTATATCTTCCATCTCCCTTGTGGGATGATGACACCCACTCTGTTCGACATAGCCGGTATCACAGGGCTAAAGCCTCATGGTTTGGTTTACGACCCTGAAATGGATGCTCTAGATACTATAGGGTTCGCCACCACCAAACACACTTATACTCATTTCATGAACCATTACCATAATAGGCAAACTGAAACAGTCGAAGACGAAGAACACATAGCATTCTTGGCTATGTGGCTTTCTCGCTGCATATTCTGTACCAAATCCTTGCAGGTGGCAAGAAAATATCTTACTTTAGCCAATCAACTACACCTCAATCGAGGCATCTGCCTAAGCGAAATAATATTGGCCAGTCTGTACGAGTCTTTGAGCAAAAGTGCTGGTCGTCTGAAAGACCAAGAGAGTAACGGGAACCTGCTGCTATCCGAACTATTTTGGCTACTTCAGCTTTGGCTTAATGCCACTTTTGAAGCCAGCCTCCCCAACAAAGGGTCTGCGGACGAAGACGCTGCTGAAATTAAAGAGAGACGAGTCAAATGGGTTCGACTGGTGCAACTGACCCCAAACGAAGAAGGACAGTCACTTAAGGCGTCCTTCTCTGGCTTCGTCAAAATGTTTGCCAAGTGCTATGAGTTCACCCCAAGGATGGCGCCCTTTGCTGAACGAAAATATGGCCCTGAATGGTTTACCAGGCCCTTTCCTCCCTCATTCAAGAAACATGAAGAAGAATCGCAGTGTGTCTGGGAGGCATTCCTGATCCCTCGACTTATCGTTCATCGACTCAACCTGCTAAAGGGCCAAACCTCTCTAATAACCTATCAACCAAATCTTGTCTCTCGACAATTTGGTTTGGTCCAGACTCTACCCAAGTGCTTGTATGAGAAGAAGGTCCACGTTATTCTTCCCAACACCATCTACGATGCCATAGAGAGTTCGACACACCTTGCTCGACATGCTCATCGATCACTCCTAACTCCCGTCTACTTTGAACCTTCTCATCTCTGCACCCAAGAATTCCACGACTGGTGGTCAACACATTACGCTGCGGAATTCCTTGATGTCTCTAGCTTTGCTCAGTTGATTGACCAAGCTTTTGTTCATGTGCATGAGAAGATCAAGAAAGGTACATCCATTCATGTTAAGGAGATTCACGCCTTCCAGAAGTACTTTGAAACTGTTTATTGACCAGATGACATTAGTCGAACCGTCCGCGAAGCTGCAGTTACGCTGAAGGAGAAATTTTTAAAGAAAATGGAGAGTTTAAAACTCCCTTCATACGTTCCTCCTAAGAAACGCTATGAGGTGGCCTTTGCACTACATCCTCCCAAGACTCCTCGACTGCCATCTGCTGATTTTGGAGTGGCTCTTGCCCCTCCATTTCCAAATTGGTTCATCTGTGGGGATTCTATAAAGATCCTTCGCCAGCAGTCGAAACCCAAGGCTCAGCAGGTGGTTCCGACTAAGCATACGGTAGACAGTTTCAAAGGACACCTTTATGTCGGTATCGAAGATGTTCGCATAGAATCCGAAATACATGAAGGTTTGGATTCTTCGATTTTATGCTCTTTCACTTGAACTTTATCACTACTGACATGTGGTTACTTGGCTTATTTCGCAGCTGTTCCCAAAACGAACACCCCTCAGCACCTAGTCGAAGCCAAAGGCGAAGGCAGCAAGGTACATCACACACCTTCTCCTTTCGTTGATTATTCCTTCTTCCCCTAATGCTTCTCAATTTCAGGCTTCTCGCAAACCACCTCCGACGCCTCAAAGGAAGTCAAAAAGGGGCACTGCCCAAATTATCTTCGATTCAGAAGATGAGGATCAATCTCCTCCTGAAGACTTGAAGCTCAAGAAGAGGAAGAAACCAAATCAAGAAACTAGTGCTGCTGGTGGCCAATCTGAACCTGCGACGGCTAAAGTCCCCAAAAAGACCACTGCCCCAAGTAAAGCTGTAACGCCCGGTTATTTAATTAATTATTTAATTAAATATCTTCGTATTATTCGTTTGATTTGTGTTGGTTGTCGAAAATATTGTGTTGAGTTGCTATGTCGGTTTTAGTTTAATTAATTTAATTGATCTAAGTTGTGTTGGCTTTAGTTGGATTAATTTAATTAAGATGATTTAAGTTGTAGAAATAATATAGTGTTAATATATTAGAATTATAAGAGAATATTGGGCTTATTTAGATGGTGAGTGTAGTAGTAATAATGGGGGGTAGAAAGTTGGCCCAAATGAAAGTTAATAGAATAATAGTGTTATTATATTAGGCATTTAGAAATAATGAGGAATTAGAAGTAGCAGTAAGAACGTGGAAGTTGCAGAGAAAGAGAAAATAAGGTTTTGGGAGGAGAACGTGGAAGTTACAGAGAAGAGGAAAAGAGGCAAAGTTGGGTCGATCGGAGATTTAGAGCAACCTTCAATCCAAGGTAAGGGTGGGGTTCTGACTCTATAATAGGGTATTTGATAAATGATATGTGGGGTTGGGTTTGTAGAATTACCTCTGTCTGTGTTGTAATGGCTGTCGTGGATATTGAAATACATTTGCTGTTGATGAATTGGTTGTAGGAAAATTAGTCTATGTTGCTTTAAGGTATAATTTTATTGCGTTTAAGTTGCACTGTGATGGGTGAATTTGAAATTGTCTGAAATCTGAGGAGAGGTTTGTGAATTGGGTAGAACTGGAACGAAATACACTGAGACGAAGGGAATTAGGGGATGTGGCGACCGTGATAGAGGGCATGACGAGTGTCACGCAGGTTGTGTGCGAGTGACGACCGTCACTCATGTATTACGACCGTCACACATGTGACGAGGGCCATGGTGTGGTGACGAGCGTCACACGGGTCTGCTATGTGATTCTTTCTGTTTCCGTTCTGTTCATTCTGTCTGCTATGGTTTCACTTGGTTATGTTCCATTTTAATTTTAGTTTGTGAGGTTGGTATATAAGTCAGTAGTACTGGACAGAGGATTGATAATGGAATTAATTAACCGATTTTCAGTCGAAAACTACCGAACAATGACGTGATTGCTTGTAGTATATTTTAGTTGGTACAGAGTATGTTATAGTTGCTGTGATACTGTTGTTGGGAATTATAAAGTTGCAGGTGTGAAATATGTTGCATTGCCTCTAATTATTGGCAAGAATTAAGTTGTGGGCCTATGGCCAATGTTGATTTGTTGTTGTGTTGATATATAACTATCATTGTTGTTATTCTGAAGTTCATGTTGAGTCGCATTGCATAGCATATTAAGCTGGAGCTGCTGCTCGGTAAGTTGACCTGAATTAGCAAAATATTAAGTTGAAGGCTTATGCCTTGTTGATGCCTCTATTAATTGGAAAATTTTAAGTTGGGAGTTCTGCTCCAATGGTACCACATGCATGTGCATTTTACAAGTCACATTCCACGTTGCATAAAGTTGTTGTTATGTTTTTGATTTATGTTGATTGAAAGGTTGTGAAGTGGTGATTTTATAATCTGATATAATATATTATTTATCATATATCCGATTATATTGTTTGATATCTCACCCCTTCTGTGTTTGGTGACGGTTTATACGTCATCTTGTAGGTAATCCAGAGTGAAGGTTGTCTGCCTTCATTAGTTCGGGTCGGTGTCGTCTCTCTGATACGTAACACTCGGGGGGAATGAACGCTTGTTTCCTTATTGTTGATTTTAGTATTGTTTCTGAATTTTAAGTTGTTTTCTTTAAAGACTTGTTGTTTTGAAGTTGTTTTAAGCTGGATAAAGATGTTATGTCATTAAGTTGAAGTTTGTGAATCCGCTGCTTAATTATAAAAGTTGTTTTGTTTCAAAGACTAAAATTATGTGTTATGTATCTATGTTATATGTGATTATAAGTCGTTGTTATAAGTTGTATGTGTAGCATCCTATGTGTATGTTGGAATTTTGTAACTCTGATTTTATTAATATTCGCTGGGTAGAAATGGGGTGTTACATTAGTGGTATCAGAGCAGGTCGGTCCGTCCGGCCAAGTTGTCGAGTCGTAGCTTTGTTTAACAATAGAGTATTGTTAACTAGTTCTAACCTTTGTTTATGTTGTAGTGATAAGTTGAGATGGCTAGAAGGAACGATGCTGCAATTTCCGCTGCTATGCAAGCAATGGCTCAGGCTATGCAGAATCAACCGAATGTTGACGAGAATGCTGGATCTCCTAGTTTGGCGACATTTTAGAGGGAGAATCTGCCTACCTTCAATGGTAAGTATGATCCTGATGGAGCGTTGGACTGGTTGAAGGAGATGGAGAGGATCTTCCGTGTGATGGACTGCACTCCAGTGCAAAAGGTTCGATATGGGACTCATATGCTAGCAGTCGAAGCTGATGACTGGTGGCTAGAGACTCGTCAGAGGTTGGAAGCTGCAGGTGAAGAAATCACTTTGGTTGTGTTCTGTAGAGAGTTCCTGAGGAAGTATTATCCTGAAGATGTTCGGAGTAAGAAGGAAATTGAATTCCTTGAGCTGAAGCAAGGAAATATGTCGGTGACTGATTATGCTGCAAAGTTTGTTGAGTTGGCTAAGTTTTACCCGCACTATAACGAGGTGAATGCTGAGTTTTCAAAGTGCATCAAGTTTGAGACCAGATTGCGTCCAGAGATCAAGAAGGCAATTGGATATCAAAAGATTCGTGTCTTCTCTGATTTGGTTGATAGTTGTAGGATTTATGAAGAGGATAATAATGCTCATTACAAAATCATTAATGAGAGGAAGAGCAAGCACCAACAGAATCGTGGCAAGCCTTATGATGCTCGAGCTGGTAAAGGCAAACAGAAAGTGGCTGATGGTAAGAGGACTAGTGGGGGAGATGCTCCTGCTGGTGTAGTTTGTTTCAAATGTGGGAGACCTGGTCATAAGAGTAATGAGTGTACTGCTGAGGTAAAGAGGTGTTTCCGTTGTGGTAAGACTGGGCATGCAATATCTGAGTGCAAGCATAAAGAGATGATTTGCTTCAACTGTGGTGAAGAAAGACACATTGGTAGTCAGTGTCAGAAATCAAAGAAGGCGCAAACCGTTGGGAAAGTGTTCGCGTTGGCTGGGACTCAGACAACTAGTGAGGACAGACTCATCAGAGGTACATGTTTCATTAATAGTACTCCTTTAATTACTATTATTGATACTGGTGCTACGCATTGCTTTATTGCTGCTGATTGTGTTAAAAGATTGGGTCTTATGTTGTCTTCTATTAATGGAGAAATGGTCGTCGAAATTTCGGATAAGGGGTCGGTGACTACTTCTCTTGTGTGTTTAAAGTGTCCTTTGTCGATCTTCGACAGAGACTTTAATGTTGATTTGGTGTGTTTGCCGTTAACTGGGATAGATGTGATCTTAGGAATGAACTGGTTAAAATATAACTATGTTAATATCAATTGCTATAGAAAGTCGGTGAGGTTTTCTACTCCTGAAGAAGAGGAAGGAGTTGGGTTGTTGTCTTTTAGGCAGTTACGACAGTTGATGCTAGGGATGGCAACGGGTCGGGTCGGTGCGGGTTTCACACTACCCAAACCCGCACCCGAAATCACCACCCGAACCCAAAGGCTATTCGGGTGGCAAAATAACACCCACGCCCGCACCCGTTGGGTTCGGGTTTTTTCACCCAAACCCGAACCCATAGCAAAAACTCAAAAAAAAAAAAAAATATATATATATATATATATATAAATATATATATATATATATATATATATATATATATATATATATAGCGGGTGTGGTTTCGGGTTTCGGGCACGGGTTTTACACTACCCAAACCTGCACCCGAAATATCGGGTGGCACCCGAACCCGAACCCGAACCCAGTCAACTCGGGTTTTCACCCGTTGACTCGGGTTCAGATGCGAGTGGGCCCCGCGGGTTTGGGTCTACTTGCCATCCCTAGTTGATGCAAGAAGATGCTCAGGTGTCATCATTAATGGCGTCGTTATCGCTAGAGAATCAAGCTATAATTGAGGAGTTGCAAGTGGTGCGTGAATTTCCTGAAGTTTTCCCTGATGAAATTCCTGACGTACCGCCAGAGAGGGAAGTGGAATTTGCGATTGACCTTGTACCTGGTACCAGACCTGTTTCTATGGCACCATACAGGACGTCTGCATCGGAATTGTCGAAATTAAAGAAGCAATTGGAGGATTTACTTGAGAAGAAGTTTGTAAGGCCAAGTGTATCGCCGTGGGGAGCTCCAGTGTCGTTAGTAAAGAAGAAAGATGAAAGTATGAGGCTCTGTGTTGATTATAGACAATTGAACAAAGTGACGATTAAGAACAAGTATCCGCTTCCGAGAATAGATGACTTGATGGATCAGTTGGTAGGTGCTTGTGTGTTTAGCAAGATTGATTTAAGGTCAGGCTATCATCAGATTAAAGTGAAAGATGATGATATCCAGAAGACGGCTTTTAGAACGCGTTATGGACATTATGAGTATTCGGTGATGTCGTTCGGTGTTACTAATGCGCCGGGAGTACTCATGGAGTACATGAACCGTATCTTTCATACTTACTTGGATCGGTTTGTGGTGGTGTTCATTGATGATATACTGATTTACTCTAAATCGGAAGAAGAGCATGCAGAACACTTAAGACTAGTATTGCAAGTTTTGAAAGAGAAGAAGTTATATGCAAACCTGTCTAAATGTGAATTTTAGTTAAAGGAAGTTAGTTTTCTTGGTCATGTCATTTCAGGTAGTGGCATTGCTGTGGATCCATCTAAAGTAGATGTTGTGTTGCAATGGGAAACTCCAAAGTCGGCTACCGAGATTAGAAGCTTTTTGGGACTAGCCGGTTATTACCGAAGGTTCATCGAAGGATTTTCTAAGTTGGCACTTCCGTTGACTAAGTTGACTTGTAAAAGTAGATCTTTTGTATGGGACGTTCAATGTGAAGAAAGTTTTACGGAACTGAAGAAGAGATTGACGTCGGCTGCGGTTTTGACATTACCTAATCCGGGAGAACCTTTTGTGGTATATTGTGATGCTTCTAAGATGGGTTTAGGAGGTGTACTTATGCAGAATGATAAGGTGGTTGCTTATGCGTCGAGGCAGTTAAGAACTCATGAAAAGAACTATCCTACGCATGATTTAGAGCTTGCTGCAGTTGTTTTTGTGCTAAAGATTTAGAGACATTATCTCTATAGTTCTAGATTTGAAGTGTTTAGTGACCATAAGAGTTTAAAGTATTTATTTGATCAGAAGGAGTTGAATATGAGACAACGGAGATGGTTGGAATTGTTAAAAGATTATGATTTCGGTTTGAACTATCATTCAGGAAAAGCTAATGTTGTGGCTGATGCTTTAAGCCGAAAAACTTTGCATATGTCGGCGATGATGGTTAAAGAATTGGAACTAATTGAACAGTTCAGAGATATGAGTTTGGTTTGCGAAGTGACACCGCAGAGTGTTATGTTGGGAATGTTGAAGATTAACAAGGATTTTCTATACAGTATCAAGGAAGCTCAGAAGTTAGACGTGAAACTAGTAGATTCGATGGTTGGGGTCGATCAGTCAGAGAATGATGATTTCAAGTTAGATGTGCATGGTGTGTTGAGATTCCGTAATCGAATTTATAATCCTAATGATGCGGAGATGAAGAAAGTGATTCTTGAGGAAAGTCATAGAAGTAAATTGAGTATTCATCCGGGGCTACAAAGATGTATCAAGATTTGAAGAATTTGTTTTGGTGGCCTGGGATGAAGCTGATGTAGCACGATTTGTGTATGCATGTTTAACTTGTCAGAAGTCGAAAGTTGAGCATCAGAAGCCTGCGGGGTTGATGCAGTCGTTAGAAGTTCCAGAATGGAAGAGGGATAGCATTTCAATGGACTTTGTGACGGGATTACCTAATACTTCAAGAGGACATGATTCGATTTGGGTGATTGTTGATAGACTTACGAAGTTGACTCATTTTATCCCTATTAACATTAGTTTTCCAGTATCGAAGTTGGCAGAGATTTATACCAATGTAATTGTCAAGCTGCATGGTGTTCCTTTGTGTATTGTGTCGGATAGAGATCTGAGGTTCACTTCTAATTTTTGGAAGAGTTTGTAAGAGGCGTTGGGTTCTAAGTTGAGGTTGAGTTCAGCGTATCGCCCTCAGACGGATGGTCAGACGGAGAGAACTATTTAGTTATTAGAGGATTTGTTGAGAGCATGTGTTCTTGAGCAGGGAGGTTCGTGGGATACTTATCTTCCATTGATAGAATTCACTTATAATAACAGTTACCATTTGAGTATTGGAATTGCCCCTTTTGAAGCATTATATGGTCGAAGATGTAGGACTCCTTTATGTTGGCATGAATCTGGGGAAGGTGTAGTGCTTGGACCTGAAATTGTTTGAGAGACTACTGAGAAGGTGAAGTTAATTCAAGAGAATATGAAAACTTCTCAAAGTAGACAAAAGACTTATCATGACAAGCGAAGGAAAGATTTAGAATTTCAAGCGGGTGACCATGTGTTTTTGAGAGTTACACCTGTGACCGGTGTTGGGCGTGCATTGAAGTCTAAGAAGCTCACTCCTCGTTTTATTGGTTCGTATCAGATTTCGGACAGAGTTGGAAATGTTGCTTATAGAGTGGCTTTACCGCCTAATCTTTCAAATTTATACGATGTGTTTCATGTGTCACAACTTCGGAAGTACATTTCAGATCCATCTCATGTGATTCATATGGATGATGTGCAAGTACGGGATAATCTTACTATTGAGACGATGCCTGTACGGATCGTGGATCGTGAAATGAAGACTTTAAGAGGCAAGGAGATTGCTTTGGTGAAAGTAGTTTGGTTGGGAGCTGCCGGAGAAAGCTTGACGTGGGAGTTGGAAAACAAGAGGCGGGAATCCTATCCCGAGTTGTTTGAACAAGGTAAATTTTCGAGGACAAAAATATCCTAAGTGGGGGAGAGTTGTAACGCGCCGGTTATTTAATCAACTATTTAATTAAATATCTTCGTATTATTCGTTTGATTTGTGTTGGTTGTCGAAAATATTGTGTTGAGTTGCTACGTCGGTTTTAGTTGAATTAATTTAATTGATCTAAGTTGTGTTGGCTTTAGTTGGATTAATTTAATTAAGATGATTTAAGTTGTAGAAATAATATAGTGTTAATATATTAGAATTATAAGAGAATATTGGGCTTATTTAGATGGTGAGTGTAGTAGTAATAATGGGGGGGGGGGGGGGGGGTAGAAAGTTGGCCCAAATGAAAGTTAATAGAATAATAGTGTTATTATATTAGGCATTTAGAAATAATGAGGAATTAGAAGTAGCAGTAAGAACGTGGAAGTTGCAGAGAAAGAAAAAATAAGGTTTTGGGAGGAGAATGTGGAAGTTACAGAGAAGAGGAAAAGAGGCAAAGCTGGATCGATCGGGGATTTAGAGCAACCTTCAATCCAAGGTAAGGGTGGGGTTCTGACTCTATAATGGGGTATTTGATGAATGATATGTGGGGTTGGGTTTGTAGAATTACCTCTGTCTGTGTTGTAATGGTTGTCGTGGATATTGAAATACGTTTGTTGTTGATGAATTGGTTATAGGAAAATTAGTCTATGTTGCTTTAAGGTATAATTTTATTGCATTTAAGTTGCACTGTGATGGGTGAATTTGGAATTGTCTGGAATCTGAGGAGAGGTTTGTGAATTGGGGAGAACTGGAACGAAATACACTGAGACGAAGGGAATTGGGGGATGTGGCGACCGTGATAGAGGGCGTGACGAGTGTCACGCAGATTGTGTGTGAGTGATGACCGTCACTCATGTATTATGACCGCCACACATGTGACGAGGGCCAGAGTGTGGTGACGAGCGTCACACGGGTCTGCTATGTGATTCTTTTTGTTTCCGTTCTATTCATTCTGTCTGCTATGGTTTCACTTGGTTCTGTTCCATTTTAATTTTAGTTTGTGAGGTTGGTATATAAGTCAGTAGTACTGGACAGAGGATTGATAATGGAATTAATTAACCGATTTTCAGTCGAAAACTACGGAACAATGACGTGATTGCTTGTAGTATATTTTAGTTGGTACAGAGTATGTTATAGTTGTTGTGATACTGTTGTTGGGAATTATAAAGTTGCAGGTGTGAAATATGTTGCATTGCCTCTAATTATTGGCAAGAATTAAGTTGTGGGCCTATGGCCAATGTTGATTTGTTGTTGTGTTGATATATAACTATCATTGTTGTTATTCTGACGTTCATGTTGAGTCGCATTGCATAGCATATCAAGCTGGAGCTGCTACTCGGTAAGTTGGCCTGGATTGGCAAAATATTAAGTTGAAGGCTTATGCCTTGTTGATGCCTCTATTAATTGGAAAATTTTAAGTTGGGAGTTCTGCTCCAATGGTACCACATGCATGTGCATTTTACAAGTCACATTCCACGTTGCATAAAGTTGTTGTTATATTGTTGATTTTATGTTGATTGAAAGGTTGTGAAGTGGTGATTTTATAATCTGATCTAATATATTATTTATCATATATTCGATTATATTGTTTGATATCTCACCCCTTCTGTGTTTGGTGACGGTTTATACGCCATCCTGCAAGTAATCCAGAGTGAAGGTTGTCTACCTTCATTAGTTCGGGTCGGTGTCATCTCTCTGATACGTAACACTCGGGGGGGAATGAACGCTTGTTTCCTTATTGTTGATATTGTTGCTGAATTTTAAGTTGTTTTCTTTAAAGACTTGTTGTTTTGAAGTTGTTTTAAGCTGGATAAAGATGTTATGTCATTAAGTTGAAGTTTGTGAATCCGCTGCTTAATTATAAAAATTGTTTTGTTTCAAAGACTAAAATTATGTGTTATGTATCTATGTTATATGTGATTATAAGCCATTGTTATAAGTTATATGTGTAGCATCCTATGTGTATGTTGGAATTTTGTAACTCTGATTTTATTAATATTCGCTGGGTAGAAATGGGGTGTTACAAAAGCCGCAGAAGCCCCTTCTGGAATCGCCTCTAAACCATCTGCAGGCCATGCTGAGAGCAACAGCTCTAGCCCTAATGCTGAAGGAGTCAAGGTAACTTGTCATATTTTTCTTTAAATAAAAACTTATTTACCTTGTTTCCCTCGATCTGACTTGCTTCGATTTGATTCAGGCTGATGCTAGCGGTTCGAAACCAACGGTGGATCATCCTCCTTCTCCCATCACTCTCCTGAATAGCCAAGGTGAGCCCACATATCATCCCACTTCTGACTTGGGCTCTGGAATGAGTTCACTAGGTGAAATTAACAAGCCTGGTTTTGAAACAGCTCCCCCTTCGCCAGCAAGGACTGCTACCCAGCAATCTCAAACAGACGGCTCTGACCATGAGGCAGATGACGATGTTCAGCAGATCCTGACACAGCGAATCCAAAAACTGGTGCCATGGGTGAAGACTCAACCTTGGTCGATGAAGAGGGATCCCCAACTGACGAACCCATAGGGGCTGCCAATGATAACCCAGAAGGAGAGGAAGACATGGAAGAAAATGCTGATGAGACCATGCACCAATCTGAACTTGATGGCCACGATGATGACGAGGAAGATGAAGACAAGATGGACGAAGATGAAGAGGAGGAGAATAAAGGCGAGGAGGAGAAAGCTGACAAAGGACCTATCAGCGAGCCAACCCATGTCGAAACCATGGTTACCCCAACACCTACTCCTGCTACTGAAGGCAAGGCCACATCAACTGCGTATGAAGCAGGCCTTTCTGAATAAGAGCTTGATGCGTTAAAGGCTAGTAATCCTCGACAGTACATAAAGATCCTTCTTGGGCGTCGAGGAAGCTCACCTAACAAAACTCCCAGTGCTTCGACTACCTCTGGGGATCAGCCTTCGAGCAAACCTAAAGACAATATCCTTCTGAAGATAAAAAACAAGATCTTTAAAGGTGACCTTTTCACACTCTTGCAGATGGATGATGTCACTCATATCTCTATAAAAAACCTCCTCCAACAAGTTGACATCCATGTCATTTCCCCAGAATCTGCCAACGTCATCTTAGAGCTTGGCGCTATGATTGATCAAGTCCATGGTGACCTGAAACGTCTGCCTCAAATCGAAAAAGCCATTTCAACCAAAGCTGGAAGTGAGGCTGTCGCTTGGACTGCTGCCACTGATTCTGAGAACAGAGTAGCAGAGTTAGAGGAAACAAAAGAAAAGAACAAGCAAGAAATCACATCCAATGAAGAAAATATTGCTCCCTGGGAGCGAAAAATCAAGAAACTTCGAGCCAAGATCTCAAAGGCCAAAAAGCGTAACGCTGAATTATCTGCTTTCGATGAATCTGGCATGTCGAAAGAGCTTGAAAGTGCCATAAGTTTTGCTGAGAAAGCTCAACACCTGGAGAAGGAAGTTGCCCATTTAAAATCTGACAAGGCCTTGTGTGAAAGGCGTCTTGCTCTCCAGAAGTCGAAGTACTTGAAGATGAAGGAGAATCTCCCCTTTTAGCTTGTTACTTTCTTTGTAATTTTTTTTTAATTTGATGCTCCATGGCCCTTTGAGGCTTTCATATGTAATGACTACTAAGCCATTTTGGCATTCAGGAATACCATTATTGGCTTTGCCCTTGTTATGTCGAATTACTCTTTAACAATTTTAATTTCTTGAAGTGCTGGTTTATATTTTTTCAAATACTTGCCATTTACTTTCAAGATTCTTTTATCCTCATTTAATTCTTTAACTTCATAGGCTCCATTAGAAAATACTTGCGTAATTTGAAACGGGCCCTCCCATTTTGGGGACCATTTGCCCAAGGCTCTAACCTTTCGATCCATAGGCAGGATTACCTTCCAAACTAAATCTCCAGGTGAGAAGGTCTTGATCCTAACCTTTTTATTATAAGACTTCTCCACTCTTTTCTTTTGTCTCTTTAAAAGTTCTAAGGCTATAAGTCTTTCCTCATCCAAATCTACCAGTTCGTCTAACATCATATTCCAATAATGCTCAGAAGGAATTTCATGTTGTCTCTGAATCCTAGTCGACTGGAGGTATATCTCAACAGGTAACACTGCATCGTGACCAAAAGTCAATCGAAAATGAGTAGTGTTGGTTGCTTCCTTGGGAGAGGTTCGACATGCCCGGAGGATCTGGTCCAATGTCCTATGCCAATTTCTAGGCCTCTTTCCCACATGTTTCTTGATCAGACCAATCACCACTTTATTAGCTGCTTCGACTTGACCGTTAGCCTGAGCATAATAAGGTGTAGAGGTTAAGAGTTTGAAACCCATCTCTTTTGCAAACTCCTACATCTTTCGACCAGTAAAGACTGATCCTTGATCTATTGTGATCGTTTCTGGGATTCCAAACCTGTAAATGATGTATTTTTGAATAAACTCAATCACATCCTCTTGATCCACATTTGGTAAAGGTACCGCCTCGATCCACTTCGTAAAGTAGTCGACCCCTACCAAAATGTATCTCTGATTCTTAGAGGATGTCGGTCGAATCTCTCCAATCAGATCCAAAGCCCAACCTCTAAAAGGCCATGGCTTGACTATGGAATGCAACTCACTTGCAGGGATATGTTGTATGCCAGCGTGAACTTGACATTCTTGGCAACCCTTGGTGAATTCAATGCAGCCTTTTAGCATCGTAGACCAATACATGCCTTGTCGAAACAATAGCCACTTCATCTTATGGCCTACCTGATACGCCCCGCATGCCCTACTATGGACAGTAGAAAGGGCCAGATACGCTTCTGTTTCGCTAAGACACTTAAGTAAGACCCCCTCAGGGGTCTTTTTAAACAATTCATTGCCTAGAAGGACATAACTTAAGGCTTGATACCTAACCTTTCGCTCTGTGGATGTTGTCGAGTTTTTTAAATACTCGACTATAGGCTTCCTCCAGTCTTTATCCGTCAAGGTGTCTATTGCGAAAATCTTAAAATTTTCTTCGTCAGCATATCCAAGCTTTGTCACTTCTAGGTCTGATGGGCACAATCCCACAGATACCACTATACCTCTAGCTTCGATTGCCTCTTGTAAATTTTCCTTCGAAACCTTATACCCGGAAGCAACCTGAGCCAAGTCATTGGCCACTTGATTCTCTAGTCGAGGTATGTGTCGAATGTTCACTACTTCAAATCTCTTCAATAGCCTGTTGGCCACTACGAAGTACATGATAAGATTCTCCTTAACACATTTGTACTCCTTTGTAATTTGCTTTACGACCAACTCTAAGTCTCCCATTATTTCGACTCGAGTTGCCCCCAATTCTAACAAAAATTCAAGTCCAGCTATTAAGGCTTCATACTCAGCCTCGTTGTTGGAACAAAATCCTTCGACCCTGTACTTGAATTTTGTTGGAATTTTATCCGGAGAAATAATCAACACGCCTACACCCGTTCCATCTTTGTGACTGGAGCCATCGAAGTATAACTTCCAAGGTTCTAATTCGACATAATTCAACATGCTTTCATTTATGGAGTGGTCGACTATAAAGTCTACTACCACTTGTCCCTTAACCGCCTTCAGAGGCTTATACGTTAAAAAGTACTCAGTTAATGCTAGTGCCCATTTACCGACTCGACTATGCAAGATAGGTTTTGACAACATATGCTTAATAACATCGAAATGAGATGAAACATAAACATCAACTAGCTTTATATATTGCTTCAATTTTGTACAAGAGAAATACAAGCATAAGCATAATTTTTCTATCATGCTATACCTAGTCTCTGCATCATTCAAAACTCTACTGAGGTAATAAATGGCTCTTTCGACACCACCTCATCCTCTCGAGCCAACATGCTCCCTATGGTTTTGTCTGATGTAGCTATGTATAATCTCATACTCCTACCCCCTACAAGGTGGGGAAAGAATTGGGGGATGACTCAGGTATTCCTTGATCTTGTCGAAGGCCGCCTGCTGCTCCTGCCCCATTCGAATCCATTTTTATTGAATCGAAGCAATGGTGAAAAGGCCTGCGTTTTTCCGCTTAAGTTCGATATGAATCTCCTCAAGAAATTGATCTTGCCCAGCAGCGACTGCAGATCCTTTTTCATTGATGGCGCTTTCGCTTCCATGATGGCCTTGGTCTTATTCTGGTTGATCTCGATCCCTTTTTTATGGACCACAAAACCTAGAAAATCCCCTGCCTGCACACAAAACGCACATTTAAGAGGATTCATTTTAAGACCATGCCTTCTCATCCTCTCAAAAGAGTGTCGAAGATGGTCTAAGTGGCTCTTCCCTGAAACAGACTTAACCACGATGTCATTGATATATATATATATATATATATATATATATATATATATATATATATATATATTTGCATGAAAGTCTCTATATAATCATGAAAGATTGAGTTCATTGCTCGCTGATATATTGCCCCAGCATTTTTAAGGCCGAAAGGCATCACCACCCACTCGTAGGTGCCTAAGGCTCCAGGGCAACGAAAGGATGTCTTGGGGACATCATCTTCGACAATGAATATTTGATTATAGCCAGAGTACCCATCTAGCATACTAAGATACTCATGTTCTGCAGCAGAATCGACTAGCATTTCTGCCACAGGCATGGAATACTCATCCTTAGGAGTTGCAGAATTTAAATCTCTAAAGTTTATGCAAATCCTCAAGGAATCATTCTTTTTAATAACAGGTACAATGTTAGCTAACCATTCGACATACCTGGCAGTGCGGATAAACTTGCATCGAAAGAGTCTTTCGACCTCCTCCTTTATCTTTGAGAGAATCTCTGGGGCAAACCGTCTTGGATTCTATTTAACCGGCTTCTTCCCAGGCTTGATCGGCAACCTATGTTCAACCTACTCTTTACTAAAACCAGGCATCTCATCGTAGTCCCAGGTGAAACAGTCTTTAAACTCCTGCAACAACTGGGTAATTTTGACCTTAAGTTGTGGATCAAGCTTGGCACTAACATATGTCGGCCTTCTGGTTGTCCCTTCGCCTAGGTCGATTTCTTCTAACGGATCTTGCGCCAGCATCTTAACATTATTTGCCAACGGATCTTTCTCAAATCCCAAAGGCTCATCGTCATAAATAGCGTCAAGCCTTTGGCCTTGGTCTACACCCTGAACCTTATCAGGTGGCTCTGGGTCGAAGTCCTTACCAGGACCTCCTTGGTGGAATTCAGGATTGGCTTCGCCAGCCATATATTCGTTAGCAACCTCCAAATCCGCTTGTAGTCTGGTTTCAACCACGTAGGCCGAAATTCTTCTCAATGGTTCGAACTCAGTCATTATCACTGAATTCACTTCCCCACCCTGTGGGGTCTACTGCAGGCTCGCCAAGGTACGAAAGCCTTTCCCCTGACACCTCCTTATCCCAACGAAAACCCTCGACGGGATGTAAGTACAGTGAGCAAAATGTCTCATCGTCTGGAACAAACTCGAAATCTGCTGGACCACAGGGGGCAATGTGAGCCAAATGTTTGTCGAAATGACGTCTGTCTACATGATTGATTGGTGCCTTAAAATACCCCTGGTCAGCCTCAATGTTTTCGACTATGCCGTCTGGTCTCCAGATGGTGATGCGTTGATGCATCAAAGATGGAACTGCACCAATGCCATGTATCCACTCTCGTCCTAAGAGCGGATTATAGTTGGCTTTGTCTCCACTACCATGAAGACGGTAGGCCTAGTGATTGTCCCCATTGTTAAGTCGACTTGTATCACCCCCAGAGTAGAGCCAACTTTTCCTTCGTAATTCTAAAGAACCATGTTATGTGGCTTAGTGTCAGTATCGTATTTGCCAATCTTGCTCAGTAAAAAGCGTGGCATCAAGTTCACCGTTGTGCCACAATCGACTAATATTTTATTTATTGGCATATTCTCCACCTTACCAGTAATGTAAAGGGGCTTTAGGTGACTCCTCATTTCCTCTGTGGGCCGCTCGAAAAAAGCGTTCTGCTATTCGACACACCCATTGTTCATAATGTAGTAGCATATCGGCTTGTGTGCTGCCATCTCTACTTCAGTGTAGGCATCTAAATCTTCGACTTCTGTGAGCTGGTCGAACTCTCTGGGCATCACAGATACCACATTGACTATGATGTCAAGAGAAGCATTAGATTCAGAGTCGAAGTTTTCTGTCATTTCGTCATCCTCTTCGACAGTCTTCTCAGGTCTATCCTCTTGAGAGGCAGACAGTTTTCGTCCTACAGATATTTTTTCATCAGCCCTCATTGGATTCCCTCCATTATTGTCAGTAGGTATATTAGTAATGGATTCTCCTTGATCCTTCGACTGGGCCTCCCTGAGAGCCTTCCTTTGACGTTGCTCTCTCCTCCATTAAGATCGCGACATCGGGTTCTTCCCCTTATAGTTTTCAGAAACATACGCCGATTTGTTAGAAGTATGAAACTCCTTTCGATATTCTACTGAAGAACCTCTGCCCACATCAAACTTCTGCCACTTTCTCTAACCTTTTTCTTTTCCTTCGACAGGTTTCATCCAGCTCCCTATCGATGCATTACTTGTTGGTTTGAAGGTACTGGGTCTGGCCCCTGGGAACTGTGTTTTTCCTCCTAGTTGTTTCGAAGAGGACCTTCTAGGGTCGAAACCCCTTTGACCCTGGGACATTCCTTGCTCTCTTCTTTCTTTCGCCTTCCTAACCCCCTCAAGATTATGGGCATCTTTCTGATCGAAGATTGCACTGCATCTGGGGCATAACATGACGCTTGATCCCTTCTTTTGGCAGCAGTGAAGGAATTCAATGATAGTTTCATCCTGTTTTGGATATGCCACTTTGTTACGCTCTTCTTGGCGGCTTGCTTCGTCCACCTCCACGGTCTGATGTTGCGTAATTTTGACCATATTGATGTCCATGTCGACATCAGCACTAAGGTCCAGATTGCAGAAGTTCACATCAAGCCCCTCAGCAGCCTTGTCCATCTTAACGAAACTCTCAGCAGTTTCTTTAGTAACCAGCATCAGGTTGGAACCCTCAGTAGTCCCATCATTTAAGCCCCCAGTGGTTTTGTCGAAACCCTCCACGGCCTTGCTCATGAGTTTCCCTACAGCATAAATGTCAAGGTCTTCAGTAACCTTGGCTATCACAACGTTGTTGGCGAAATCTTCAGTTATTTCCATCATATGTATCTCTGGCTCAGCATAATGGGCCTCTGCTGTTGGCAATGGGTCGGAGTCAATTTTCATCTGACCTTTGCTCTTCTCTCTGAATTTCAGCCTACCCTCCTGAATAACATTCTGCACCAGATCCCTGAAAAGAAAACATTGAGAAGTTTTATGACCCAAAAAATTATGGTACTTACAAAATCCTCTCTTTTTTCTTTGTTTTAAAGGTGGCATTTTAGCGCCAGGAGGCACTATCATCTGCCCATCTTTTACCAACAAATCAAAAATTTCGTCACATTTGGTGATATCGAAAGTGTATATTTTCTTGGGAAACTTATCATTCTTTTCGGATTCACCAAAATTTTTTCCAGTCGAAGGGGCTAACATTTTACAAGCATATGGAGGACCTTGTTTTAACTCAGCAACGTCTACCTCACTCTCGTCAAAGTATAATGGTTTGTCGTACAAACCTTCGACATCCTCATTATATTCGACATAAGTGACCTTTTTACCCTTATTGAACTTAGCCTTTTCGTCTTTCAGGCGTTCTAACTGTCGCACCCTATCAGCCAGTTGGGCCATGTCTCTGAGATACTGGGTATCCAATTTCTTTCTAATAGAGTAATCAAGGCCACCAGCGGCCATTTCGACCAGTTCATGCTCTGGCACTTGAGTAAAACACCTAGCCTTAAGTAATCGAAACCTGTTTAGGTAATCGTCTATTGGTTCAGTAAACTTTCGCTTTATGCTTGCCAACTCCTTCAAACTAATCTTAGTTTGCCCCATATAGAATTGTTCATGGAACAAGCGCTCTAACTGGGTCCAATTACAGATTGAGTTAGGAGGTAGGGTTGTAAACCGAGTAAAAGCATTTTTGGTGAGAGAACTTGGGAAATATTTCACCCTAAGACTTTCGTCATTTGCGATCTCTCCAGCCTCAATCATATACCGGGCTACGTGTTCGACAGTAGATTCAGTTGTATCTCCTGAGAACTTAGTAAACTTTGGGACCTTCGTCTTAGGGGGTAATTCTGATTGCAGGATATAATCCACTATGGGTGAGGTATAGTTTGGCCTAGTAAAGCCAAAATTCACCCCATTTCAAGCCATTATTCTTTCGACCATGGCTGCTAGGTTGTTATCCGCTGCTATGTTATTGCGTCGAACCTGTTGTACAATCTGATCAGCATCCTGGTTTCTATTCACTATCACTACCCCTTGTTCCCCTTCTTCAGGAATTAGCCCTGGGTTCCTAGGTGGTTCGACTCAGAGGAGTTCGACTCTAGGGGGTTCCAGGTTGGCCTCATGCATAGTTTCTAGGTTTTGGCGTGGGATATTCTCCACCACCGTCGCACCTCGTACAGGGGCCGGCACCCCCATAAATTCTGCCATACGTGCCAATTGCGCCGTTAGTTGTTGGTTGGTCTGGGTCGTGTTCCGAATCTAAGGCTGGAAAATCTCCCCCATAGTTTGAGACAAAGTTTGTACCATTTGTAGATTACTCTCATCCATTTGTTGTCTTAAACATGCCATAGACGTGTTTGTTAGACTAGGACCTTGAGTGGAATATCCTACACCTACACTTTGGCTGTTTCGAGCCACATTTATCCCGGATCCCGACCCCTGTAATGGCGAAGACATTACGTTGTCTGAGAATACTGGGGGGCATTTTGGAGGCTTTGCATTATTGACGTTGGCATTCCATAAGGTGGATTCCTTGGTAAGGGTTGTGAAAATCCTGGAGGGGGAAGATGCCTAAATGTCGAAGTTCCTCCTAGTGGAGTTTGGGGATTAGATGCTTGTGGGCCTATGTACTCCATAACAGGTTGAGTGTAAGCCCTTATATATGTCGACCCTGGTCCTGCCATTGATGGGTCAGACATAACAGGAGGTGGGATTGGCTCTCCTATCGAAGGAACTGGGGGTGGTACCACGTCGTTCCTAGGCACATTTTGGGGGTTTGTGTTACTAGGCTGGGCATTCGAATTACTTGACTGTGGATTAGAACCACTCCCTTGAGGATTTGGATTGTTTGGCTGACTAGTGTTCGTCGCCATTTTTCTAGTATATCTTCACTTTGGTCTTTCTTCGTTTGTAGTGGCTACCTTACCACTTCTTAATAACATGCAACGAAGCTTTTTAAGGAGAAAGAGATTGATGAATGACGATTTTCAAAATTTAGAAAAATCTTTATACAGTTAGCACTGTCCCACCAGGTGTGCCAATTTGTTTACCGTGAAAATTGGTAAACAACCGCTGATCTTCCAAATCTAACTTTGGTGACTCACAGGATCGATCAGATTGATCCTATGACATGTGCTAACCATTGATCTAAGTTAAATTCTAAAGCAATGAGTACTTCGACAATACTCAAAAAGAAAAGTTTGTTGAAAACATAATACAAGACACCACTTCGAAATGTAAAGTTAAAAGGCTGAAACTGTAAAAGGAAGGGTCGAACGTGTGCAATAAAGATCAAAGGCATAAAACGAAAGTAAGTGCAGAAACGTAACTGGCTTCAAGTAAAAGATAAAAATTTAAATAGAGATTAAAGTAAATTGCGTTGAAAGATAAATGGTGTTTACATCACGTACATTCTCACAATACTCTTTTCTCAACACGCGGATATTTTTGAGTAAATTTGGAGTTACTTGTACAAAGTGAACACAACACACCTAATCATATTGCTAGGACCCTTATTTGTAATACTAAAACTAACTGCTCCAAACTTTCTGAAATAGTCAACAAATGACAAGTGTCATATTGCATGTTTCCATTGCTTGGATACACGCCACCTGTCTTTCTTCAAGAGCGAACCCAAGTAACTACTCCCTCCTTTATTTGAATTTGAATTCCCAGCGTCAGACATCATCAACATTATCGGTCGAAGGTTCCCCCTTCAACTCTTAGAAATATTCTCTAAGTCCCAAAAGATCTTCTTTCCTCTCATGGGTACCTTCGACTCACACCTAACTCACAAATCCTGTCGAAAGCTTTCCTAACCCTTTTCAAGAGCTTAACGTTCTCCTCAATACTTCTAACTTCATACGGGCGTCGAATTTACGAGCTAACAGATAGAATGCCTCAAAAGAATTGTGCGTCCTATAGTTTTTTATGTGTGTTTATGTGCACTTCATAGTGATTAAGGAAGGTTATGAGTCCAACATCCATTCCAACATTACTTCTAGTCATCTATTAATTTGTGAACACTCGAGAAGGTTGGGTAATTTTGAGGCCAAAGAAAGTCGAAAAATGCAAACACAAGTCAAAGAAATCATTCGTAATTGAATTTGCAAAAAGACAATGGATTTTCACTCTCACATTGCCATTGATAGTGTGAGAGTGGATTGTTGGTTGAAATGTTGTTGCTTTTGGTTTAGTTGTGCCTTAGCTTCTGAAAAATCTATGTTTAATGTCTCTTATGTAGTGTTTTTTCTTAAAAGTACTCCTAGAGTATGTATGGAGTATGTTCCATATCATTTTCCTCATGTTATTTGCAATTTTGGCTGATTTTATTAATGAAGCTATGTTTTCTATTAAAAAAAGTTGTTTTTGTAGCGTGATATACTAATATCTATCTATGAGTTTACTTTAAAAAAATACTTTCATTTAAGTATGTTCCATTGATGTTATTTGACTGCAGGGGCTTATGTTATTTGATTGCAGGGGGCTATGAGCAAATAGAATTTGTATTCAACGCAGGATAAAAAGTTGACTAAGTGAGTTTCTTATCTGATAATTGTAAAATATAAACGGTACAACATAGTTGAAAATAAGAAGCTTATATTAGACAAAACAATTTTTTTTTTTTTTTAAATTAGACGAAGAGAAATTGACATAAAAGAATTTCAAGTCTGCAGACTAGGGCTAGAAATGAGTCGAGTCGAGTCGAACTCGCCTCAGCTTAGCTCGACTCGTTAAGAATTTGCTCAGCTCAAATCTCAGTTCGAGTTTGATACGAACTTTTTTTTAAGCTCAAACTCGACTCGTTATAAGTTCACGAGCAACTCGGTTCGACTCGTTAGATTCCGCTCATTTGCTTCACGGACTTAAAAGCCATTTTTTAAAGTCTATTTTTTTTAATATATTTGACATTTTAAATTAATATTATTTTAAAATAAAGTATTAAAATTAAATCAAAGTTATTAGATTGGAATTTAACTTTGTCTAAAAAATATACTAATTCAAAAATTAATTAATTTATATAATGTTAATTTTATTTGTATAATTATTTTTAAAAGTATTTTGCTCACTTGAGAATATAAATTATCAATTAACATCATTATATTAAAATAATATAAGGTGAAAATTTATATTAAATCTTTTATCCTACTCTTAACGACAATATAATCATTCTCATATATAATCAAGTTAACTCATGAACCTAACGAGTCGAACTATGTATAGTTCAAGTTCAACTCATTTAGTTAACGAACTTAGTTTTTCGCTCATATTCAGCTCATTAGGTTCATAAACCAAGTTCAACGAATTAATTGTCGAATCGAATTTCGAACTATTTTCGAGTTGATTCGATTCATTGTCAGCCCTACTGCAGACTCACATGCAATTTATGGTACGGAATATAATAATCAGTTTCACGTAGAAAATTGATCAAATTAGCCCAAATTTAAAATAAAATTTAATTTTATATGAATTTTAACTTAGAAGATACTATAAAATAAAAAAATTAGAAATTTTGATTATATTTGAACATTATATTATAACTAAGTCTATTGTTGATACAAATATATTTATATACGGTAAAAATATATTGTTGATACAAATATTTTAATAAAAGAAAAAAAATATATTTGATACAAATATTTTTATAAAAACATAAAATATATTGTTGATACAAATCTTTTTATAAACGAAAAAAGTGTATTATTGATACAATTATTTTTATAAAAAAGAAAAGTATTGTTGATACTATTAAATGAGAAGGAGTTTCCGATTGTTACAAATAATTTTATAAACGCAAAAAAAAATATTTTTGATACAAATATTTTTATAAACAATAAAAATTGTATTGTTGATACTAATATTTTTTTAAATTAGAAAAAATTTATTGTTGATACAAATTTTTTTATAAACGGAAAAAAGTCTACTATTGATACAATTATTTTTATAAATAGAAAAAAAGTGTATTGTCTCTTACAAATATTTTTGTAAACAGAAAAAGTCTATTGTTGATAGAAAAAATTATATAAACGGGAATAAGTATATTGTTGATACAAATATTTTTATCAAAGGAAAAATTGTATTGTTGATACAATTATTTTTAATAAACGGGAAAAATGAATTGTTGATATAATTTTTTTCTAACCAGAAAAAAGTCTACGGTTGATACAATTATTTTTATAGATGAGAAAATGTATTGTTTGTTACAAATATTTTTATAAATGGAAAAATATATATTGTTGATACAATTATTTTTATAAATGAGAATAAATATATTGTTTGTTATAAATATTTTTATAAATGGAAAAAAGACTATTGTTGAAACAAATATTTTTATAAACTAGAAAAAGTTTATTGTTGATACAAATATTTTTATGGCAAAATAACATTTTTCGTCCTTTAACTTTACACCAGGGTCCAGTTTGGTCCCTTAACTTTAAAAAGTGGCTAGTTCGTCCCTTAACTTTTAAAATTGTGCCACATTTATCCTTCTGTTAGGTTCCGTTAGTCAAAGTTTGAAATCACATGCCACGTATGTCCAGGTGGGCTTTCTGTGGTTGACGTGGAAATGAGGAAGTCTTAAAAGAAATTGGAGAACATGAAAAGTTATCCTAATAATATCAAAGGGAGTGAAGCTCAACGAAGCTCTGCTAGGGCAAACGCAAAGGGAGAAGCTCAACGAAGGATTGTTGCAAAGGATTATTGCAGACGCGAAGGATTGAAGATTATCTACTGTAGTTTATCAAAAGGTTAGTTCATTGTTTTTTGATTTAGGTCTTTACGAAAATTTAGGGTTCATTTTCAGATTTAGGGTTTATGTTAATTTGTTAGGGTAAACTCTAATTATTTAGATTACGTGGTTAGGTGTCATGGATGAATTCATTAATCTCAAAATTCATCACAGTGGTGAATTCACTGATTAGGGTCTTAGTGTATATGAGAATGAAGTAGTAGATGAGTTGAGTGTAGATGTAGACAAATGGAGTTATTTTGAGCCAGTTGGTGTATTAAAAGACTTGGGTTATAGGGAGTTTGAAACAATCTATTACATGATCCACAATTTGGTATGAATGCACTTGTTGATGACAAGGGTGCATTAGAAATAACAGATCTATATAGGGTTCACCAACGTGTTGATATTTACATTCAACACACGTTGTCTCAACCTGATTACTGTGATGTTGTTGTTGACAATGTTGATGAGGGCCCTGCAGAAATTATGGATGAGGTGGAGGAATTACATAGTCAGCTGGTTGATGATGGTGTTCGAGGTGAACATACCACTCCTGTTGAGGAACAAGTTAATGTTGAGGAACAAGTTAATGTCGAGGAACAAGTTAATATTGAGGAATAAGTTAATGTTGGAGTAGAGGGAACAAATGTTAGAGTTGAACAAGGTAAAGCTGGTGTAGATGATGATGGTTTAAGTTCTGATGATAGTGAAGATGAGGACTACAAGTATGATAGTGCACGAGATGTGGCTTTTGAGGATGAGTCTGATGGGTTTGATGAGATTGAGAAGGATGAACTTGATGCCCTAATTGGTGTTGAAATTAAAGGTAATGGAAAAGTCCATAAACATAATGGGAAGTCTGGAGAAGATAAAGGCAGTGACAATGACAGTGATGACATGGAAAGTGGCTGTGACAGTGATGATAGTAGTGAAGTTCCTAGAATAAAACATCCAATTTTTAGATAACCAAAAGACATAGAAGATTACAAGTGGGACGTGGGAGTCTATTTTAGTTCAAAGGGTGACTTTAAGGAGGCAATAACATCTTATGCTGTGCAAAATGGTAGAGATCTAAGGTTTATAAAGAATGACAGAGTTAAGGTAAGGGTTAAATGTAAGGTTGGTTGTGAGTGGGAGGCATATTGTAGCAAGTTGCCCAATGAAGACACTTGGCAACTCAGGAAGGTGGTTGACAAACATAGTTGCAGTAGGGAATATAATGTCAAACTGATGAGTACAAAATAGTTGAGTAAAAGAATCCAGAATAGTTTGAAAAATAATCCAAGGTTAAGCATAAAGGATATCAAAGAGAAGGCAAAAAAAAAATGGAATGTTGGGGTGAACAAAACAAAGGCAATAAGAGCAAGGTATGCTGCAAGAGATTATGTTGATGGATCGTTTTTGGGAGATTACACAAGGGTCTATGACTACTGTCGTGAACTGTTAAGAGCCAATCCAGGGTCAACAGTTAAGATCAATGTGGATCCTATACCAGAAGGTGTTGAGGATCACAGGCCATGTTTTAGAAGGCTCTACATATGCTATGTTGCATGTAAGGAAAGCTTTACGTTGTGTAGGCATGTAATAGGTCTAGATGGGTGTTTTCTCAAGGGGTTGTGTGGAGGGCAGATTCTGGCCGCTATAGGGAGGGATCCTAATGACCAGATGCTTCCCATAGCATATGCAGTTGTGGAGGGTGAAAACAAGGATATCTGGACTTGGTTTTTAGAGCTCCTAATTGATGACCTTGGAGGCAAAGAGCAATGCATGACTTACACCTTCATCTCAGACCAACAAAAGGCAAGTTTCTCATTTATTCTTATGCTCTTATGTTTTTTTTATATCTTATGGTACATCTCATACTATATTTTTATGCTACATTTTATGATATTGCAGGGGCTGCTACCCACTATGGATGAGCTATTGCCAAGGGTGGAACACAGGTTTTGTGTTAGGAACTTCTATAACAATTTTAGGAAGAAGTTTCCTGGGAAGATGTTGAAGGACATAATATGGAAGGCTGCCAAGTCAACATACCCACAAGCATGGGAAAGAGAGATGGAGGGAATGAGGGCCATAAATGAAGAAGCATTTAAGCATATGATGAAGACCCCACCAATGTTTTGGAGTAGATCTTACTTTAGGACTACAAACAAATGTGATGTTGTTCTCAACAACATGTCTGAATCCTTCAATAGTGTTATTCTTGATGCACGGGCAAAACCTCTAATCACTATGCTGGAAGACATCAGAATCTACTTGATGGAGAGATGGGCTAATAACAGAATGAGGTTTGGTACTTTGGATGAGAATGACATTTTGCCTAATATTAGAAAGAAAGTTAATATCACAAGCACATACACCAACAATTGTCTAGTAAGGTATGTCAGATCAATAAACTACCATTTTTTCTGTTGATATCACAAGCATATACAAGTGACTCATTTATTCTATTTTGTTTCTTTCTTTAGGATGTCTGATGAACATATGTTTGAAGTAAGGCACTTGGAGAATCAAGCTGATAAGTTTGTTGTGAACCTGAAAGATCACATATGTTCATGCAGAAGATGGGAACTTACTGGACTCTCATGTGTTCATGCTTTGTCTGCTATGAAGAGTAGGAATTTCAGAATAGATAGTTACATCCCTGAGTATTATGGGGTTTCAAAATACAAGGCAGTTTATAAGCATGTCATCTACCCTGTTAATGGATCTAACTTGTGGGTTAAGACACCATACCCTGATGTGCAACCACCCAAGTTTAAGAAGATGCCTGGTAGGCCCAAAAAGAGGAAGAATTTAGAACAAGGAGAGATTGATGGCTCTAATCGCAAAATAAGAAGAACTGGTTTCTTGGTGAAGTGCAGTAGGTGTAAGAAAGCAGGACACGACAAGTCTACTTGTAAGGACACAACAAATCAGACTGCACAACAGACTGCTCAACAATCTGCCCAAGAATCTACTCAGACTGCCCAACAGTCTGCTCAACAATCTCCCCAAGAATCTCAGACTGTTACTCAGTCTGCTCTATAAACAACCCAAGCCTCTAAGACAACAACCCAGTCTGCACAACATTTTACTCAATCCTCTAAGGGGAAGGCTGCTCAAAAGACTCATGGTCCTGCCAAGGGGAAGATACAAAAGCTACCTGTTAGGAAGGCACCAAGGCCATTTGTTCCACCTGGGCCTACAACTAGGTTGTCTGCATCCAAGAATGTTGTTGGTCCAGTCACTAGGAGATCTACTCCAACTAAGAGAATAACTCCAAAGAAGTGTCCCTAGAAATATTTAGGATTAAGTATTTTATGATGTATTTTGTGCACTATGGTATTGATGTAATGAACAAGTTTATTGTGTTTTTTTGTTATGGTGCTGAACTAGTTTCTGGTGTATTTTGTTATGGTGCTGAACAAGTTTATTCTGTTATGAACCTAATTATAGTTTGGTGCACTTTGGTGCTTTTGTTATGGATAAAAATATCTACTATAGTTTATGACTACATTCTGTTATTAACATATTTTGTTATGAACATATTCTGGTTGTGAACATTTTCGGTTATAGATCACTTCCAGTTATGGAACAATCCAAGGTCATGCCCAAAAATTATAGGTCATGTCCAAATTTGTTATGAACAAAACTGTATAGGTCATGTCCAATTTTATAAGTCATGCCAATATTTATAGGTCATGCCCAAAAATTACAGGTCAGTTACAACATTAAAAACAGATTGTGAAGATAAAACTCATTAAATCCATTCATAAAACATTTCAACATTCATTCAAGATAACATCAAATACAACTGATACAAGCACATACACTATTTAACTAACCTAATTCAACCTAAAAATCAATACAATGATAATTATCAAAAACATCAAATTCCATATTTTTTCCACTTGATGACATTCTTCATTTTAGCATCAATAATCATCAGCTTTTTTCCAAGTTCTTCAATGTCTTTTTTTGCTTCATCCAGTCCCTTTGTAGCCACACCCATCCTATGCATCAAAAATTCTTCTTTCTCATAAAACGCATCCTCGTGGAACCAACCAAAGTAATTGCATCCAGCTTGCATCTGAAATTTGCATTTCAAAGAGGTTTAAGATGAATCTATAACAGAAAGTAAAGACACATAAAATACATTGGATACCTTATAATTAGGACAACCCCAAAATAGTTTCCCCATATTCTTCACAGTTTTTGCCCTTTGAAGAACAACCATGTCTCCACAATAACACATAGGCTTCCTTCTATAACTTTCACTAGCTGTTGAATCCCCACTTTCTGAATTTCTCTTACTCAACAACGACGAAGAACAACCCAATTTCATGTTTTGATGAACACTAACTTTTAATTTTGAGTGAAATTGTGAAGAAAGAAGATGAATTCAATTTGCTCTAACAAGTGAAATAGGGGGAACGACTGCAAACGAAACCAAGAAGGAAGAAAATGATATTCCAAGTCCATGTCAACTGCCACGTAACCTAGAATAAACGGACGTTTGAGACAACTAACGGCAAGGACTACTTTGACACCATTTTAAAAGTTAAGGGACGAACTAGCCACTTTTTAAAGTTAAGGGACCAAACTGGACCCTGGTGTAAAGTTAAGGGACAAAAAATGTTATTTTGCCTATTTTTATAAATGAAAAAAATTATTGTTGAATTATATTTGAAATGCGTACATCATTCATTATGTTGAGTTATATTTTCAAGTTTCAAATGTGTACAACATTCATTATGTTAAGTTATATTTTCAAGTTTCAAATGCGTACATTATTCGTTATGTTGAGTTATATTTCCATTGTTTTTTAAATTAATAATATGATCAATGCATATTGGTTATGCATATTTTTTGTTTATATTTGTGACTCTATAAATGTCTATGATCTATAATACAATTTCACTGTTGACAAATTAGATATGACCAACGAGATATCGCGACGTTCAGTACATCAACCAGACGAAGTCAGTGCAGTAACGAGTATTTTACTATGACCATTTCTTAATGCATCCCATATGCTTCTTATGCACCATGCAAAATTTAAAAAATGTCCCCAGTTTTCGGAGATGCATCTTCGGACACACCAAAATGTCAGTTAAAGTTAAAATATTCTAGAGTTGCATCTTTAAGACATTTTAGAGGTTAAATCGCGCCAGACTCTTCTCCTTCCTCATTTCACATTTTACTCAAACTCAACTTCAAACTCTCAAATTTCTTCTCTACACAAAGTCATATTTCAGTCCATAAGGCTTAAAGGAACATCAATATTCATCTGTAACATCAGAAACAACATCAAAAACATCAATTTCTTGTAATTTTTTTGAGTTTTTGATAAATGTTTAAGTTTTTGTGTAAATGAGTATAAATCAATATTAGAGTTAGAAATGAGTAGAAATAACATTTAAGATAGTTTAGACATAGTATATTAGTTGTTTGTTGGCTGAAAATAATGATCAAAACAAGTTTTTTCTGATTGCATGGGGTACATCACGCTATTGACGCAACTTCTGAGTTGTAGAAAATTTTGGAGATGCATCTCTGGAATTTTGCAGCGTTTAATTTTCTGCAGGAAATTCCGGAGATGCAGCTCCGAAATTTTTAAACGTTTTAGTTTTCCCTAAATTCTGGAGATGCATCTTCGGAATTTCCTGCAATAACTTTTTTTTTTTATTTTCTTGCTTGTGTGTTGTTTGCCTGCACTAATGAGCAACCTTACTTTAACTTACAAGCATAAGGGATGATAAACAGGATAGAGCGAGGCATGACAAGGTTGCTTAGCATGCATCCATTTGGTAGGAGAAGAGTCAGCAGGTTCCGGAGACTCCTGGTCCATCTAGTCAGGCAAGATCGTCTACTTTTAGGGCTCGTGTTTCTCCTTATGCCACTTCATCTTCTTCTTCCCATTGGAAACAATATTTATCATCTAACGCATCATTGTCCCATCCTCCCGCAAGTGTCACGTTTCGCCAGTGCCACCTCATACTATAGATGATGTTGATCCAGTCCCACCTTATATTGCCGACGTTGCTGATCCAGTGCCACCTCTAAAGAGTGAGGCCATTGCGGATGTTAAGCCAAAGGAATTTAGAGGAGGTCCAATTGATTTGTCCTTACTGCCTCTGTATCCAGACCATACTGCCAAACATATCTGGTACGGATAGGTAACATTAGTTGGATATTTTTTTAACGTTAATTTAATTGACAAATTTTTGACATTAATTATTTCTGACAAATTTCAGGAGTGTGATCTGCATAAGTTTCTAAACCACGGGAGGAAGATTGCAGCCTTGCCTCAGCCGAATGAGGATTGGTTTCAGTCAGTTTTGTCCTTATCCATCCTGAAGGACTTATGCATGACCGGTTATACTACAGTAAACCACATGATGTTTAATGCATTAGTGGAGAGATGACACTCGGAGACCATGTCGTTTCATCTCCCGCATGGTGAGATGTCTATCACACTCGACGATGTCTCGTATTTGTTACATCTTCTGATCAGGGGGAGATTCCTAGGTCATGAGAGGATGACCAAACAGAAGACCCTCTAGATAATGATAGAGTATCTTGGGGTTGACCCAAGGGAGGCAATGAAGGAGTTGGATAAGACCAGGGGTGCTCATGCTAGATTTGAATTCCTGAAGAAGCTATAGGAGGCTGCGATCCGAAGTGCACAATAGGTTAATGGTGATATTGAACAGATGGCACTTGTTTTACTTGGTTGGCATTGCGATTTTTATGGAAAAGAGTGCCACTTATACAAACATCATCTACCTACGGTACTTCTTGGATTTCTAGCGGATCCAAGAGTACAACTGGGGGGTTTGTTTGGTCTACCTGCATTCAAAGTTGAGAGAGGGAAGCATTGTTACCATGGATTTTTAGACCTAACTATAAATGACAAGTGAAACCAATAAACATGGCATGTTGGTAAACTGAAATTTAATGCAGTCAATCAGAAGTCATGAGTTATTTAATTTTGAAATTTATACATATTGATGCTAATCAAAACAGCTGAAGGTCGAGGAACGTTGTTAGAATTTGTGGACTTAGTGAAATTTTTAAGTATTCTGGTTGGTTTGTTGTCTGATTGAATATTATGCTATGTTGGCTAAGGTTGGAGTTCATAATTACAATGGAAACAATATTGACTTGGGTACCGCATGTGGAAAGTACTACAGAGTGTGTTGTCTTAACATTGTTGATCCTGATGATTCCGACATCAATAAGTCAATTCCCGGCGACCAGTAAAAGTAGTTAAGATATTTGAATGGTGTTGAAAGAGAGGGAATTGAATTGAAACAAGTAGTTACTTGAAGACACATGGAGGCTCATTGAAGATAACAGTTGCATGGATGTGAAACATGTCGTGATAGATTTAGTCGACCGTTGTAGGTAGTTATTTTAGACTAGTATATTGGTCGCGGCCTTACGAGTCTATCGGAATCTAACTGCAAGTATACAGTCTATCGCGTAGTTTTAAAAGATATCGAACCCACAGAAACTAATAATCAATCTACCGTTATCTATTGATGTTATGTAAAGCTATGGCTAATGATTAAAAAGACTTGGATGAGAATAAAAGCGTAATTTACTAAAGGTTTGGGAATAATCATAAAAAGAGATCGAAATATGGATTTCGAGTTCCTAAGTGACTCTGTAGATTTTGGGCACTAATTGTAATTAAACTACGTTCCGTAAAAAATATTGGTTTAAAGACTCTGTCTCACACTCTCGTGCTATTGACTAAAGCCACACTCCATAACCATGAGATTTTCCTCTCGCTCGCCCATTTTAATTAGAAAGCGTATTTTGAAAACCAATTAGATCCTAATTGATACCTAAAGCACTATCGCTGTTTTTAGGATCGATGCCTAGTTTCCACTATCCGGTTCAATCCTCACACTCTCACGCTATCGGCTCGAACCTTAGTTTACTTTTCACTCTCATGACAAAACATTAAGACATACAATTGGAAACTAAAACCAAAATAGAATTTATTTAGAGTTTCGCGCTTATTATTTTCTACCAAGTCTCGTCGATAACGACGGTCCTCATACGCCAGACTCAGACAAATTTAGCAAGACATTATTTCAAATAAAAACAACATAAACACAACATTTGAATTTAAAGGCAACATGACATAAAGTAAAATAAATGCGATGACAATAATAAAATAAAAGCAATAGAAACCTGTAAAGTAAAAACGAAACTTGAAGTAATGAACACGAAACTTGATTAAAATGCCGGCAGGCTTGTTGTTTGATCTAAGAGTACAAAGAAATAAAAACAGAATTTGCGTGACAATCCCTCGATGTGAGTTATTGTCACTTTTACAAGTATTTTTCTGCCTAAGACTAGAAAGCAATTTTGACAGCGCTTCCGCACGACTTGGATGATCTGAAATGCCGAGAGAACTCCTATATATAGATGTCCAAAGGGTCTGGTAACTCCCTCAAACGTGCAGAGAAGTTGAGAAGAAAAAGGGAAATGGGTTGAGGGAGTATAAAGTGACTCCACGATTTTATGGTTCTGTATAACAATGGCGAACGCCATTAGGACAATGGCGAACGCCATTGTCTGCTTCATTAAATGACGTGGCTTTTGGTATATGGCGGACGCCATTAGAGCATGGCGAATGCCATGCACCATAATGGTTATTTTTCTGCTATTTTGTTGCTCTTCGGCTTCCTTTCTGAATTCTTCGCGAAATCGCTCTACAACTTATTAAAACCTGCAAAACAAACATAACACGACGTAAAAGTGGTAAAACATACTAAAATAACTATGAATAACATGCATTACGAGCCTAAAAACACGATACGCTTTCACGTTATCATATATAAGGAGACTTATGCTTATATTGTAAGGGTCTGCAATTGTACTAAAATTTCTATATAGTCAAAGTATCTGTGTAATTGAGAAACGAGTGAAGAAAATGTACGTATGCGTTCTACATTTATAAATTTCAAGCATTTTTACATTCAAGTATTTTCTTGCATTCATTTATGTTTCAATTCTTATTATTTCATCTTTAGTTTATACATTTCGATTTCAGTTACTTTTATCTTCAAAACCTTGTGTTCCAAGTCTTTTAAAATTCACATTGATATTCCTCAAACATTGCACTTCGATTTCGACAATAACATGTTCAAAGTTTTAAATGCAGGCAAATATGTTCTAGGATATTTTCGAGTTTAATCCCTTAAGTATTAATAAAAACTTGTTTTATTTACCAAATTTCATCGTAAACATGTATGTGGAATATGAAGCAGGTCACAGACATCGTGACACTACCTACGGTAATAATTATTGGTATTTGAATGTTTTTTTTGTCATTTTTATTTCAGCTTTGCAAAGCCATTATTGATGATTCATGTGTTCTAAACTGTTCATTTCAGGCTTGGATCCTCCAACACTTACTGCGCATCTCTGACTGTGTGAGTGTACCTGAGTACACTGAGGATATACTGCGTGCTACTGCTTTTACCCCGCTAAGAGAAATCAAGGTGACCGAGCCTTATAGAGTATATCTTGATCGTTTGGTTGTTGAGGACATGTACTTCAACAACTATGTTGATCACTGCCAGACGCGTCCATTTGACGAGATGGTGTTATACTCTGAATGGTTGGCCCGCGGATCGCGTCTTACTGCTCCTCATATGCCCGAGCACGTCATGCGGCAGTTTGGCTACACTTAGACTATTATCAGACACTCTGCTGTCTCTACTATCTTTCCTTGACACATAAACAGACAGAGGACATATTTGATATTATTAGAGTCATCTGGTACCGGAGGAGGCACATGCTACCATAGATGAGAGCGACTAGAGATACGTCGAAGGATATATCAGATGGTTTTTCAGGGTGCCACGTCCGTACATGGTGCATACTGCTCCAAGAGATCCGTCAAGACCAGTTTACTAGGAGATACTAGAGGAGGAACAGACATAACTAGATCATACTAATGATGTCTTGCATAGGTGTCGTCGCATGGTGGAGATTGCACATGCAGACATTGACACATGTATCTTTCCTGATGAGTTTGATGTCAGATGGGTCCTAGATGTAATCATGACGGAGGCACAAGGGGCATTGTTATACCAGAGACATAGTTAGAGGACTTAGGGGATTGATGGTCGATGAGGTAGACGAGGCATATTAGGTAGAGGAGAGGTTGTTATACACACACAATAGTCTCTTATTATATAGTAGTAGTACTATGACCTGTACTTTATTTTGACGATCTTACTACTATATTGATCTCGATTGTACGACATTTTTGACATTTATTGGTATTTTATTTTTGTATGACATTTTTGGTCCATCTCAAATTATGTACGTCTATTTTTTATTTTTGATTGTATGGTATAGTTTAAATCTTCATCTGAACACAGATAAACAACATATAACATGAAATACCTGTTCTGATAGGTTACAAAGATGTATCTCCGAAATATTCATAGAGATGCATTTTAAGTACAATTCAAATGTAAGTGACTTTTAAGTGAGATGTATTGAATGTTTTAAATTGTTTTAGAAATGCATATCCGAAATATTTCAACGTTCATTAAAAAATTAGTGCGTCCGGAGATGTATATTCGAAAAACTAAAAATGTTTAAATAATTTGGCGTATGATGGTTAAAAACTACTCTATCCGTCTCAAATTAAAAGACGTTTTTGAATATTTCACACAAATTAAGAAACTTAATTATTATTTTATGAGAAAGACAAATTATGTATGACTTTAGAGTAATGTCCTTCATAATGAGAGAAATTAAAATAATTTATAGAATAAATAATAATAAATACTTGAGGGTATATTGGAAAAATGTCATTAATATTACATTGGAAATGTTATGTGCCTTATAATTTGAGACAATTTTTTTTTAGCAAAGTGACTTATAATTTGTGACAGAAGAAATATAATTATTAAAGGTGCAATAATAAATCCTCTTTTCCTAATGGCTGTTTAAAAAATTTAACGGGTCATGTCAAATAAAACCCGACCCGCTCTCACTATCTATTGTTCTTCTAATTCACTCACAGTTCAAAACGATTCCCATTCTTCCATTTTTGTCGAAAGCAAAACAACACACGTCGTCGCAGCAACAATCTCCACACTCTCCCATCGACGAAAGCAAACAAAAGAAGGCATCACACCACTACATCACCACCGCGATGCCTCAACCTCCTACTTCACAACAATGCATAATCCAAAATCCGCAGCGTCTTTCCTCATAGCACGTGCCAAGTCTCTTCATCTTCGCCACTACAACTATCGCTCTCTCACTTCATCTTCACCCTCACTCTTATTCAACTTTCAACCCTCGCTTTCTTCGTTCTTATCTAATTCTAAACCGTTTATTTCCACGCGCTTCTTCTCTGGATACTACAATCTCGAACAGTTCTCTGATGACGAATATGACTGTGATTTTGAGAACCACCAGGTTTTCCCCTTTTTTATATAATTATTAGGTTTTGCTTGAATTAAACTGTGACACTGAATTCACAAGAATTCATTTGATTGCAACCTAACATGTTATATTGTTTCTTTGGAAATTATGTATAAATATAGAGTTAGGTTCAATTTCTTTCAATCTGTTTTGTGGTAATTAGCTTCTGATATCTGTTATCAATTCTGCCATAAGGCTAATTATCTGTAATTTCAATAGTTCTAATGTATCACCGACACCGCTGACAAAGGTTTGTCCGTGTCGGTGTCCGTCACTTGTGATTACATTTAATTTATTTATTTTTTTAAAAAATTATTACCGGTGTCGACGTGTCAGTGTCATGTTTTTGGTGTCTGTGCTTCATAGTTTCTAAGTAAATGTAATTGTTATTGAAGGCTTCATCTACTGTTGCCAATGTCGATGAGTGGAAATGGAAACTTAGTATGCTGTTACGGAACGAAAAGGATCAGGAGATTGTATCTAGAGATAAAAGAGATAGGAGAGACTATGAACAAATCGCTAACCTTGCTAAAAGAATGGGACTTTACAGGTAAAAGATACTTATTTTTTACTTTGTATGCTATATGGAATAAAACAATGTCTATTTGCCTGAAGTATATTATTCACTTTGATTTAATCAACTTTTAATGATAACCTCAAAACTTTTAATTGAGTCCTTGTTCGTTCTTGTTCTCATCAATCATCGATTGTTATTGTTTTTATTTTTATCTTTATGCATAGTGAGCTGTTTGGTAAAGTAGTTGTTGCAAGCAAGGTGCCTCTTCCTAACTACCGACCAGATTTGGATGACAAACGTCCACAAAGAGAGGTAATAGCTTGGGTAGCACCACTTGGGTGGGACATTTCAACTAATAGTCTAGTATTTAGATTGATGTCATCCTACAAAAATAATCCTTCTCCGTTCCATTGTCATAGGTTGTGATTCCACTAAGCTTGCAAAGGAGGGTGGAAGGTTTAGTGCAGGAGTACCTTGATAGACTACAATTAAATTCTGAAAAGACAACTGACTGTTTGGATAGTGTTAATTCCACCAATCAGGTTAAGGATATAGACATGAATGAAAATGCCAATTCTTTTGTGGAGGAGTCTGTTATGGAAAAGGTTCTTCAGAAGAGGAGTTTGAGGATGCGTAATATGCAACGATCTTGGCAGGTTTGTTTTTTCTTGTTGGATTGTCTTGATGTTTGTTGTTGGATATTTTGATTTGTATTACATGCTTGAATTAGCAAGTTATGATCAGAAGTCTCTGTTTTAAGTAACTTATCATGAAAATCATTTCCGATAAATGATTTTTAAAAAACTATTTTCATTATGGTAAACAAACACAAAATAACTTACGTTTCTTTTTTTATTTATTTTATTTTTTAAAATTTTTTGATTTTAAAAGTCTGTAAAAATTAATCCATAAAGGATTGAATGTTAAATTCATTTATAATCTGTAACAATATAAAATTTATTCAAGTTATCAAACATCCTAAAGTTAATAGTGCATAAAGGATGGTGTACTGAATGCCTATATTATTGACGCAGAAAAAGCTTATATGCCTTGCAAGTAGCAACTCTGATTTTACGTATATGGATACATTTGATTTGGTTTCTATATGTTCCATTGTGCAGCCTAAACGTACCTCTAATTTTTAATGTTTTTTTTCTAAGTATATGAGTACATTTGATTTGGCTTCTATATGTTCCATTGTGCAGCCTAAACATACCTCTAATTTTAAATGTTTTTTACAAACTAATATTTTGGAGTGAATTGATGTTCATGGATGTTTTTTAAAACAATACCAACTAATTATTTTCCAAGAGGAACTCTCTATAATTCTATTTTATAAAGTAGAAAGTTATTGAAGTAATATCCACATTTTCTGGCTTCTGTATATATTGTACTTTTATATATAGGAATCTCCTGAAGGCAAGAAGATGCTGGAATTCCGGAAGTCTCTACCATCATTTAAGGAGAAGGAAGGTTTACTTCAAGCTATAGCACGTAATCAGGTATAGTTGCTAGTTTCTTACTTACATTGTCAGTAGATGTCTGCCAAGTTTGCTATCGGAATGTCTTCAGCAATTTGAATTGAAAACCCAATTACCTCTAACCCCTCAATATTTTAGAATTTTGTTATGAATACTGGACAAATGAGAACATGATAATGACATGGAACATGGTAAGTTTTGAATTGTTTAAAATCTAATATCAAATACAATTCTTGCTTATAGTACCAAACTAGAAAGGAACACCTGCAACTGAGAAGAAAAAGTTCAGACGAACTTGGCTGTACTAACACTTATAATACTATAAAATATGTCCTTAGAATACTACACCCTGTTGACAAAGTGATGGCATTACATGCCAAAATTTGATCATATTTCAATTTATGTTTGATATTTGAGCTTGTATTATACTATTATTATCTTGTCATGTTTCAAATATTAAAAAAATAATTTGATTTCAATTTCTTTTTTCCTTACTCATTCTTTAATTGGTATTCATTTTACTAAAAATTCATAGATGCTCTTAATATAGTTTTCCCCATGATAAGAAGCCTTGTGCCGAGCAATAGGTTAATAGTTTCACATTCTTCTTATGAGTATGACATTTCTTTTCATTGAATCTTACTGTCATTTAATTAATTCAAAATCCCCTAGTTTATTTTTCTTGTTATATTTGGATCCAATAACACATTATCCGTGTTTCTAGATTTCCCGTTGGAATGAGTTGAATATCATGAACTTTGTTGATGTTATGCATTCATAATTGATACCTTATCTCTGAATAATTATCTAGGTAATTGTTATATCTGGAGAGACTGGCTGTGGTAAAACGACTCAACTTCCTCAATACATATTAGAGTCAGAGATAGAGTCCAGTCGCGGGGCATTTTGCAGCATCATTTGCACACAGCCTCGAAGGATATCTGCTATGGCAGTGGCTGAGAGAGTGTCAGCAGAGAGAGGAGAGTCTCTGGGTGAAACAGTAAGTTTCTTTTTCTTGAAATAGACCAAAACACAAACAAATGTTGTTGTACAGAAAAGATGAATACATATGTTATTATCCATTAAGAAAATAAAATCTTCATAAATTATATATTTTGCTTTCAATGAGATTTTAAAATTGGGAATATCTTTGTTCTTGCTGCTATACCACAACAGAGGTTTTTTGATAGGTTGGTTTCAAAGTTCGGTTAGAAGGAATGAGAGGGAAAAACACCCATCTGCTATTTTGTACCAGTGGTATATTACTCCGAAGGTTGCTGAGTGATCGGAACTTGAGTGGTATAACCCATGTGTTTGTGGATGAAATTCATGAGCGAGGCATGAATGAAGGTATATTCTCTACTAACACCAGTTTATCCATTGTATAATCCTAAAGAATTAACCAAGTAGACTTATTCTTTACATAATTGGTTTTTGTTCTTCTTAGACTTCTTACTGATTGTGTTGAAGGATCTTCTTCCACGTCGCCGTGATTTAAGATTGGTTTTGATGAGTGCCACTTTGAATGCTGAACTTTTTTCAAATTATTTTGGAGGTGCACCGACATTTCATATCCCGGTAAGGTGCTCCTCTAGTTTTAATTGATCATTTGTTTGCGTTGATAACTGAAACTATTGTATGTGTATGAGTTGGTGGTGGGATGGTAGGGTAGTGTGGGTGGATAACTGTGCACATAATATTATATGTCCCATTTCAATTTGTGCCGCTATGTAGATATTTTCAACATGCCATTCTTAATGTAGGGATTAGTGTCTGTTGGCCTAGCTTTTTCTAAGGCTCCCAACCTCTAACAGTTAGCATAATTGTTGTCAAATTGTGGATCATATTGGGAATTGTTTGTTCAATTTTTGAAATTTGATTCAGAAAACACACCCATAAAAGGCTTCAACACCTAAACATTAATAATGTTCTAAAGTCTCAAATAATACATAAGTTTCACGTATGACGAAGGAGGATCAAGGGTTGCACAACAGTGATGTAGGACATTGAAGTATTGAACAAGTGGACTGCAGGAAAAAAGGTTTTTCCCTCCAATCAGGCACTGCAACCTGGCCTTTTTTTGTGGTTCGCAAAATTGAAGCACTTGATCCCTGTGTTTTTCACAAGTTGGCACGTTGATTTACATGATCTGTCCATTTCACATTCTCCATTAGGAATGTGACCATATAACAAGGGTAAATTTGTAGAATCGTGCGGTCTTAAGAGCTGGTTCCTGAGTTTAACAACAATGTGTAAAGCCTCTATTACAGAGGATTGAAAACAGAATTATAGGACATCCAAATGAGTAACATAGTGAGTGGCTGTCTGAAGCCATGCTTCAGACAAACAAAAATAAAAAATAGAATAATAAAATAGGATGCATTTCATACTCTTAATTTAGCAGTTTAAGCTTTTTTGAACTTTCTTTCTCTAATGTAATTGGTGAAAGAAAATTAAAAAATAGAGGCTTAAATAGTATGTTGGTCCTGTAAGTTAGCGAGTTTTTGAGTTTGGTCCCTGTAATTTTTTTTTTGGTCTGAGTCCCAAATCTCACTTTTTGCGCGTGGTTTAGTCCCTAAAGCCAAAATCCGCAAGAAAAACCACAGGTTTCTAGCGGATTTTCCTTCAAATTTTCCTGCGGATTTTGGCTTTAGGAACTAAAACGCATGCAAAAAGTAAGATATAGGGACTTAGACCAAAAAAATAAATTACAGGGACTAAACTCAAAAACTCACTAACTTACAGGGATCAAAAGTGCATTTAAGCCAAAAATAGAAAACAAATTGCTAAAACTTTGGATTTGTATCAGTGATACATAGTGCACTGGTTCATGCATGTCTCACACACATAGTGCACTGGTTCATGCATGTCTCACACAATTCATAGTCTTTTGTAATTCATCGTAGGATACTTAGCACTGGCTTGCCAAATGTTATCGAATTTTGCAATACATGCCCTTTTAATAAATCTATTTATTTTAAAATTTAGGAGATTTGGTACTCACTTCTAACTCTTCATAATACTTCAATGTGATCATATCGGTCTACATCAGCTGCTTTGTCTGTATTTGTAATGTTTTTCATGAAACAAGGCATTTTATTTGTTGTCCAGGGTTTCACCTATCCTGTAAGAGCTCACTTTTTAGAAGATGTTTTGGAAATGACTGGATATAAGTTGTCTTCTTTCAACCAAGTTGATGATTATGGTCAAGATAAATTATGGAAAACACAAAAGCAGCTTGCACCACGAAAGAGGAAAAACCAGATCACTGCTCTTGTTGAGGTATCTAACTGGCTTAAAAACTTGGTCTTAATATTTACTTAAAAGTTTATATGATGTTTAAAGATATCTCTTTCTTAACTATTCACATTGTGTTTTTATGTGGTGTTTGTGCATTCTTGAGAGTTACACATATGTAGTCTGAAAATGTAATAAGAATCCACATTGAAAGTGTTGAACAAGATCCAAAGATGCTTTATTACTGATGTTGTCAATGTGATAAACCTCATTGAACCATTACCAAGGTATATTAGAAGGAGAGGGGGATGTTGGATGTTCACAAAGAATGAAAGCACTCATGATAGTCCCATCTTCCTTGCAATTTCTGCTCATACTTTTTCTTACTATTTCCTTCCCTATATTGTGAGATAGGTAACCTTGTTCCTCTTGGTAGGGCACACTGGTAAATGACCTGGAGTTTTTCTCTTGGCAGATACCCCCCTGTTAAAACCTGGAGTTCTCTTCCAGGATGAAGTGATCCATTGACTCAATTCTTCAAAGTTATCTGTATAAGCGAGGGTAGTCATCACCTTAAAAGACGGTTTTGTAATGTTGAGTTAGACCCAATCAAAATTCTAATAATGTGAATGGGAGCAGATTTTCTTATTTAGTATTTACTTTTTTATTTTTATTTTATTTTATTTTTTTATACTTTATTGGTTCATTTGCATGCATCAGCTATGGCATAATTTGGTGCCAAACAATATTGATTATCCCCTCATTGTTGGCCACTGATATCTTTCCTTTAATTCATTACTGTTGTGGCTATATAGAGTTCAGTTTAGTTAGGCATTAGTTAAATTTCTGGTGTACTCAAGGGATCTTAGGTTCCACTGTTTTGCCTGACATCATCTTTCTAATGCATGCTGATACCTTGATGTTGTATCTCGCTGCATTTTGTTATTCCTAAATATTTTAAACTAGGGTTGTAAATTCCACTCAAACTTAAATGTAAAGGCGTGCCTTATTTACCAGTCCTCCTATCGTTTTTGGTGATCACATTCTATAATAGAAAATGATATTTTAACACAAATTTAACAACAAATTTCAACAGGAATTTGGATGGTTGATGCAGTTCAAATATGTAGTTAATTACGTTTAGTAGATGATTAATAAATATAAGAATGTACCTACAATAATTAATCATGATTTTAAATATCATTAACCACGATATTTAGTTTATCAAATATTCACGGTTCCATTAACCATCCAAATTATGTTCAAATGTACACGATTTTGATGTATTCAAATATAGATGACATTAACCATGATTTGTGTTCAAATATACACATGAATGAAAATTGTGGTTGATGACATTCAAAATTGCGGTTAATTGTATTTAATGGATGATTAATGAATTGAGACATCTTGTTCTATTCATCAACTATCGGCTGAACATAACTATACAAATTGTTGTAGAAAATTATTGTCCCATTTTGTGTCAAAATAACACATCTCATTATATCATTTTCTGTAATGCTTAAAATCAAATGAAGTGTCTTGATATTCTGTGTTTGACCTATAAACTGAAATTGGATTCTTTTAAGTATTATTTTGACAAGGAATTTTCCACTTTACTACTTTTGAATAGGATGCTCTTTCTAAATCAAGCTTCGAGAACTATAGTCCCAAGACACGTGATTCATTATCTTCTTGGGCACCGGACTGCATAGGATTTAATCTCATTGAGGCTGTTCTATGCCATATATGTCGGAAGGAAAGACCTGGTGCTGTCTTAGTATTTATGACTGGGTGGGAGGATATAAGCTGTTTAAGAGATCAGCTTAAAGCACACCCTCTTTTAGGAGATCCCAATAGGGTTCTGCTTCAAACATGCCATGGTTCAATGGCAACTTCTGAACAGGTTGGTCATTTTCTTGGTTTATTTTTTATTTATGGGCGTGTAATAACATTGTAATGTATGCACAAACCTTTTGTTTATCCTTCATGCAATTTTTTTCATCTGATAAGCCCCTAGCAACAAATTGAAACAAGTCATGTTAATAGATCTGTTTGTTTTTTTTTCCTTGTTTTCAAACTGAATTATATAAAATACGAATGAGTCATTTTTATTTAGCAGGCTTTTTATATGTAACTCTTGAAATATAAGAGATTAAGAGACATGAATAAACTATGTGTTTTGAGAAGTACTATGGAAACATTATTATATATAGAGAGATTACAACTAATTACATAATATAGTCAATAATATAGTCGATGTGAGACTATTCTATATACAAATATTCTTAACACTATATTTACAAATATCAACACTCTCCCTCAAGCTTGAGCTTATAAGTCAAATGCACCAAACTTGTTACATATATAATTAGTTCTGGGGCTTCGCAGGGATTTTGTAAACACGTCTATCAATTGATCATTAGAGTTGACAAAGCTTGTGACGATGTCACCTGGCTCGATCTTCTCTCTGACAAAGTGACAGTCTATCTCAATATGTTTGGTCCTCTCATGGCAGACTGGAATTGAAGCAATGTGCAATGCAGCTTGATTATCACAAATAAGTGTCACTGCTCTTGCTTCTTCAATTTGAAGTTCCTTGAGCAATTGTTTTAACCAAATAAGTTCACATGTTGCTATTGCCATGGCCCTATACTCTGCCTCGGTGCTTGATCTTACAACAACGTTTTGTTTCTTACTCTTCCAAGATATAAGGTTTCCTCCAACAAGTAGACAATACGCAGAAGTAGATCGTCTATCAATGGGTGACCTTGCCTAATCAACATTTGAGTATCCAACTATCTGAGTATGTCCTTTATCTTCATACATTAGACCTTTTCCTGGAGCACATTTGATGTATCTCAGAATCCGAATAACAACATCCATGTGGTCCTGACAGGGGGAATTTAAGAACTGACTTACCACACTGACTGCAAAAGAAATGTCCGGACGAGTGACTGTGAGATAATTCAACTTTCTAACCAATCTCGTATACCTTCCTGAGTCAGATAGAGGCTCCCCTTGATTGGGTAGTAGTTTGACACTTGGATCCGTAAGAGTATCAGCTGGTTTAGCATTCAACAAACCTGTTTCTTCCAAAATATCCATAGCATATTTTCGTTGAGAAATCACCAAACCATCTTTAGATTGGGCTACCTCAATACGCAAGAAATAACAGAGTTTACCAAGATCTTTTGTCTGAAATTGATTCGAGAGGTGTTGTTTTAACTGGAATATTCCCTGTTGATAATTACCAGTTATGACAATATCTACATACACAATAAGATAAATACACCCTTGGACTGAGTGACGATAAAAAACAGAATGGTCAGCTTCACTACGGACCATACCAAACTGTTGTACTACAGTGCTGAATCTGCCAAACCAAACTCTCGGAGATTGCTTAAGACCATAAAGAGACCTGTGTAGCCTACACATCATATTCTATGACTCCCCCTGAGCAACAAACCCAGGTGGTTGCTCCATATATACCTCCTCTTCAAGATTCTCATGTAAAAAAGCATTTCTAATGTCAAGTTGGTGAAGAGACCAATGTCGAATGACTGCAATGGCTAGAAGAAGTCTAACAGATGCCATCTTGGCTACAGGTGAGAAGGTATCACTATAATCCAACCAAAAAATCTGAGTGTATCCTTTGGCTACTAAGCGAGCTTTAAATCGATCAATCTTACTATTGGGACCAACCTTCACTGTATAAAGCCAACGACAACCTTACTAAAGATTTTTCAGAGGGTAGAGGAACTAGTTCCTAGGTACCACTGCTTTAAAGAGCACACATTTCATCAATCATTGCTTGCCTCCATTCAGGGTGAGATAATGCTTCACCTGGATTTTTAGGAATAAAAACAGAAGACAAAGAAGACAAACAAGTATACTGCAAAGGAGAAAGACGATGATAACATAAATCAATATAATGTGGAGAATGATTTCGTGTTTGACGTATACCTTTTCGAAGGGCAATCGGAAGATCGGACTCAGGTGGCAAGATCGGATCCGGTGATGGCGAGAGCGTTGGAGGAGAGTCTGCAATGACCTCAGGGACAGGTACGACCTCGAGAACATGTACGACCTCAGGAACAGGTACGGCATACATTGGTTGACGACGCTGATATGTTTGAAGTGGGCGAGAAGTGGGGGGGTCAACTGTAGGCCTATCTAGTGGGCTAGGTTCCCTAGAATGATGGGGGACAATGGCAGATGGGATTTTCGGAAGAGGTGTGAGAATACTTTTCTGAAGGGGTTCCGGAGTTGCTTGGCTGGACTCGGAATATGGAACAGACTCGAAGAAGATAACATCGGCCGATATGAGGTATCGTTGTAGAGTATGTGAATAACAACGATAACCTTTTTGGGATCAATGATAACCAAGAAAGACCCATTTTAGTGATCGAGCTGATAATTTATCAAGACCAGGGGAGAGATTGTGTACAAAACATGTGGACCCGAAAACTAGGGGAGGAATTAGGAAAAAGGATTGAATGAGGGATTCTACTGTTAAGGACAGATGAGGGCATGCGATTTATAAGGTAACATGCCGTTAGCACAACATCCCCCCAAAACCGAAGTGGAACATTACCATGAAGAAGTAGGGTCCGAGTGGTTTCTGCGAGATGCCGATTTTTGCGTTCGGCTACACCGTTTTGTTGAGGTGTGTGAGGGCAAGATGTTTGATGGAGAATACCATTGTGTGATATAAAATTTTGAAATTGTTGGGATAAATATTCACGGGCATTGTCACTTCTTAAGGTACGGATAGACACACCAAATTGAGTTCTTATTTCTCGATAAAATTGTTCAAAAATAGAAAATAATTCAGATCTATTTTTCATTAAAAATAACCACGTGCAACGTGAAAAATCATCAATAAAGGTGACAAAATATCAAGAGTAGAGACATGTTGTGAATTAGGATGTCGGAATAACAAAGTATATTTGGTTTCTTGAACACCAAGAAATCCACAAGGGTAGAAAAGAAGGAAAAACTTGAACAAACACACGAAACCCTATTAGGGTTCACAAAGGAAGAGAAAAGAGGAAGAAGAATAGAGAATTGGTTAAATCTGTTTTACTATTCACTTTCTCAATAGGGTTTAAAGATTACAAGTGAATACCACCAATAAACCTCTCTCAACCTAATAAGGATTTGCCACACAAATTTGGTTATAAACTGCTATTCTTTCCTTTCTCTTTCAAAGGAGATTACAAGTATACAAGAATAACAAAATAACCTCTCTCACTTGAATTAGGATTTTATCTTCCTATTTTTTCTTATACAAGATGAGAGACTAGCATGCTATTTATAAGAAAACTAACACACTAACCTAATGGACTTTTTAACAATTACCCATTACAAGCTAACTTAGGGTACAAGTTAACTTAAACAATTGGGCTTACAAGTAAGACCCAATTCAATATGCTAACAAACCTAACAATATTGACTAATGCATGTTAGAACAACCTTCGACTACAACACGCATTACTCCGACAAAACACATGCGAACAAACTTCGACCTCATGCTTAATTCCTGTCGAACCAGAAGCTACCCTTCGACCATACTAATGTTCGATCCAATATCTCACAAGATAGTACATGAGGGACCCCAACCATCGGTGTGAACTAAATCAAAAGGGGACGAAGCTTGTTTGTTGACTCGATTGGGAAATTGACTACGAGTGTGTTTCCCTAACTGACACGACTCACAATGTAAATTAGATACCTTCGATAAATTTGGCACCAACTTATGTAATTTGGAAAGACTGGGATGACCTAACTGAGTATGGACAGTGAGTGGAGAATCTTTGGCTGAGCATGTCTGAGATGACAAAGAGAGGTAATAAAGGCCTTGAGACTCATATCTGACGCCAATCGTCCATCCCGAACTCCGATCCGGCAGAGTAACATTATTGTTAGTAAATGTGACACTACAATCAAGAGAACGAGTTAAACGACTGACTGAATGTAAATTAAATGGACAATTAGGTACATAGAGGACAAAAGTAACAGAGAGAAGGTAGAATTTGAACCGTACCAATCCCTTAAGATCGGGTTTGAGAACCATTGGCAGAAATTATAGTAGGTAAGAAATTCGAGGTAGAGAGGGAAGAGAAATTTTTTTTATTACCAATAACATGATCAGACGCATCAGAATCAAGGACCCAAGGTCGAAGAGGAGATGATTGAGAGAGGCAAACAGATGAATTACCAGTGTGTGCTACCGTAGCAGTAGAATCTGAGTTCTGATAATTCTGATACCACTTGAGGAAATCATCGTAGTTTGGCGTAAAGTTCTGAGGAGTAGCCATGAGTATCTGAAGAGAAAATATCACGTGATCGGCTGCCGAACGTGCTGTCACGTGCGGTTCAGATGGCGGCGCGTGATGCCCACGCGCGAAGACGGAGGTGGCACGCGGAGGTTTCTGCCCGTGAAAAAGTTTGCAGCAAGGTCACCAGGAATAGTAGCGACGGCGGCGGCTATGCAGTTATGACCGGAGAATATTGAAAACTGATGGTGGAGTCGACTTTCCGAAACGTCGTCGGAACAGTAACGGCGGCAGTGGCGGCAGGGTGGTTACCGGAGAATTTTGAAAAGTGAGGCAAACCGGAGTGACAACACAGTTTGCAAAAAAATAATAAATAAATAAATAAAATTTTCACCGGAAGACAATGGGTCAACCGGATAAAGCACGGCGAAGAAAGAATTGCCTCTTAGCAAGCTCTGATACCATGTTGAAATATAAGAGACTAAGAGACATATGAATAAACCGTGTTTTGAAAAGCACTACAGAGACATTATTATATATAGAGAGATTACGATATAATCGATGTGGGACTATTCTATATACAAATATTCTTAACACTATATTTACAAATATCAACAATATCAACAGTAACAATAAATAATCTGTTGGTAGAACGTAGGACTCTTGATAGAAGCTAAGTTTTGGTGGTATTCCATTGCCACATCTCATATTTTTGAATAGAGATTTTTTTATTAAAAAGAAAACAGATGGCACCATTATGGGCAGGATGAAGTAGGGATAAAACAAAATATGAATGAGTATGTATCCCAGTATCATTTATTTTAGGTTCAAATTAATCTTGTTATAGATTTTGAGGGTTCCTTAGCTTTTACATTTGTTCATTTTTTTGCTCTCAATAGAAAAACATTTCTGTCTTTTTTCTTTTATTTGACATAAAAAAACAGATTCTTTTTCAGAAGCATTTTTTCATTAAAATCTAAAAGTAGGTAATGGTAGACAATACCGAAGTTAAATTTTTACTCTTAGACCGGTGTTATATAATAATGGTAGAACCTTATTTTCATGTTCAATTTCTAATAGCACTGATGATTATATCTTTTCTCATGTTACTTAATTTGACTGTATCTTGCTGTATTTAGATAACTAATTTACTATTGTTGCTTTATATTCTTTGTAGAAACTCATTTTTGATAAAGCACCTCCAAATGTAAGGAAAATAGTACTTGCTACAAATATGGCAGAGGCAAGTATTACGATCAACGACATAGTTTTTGTTGTCGACTGTGGAAAAGCAAAAGAGACCACTTATGACGCTTTGAATAACACACCATGTCTACTACCTTCTTGGATTTCACAAGCATCTGCACGGCAGGCTAGTATGCGTATCCTAATCTTGTATACTATATTTACTTTTAACTTTTCTAGTATTCATAATCACATGAATATGGCTGCATCTTCCTCTTCCATAGTTCTTTCAGTTCAAGCCCTCAGAAATGCATGAATTTGTTTACTTAATTGATTATTTTTTCTCAAGGAAACAAGCTTTAATTAATTGACTATTTTTTCCTTTCTAAGGAAGATCTGTTGTCTTTCTAACTCTTTTCAATCGTCATTTCTTTATCCTGGTAAGTTCTACTTCCATCATAAAATAGGTGAAGGCATATATGAATATAAAACCCAGCCCATAATAGGAAAATAAATCAGCCATGTCCGGCGGAGAGCATCACAGATTCTTTTTCAGGGTACATTTGAGATGGAGATTCCATCTGTTTATAGCAAAATGATTGACATAGTTAGTTCCAACATTTTCCTGGTCACATGGACGATGCCTAGCAAAGAGTTGAGGGGTACTTTGGTTTAAACTGCTAAGATTCCAGAAACGGTGACACCATTTTGATCAAATTTAGAGGATATCAAGGGAATAGATATTTGTGGATACTTTTATTTGCTTGTGTTTGGACTTGTGCAAATGTTTCCTTTCTGGTCACGTGTTTCTTTTGGGGGATTTCCTATTCTCTCTTCTTTTTTCCTTTGTAATTACTTATTATATTTCTCTCAGTCCAAAAGAGATTCAACTCTTTCCTATCTTTTCTGTGGCAAATTGCTTCAGCTATCTTTTGGATTTTTGTGCAAATGTTTCCTATTTTGTCTTGTGGTTTATTCTAGATGATTTCTTACCAGCCCTTCTTCTCCATTTCCTCTGAAATTATATTTCTTTTTCTGTCCAACTTCCAAGGAGCCAAAAATGCTCAACTCTTTCCTGTCATATTTCTTTCACGAGTCCTAGAAGTTTATATGCTTGTTCTGATCCATTTTCACGTTATATAATGGCCTAGAATATGTGGTGTATGTTTTTTTTCCCTATTAGTACGAAATTGTAGGAGCTAATATTTGTTAGTCGTTTCTCCCTCAATCTTTAATTAAATGATTATTTCAGAAGTGAGGAAGGTAAAGCTTCAAGGTAGCTAGTGTTGTTCAATACTCTTTTGCATATTTGGTTTGAAATAAATCTATTAGTTTGATGCACCACAGTCTAGCTCCTCTAGTGATATATGGATGCTGAAATTATTTGAAAATTTTGGGTTGCCTTCAATAGATTTTGTTTCTATTTTATACTACATGTTCATACAACATTCTTGATTTTATTATACATATAAACATGTAAATAATTGTCTTTTTCTGTGTTGGCTTCATTGTTTGCAGAGAAGAGGTAGGGCTGGTCGTGTGCAGCCAGGAGAATCCTACCACCTTTACCCCAAATGTGTTTATGAAGCTTTTTCTGAATATCAACTTCCTGAACTTTTGAGAACACCCCTGAACTCTCTTTGCTTGCAAATAAAAAGTTTGCAGGTTGAGAGCATTGGGGAATTCCTATCATCAGCTTTGCAGGCACCAAAGCCACGTGCCGTAAGTATCATCGCTCTTCAATTGTATATTTGTGCCAATTATAAGTTCTACTAAAAAGGCAATCTTATGTCAAGAAATGTATATATCAAAAGTGTCAAGAACAACTATTTATGTAGTAAAAATTAAACTACAAAAAAAAAAAAGACTTCCTTGCTAATAATTCACCGTCATTGTCTTAACTAAAAAGACTTCTTGGGTAATAAAAAATACTTATATAAAAAAATGTATAATCAAATGTGCCGTTGACTTTATTAACCGCTTGAGTGGTTAGATTTTTATAAATTGGAAATAATTTCAACAATGTAAATATTCCATGTTTGAATCCTTTCTTGTATCTATTACCCGCATATTTTTATGATAGTGTCAGTTACCCTAAAAGCATTGCACAGAAGTTGGGATATAGTGATCCCCAAATGCCTATAAAACTCATTTGAATTAAGAACTTCCTTCCTAGGAATTATAAGACTAAAAGTAGTATTGACCATAGAAAACGAGTATTAAGGAAACAGAATTTATTTCATATTTTTGAGACCTTATAATTGGTTAGGATTTTTGTAAATATACCATATCTTCACAATTTAATGGTACAGGTTCAAAATGCTATTGATTTTCTCACGATGATTGGAGCATTAGATGAAAAAGAAAATCTTACCAATCTTGGTGAGTCTTTTTCTGTCCTATTCAGTTGGTTGCATAGGAGTCTGTCATTGTTTTCTCGGTTATTGTTGATTCCTTGATTTATTTTCATTTTCTTTCAATCAGGGAAGTTTCTCTCCATACTTCCTGTAGATCCCAAGCTGGGAAAAATGCTGATAATGGGCGCTATATTTCGGTGCTTTGATCCTGTTCTTACAATAGTTGCCGGCCTTAGTGTCAGAGATCCTTTCCTCTTGCCCCAAGACAAGAGAGATGTAAGTTAAATTATCATCTATTTGGTGCCCATTTGAATCCAATCTTTGTTGTATATATGGATTCGGCTATGTAGCAAGGCAGTAAATACAAATTTGTTCTTCAATAAATTTTTATACTATGTTTTTGATAAATGTTTCATATGAAATTTTAAATTAGAATGCTCTTAATGTGATTGGAAAACCTTTTAATGGAGAATGGCTAATCTCATCTTTAACCGGATGGTAATGATAATAATCACATCATTATATTCTTGAAAGCCTTATTTGGGTAATGCGAGGTTTCAAGATTTCTATTATTAAAAATAAATAAAAGGAAATGTCTTCATATCACTATGGAATGTATTAGAAAGTTTACTTGTTACTGCTATTGAAATAAATGCGGACTTTCAGTTTAGTAACTTTTAATTTGTTTTCTTCTTCCTTTAGTTGAGTGTGTATATGCCAATTTGGTTTAGGTGTGAAAACTAGTCATACATATAACTTCCATTTCATCCTGGAGTCTGATAGTGCTTCCTGTGTTCTATAATGGTAATAGTCTGGTCTGAGAATGCACCATTGATGAGGATCCAGTCTTTGAACTTTATCACCTTTTGTGTTACAGTTAGCAGGGACTGCTAAGTCTAGGTTTTCTGCTAAAGATTACAGTGATCATATGGCTCTTGTTCGAGCATATGAAGGATGGAAAGATGCTGAAAGAGAAGGATCAGCTTATGAATACTGCTGGAGAAATTTTCTCTCTGCCCAAACTCTTCAGGCAATTCATTCTCTTCGGAAGCAATTCAGCTTCATCTTGAAAGAAGCTGGCTTGGTAGATACAGATGCAAGCATTAATAACAAATTGAGTCATAATCAATCTCTTGTACGTGCTGTCATATGTTCTGGACTCTTTCCTGGCATAGCATCAGTGGTGGTGAGCTATCTCTTTCTTATAATGTTATTTCAGTAGATACCACACTTATCTTACTAGTTGAGTCGTCTTTGTTTTATCAATTCATTTATTTCTTCCTATGTGCAGCACAGGGAGACATCCATGTCATTTAAGACAATGGACGATGGCCAGGTTTTATTATATGCAGTAAGTGACAAACCAAAATTTATCTTTCCTATCTTCATAAGATTGCTTTATCTATCTTGTGTTATAACGAAGTTCACATTTTATGAAATATCCATTTTGCAATTCAGATTTTTGTTGAGCATCTAAATTTTCACTAGGTTGTTGTTGATCCATGTAGCTGACCCCACTTAGTGGGGTAATGCTTGGTTGTTGTTGTTGTATCTAAATTTTCATTTGATACTGAATACATCTACTCAACTTTATTATGTTTCTATCGCATGAAAATCATACAGTACACACAGTAAAATGGGCAACCCCTTGAGTTAATAGATCATATTTAAATAGGTAATTTGGTAATCCTTTCTAGTCTATCTGAGGAAACTCTGCAACATGTTGGTGAATAAAAGGAATTCATAACAATTAATTATGACCAGCACTGCTTGGGTGCACATTTGTTTGAGGACCAGAACTGCAAAACCATTGGACAATTTTATGTCAGTTACCTGAGATTTTTATATTGTGAGATGAGCTCTGTCTGCTTCCCATATAGTTCCTCCTCAAATTTATGTTTTTATTCTATAATTTTATCCAGAACTCAGTGAATGCACGATACCAGACTATTCCTTACCCATGGTTGGTTTTTGGTGAGAAAGTAAAGGTCAATGCTGTTTTCATCCGTGATTCCACTGGTGTATCTGATTCAATACTTATCCTATTTGGCGGTGCTCTAAGTAATGGGATACAGGTGATTTCATAGTCAATACATATTTTTCTTCCATTTGAAAGATAAGGATCCAAATATTTCAGTACGATAACTAGCTTTTGTTTTTTCCCCCCTGATGGGTTTAGGCTGGGCATCTGAAAATGTTAGATGGGTATGTTGACTTCTTTCTGGATCCTAATTTAGCTGACTGCTATTTGAAGCTTAAGGAAGAACTTGATAAGCTCATCCAAAAGAAGGTTAGCAGATTATTTTTTGTAACGGTATTCATTGTTTACTTATTGTTACAAGACATTGCTGTATGGTGCTATAGCTTTAATGATGTCTAGTAGGAGTTTTTTGTGTTGTTTTATTTAATGGATTTGTAATAATGCAGCTAGAAGATCCTAACATTGACATTCATAAGGAAGGGAAGTACTTGATGCTGGCTGTTCAGGAATTGGTCTCAGGGGATCAGTGTGAAGGAAGATTTGTATTTGGCCGTGACAGCCGGAAGCCTAAGGCCTCTAACGACGAGAATAAATTCACAAAAGATGGAACAAACCCCAAGAGCTTGCTCCAAACACTTTTGATGCGGGCAGGGCATTCCCCTCCAAAATACAAAACAAAACATCTAAAGACAAATGAGTTCAGAGCATTGGTGGAGTTTAAAGGAATGCAATTTGTTGGCAAACCGAAAAGAAACAAGCAGCTTGCAGAAAGGGATGCTGCTATAGAGGCATTGGCTTGGTTAACTCATACATCTGACAATGCTCAACATGAAGACGATAAATCTCCTCCTGATGTTACTGACAACATGTTAAAACTCCTAGGGAAGCGTAGAAAATCAAAAAGACGTTTTGATTGACTTGTTTTCTCTTGATAATTTTGTAGGTTAGTTTATCCCATTCTTTTATCTTCACGGATGAGTAACTTAAAGCATTGTTATAGGAAAGACACCCATGAGTTCCTCCTAGGCATTATTTTGTAGCACCTAATTTATCTGTGATATTAGATTTCTCTATTTTCTCATTTTCTCTCTTTTGAAGGGTTGAAAATGGTTCAGGAAACTATAGTTAATTTTGTGGCATCTAGTTTTAGCAGTTGGTTTGCACTTGAAAGGTTGATCGAATAATTTAGCAGTCTCATTAGCCAAATCCAAAATCTTTTGTAACAATTATGTACACTGATGTTTTATATTTTTATTTATTTATATATTGTAGGTACATTTACTTATTGTCTGAATGGAGATGTAGATAGGGGTGTATGCGAGTCGGTTTGGGTTGTGTTTGGTCAAATTTAATACCCAATTTATATAGGACACTTCGGTTAGGGTGAGGTAAAATAACCGAGAATTTCTTATTACACCCTATAGGCTTCTAGCGCACCGTGTGATTTTTCAAATATGTCTCCTGTTTTTAGAGATATCTTTGGACGCACCCTTTGTAGACTCAACAAAGGCCTTTCTGAGTGGCGCTCTATATATTGAGTTTAATTTGTTTCGGAGATGCATCTCTGGAATCAATCCGTAGTTACATATATAGAAAAACACCTGAAATAAATTCTGATTTTACCTGATCAGAAATGGATCAGTATCCAGCAATACGTCGTGAGCTCCTTTGTTTGCCGGTGGTGGTGGAGAAATGGGGGGGTGTACCTGCAAGGTACTCCGATGCTAAAGTCAGAGATGGAGTAATCAACGCAAGTACACAAATAAGGCGTAAAGAGTAGAATACCTGACCCTCTAGTGAAAGAGTGTATTTATAATGTACCCTAAGCGCAGGGCTAACAATTACTTTGCATTGGGTTGGATCGCAAGGCCCAATACGAGTAATTGTCAGGGTTTAGGTGGCGTAGGGAATACCAGCACGTGGTCTTCGCCCTGGATCAACTGCTCTGTGATCTTCGGAAGGTGGACTGACCAGCTCTCTCAGAAGCGGGTAGTTGCCTGATGACGTGTCCCTGCGTAGGGGGCACGTGGAGTCTGTGGGGGGAGATGCGTGAGAGCTCCCCGGGTGCGCAGATGAGCTGGACCTTAATTGGACCCTCCCCGACGAAGATGTGGATTGAGTCGTGCCTGATGGTGGGCCAGCTGTAGGCCCAGTCCAGAACAGGAGCCTCCTAAGTCGTTGTTCTGAAGTAGGAGTAATGACTTAAGAGTCAGCCAAATCGTCGAGGACCCGTCCCGACCGGCGTCAAGGTGTCCGAAAAGCTGAGCTCGGAGGTTAGGTGTGGCAAGTAACAGGAGATGCTCGACGAGACAGGAGTTCGCGGGGAGGCTTGTCCGCCAGACGTTCTACTGGCCCTTCTTCCCCCTCTGGGTATGGCCCCGTTTGGTGCCCTGGCCGACGATGTGGGGGAGATGGAAAGGAACAGGTATGCCCGGTCCTCAGGCACGAGGGGAAGCTGAGAGGACACGCATGGTGTCTTCCAGCGCCACGTGTCACGCGTGATTAATGCCTAGGGCGGCTACGCATAGGGGCACTTAAGTGCCTAGGGCTGCCTCGCTTCCCGTGCTAGGATTATAAATAGGAGAAAAGCTCCATTCATTTTCACGTTTCCCCTTCATTCCTCTCAGAACTCTCTCCAAGTCTCTCCAAGTCTTCAGACCGTGTCCGCCGTCGTCGCAGCCGTCGTCCGTCACTCTTCGTTGTCCAACTCTTCTTTCACCAAGCAAGCTTTCGTTTCCTAACTCCAATATTATGAACTTACCGTTGACTTTCTGGGGAGCACGTAGGATTCGAGGGGGGACGTACGAATTTTCCGGCGACTTTCATGAAGTTTCTGGCAGAACTATGAATTTTTCGGCCGTGCTTATTAAATTTCCGGCCAAGTTGCCGGGAAGTTCATGAGGATTCGGGGAACTTCGTGAATTTCCTGATGAAGGCCCCGAGGACCTGTGATGAAGGTCACGGGGAGCTGAGATGAGGCTCATGGGGAGATGAGATGAAGGTCTCGGGGAGCCTTGCTCCCCGTAAGCGTGCGAGAGGGTCTCTGTCGAAGAGTCCCCCCGCGTTCATCGGGGTCTTCTCGAGCGGGGAGTCTCCCTGTTGAGGAGGTTCGCCGCGTCAAGTCGACGGGGGTTTTGTTCTTGGATGAGTCTCTCCGTCAAGGAGGGCTCGCAATTCTGTGTCGGGGAGAATTTATTTGGGGCTCCTCGTCCCTCTCTTTGCCCTTTCACTTGATTTGCGGTGGAAGGGTGAATTTGATCTCGGAAGTCGAATTCACCGTTTTCCTCTGCTTTTCAGATAAAATTGCCGTGAGGATTAAGGGGATCATCCATATTGACGACGAGCTCGAACTCAACGCACCCGTTCAGCAAGCCGGAGCTGAACAAGTCCGCACGCCCGAAGACTGGGTTGGGCATGAGCCTCTTAATTTGGGTCGCGCTTCGCCGTCGACGATACGGACGCCTTCGCGACGGTCGAGGATATCGCTGTGGGCTCTTCTCCAAATTGGATGGTCAACAAGCCTAAGGAACAACATCGCATATGCTTGAGGTTCAGGGGGATGAGGTTCCCGATGTACGAGTTCGCGTTTCGGGACGCGGGTATCCGTCTACCCTCCAGCGATTTTTAGAGGGGGATGTTCCACTGGTTGCATCTGGCGCCCTCACAACTTCACCCCAACACGATAGCGTTCGAGCTCGTGTGCGAACATCTCGGCATCGCGGCTACGCTTCCTCTATTCTTTCGTACCTTTCATCTACAACCGGTGTCATACCCCAAATTTTGACCACCAAAATTTTCCATCGTTGTGAGAATCATCACCACAATATGGATGAACCATCATGTTTCATCAATCTCCTTAAGGATTGTTAAGCATTCACTACAATAAAAAATTAGGGTTTTGAGCCCTTTCAGAGCACTTAGACAAAGGATTTGGTTATAGTGGATTAAGTCCTTGTGTTCAAGGTGAAATCACCTAAGGAGGGTGGACTGGATTAGCCCGCGTGGTGAACCAGGATATATCGTGTGTCCGTTACTCTTTTGCTTAGTATCTCTATTTATGTTTCTGCATTGAATATCAAAACTTCATATTAAGCAAAGTCAGAACCTTGCTGCTTACCTCTGATCAGCTTCCACATTGCAAGTTCTGAGTATCGTATCTTATGATCAGAACCTATATGGTTCTCATGCTTCATAATTAAGAGATCAGAACCTCTCAACGAACATTGAAGGTTCTTGAGCGTCTCCTTATCAAAATACGAAAAGGTTATAAAAGAGTAAATACACAATTCAAACCCCCCTTTCTTGTGTCTTCCTCGCACCTTCAATTGGTATCAGAGCTCCGGTTCTGTTATTGATGTACATCAAACACTTAACAGTGTTAGAAAAAGATCCAGATGTGGTGCGTAGAAGTACTCTGGGTGAGATTGAAATCCACTTACAATTTCTGTAACAGTCCAGCAGTTGACTGTGTACAAAACTGTAATCAATCTGATTACTTCTTGAGCAATTCACTGATTCTAGATGAAGTCTCATTAAAAGTGAAGAATCAGCTGATAAGATAAATTCATCAGATAAGAAACTGTATCTGTTGAATGCTCATTCTGGAAAATACGTGTGGATAAAACCACGTATATGCTTAAAAGATGAATCATCAGAAAGCAAGAAATCTTGTTTGCTGAAGATTAATTCTTTATGAGTTTTTGAGATGTTTTCAAGAAACGGATTAGGTCCACCCTTGACTTTCTCGTTTAAAACTCATTCTGAATCTCTTCATGTAAAGAAGAAAGATTGCTGCTCTAAGACTTTGAATTTCAGAATGAAATCTGTCAAAGCCAGAATCTGAAAATTTCAAATTACTAGAAAAGATTCTGAATGAACTCTTAAGCCTTAATTGATTCAGAAATCAATCTCTAACAACTTGAGATTATCCTAGTGGAATCAAATGCTGATAATCTGATTTTCGTTAGATCAAGTGTTCTCAATAATCACTTGAGCTATGAAATTAAAAGCTATCAATCCAGACATCTAGGTTCCCTAACTGATGTCTTAAAAGATGAAGTTAATGATGTTCTTTTGAAGAAATCAGTTAACTCATATATATGTGTGACCAACCTCAAATAAGTTGATCAGCATTATGAGAACAAGAAGTTTCATGCAAACCATGTCTAGTGATGTACACATGTGTTGCGTGATGACGTTTTGGTTCTGAACAAGTTCTGAAACAACCTTGAGGAACAAAGTTAGATGCTGATAGGTTAAATTCTTCTTTGTATAACCTCTCAAAGGCTCTCACTAATCTTGTGTATTCAACCATCTTTCGAAGATAAGAAATTCTCACAAACGCAAACTGAATTAAGGTTATGAAAGGAGAGCTCAACCAATTCTCAAAGTTTGTCGTTTAAGATTCAGATCCATAACTTAAAGAACTGTATCGGAACCAAACAAGTTCTATGGATCAAGGAAGTGATAAGTGAGAAGCAATAAAAAACAGATCCAATCTGATGCGTAGGAATGAGGTCATCAAATAGAATTTATTGGTCACCGAAGTACTGCTCCCAAGCATATGAGTGTCAATTTCTTTCAGAACATTCATTACATCGCCTTACCGAAAGGATTGCATGTAATTGTCTAAGTTCTGATGAAGTGGTCACTCTGATCATGCTAAGTCTTAATCTCGGTTATTATAACCTAGAGAGTTGATGGACAAGGTTGAACATGAAAAGAGAGAAAACTGTAATTCAACAAGGATCACATTCCAAGAAAATATTCATTTTCCTCAGAAGTCAGAACACAAGCTTATCTTGAAGAACCCAAGAAACATCTGCAGCTTACTCGGAAATAGGCAGAATCAGAAAGATGCTCAAAGATTCAAAAGTCAGAAAGGAATACTTCCACGAAAAGGCTTAGCTAAAAGATTCTCTTCAAAAGTTAAGTATCCCTAAGGTACACTTTCTCTATCTCTTATAATCTGAAAACCCATAAAATACTTTTATAAATAGTCATGACTAGTTAAATGCTTAGGACTCATTACATACCTCTTTAGGAAAATTTTGCTTTAAAAAATTATCTGTTAAAATTTAGCTAGATAAAAGAAAATCCTTTAACAAAATCTACACGCAAAGTAACATCATAATAAATGCGAATCTTTTGAAAACACAACACATCTCATTAAAATCTCTTGCACTAACCTATATCTTCCCTAGACTAGGCATAATTCTACCTACTTATTCTATAAAATCATGTCTCTCTTTCATACATCTTATACTCAAAACCCTAAAGTTCTAAGCCTCTTTATTTATCCATTATCATGCCTCCACTAACGTTTCTCGGTAATCCAAATCTTCTTGAACTCATTCCTGAGAAACGGTTCTCATTCATTACTCCTTCACTCTCAAGAGGCACTGCTTGTAGTATAGCAGATATCTTATATACTCAACAATGGATCATGTACTTCATGATGCTAGAAAAGCCTATCTATGTAAACCTGGTCAAAGATTTATGGAAACATGCTGATCTTGATATTGAAAACAAATGCATCACCTCCTATGTTTTTGATATCCCAATTGTCATAAACCTATTCTCAGTAATCCTTGCAACTGGATGTGAGGATGTTGAAATTCATGTTAATTTTGACATACACAAATTCTTTCCTGCTAAAATTTTTGCCTCCCTTCATGATCTAACCTCCAGATACATTCCTTACAATTAGGGGTGGAAATAGGCTAGGCCGATAACAGGGGCCTATAGGCTAGCCTACACAGGCTCAGGCCAGGTCAAGCTATTTTTTTAAATAGAAAAGGCCTAGGCTTTTTTATAAGCCTTTTTAGTTAAAAAGGCTAGGCCTCAGGCCATAAAAAAACCTTTTAAGCCTAACATGCCGACCTATTTAAATAAATATGAATAATGTTTTATTATCTTATGTTATGTTTTGTACTTTGAGTTAAAATACATAAATAAAAATTGGTTATTTTGGAAAACTTATGAAAATAAGATGAAAACACCTTATGAACAATGTTATAAGTTGTTTTCATAAGTTATCTTAAACAAATAGTCTCACAAAACTTATGCTAATAGGTAAGTTAAAATAAGTCAATGCAAACAAACTTTTAGTCTCATTGATTTTTTAGGTTGTTAGTCTATTTAAACATTATTTTAATTGTGTATTTATATATTTCTAAAATAATAGGCTTTTATGTAGGCTAACAGGCTAACCAGGCCTTAGAAAAGGCCAGACTCAGGCCTAAAAATAAGGCTATGACAGGCTACAGGCCGGGCTTAGGCTTCAGTTTTTTTGGCAGGCTAGGCTTAGGCTTGGCAAAGCCTAGCTCGACCCAGCCTATTTCCACCCCTACTTACAATCCTGAAAATCTTTTACCTATTCCCAAAGCTTGGTACAAACTTATGCTGACAAATTTTCTTCCCAGAGGAGAAAGTACTGACAAAATCAGGTTTCATGACCATGAGCTTATTTACCTTCTTATGAATAATTTTTGAATAAATTTACCATACACCATCTTTAACTGTCTCTGGAAGACTATCTCTGAATCCAGAAATCTCGCAAAGTCCTACATCCCTTATGGAAGAGTTTTGTCTGAGATTTTCTTCAGGGATGGGATCGTTGATATGATCAAAGGAAGACTTGAGGAAGATGGGTCTGATATCCTTCCAGAAAACTGCTTGTTGAAGATTAATTGCGAATCCTCTGGTAGCTAGAAAACTGTTCAAATTCTGTTTGAACTTTGTAACTAGCTCAAATCTCTTTTCTGTCGAAATGGTTATTTCTGCTATTGTTCTAGTTCACATAGTCGTACTAAAAAGGGGTCTTTCTGAATACTATCAGTTTATTAAAATTAAAAATTCTAATTAAACATAAAATGTCTTGTCACTATCATTAAAACTTTTTCGCGGCTCACGAAATCATCATAAATATATCAAGTCTTATGATAAATGAATGCAAAGCAGCTACTAACCTTTCACTCTTCCCAATAAAGAAGTAAATACTCCGATTCCTTCTCACACACGATTACATCCGTCTGTATACTCAACTAATCAAAACATATCTATAAAATAGTAAATCAGATCCGATACACTAAGATCATTCATCCTAACCGTTCTATAAATACTAGGATTGTCTCTCTCATCAGATCTACACCCAAATCCATTCTTACTTTCTCAATACTATCCCCTCACTAGAACAATGAACTCTCAAAAGAGTGGACCAACCTTCCTTGGAAACAAAGAAAATCTTCACCTTATTCCTGAGAAGAAACTCAACCTTGCTCATCCCAGAGACAATGGTTTAGAGATACTCAGAAGCATGCAAGCCCAGTCTTGGCAGGGCTATTACGCTCTCCTATATGGTCCCATCTATCCAATCCTTGTCAAAGAGTTCTGGAAATATGCTAGAGTTAGAAACGACGGAAAAATTATCTGGTCAGAAGTCTACCTTCAACCCATTGCCGTCTCTGTCTCCTCGATAGAGAAAATCACTGGATGTGTCTCCTCCGGAGCTACTATTGATGACTATCAATCAAACCTAAGTTTGGTGGATCAGTGCAAAATTTTATTTGATGACTCAGTCCCTTACGAACCAAACAACCCAGAGAGGCTTCTCCCTTTTCCAAAAACATGGTTCAAATTTTCCTTGACCAACCTTCGTCCTCGTATGGCTCCTGAGAATATCTTAACGCACAACGACATAATCCTTATCTTTCTTCTAACACATCATGTTACAATAGATCTCCCTAAAACCATTTTTAACCATATGAAACATTCTATCAGAGTCTCTAGAAACAAAGTGCAGGCCTTCATTCTATACGGAAGAATAATATCAGAAATACTTCTACAAGAAAAGGCCTGGGATTTAATAATCAGGCTTGAACCTGGTACTTCTCATGTTGAAATCAGTTGTGAAAATATGGACAGTACTGAGGATTCTGATAATCAAAGTCATGATGATCTTCTAGCAGTTGCTATGTTGTGAAAATTACAGTCTTTTAGTGTTTAATGTACAATCACCCTTGAATTAATGAAAATGCGTTACTAGTCTCATATGAAAAATTTCAAACTTAACTCCTTCACTCTTTCTCATAAAGTCCTTTAGATAATTCAAGCAGTATTAGAAATCATAATGGGAGAAACTCATTAATTTATCCCATCCAGAAATTGCGTACAAAAGGCTACTCCCTTATTTCTTCCTAGAAATTTCGCAGCCGTTCAATTCTCTTGAAATACGCATACAGTCGTTCGACTAATAAACTATTCAGGAATATCTCAATCCTTCATAACACGGAAATACGTGACTCTAAAAGTTCTCAAATTAGTTTCGTCTAGTCTAGATCTGTATGTCTTGATGAAATCCGTCCGTAATACAATCTTTATCTAATGCAATCTATGTTTTTTTTCACTTTAAATTAATCTATAAACCTCTATGTTTAGATGCAGTTTATTTTTTTATTGTCCTTCAGATTAATTAAGCCATAACGAAAAATTAGTAAAATAAACCTAAGTGCTTTTAAAATGCCCGAACACCAGTTTTACGACCTTCAATTAGTATCACCTTCAATTGGTATCATTCATATACTTGATTGAAAGATATATGCTTAAATGCTTAAATGCTATACTGATTATAGATACATACTGATTATAGATGTGTCTCACTAAAATAAGTCTAAATGCTTCTAAATGTTTAAATGATGTTCTATGACTCTATGACTCTATGCTTCTTATCATATCAAATATTCAATATACTCATATGTCCTGATACTTTTTGAATATAAGAAATATATGCTTAAATGCTCATATGCCCTGATACTTTTTGATGATGTCAAAAAGGGGGAGAAATATAATGATTTTGATTGAAAGAGGGAAATCTGAAAGAATGCAGAACTCAAACAAAGTATAAAAATGTGTTACTACTAATGTTTGTTGTTTGATGTTATCCGAGGAACTCTAAACAAGTTCACCAGGCATTCTAAGAACAGGAACAAGCTAAGAATGAAGAACTCCGATCATATAATAGAAGCTGTCTAAGAATCAGAATCAGTAAGAAAACTCTGAAAGCAGTACACATTCTCAAGATGCTTACTCAGAGGAACTGTGTAAATCAGAAGCCAAGAGCTGTCTGAAAATCTGGATTGAAGATCCAAGAAAGAAGCCGTTCTGATGTTTACCAAGAACCATTTGAAAAGAAAACAATTTGGTGTCAGACTAAATTAATAATTGGTAATCAGACTTAGTACACAAAGACTAGTATCAAGACTCATCAATCAGAAGCAAAGCTGTGAATTATTATCAAATACCTTCACTAGTATCAATTCAGCACATTAAGGAAATACCTCTCAAGTGGTATGAGAAGAAATTCTTCACTTGGTATCAGATTCAACATACTCTGGAATAAGACTCAACACATCACGTGATAACAGACCAGAATCAAATCATGAGTACCCGATTCAAAATCAAGCGTTGATCGATCGCATAAATTAACCAAAAATTGGTATCTGATCAGAAATCAAGCTTTGAAAAAAACCACTAAGCCATGACATTTACAAGATAAGAACCTATGGTCAAAGATCAAACTCTGAAAAGTCATCCTCCACATTGGTGATTAAAATCTTACAACTCTGAATCTCGATTCTGAAGATCCCAATATATGACTTATGGTAATTAGGGGGAGACTACCCAGAAGATGAAAATATAAAGTAAAAAATCTTCATATAGTCTGAAACTCAGGGGGAGTTTCCTTTAAAGACAGTGTCTGTCTCTGATAGATAGCAAGGCTATGACTATCAGTCAAGAACTGTTCAGATCCTATGCTTAATGGAATCTGCTGAAAAGTAGAAATGCTTCAGATGTCTCTGAAGATAATGTGCTCTGATACAACAACAAAGAAAACTGAGTTCTAAAGATCTGAAGATGGAAGTTCTGATGAACTAGTCCAGATGCTAAAGACTCTTCGTTTTCCTAAAGACAAGATAGAGAAGTAACTCTTTTCTATTCCTGTTCTGATAACTCAAGTTGTTACTCTGTATATATTTGGATTATATAAAATCCTAGATAATCTCAAATAAAGCTTTGAGGATAACTCATTCAGGGGGAGCTGTTGTTCCATACTCTGAATTTTTTTGCTTTGGTGATTACCTTGTATAAAGTGTTCAATCAAAATACTTGGTTTTGTCATCATCAAAAAGGGGGAGATTGTGAGAGCGAGAATTATCTCTACAAGTCAATATATGTTTTGATGATAACAATAAGTATTTGTGAAAGAACCATTTTATGGTCTAACGTGTGTTGTGTGCAGATCATAAGAACTAAAGACATCAGAATCAACATGCACCAGCTAGATGTACTACGATTGAATATATATATATATATATATATATATATATATATATATATATATATATATATATATGCGAAGTTACTATGTGTAACTAAAGTCGCGAGAAGCAAGAACGCTTCTTTATCTAGTCATGATCAGCCAGATCCAAGGATGCCAAGATTGCTGTTGCAATGCTCTTGTGGATGCTCTCTGAAAGTGATTGAGATTCTGAAGATAGCAAAGCTTCTGAAGAAGTACACTCTGAAAGAACCAAAGTGCGGAAGACTCCTATGACTTGAAGTTCTGATGGCTGAAGGCGCTGAAGACCAAGTACAGAAAGAATCTGAAGACTTATGGGTTCTGAAGATCAAGGTTTCAAATATCAAGTTCTGAAGACTCTGAAGACAGGTTCTGAAGATTCGGAAGACTTGAAGCAGAAAAGAATAACGTTCTTAAAGACCAAGTGCTGAAGTTCTGAAGACTGATTCCTAATGGACTTCTTCAATCGACTGAAGACTTGAAGCATCAGACATTCTGCTATGAAGACTCTACTCATGCTTCATCAAATTAACATCAGAAGCCACTGACGTTTTGAAGTCTAAATATTACCGTTGTGAGTTAAATGTACACACTGCCCAAGAAAAGATGTCCGGTCACTTCTCCCTCTGCAAAAAGGAGATGTGTCAGTACAACTCATTATATCACAACGTCTTTTTTCCAAACAGCCAACAGTATTCTCAAACGGCTATATTTCCACTGGCTATTTAATGGAAATACTTTTTGCTTCTGAGGTGTCGATCACTTGTAGAATCATGAATTGAATGTTCTTCTACAAAATTGACCAAGTCATTGTGAAGATAGCCACAACGACGAGTTCTCGTTGTAACACTCAGAATATTCAAAAGCTATCATTATTTCACTAATGACAATTGTTGTTGAAACTCAAGAAGACAAATTAATACAACAACAACAATTAAGAACAGAAGCTGTTCATGAAGAAGACAACATTGAAGATTTGTCAAGTCATCAACCTACCTTCTCGTCAGGACTACATTGAAGATCTGAAGCAAGGAGTTGCTGCTCAAAGCTTGCTCAACAAAGAAGACGAAGAAGAAGAAGATCTACAAGATGTCAACAAGTGTAATATCCAAATACATTCTTGTAGTTTCTTAGAAAAGCAAGGAGCTATTGCTCAAATCTTGCTTGAACACATGTGTGTGTTCTTTTTACTTAAACTTAGGAGAAACTTGCTTATTAAGAAGCACAATTTGTAATCTCCAGTTTGCCAATTCAACTAAAGGAATTCAGACTCCTCCAGTGAACGTTATATCCTGAATGGATCCCTGAACGGTTCAGCTGTGAGTTGAGGCCCTTGAGTAGATCACGAGGTGATTAGATACTTGAGATCACAATGGCTGGGTGTCATTGTGGAAAATCCTGAAATAGGGTCAATTGCGGTATATTCATTGCGATGAATCCCTGAACGTCTAGCTGTGAAATCCCAGCAGTGGGCCTGCTCGGTCAATGAACGTTATATCCTGTTGAATCCCTGAACGGTTCATTGGGTTGTTAGTTACAGTGCGGTTGTGCAAGTTGTTAGTCACAGTGCAGCTGTGCAAGTTATTAGTCACCGGCGCGGCCCGTGCAAGTGTAATCAATGATTTGGTTATAGTGGATTAAGTCCTTGTGTTCAAGGCGAAATCACCTGAGGAGGGTGGACTGGATTAACCCGCGTGGTGAACCAGGATATATCGTGTGTCCTTTACTCTTTTGCTTAGTATCTCTATTTATGTTTCTGCATTGAATATCAAAACTTCATATTAAGCAAAGTCAGAACCTTGCTGCTTACCTCTGATCAGCTTCCGCATTGCAAGTTCTGAGTATCGTTTCTTATGATCAGAACCTATATGGTTCTCATGCTCCATAATTAAGAGATCAGAATCTCTCAACGAACATTGAAGGTTCTTGAGCGTCTCCTTATCAAAATACGAAAAGGTTATAAAAGAGTAAATACACAGTTCAAACCCCCCTTTCTTGTGTCTTTCTCGCACCTTCACCAGCCTCCTCTTGGGCATCATACAAAGACAAATTATTCCATACCAGTAGACTTGGACAGTCTAATATCCTCTTGGATCTCAAAGACATTCTCAAGTTCCCTACAAACATAGGAAAAAACCCAGGTCATTTAACCAATCTCCAGTATAGTTAAAACCCTCACAGGATTTAAAACTCAGTCTTTCATCCTAAATTTCCCCAGCTAGGGTCAGCTTATCATCAGTATAACACTATCCCAAATCAGAACCTCAAGGCATCTGATACCTCAACTCTTCTGTAAACCCTCAGCAAGAGTTGATCCCCCGACTTGGACCTGCCTCTAGATCTCAATAATCCTCCACAGAAGACATCCTCCTCTTAGGCTTTGTATAATGATTTTCCTCAGCAGAGTTAGCCTCAAAAGCACCCTTTTGTTGAGTCCATCTTTTTTCTTAAAACACTCTTTTGTTGAGTTAACCTTTTTCAGCCTTAATCTTGGGCTTTGTGCAAGACAAACAAAAAAACTCTCTTGTTGAGTCAATCACCGTTTCAACACTCTCTTGTTGAGTCAATCACCTTTTCAGCATTCTCATGTTAAGTCAATCTCCTAAAAGCACTCTCTTGTTGAGTCAACCCCTTTCAGCCTCAATCTTGGGCTTTGTACAAGACAGATAAAAACACTCTCTTGTTGAGTCGATCATCTTTTTAGCCTCAATCTTGGGCTTTGTACAAGACACCATAAAAACACTCTCTTGTTGAGTCCGTCTCTTTTCAGCCTCAATCTTGGGCTTTGTACAAGACACATATAAACCCTCTCCAAAGAAGTCAATCCTTCTAGCCTCCTCTTAGGCTTTGTATAATGATCTCCATAAGCAGAGCCAATCTTCTTTTTAGCCTCAATCTTGGGCCTTATGCAAGATAAATCATACTCTCCAACAGAGTCAATCTTCTTTTAGCCACAATCTTGGGCTTGGTACAAGACAGATAAAACCTCTCACCAGTAGAGTCAGTTTCCCCTTTTAGCCTAAATCTTGGGCTTTGTACAAGACATATACAAATATTCCCCAGTGGAGTCAAAAAACCCATTTTTAGCCTCAAACTTGGGCTTTGTACAAGGCAGACAAAATATTTCCCTAGAAAAGTCAACTTTCAACCTCCTCTTAGGCTTTGTATAATGATATCCCCAAAAGAGTCAAATCTCTTTTAGCCTCAATCTTGGGCTTTGTACAAGACAGATAAACACTCTCTTGTTGAGTCAGTCTTTTCCAGCCTCCTCTTAGGCTTTGTATAATGACCTTCCCAGTGGAATCAATCAATCTCTTAGCTTCAACCTTGGGATTTGAGCAAGGCACACAAAAATCAACATCCCCTCAGAGGAAATAAAAAACTCTCTGTAGGAAGACATTTCTCTGTACCATCACATATCAAAATAGACATTCAAAACAAACCTTAATCCCAGATAACTGCTGTAAGTGGCACACTTGTCGATTCAAAAATCCAAGCTGTAGTCCATCTCTTATCTTGGTAAATCCCCTATTTCATCTAATTGCTGTAAGTGGCAAGAGTCTGGATTATTTACATCCACGCCACTGTCCCTCTCTCAGCATGAAAAATTCCTAAGGAAAAATGGCATTGCTCAACACTGAGTTAAATTTTTCTCCTTGTAGCGAGCGATTTTGGACGTGGTTCTGAAGCACTGTCGCTCTGGGGTTACTATAGGTCGATTCATTTTTTATCCTATTGAGCTGACTAAGGAAGGGAAATAGATGTCTCCAATTAACCCTGCTTGCATACTGAGTTTAAACAGCGGTCTGTTAGGTTACGAATTCTATATGGTAATGGGGCCTCTTTCTTCTTGCTTTGTTTAGAACGAAACACCAGGAATGTTCATGGGGAATTTTGTTAGGATGCTAGGACTGATGCTTTTCGATTGATGTGTGAAGGTACGAGATTTGGGGCTTTGGATTAGTGTGCTCGCTAATATTTTTCTTTCAATCTTATGCCTACGTATTCCCGCTTACCGAAACAGGGAAATCAGAGCGATCGTAGTTCCTCCTATTCTATGGGAGGAAATGGTGTTTTGGTGTCTTGTTCAAAGCCCAAGACGTGAAGCTGAAAAGGTGGTTTATATCTTGTTCAAAGCCCAAGATGTGAAGCTGAAGGGTCTATTTGTATCTTGTTCGAAGCCCAAGATGTGAAGCTAAAAAGGTGTTGACTTTAGAGAGAATCTGTCATCTCTAAAGGGGGTCTGTTTGTCACAACTGTTGGCGACTGACTATAAAGGAGGATTACTTTAACCGGGATATGTGAATCCTAGCAATGCCATAATTTCCTTTATAGGGGGGTTTTAACCTGAAGGAGAAGACTTTAACTCAGTGTAGAGCAATGCTATCTTTCCTTAGGAATTTCTCATGCTAAAAGAGGGACAGTGGCGTGGATGTAAATAATCCAGAGGCTTGCCGCTTACAGCAATTAGATGAAAGGAGTTGTTGATGTTTGTATCTTGTGAACGTGGCACAGTTTTGATGCTAAAAGGTTGATTGACTCAACCGGGGTTTTTCTTATACAAAGCCTAAGAGGAGGCTATTGACCCAACAAGAGGATGCTTTTGTATCTCGTACGAAGTCCGAGAGGGAGGCTAAAAGGAAACAAGAGAGTGCTTTTAGATGTGTCTTGTACGAAGCCCAAGACGGAGGCTAAAGGTTGACTCAACAAGAGAGTCTTTTATACTCAACAAGAGAGTGTTTTGTATCTCGTACGAAGCCCGAGATGGAGGCTAAAAGAGAGATTGACTCAACAAGAGAGTCTTTTATACTCAACAAGAGAGTGATTTTGTATCTCGTACGAAGCCTGAGATAGAGGCTAAAAGGATTATTGACTCAACAAGAGAGTCTTTTTGTATCTCGTACGAAGCCCGAGCTAGAGGCTAAAAGGATTGCTGTTTCAGTTGAGTGACAGGTCCAGTAGATTGGTTAAAAGAGAAAATCAGTTCTTATAAAGAGACTGATTAAAGGTAAGGCTATGCTTTGGGATTGATCAGAGGATCAGGGTTATTTCCTATTCTTTAAGGAAATGGGGAATCCAGAGGGTATTGGAGACTGTCCGAGTCTACTGGTGTTTTTCCCTACTTGATAATGCCTTCGAGACTCAAGGAGATTAGACTGTCCAAGTCTAGAGTTTTATCTTTTGTACTATGCTTAAAGAAACAGTAGTAGTACATTCACGGTAGAAAGATCTAGACTCTTTGAAAGACTGTTCTATTAAGATGACTAATTTCTGTTCCTATACCTCTAGGAGGTCGTTGGGATAATTTGTACGAAGCCCAAGAGGAGGCTGGAAAATTTTAAGAAGCCGAGGTACAATTTGTACGAAGCCTAAGAGGAAGCTCTCTTCCCGAAGGAAGAATCCTTATACGAAGCCTAAGAGGAGGCTGTGAATACTTTTAAGAAGCCGTAGGGTCCTTGTACAACGCCCAAGAGGAGGCGGGGATGCTTTTAGGAAGCCTGTGGGTCCCCAAACCCCGAGAAATTCAAGACAGGCTATTCACAGAGAATAGATCAAGCCAGGAAAGTCCAAGCATTTGGAAGAAACTCAAGAGATGCCATTCACGGAGAAAAGATCATCTCTGGGGAGTTAGAGTTTCTTTGACAATTTCTAAGTGTGACAGTCTGAGAAAGGGTTCACCGAGAATGCTGCCTTTCACGTCTCCATATTGTTTAACCCCAAGAGGAGGGAAGACTGTATCTGGTAATCCTATGGGGATCTAGTTTTGTCTATTTAAGAGTGATCAACAGGGCTTAGTGCTAGACGTAGTTGTCGGGGAAACTCTAAATATCTATACTAGTATTACACAGTTGATATGAGTTTATGAAAGAAGACTTACAGTAAAACAGCCCCACAATACAGTTATATGTATATGAAAGCGGATAAAGAAAGCATATAAACACTTACTCGGTTGTAGAGCTTCCATGCTGTTTGGTTAGTTGTTCAACAAAGAAAGATTGAAAACAACGGTATATTCAAAATTAAAGGAGAAAGTATTTTAAAAAGATGTTGGGGCTTACAGCTTAAGGAGAGGCCCAAAGTTTATCAGTGATCGTACTGTCGTTTTGTACAGACGGACTTATACAAGTGACTGAGGCCCAAGAAAGGTTTTTTGTACAAGGGGATGGGTCTTACACTCTCTCAAGAGGCCCAAGTGTTTAAAGAAAAAGAATGGGGCTTACAACACGAGGGTAGGCCCAGATGATTGGTTTTTTTATTGGCGATCGCGCCGAGGTTTTCTTTTAACGCAGGGGGACTTATATAATGTATGAGGCCCAAAAAGTTTTGGTTAAAAGGGGATTGGGTCTTACACTCTAATAGTGGCCCAAAATATTTATTTTTGTACAAGTGGTGGGGCTTACAGCTCAAGGAGAGGCCCAGGGTCATTTGTTTGAGAATGACGATCGCGCCGAGATTTTTGAAAATGTGGTGGGTCTTATACAATGCATTGAGTCCCAAAATGGTTTGGTTTTCAAAGGGGGTTGGGTCTTACACTCTAATAGAGGCCCAAGAATAATTTTGAATGGGTCTTATAGCTCGAGGAGAGGCCCAGGGTTTGTTTTCAACGGACGATGATCGCGTCGAACTTTTTGAAATACAACGGGACTTATACAATAAGTGAGGCCCAAAAATAGGTTTGTATTTACAAAGGATTGTGTCTTACACTCTATTAGAGGCCCAAAAGTGTTTGAAATTGTTTGATGAGGGTGAACATCAAAGAAACCCTAATTTGTTATTCTTTAAAAGTAAATATTTAAAGAAAATCAAATAAAATACCAAATAAGTTTGAATAAACCATTTGTGATTTTTGTTTAAGGTTTGAGAAATGAGGGATTAATCACAAGATGAATTAAAACTCACTTGGTTTTGATTTTCAAAGTAAATATTCACTTTTAAAATGTTTAAAAACATTAAAAAGGAATTTATTCACAAAAATACTAATTATATTAAGTAAATAATATAAACTTAATTTTTTTGTGGAATAAAATATTTCAACATTTTTGTGATTTTTTGCAAAAAGAACCAATAAAAAATAATTAAAATTGAAAGAGTTATTAATTTTCCAATTAATTAATAAAACATGAAAATATTGGAAAAAATAGCAAAAATGTGAGAAAACACAAAATGGCATGGGTGGGGTTTGAACCCACGACCTCAAGGTTATAGGGTGCGCGCCTTACCACTAGGGTGGTGATACATCCATTGCTTAAAGTGAAACCACAAATATACAAGGCTTGCTTTGTTTTTGGCCTGACCCAAGGCAAGGCAAGGCAAGTTTTGGGTCAGAAACGTGAAGGTCATAACTTTCTCATTTCTCCATGGTTTGAGACAAAATTTATATGCATTTGGCCTAGAATTTCACAAGGAATCCAATGGTGGTGGTATTTTTTTCAGATCATACTCCCTCCTCAAAATCCGATAGTGGTTTTGAAAAAGGCCTATAATTGCATTTTCTATGCTACACTTTGATACATGCATGAATTACATGATGAATTGGTTCAAACACAACATATATAACATGTATGAGGTGTGTATGATCAGTGGACTTCAAAGCAATGCATATTTTGGAAAGTTCAAGTCATGATGCTTACCTCTTTTTGAGCTTTTGGAGTTTTCTGTGCAATCTGCCAAACTTCTTGTTCCAGAAATGGTTTGATGCTTTGGACACTCTCAAATGATCCCTTAGAAGCTTTTAGGATGGTTGGAATCAGGTGGAACCTGCAAAAACACAAACTGGCCCTTTCTTGCAAAAAGGGTTAATATGGCCAAAATAACAACTCTCTCAAATGGTGTTCCAGATGGGGGGAACCATTTGGGACAGTTCAAGGATGTTATTTAGAGTGTGTTTGAGGTTTTATCTGGTTTGGAAAGTGACTGAATCAAGACATGGCTTGAAAAATGCACAAAAAGCCTATTTTGAGGTTTTGAGGGGCGACTTTGTGATTTTGGTGTTACAGGTCACTTTTGATAGTTTGGATCACCTAAATATGATGTTTATGAGGTGTCAGGATCATGAGTTGTGATGGCAATTCTCTCTAACTCAAAAACTCAGAGTTACCTTGCTAAAGAAGGCATTTTGGCCTAAAGAGAGGGATTTTGAGGAAATCAACTGTTTGATGGCCTTGGTGTACTCAAACTGAGCACAAATGAGCTCTATTTATAGTAGAGAAGTTTGTTTTAGGATCAATAGTGAATGGAAACTGTAGCAGAGGTTTGGCCAATGGTTGCACTTTGGAATCTCAAGTCTCCTCTAGCCATTGACTAGAGGTTAGAGCACAGAGTTGTGGTTCCCTAGTTGTTGGATCATTCTTGATTGAATTCAGTTGCAAATGTGTCAGTCCATGCCACCTTGGTGTATGTATTGAATGCTTCAATCCAAATTTGGAGTCTTGTCCCTCTTTTAGGCAATTCTAGTTTTGGCATGCTACTTCTTGTTCTAAGGACTTTGGAGGCTTGGCTCAGTGTTTGTCCCATTTAGATTTGATCCTCAGATGTGTCCAAAGTGATGACAAGGATTGGAATGATCTGATTTTTCCAAATCGAGCAAAAATGCAAAATTCTGCCTAGCCTTGGCAGTTTTCAGCAAGGCATATTGCCATTTCATATCTCATGGCCCAAGTGGAATTTGGTGATGTTCTTGGCCATTTTGGAAAGCCCTCATATGATACAAAAACCGTTTGATCATATTTGGTTTTGATACCTTTTGGATCCAAGTGAAAAACCCCCCTACGTTTGGAAAAAAGTGAAGGCAGATTCTGACTTTGTGAAAATTTCACTAAGTGTTGGAAAAAAGTGACATTTTCACTTTTTGTGATATTGATCATTCCATAACTCAAAATCCATGATGAATTTGGAAGGAGGTCAGTTTTAAGCTTTTTTAGAGGGTAATCAGAGCTACAAATCTAGCTTTGGATGGGGAAAAATGGCCTTGTGGTTTAGGAGTTATGATCCTCCAAAGTTGGTACCTTTGCCACTTTGTTCATAACTTAAAAAATTTTCTAAGTTTTTATGGTTACCCCTTTTACAAGCTATCCCACTTTTCTTGATTTTTCTTGATGAATGATGATTCAAATCATACATTAACCTCATTTTAGGGTTAAAAAACCATTTTTGTGAAAAATCTCAAAAAGTCAAAGTTGACTTTTGTGCACAGTTTACTTTTTGTCAGATGAATTTCAAACTGTGCGATCCTCTATGAAATCAAGTCCTTGACCTAAATAAAACTTGATGGATTGATTTCATAGGTGTTATAGGGTGTATTGAACCATGTCCTAGGGTTTGGGAGCATGTCCTGGTCAAAAGTCAAAGCTACAGTTGACTTTTCTCGCGAAACCCTAATTGTGGTACTGATGAAATTGAGACTTGCTGCTCAAGCTTCCTGGATCAATCCATTGTTACAAATGGATCAATGTGGTATGTTGAAGACCCTCAAATCATATCTTGAGGTCTTGGCTCATGATTTGTCCCAAAAGTCAACTTAGGGGTGAATTAGGTCAAGAAACCCTAATTCCTGATTTTTGATGTATGCATCCCCTGAGGTCAAATTGACTTAATGCTTGGGCCCATGAGGTTCCATGGAGTATTTTAGGATATGTTTTAAAGCATTGGCTCATGCCCAGAGAAAAATTTCCATCTGGAGGCCCTGGTCGACCAAACCCTAATTTGGTGACACTGGCGATCTTGAGGCTTGATCCACCTGGAAGGGAGCAGCCTTGTGCTTAATCCTTAAAGTGGGAGTCCTCTTGATCCATTGTAGATGTTTGGGAGGTTAGACAAGTTGAAGATCATGTCATTCCTTGATTGATCATTTGTCTAAGAACTCTGAGAGGGCTTGGAACCCTAATTTTGACTGTAGTAAGTGTTCACCCATCTTTGGGGAGACTGATGAGGCAAGATGGTTCATCCATATTGTGATGATGATTTGCACAATGATGAGAAATCTTAGTGGTCAAAATTTGGGGTATGACATATGCCCCTATTTAATCTTCTTGGACCAGAAGGTGTGAATGGCGAAGGTATTCAGGCATTCAGGGTGCAAGATGATTAAATATCGGAATACCCAAAATTTTGATGGTGATTATGAATGGTAGCTTACACATTCATCCACTTTTGTTAAGCAATGATGCTTAGACAAGGTAAAAACTTCCCCTCGATCCTTGTTTCCTACCAAGGAACTGGTCTTAGTTTCTGATGTAAACTTCCCCTCGATCCTGGTTTCCTACCAAGGAACTGGTCTTAGTTTCTAATGTGAACTTCCCCTCGATCCTGGTTTCCTACCAAGGAACTGGTCTAAGTTTCTGAAATAAACTTCCCCTCGTTCCTGGTTTCCTACCAAGGACCCGGTCTCAGTTTCTTTTGTCAATAAACTTTCTTGACAAGGGATGCTATTCGTAGCGGTTTTCCTCAAACTTCTCGCCGAATTTTCCTGGGGAGATGCCATTTGATAGGAAAATTTTGATGTCAGACTCGCTGGGGAACCCGTTCGCCTGAGTTGTAGAGGTGTACAAACTTCTCTGTTTGGAGATGCCATTTGCCGACTCTACTGGGGAAAACGAGTCTCTTGAGAGACTGCTTTCACGCTTGGGGATATTACATCATACTTTTCTCGGGATCTTCCCGGAGAAACGCCATATGACGTGATCCAATTTTGAGGTGCTGATGACCTTTTCATCAACAGTTTTTTTTTCCGGAGAAAAACTGCTGTATTGCTGAATCTCTGCTTAAGAGGCTTCCTCTAGGGATTTTCCTTAATCCGGGAAAGCGAAAATATCATCTTCAGTGGCGAAGAGTGACATCGGTTGAAGGTTCTCTGGTCTTTCAGAGGTTTAAGTTATCAAAGTGGTCAAGGGCCAATTCTGATCCAGAAATAAACTGGAGGAGAGAGATTGTTCAGACGCAACCTTTCCTGACGAGGAAAGACCTTGACAACTCGATTGAGAAGACTGTCACCACTACGAGACAAGACCGACTGTAGTGATAGTGATGCAATATGAATGTGAATGCAAATCAATAATGCATGGTGTATGTATGTATATGCTGACAAAACTGACGCGACATGCAAACTAACGGATGAACACGACTGGATACTCGGCCATAGTGGCGCATGTAGAAATATCGCTGGTTCAAGATAGTAATTCTGCCTTGCTTAGGAGAAACGGTCCCTGTTGGGAGCGACGCTGGTCGGGCTTAGGAGATGAGAACTCGGCCGAAGAGGTCAGATGGAGCATTCGCATCTGACATAGCTGATCCTTCATTCAGGCATACTGGTTTAGAAGGAGTACTTCGATTATGCAATTTGAGGCTCGAACACCTTTGGAGAAGTGATCGATGTTATTTCGATGTTCAACCGTCAAAAGAAATTGCCATCTTTATTTTTAAAAGCAGAACAATTTTAACAAGTAAATTCATTTTTGTTTCGTTTCAAGAATCGTTGATCATGTTAAAAACATCATTCTATAAAGCTAAAACAAATATGAATTGCAAATAAAAGCACAAGGGCTCAACTTTTATTGATAGGATGGAGATCAGCCAAACGCGTGATTCTATAGAGTATTTACAAAGTTTAGCAAATGGTAATTTACAGGGAAAAGGGCTATGTTGAAACATAACGACCACTACCCTTCTACCAACTTTGAATTCGGGGCATCCTGAGCTTCTGTCGAAGATGATCGTGACTGGAGTTTCTGATGGATGGCATGACTGCTGAGGAGTTGAAATGATCAGATGTAGTTACTTGCCATTATCCCTAACTTTTGCCTGGATTGGACTTTGAGATTTCCAATCCACTGGGATGATATTTTGACTTTGTCTCTAATTTTTGCCTGGACCGCCCTTTCGGGTTTTCAATCCACCGAGATGTTTTTTTTTTTTTTAGTTTAGGCGAACTATTTCTTGACTACATCAACATTTGTGGGGTAGGCAAATTCCTCTCCGTCCATGGTTGCAAGTCTCAAGGCGCCGCCTGAGAAGGCTTTCTTGACCACATGGTCCAATACACCCTATAACACCCATGGAACATGTCCATCAAGTTTGATTTAGGTCAAGGACATGATTTCCTAAAGGATTGCACAGTTTGGAATTCATCGGATAAAAAGTCAACTGTGCACAAAAGTCAACTTTGACTTTTTGAGATTTTTCACAAAAATTCGATTTTTAACCCTAAAATGATGTTAATGTATGATTTGAATCATCATTCATCAAGAAAAATCAAAGAAAATGGGATAACTTGTAAAAGGGGTAACCATAAAAACTTAGAAAATGTTCTAAGTTATAAAACAAAGTGGCTAGGGTACCAACTTTGGAGGATCATAACTCCTAAACCACAAAGTCATTTTTCCCCATCTGAAGCTTGATTTGTAGATCTCACGGCCCTCTACAAAAGGTTCAACTACACCTCATTCCAATTCATCATATATTTTGAGTTATGGAATGATCAAAATCACAAAAAGTGAAAATGTCACTTTTTTCCAACACTTAGTGAAATTTTCACTAAGTCAAAATCTGCCTTCACTTTTTTCCAAATGTAGGGACATTTTTCACTTGGATCCAAAAAGTATCAAAACCAAATATGATCTAACAGTTGTTGTATCATATGAGGGCTTTCCAAAATGGCCAAGAACATCACCAAATTCAACTTGAGCCATGAGATATGACATTGGCAATATGCCTTGCTGAAAACTGCCAAGGCAAGGTAAAATTTTGCATTTTTGGTCGATTTGCCAAAATCAGCCAATTTCAAGCCTTGTCATCATCTTGGACACATCTGAGGATCAAATCTAAAGGGGACAATCACTGAGCCAAGCCTCCAAAGTCCTTGGAACAAGAAGTAACATGCCAAACCTAGAATTGCCTTAAAGAGGGACAAGACTCCAATTTTGGATTGAAGCATTTAATAGATGCTTAGAGGTGGCATGGACTGACACATTTGCAACTGAGTTCAGTCAAGATTCCTCCAACAAGTAGGGAACCAAAGCTCTGTGCTCTAACCTCTAGTCAATGGCTAGAGGAGACTTGGATTTTGATTTGCCAACATTGGACAAACCTCTGCTGCAGTTTCCATTCACTATTGATCCCAAAACAAACTTGCTCTACTATAAATAGAGCTCATTTGTGCTAAGTTTGAGTACACCAAAGCCATCAAACAGATGCTTTCCTCAAAATCCCTTTCTCTTGGAAAAAATGCCTTCTTTAGCAAGGTACCTCTGAGTTTTTGAGTTTGAGAGATTTTTCAATCAAACCAATCACACACACACACCTCATAAACATCATATGTAGGTGATCTAAACACTCATAAGTGACCTGTAATATAAAAATCACAAAGTCACCTCTCAAAACCTCAAAATAGGCTTTTTGTGCATTTTTCAAGCCATGTCTTGATTTAGTCACTTTCCAAACTAGATAAAACCTCAAACACACTCCAAATATTATCCTTGAACTATCCCAAATGGTTCCCCCCATCTGGAACACCATTTGAGAGAGTTGCTATTTTGGTCACTTTTAACCCCTTTTGCAAGAAAGGGCCAGTTTGTGTTTTTGCAGGTACCAGCTGATTCCAATCATCCTAAAAGCTTCTAAGGGATCATTTGAGTGTGTCTAAAGCATCAAATCATTTCTGGAACAAGAGGCTTGACAGATTGCACAAAAACTCCAAAAAGCTCAAAAAGAGGTAAGCCTCATGACTTGAACTTTCCAAAATATGCAATGCTTTGAAGTCCACTGATCATGCACACCTCATACATGTTATATATGTTGTGTTTGAACCAATTGATCATGTAATTCATGCCTGTATCAAAGTGTAGCATAGAAAATGCAATTATATGCCTTTTTCAAAACCACTATCGGGTTTTGAGGAGGGAGTGTGATTTGAAAAAACTACCACCACCATTGGATTCCTTGTGAAATTCTGGTCCAGATGCATATAAATTTTTGTCTCAAACCATTAAGAATTGAGAAAGTTATGACCTTCACGTTTCTGAGCCAAAACTTGCCTTGCCTTGCCTTGGGCCAGGCTTAAAACCAAGGCATGACTTGTATATTTGTGTTTTCACCCTAAACAATGGATGTATCACCACCCCAATGGTAAGGCGCGCGCCTTGTGACCTTGAGGTCGGGGGTTCAAACCCCACCCATGCCATTTTGTGTTTTTTCACATTTTGCCATTTTTTCCAATATTTTTATGTTTTATTAATTAATTGGAAAATTAATAACTCACTCAATTTTAATTATTTTTTATTGGTTCTTTTTGCAAAAAAATCACAAAAATGTTGAAATATTTTATTCCACAAAAAAAATTAAGTTTATATTATTTATTTAATATAATTAGTATTTTTGTGAATAACTTCATTTTTTATTTATTTTAAACATTTTAAAATGAACATTCATCTTGAAAAATCAAGACCAAATGAGTTTTAATATTTCTTGTGATTAAAACTTCATTTTTCAAACCTTAAACAAAAATCACAAGTGGTTTATTCAAATTCATTTGGTATTTTTCATTGATTTTCTTTTAATATTTACTTTTAAAAGAAAACAAATTAGGTTTCTTTGATTTTCACCCTCACAAGTCATTTTCAAACACTTTTGGGCCTCTAATAGAGTGTAAGACCCAATCCCCTTTTAACCAAAACAATTTTGGGCCTCAGATATTGTATAAGTCCCTCTGCGTTAAAAGAAAAGTTCGGCGCGATCGTCGCCCGTTTAAAAATAAACCATCTGGGCCTCTCCTCGAGCTATAAGACCCATTCAAAACTTTTGGGCCTCTATTAGAGTGTAAGACCCAACCCCTTTTGAAAACCAAATTATCTTGGGCCTCAGTCATTGTATAAGACCCATTGCGTTTTCAAAATCTCGGCGCGATCGCCATTTCAAACGAAAAATCATCTGGGCCTACCCTCGTGTTATAAGCCCCACTCTTTTTCTTTAAACCTTTTGGGCCTCTTGAGAGAGTGTAAGACCCATCCCTTTGTACATAAAATCTTTCTCGGGCCTCAGTCACTTGTATCAGTCCCTCTGTACAAAACTATAGTGGGATCACTGATAAAAACCTGGGCCTCTCCTTGAGCTGTAAGCCCCAATCTTTCATTTCAAAGCACTTTCTCATTTGATTTTGAATATACTGTTGTTTTCAATATTTCTTTGTTGAACAACTAACAAAACAGCATGGAAGCTCTACAACCGAGTAAGTGTTTATACGCTTTCATTTACCGCTTTCATATACATATAACTGTATTGTGGGGCTATTTCACTGTAAGTATTCTTTCATAAACTCATATCAACTGTGTAATACTAGTATAGATATTTAGAGTTTCCCCGGCCTAGCACTAAGCCATGTTGATCACTCTTAAATAGACAAAACTAGATCCCCATAAGATTACCAGATACAGTCTTCCCTCCTCTTGGGGTTAAACAATATGGAGATGTGAAAGGCAGATTCTTTTTGAACCTTTCTCAGACTGTCCTCCTTAGGAATCGTAAAAGAAACTCTACTCCCCAGAGATGATCTTTTCTCCGTGAATGGCATCTCTTGAGTTTCTTCCAAATTCTCGAACTTTCCTGGCTTGATCTATTCTCGGTGAATAGCATGTCTTGAATTTCTCGGGGTTTAGGGACCCACATGCTTCCTAAAAGCATCCTCGCCTCCTCTTGGGGGTTGTACAAGGACCCATCGGCTTCTTAGAAGTATTCACACCCTCCTCTTAGGCTTTGTATAAATGATTTCTTCCTACGGGAATGATAGCCTCCTCTTGGGCTTCGTACAAATTGTCCCGACAACCTCCTAGAGGTATAGGAACATAAATTAGTCATCTTAATAGAACAGTCTTTCAAAGAGTCTAGATCCTGCTACTGCTATTTCTTAAACGTAGCACAAAAGATGAAACTCTAGACTTGGACAGTCTAATTTTGTTAAGTCTCAAAGACATTCTCAAGTTCCTTTCAAAACTAGGAGATAAAACCCGTAGGCTCGGACAGTCTCAATACCCTTTGGATTTCCCATTTCCTTAAAGAACATGAAATAACCCTGATCCTCGAATTAAATCCTTGAGTACAAACAGTACTCATATAAGAACTGATTTTCTCTTTAAATCAGCATATTGGATCTGTCACTCAACTGAAACAGTAACCATAGCCTCCATCTCGGGCTTTATACGAGATACCGAAAGACTCTCTTGTTGAGTTATCCCTTTTAGCCTCCATCTCGGGCTTCGTACGAGATACAAAGCACCCTCTTGTTGAGACAACCCTTTTAGCCTCTCTCTCGGGCTTCGTACGAGACACACAAAATTACCCTCTTGTTGGGTTGATAGCCTCCTCTTAGGCTTTGTATAAGGAAACCCCGGTTGAACCAATCAACCTTTTAGCATCAAAGCTGTGCCTCGTTCACAGTATACAAACATCAACAACTCCTTTCCCTTCATCTAACTGCTGTAAGTGGCAAGCCTCTGGATCATCTACATCCATGCCACTGTCCCTCTTTTAGCTTGAGAAATTCCTAAGGAAAGATGGCATTGCTCTACACTGAGTTAAAGTCTTCTCCTTCAGGTTAGAAATCCCCTATGAAGGAAATTATGGCATTGCCGGATTCACATATCCCGGTTAAAGTAATTCTCCTTTGTAATCAGTCACCCAACAGTTGTGACAAACAAACCCCTCTTTAGAGATGACAAATTCTCTCTAAAGACGAAACTTTTAGCTTCACATCTTGGGCTTTAAACAAGATACAAATAAACCCTTCAGCTTCACATCTTGGGCTTTGAACAAGATACAAACCACCTTTAGCTTCACGTCTTGGGCTTTGAATAAGACACCAAAACACCATTTCCTCAACTACGATCGCTCTGATTTCCCTGTTTCGGTAAACGGGAATACGTAGGCATAAGATTGAAAGAAAAATCTTAGCGAGCACACTAATAAAAAACCCAAAATCCCGTACCTTCACACAGAAATCAAAAAGTATCAGTCCTAATCCCCTACCCATGAACAGTCTCGATTTTTCACTCCTAACAAAGTAAGAAGAAAGAGGCCCCACTTCCATATCGCATCCGTAACCTAACAGACTGCTGTTTAAACTCGGTATGCAAGCAGGGTTAATTGGAGACATCTATTTCCCTTCCTTCATCAGCTTCAATAGGATAAAAAATGAATTGACCTGTAGTACCCCCAAAAGAGCGACAATGCTTAAGAAACACGTCCAGTTTCGCTCGCTACAGAAAAGTGGCGCCCACCGTGGGGCCCAGGTCTTTGACTTTCTTTCTTTCTTTCTTTCTTTCTTTCTTTCTTTCTTAAAGTAAAAGCCTTTGACAAGTTATTTTTATGACGGTTTCATCGGGGGATGTCGTTATTGCTAGGAAGGGCTTCACTAGGATCTTAGGTCAAAACCTTTAAATTGGGAAGGAACCACAAAGTGGCGCCTCCGCTGGGGAGCCATTTTTTGTCAGGAACACATGATTCATAGCTCTTAAAAGTCTAGGACATTAGGACAAATATATATACTGCTTTTCCTAATTGATATATGTGTTTATTTTTCTGCTAATGGGAATGCGTGTGATGCCGCATGTGGAAAGATTGAGTATACGCCTAGGAAAAACCCTTTAGTGGTGCGGAAGCTATCAGAAATAGTTGTCACGCGATACCACCCTCTTCTGAGGACTCTTCGAAAAAACACCACCTAGCACGGTTCTCGGTCCGCTGGTGTTTTTCTCGACAAGAGTTGATGATGTTGAGAGACAGGTACAAAAATCACTAGTATAAACCTTTGGGACGGGTAGAGCCTTGACTCCATGACACCGACCCTTTGACCCCATATTTTTTCTATGTTTTTGTGTGCTGCATTCATGCATTCATTTAAAAAACATTAAAACAAAGAAAATCTTCTCTTCTAGTCTCTCTTTTTTTCAAATTAAACTAAGAGAATGATTGCAAATGTCAGAGAAAAGGATTGCGCTCATGGATTTCGGTCGAAGGAGAACTCATAAGTACACTTTCAAGGTTCCAAAGTTAGAGGATTTGAGAGGTTTGCCGAGAATGGTCACTAAACCTGAAGCTTTCAGAGCCAAGTACAGAGGTCTGCTACCTCTGTTAAGAGTCCATGTGATTGAAAGAATCATGGATGCACTCATTGAGTTTTACGATCCGGTCTATCACTGTTTCACATTCTCGGATTATCAGCTCGCACCAACGCTGGAGGAATATTCTTATCTGATTGATTTACACATTACTGATCGAGCTCCTTTTTCTGGACTGGAAGAAATTTCAAAGGATCGGACCATTGCAAGAGCAATTTATTTGGACGAGTCAGAGGTCAGGACTCACATGACCACTAAGGGTGGCATACAAGGTTTTCCGACCCAGTTCTTGACAAAGAAGGCCCTGTACTTCGCTAGTATAGGGAACGTGACTGCTTTTGAAAGCATATTTGTTTTACTCACCTACGGGTTATTTTTGTTTCCCAACATCAATAACTTCGTTGATATCAACTCCATTAAGGTTTTTCTCATTGGAAACCCTGTGCCGACTTTACTCGTAGACGCATATCATTCTGTACACTTAGGGAATTTGTACAGCGGAGGGGAGATCACATGTTGTGTACCTCTGCTATACAAATGGTTTATCTCCCATTTTCCTAAGTCTGTTGCTTTTTGGGATCAAAAGAATACTTTACGTTGGTCGCAGAGAATCATGTCTCTCACCAACTCTGACATAGATTGGCGCAATAGGATTTATGAGGGAATCAGGATCATTGACCGTTGTGGAAACTTCCCCAACGTACCCCTCATAGGAACTAAGGTAGGAATCAATTACCATCCAGTATTGGTTCGTCGTCAATTTGGATACCCGATGAGGCATGTCCCGCAGAATGCTCATCTGGAAGGTCTTTTCTTCAAAGAAAGAGAAAATGACAGAGCACAAAAGATGGAAATAGTGCACGCTTGGAAACATGTTCATAAGAAAGGACGAGAGTCTCTAGGAAAACCGGACTGTGTCTCGGTGGAGCCTTACCTCCACTGGGTACAAACTAGAGCTCTCAAGCTAAAGATGCCTTATCCTCGTCACAGAGTTCTTCCGCCCAGGGAGTCTGTCATGTACTTCATGACTAAAATGGAAAAACTCTAGGTTACTCTCAACAAAGTTCAGCGGGAGAGGAGGTCTTGGAAGAACAAGTACCGCACCCTCAATGTGGAGTGTATCAAAATACAACAACTACTGAAGGATAAAGATGCTCTGATTGAAATTTTGGAGCAGCATGCTGTAGAAAATCAGGATGACCAAAGGAATTTGCTCACTCCTTTCACCTGGCAAAGGAATGACAACCCGACAACGGCCCAAGAGCCCCGGTCCAAGAAAAGGAAAGTACCAGAATCAACACCCAATTTCTCCCCAGAGAGGGCTCGAGACCCATTAGCTTAGGTTTCTGTTTCCGCATTTTGTAATTCACTGTATTTTCATTTCCGCAATCCTGTTAATTCAATAAAATGGGGTTTCCCCACTGTTTGATATTTACAATCTGATTGTCGAAGTTTATTTTGATTAAACCAAAAACACACTTAACATAATCATTGCATTCATCATTCTCGCGCAACGTATTCTTCTTACCTACGAATCTCACATTTGTGTCTCGATTCTAGAGTCAAACTGTCTCATTCGTACAATACTCAGGCCAATCGTCAGAAAAAGATGGATGATCTTGAGGAAGATAACAGAGTTGAAAGAAGAGATCGACGCTCTGAGAGGGGATATGAGAAAGCTTCGTAACGACATGCAAGCCATGGCAGAAGCTCAACTACAAAGAACTATGATCTCAGAGATCACCTCAACGCCCATAGTGGAGAAGTATGATCCTAGGTACAAAATGCCGAAAGATCGTCCCTGGGGCATGCCTGTTAACTATATCCCGGAAGGATATGTTCTGCCGATCACTGGAGATTCGGAAACTTCAGCAGAAGCCGCTGGGCCTGAAGGTTACAAACTTCGGTAAAATGAAGATGCCAGAGGCATATTGAGGACTCCTGAAGTTTACAAACTTCGGGAAGCGCCAAGATTCACTGCCGTAGTCACGGTACCACCTGTCGCTCCCAGGATATTCATCCAGGTACAAACGCGAGAGTGGCGCGGAAAAACAGAGTCGCCAACCGTGTAAATTTATCCCAAGAGAGGGAAAGGGAACACCGCATAAACCTGAAGAGGAGGGAAAGGAATGGTCATCGCAACCATAGCCTGGGTTCGGGAGTCGGTTACGCGAGGGGAAGGTGCTAGCACCCCACGCGTCCATCGTACTCGATGGGATCCATGCTTGTTGTCTATTCTAAGGGTGAGTTATCCTATCATCTATGGCTGTACTAAAACGGGAGGGGAAGACAAAGACAGACTCGGTAGGACATCGACGTCCTAGGCCTACGTACCCCCTTTGTGCAATGGGGAATTCAGAGTCAACGTAGTTCGGACCAAGTTCTTTTTGTGTTTTTTATGAGCAACGTTAAGTTCGCGTCCGGCAGTTAGGGTCGATGCCTGTTTGCGACTCAGACGGAAGGTAACGTGCCTTTTTTGAAAATAGCCTTTAAGTTTGGAAATCCCGAAGGACAAAAAGGTTTGAGGTTGGTTTGTATTTTTTAGGACAGAAGTGGCTTAAGTTAGTTCCTAAGTTGCATTGCACCAAAGTCTAGGGCACAGGGACGAATACTTAACGTATCGTCCCAAGACAGGACGCTCGCTAAGCACTCTAGAAAGATGAGAGGAAGCCCCTCATTTCTCATTCCCCATACTTAAGGCTCGTGCGCAATACACCTTATTCTTATTAAGTGTTTTAAAGAAATTTGAGATGAGAAGAGAGAAGACACAAGGGTAACTCTAAAGAGGGACTATGAGTCCTACAGTTATCATGCATGGGTGACCTACGGTTAGTGAGGTTTGACGACAACCTAATCCTAAAGAAAGGAAAAGATGAGAGAAGGAAAGAGAAAGGGTGACCATGGATACTTATCCATACCCTTAAAGAACTTACCTTAGTCCCTGCATAAGAGGTTAGTGAGAAATAGACATAAATAATATCAAAGCAAATTAAAATCAAGCAATGGCAAACAATAATGATAATAATCCAAACATGAACTCAAAGATCAAAGAATCAACCCCAAAGCAAATGGCACAAGTGCCTTTCAAACAAGGACTTAGGCATGATCAGAAATACACATATAAGCAGATCTCAAGTGAAAGCAAATCAAACAATTAGAGAAATAACTCCCAAAATCCCCAAATTAAATATCAAGGTTCCTCAGCCAGAGGCAAACAACACATCAAAAATTCCTGCAAAAATCCAAAGTGTTAGCCATTCAAACAATTGGGCAAAGCTCAGGTGAGAAGTAGGGTTCAATGTGCCAAAGGGAAGGACCAAAATGCAATATGCAATGACTTTAAAAATGATAAAAAAAATATTTTAATGTATTTTAGAATGTTGGGGAACAAATGCAAAAAGAACGGATTAAAAATATTTTATGGTTGTAGAGAAATAAAATACATAAATTTAAGTATGCATGGTATATGTAATTCAAAAAGAAAATAGGCTAAATAATTAATTTAAATGATAAAAATAAGATAAAAATAAAAATAAAATTTGTGAAAATTTTATAAAAATAACAAAAATGATGAATGAATTTTATGGGAATTTTTAAATGCAATTTACTATTTTTAAATAATTAAGAATGAAAATAATAATCAAAATAACAATAAAATGAAATAAAGGATGCAGGGGGGTGCGTTAGTAAGAAAACACGTTGGGAATGACTTGGGCTGAAGATGGGGGGTGCGAATAGCAGCCCAGCCCAAGGATTTCATCAGGAAAAAAACAAAAAAATAAAAGGGACTACCGTGGAATGCCATGTGCCTGACACATGCGCTTTTTAATGTGCTGGCCTGTTACTGGCCGTGTGATGGATCCAACGTTCCATGATTAGTCAACTTAATCAAAAGTATACAAAAAGAAAATGCAGGATTGGACGAGCATGGTAGTTGCGACGGGGTTAATAACACCTGATCATTAATTAGAATTCAGAAAAAAATAAATAAAAAAAAGGACACATGGCGCGCTATGGACCATTGGATCGTGCGAATCGATGGCTGTGCTTCATCTTCCTCCTTTACTCACCTCGCCGGACTGGTTCACCGGCCGCCACCGCCAGCCGCCGGAACCCTACTTCCGACCATCACCTGCAACCACAAAACTGCCCAGAAAATGCAATGGGGTACACTATCCTACCCAGAATTTCGTCAGGAATCCAAATATGGCATCAAAAACCCCAAATTGTTAGTGTATAATAAAAAACGAATGAAAAACCATTAGGGCACAAAACTTTAAATCCATATTACAAGCAAACCACACGTCCAAAATTAAAAATAAATAGATCAGGGTAATCACCAATCATCACACGTCAATATGCATATAAAAAATGAGAGTTTTATGATGGTAAAAAAACCTACCAACCTGAGATGGTGCAACCCTACTCTTTGCTTTTGGCTGCGAATGGTGGTTGGTTTCTACTCTGTGGATCACCAGGATTCTGTTGGTGAAAGAATTTCTCCAAAACTCCTTGTGAATTGAGAGATCTAATGAATTCAAGAATTAGGGTTCACTTTCTTTTTCTCCAAGATATCACGTGTAACTCTCTAACCAGTGCATGATTGAGCTTATATAGACTAGGGTTTTCTACTGAATATGAATTGGGCTTGGGTAATTACTTGTTTAATGAGTTTTTGAATAATTTTGAAAAATCACATTATGTTAAGTACACCTCCTCCATGCATGTATACTTGAGAATTCCATGATGGATCACTTTCATTTGGATTGCTAGTTACACCTCAATGGAACTTGGGCCTTGAAAACAATTGATTCATGAGTTTTTTTAATAGTTTGGCATTTTTGAATAATGGAAAATAAGTGAATAATAAACCATGAAATCACTTGATTAAAAATACAAAAATGCCACTTAGGGATTGTTCTTGGATGTTGGAACATGTCTTGAAGCAATGGAATTGATTATAGGTCATTATGCCCAAAGTTGTGAAAATGGGATCATGAGAAACCCTAAAAACCACTTTGCCTTCTTTTGACCATAAGTTGAGTTTCACAAATGATATGGAGACCCACTAGTACTTGTTGGAAAGAGGAGAAAAAGATCTTCAACTTTAATGTTGGAGAAAAATTCATTTGAAGCTTTATTGATGATGAAAAGTCAAGTTGAATGCAGTGCAGGAACTTGCCAAAAATGGAAACTTTTCATTATAGGTCACTTTCCAAAATTAGAAACTTTGCACCAACTTCTGATTCCTGACAAATATGTATGAAACTTGACCCTTGAAGACCATATGAGGATGTGAGACCTTGAAAACCTTGGAGAGACCCTCAAAGTTCCACAGTTGACTTCTCCTCTTACTGTTGACTTTTACCCAATTCACTTGATTCTCAATCTTCTGATCAATTGAACTTCTCCTGAACCAAACTGATGGGCAACCTCCCATCCCTAGATACTTGGGGACCTAAGGAATACCATAGAATCAAGTCTTGCCCAAAAAATAAGAAATAAACTGACTTTATTGCAAACCCTAGTTGTGGTACCCTCAGTCTAGGAGGAAATAACACAGTTTTCAAATCCAAATTCCTCTGAATATGATGTGTATCCTCTCCAACAAAGATAAGATATGCCATTTGATGATGATAAAACCCCAAGGAGCTTGCCAATTGGAGCAATAAACCCAAGAATCTCAAAACCCTAATCTATGCACTAGTTAGGAGAGAATGATCCACTTGAGCTCTATTGCTTGACCCTTTGAAGAATATCTCAGGTACCTTGGCCCCATGCTAAGAACCAATGATATGCACACATGATAATGCAAAATGCAATGCAACATAAGCCAGTTAGTAATAAAGTAAGGAGATCAAATTTTGGGGTGCAACAGCTGCCCCTATTCAATCAACTTGGTCCTGAAGGTGTGATAGCAACGGCTCTCAGACATTCCAGCAACTGACCTCGATCACTCTACCCACAAAGAAAACACGAATACGATCTCAATCGCACCACAAAACGAATACAACCTCAATTGCATCCGCAAAGGAAGACTGACCTCAATCACTCTACCCACAAAGAAAACACGAATACGACCTCAATCGCACCCACAAAATGAATACAACCTCAATTGCATCCGCAAAGGAAGACTGACCTCGATCACTCTACCCACAAAGAAAACACAAATACGACCTCAATCGCACCCACAAAACGAATACAACCTCAATTATACCCGCAAAGGAAGACTGACCTCAATCACTCTACCCGCAAAGAAAATAAGAATACGACCTCAATCGCACCCTCAAAACGAATACAACCTCAATTGTACCCTCAAAGGAAGACTGACCTCAATCACTCTACCCACAAAGAAAATAAGAATACGACCTCAATCGCACCCTCAAAACGAATACAACCTCAATTGTACCCTCAAAGGGAGACTGACCTCAATCACTCTACTCGCAAAGAAAATAAGAATACGACCTCAATCGCACCCTCAAAACGAATACAACCTCAATTATACCCTCAAAGGGAGACTGACTTCAATCACTCTACCCACAAAGAAAACACGAATACGATCTCAATCGCACCACAAAACGAATACAACCTCAATTGCATCCGCAAAGGAAGACTGACCTCAATCACTCTACCCACAAAGAAAACACGAATACGACCTCAATCGCACCCACAAAACGAATACAACCTCAATTGCATCCGCAAAGGAAGACTGACCTCGATCACTCTACCCACAAAGAAAATACGAATATGAATACAACCTCAATTGCATCCAGAAAAACGAATACAACCTCAATTGTACCCTCAAAGGAAGACTGACCTCAATCACTCTACCCACAAAGAAAATAAGAATACGACCTCAACCGCACCCTCAAAACGAATACAACCTCAATTGTACCCTCAAAGGAAGACTGACCTCGATCACTCTACCCACAAAGAAAATACGAATACGACCTCAATCGTACCCACAAAGGATAACCAACATAAAGTGGACTTCACTGGGGATAACGTGAAACAAGACTCACAAAAGAAAAAGGCCAAAATGAGGCAAACAAAGACAAACTTCTAACGGACTCCTGATCCACAGATAAGATGACTCCGTTGGGGAAGGTGAAGTCTAAATAAAAGACTCTGCCGGGGAGCACAAGTATGAGGAACACATCCCTCCAAAATCTCCTGAGTTATGCCATCTCTGCTGAGAAAGAGAACTGGAAAGGAATGTATCAAACCTGGCTTATGCTTTGGAATGTAAATGTTTGAATTTTGCCGTAATCCTCCACACGAAGTGGAAATGCTACGCGTTTTGAGGATGCAATGCTTATGATATGTAAAAAGGGTCCCTCCAGCAAAATAAATGCCGGAGAGAAAAGATCAATTCAGCCGGGGATAACAAAAATAAATTGTCCTCTGAACCTAGGAACTCTGCTGAGAAGGATCATACTGATCGACTTTTCAGATCAACAACTTTTGCTGGGGATGACATCCCGAGAGAACTACCGGGGGCCACACCTGTCTTTATCCAAAACCTGAGATTCCTCCTCTGCTGGGGGAGTTGAGAATGAGTGTCTGGAAGTCCGTTGCTGAGGATTGCTAATAACCAATTGGGCTTAGGACCTGCTGGGGGACGCCAACCCATAATACCATCCTGCTTGGGGAAAACTGTCCATGATACTATCCTGCTTGGGGATACTGCTGATCTTAGCCTGTTGGGGAGAATGACTTTACTCCCACCTTGCTGGGGATTAGAATGTGACATCGTCGGTGGGAGCACGCTTCCTGACTGGATGGGGAAGGTTAACACCCTGATTCTGTGGGGACATAACGCCTTGATCCGGAGAAAATACCTCCCACGTCTCCTGCCGGGGGAAGTCTGCTCTGCTGAGGAAAGTTTTGTCCTGCTGGGGAAGGAGCAATCTCAATGCTGGGGAGAGCAAACTGCTGGGAGAGTACAATCCTTTTGTCCTGCGACCTGACTTGTCTTTATGTTCATAAACGGCCCTTTGAACTTTCCATTTGCCCCAGACCACCAGGTCTAATGGAAGAAATCATCTCAAGAGGATTTTATAGAAGACCGGGCGTTCGCACTGCCCCAGGGTCTTCAAACTCTTGGAGAGATTTATCATGCCCCAGTCTTCATAATCCATGAAGTACATTACCTCGAAAGGGATCGTAATGACTTAAAAATAATCTCCTTTAGCGTCTTGAACCTTAAGGAGGTGTTTTCAATTAACCATTTTCAGGAGTGGACAATCTCCCACGCTCTAGAGGTGGCCTGCCCCAATATGAGCTTTGAAGTTACTTTGCCCCTAATCTTAGAATGAATGCCCCAGGATAACTGACTTTTGGAGAGATTTCTCAACGTGACTGCCCCAGATTGGCTACATCTTAACACGACTTACTGGGGAGAGCCCACTCTACACTGAGTCTCTTGGCAGCATGCCCCTTGATATGATTGTCCTTCAGAATTTTCAAGCATCCCAACTTGGCAGGGTCAAGCTTCTTGACTGTCGTTCACTGTGTAAGCTGCCATTGATGTTTAGGCACATGTATGCAAACATAACAAGTTATTTATGAGAATGATAATCCTAATGCAACACTTATGTTAACCTTGAAGTTTATTGAAAATACGTCGCAAAACTCTGTGAACGAATCACTAGTTGGGATGCGACCTTGATTTTTGAATGGCAACACAATGCGCACATGCAATACCAACAAATCTTATTAGCACAACTCATAGGAGTCAGGGAAGCTATCCTGTTTGAAGTACACTTTCGGAAAAACCCTGTTTCAATTAGGACTTTTAAGGGTTGTATCGTGGTTTGGTTCACGGTTTCAGAAAAAGGGTTTATGGCTCAAAATTTATCGGTGCCCACCCACTCTTCGTGATGTTCTCCAGTCCTATGTTCAGTTAATCTGACCCAAACACTCATCTCTCAAAAGGTTTATGATTTTCAAGGAACCTATGCCGCTAATGGTTTGGCACCTAAGGAGGTTTTGGAATGACAGTCACCCCCTTTTAGCTTTTGTGTCTGTAATCACACGAGTTTGTTCTTATAGAGGATTTTCTTTTGTAATGCTTTTCGCTTCTTCTTTCTTTTGTCTTTTTTCGATCCCTAATTTTGCCTGGACTGACTCTTTTGAGTTTTTTCGATTTTTAAGTCCAGCGGGATGCCCTAACTTTTACCTAAGTCACTTTTTCTCAAGTTTCGACTTAGCAGGCTTTCCTTTTTATTCCCCTTTTTGAACAAAGCGTGTGACACTGGTTGTCTTACTTGCTTGACAGAGTTGTGACTGCCTCACTCCTTAGTTGTTGATGGATGACCATCGTGGTTTCACATCTCTTGTTGGTGGGAAGAAGGTAATGGATCCTTAGACGCGCACTCTCCTTGAAATTTGAACGCTTGGTCAAACTAACTGACGCCTACCCTGCCCCTGGGTTAATTATGAGGGTTTTTTCATACGAAGGAAACTCCTACTTCAAGGCTCAAAGGGGTTAACGAGGGTCTATCTCCCTTATATCTCTAGTGTTTAAGGGTTTGAAACAATGCCTGTACATCCTCAACAGGGTTTTATCCAGAAGCGTACCATTAGAAATCTGCGTTCTTATTTCGTCGTCCTCCCTCAAGAGTTCTAAGCAAGAAAATTGGTATTGCAGTGCATAAAAACATTTAAGAGTGAATACGAATGGATTACTTCAAGGAAAACATACTCATTGCATTAATATCATCATAAAAAACAAACAAGTCTTGCATACATATGATGCTTTAACAAGAAATAAAAAACTACAAATGAAAATGCAGTAAAGAAGCTGAAGATTGCCATTGCTGAGGAAGCTTAATCCTGCCTGGACGTACTTGCAGACTGGGTGTTCATTTGAGAAAGGAGGCTTCCATTGATGTACATATCATCTTCAGTGAATACAATGATCTCGGAGTCTACCAGGTCTTGCACCTTGTGCTGGAATGCCTTACACCCATCAATCGTATGCCCAAACGTTCCCGAGTGGAACTCGCACCTAGTAGTCATATCATAATCCGGAGGAATAGGGTACGGTATCGGCGTGGTACTCCTCGTCTGAATCAGAGAGTTCTCGAGCAGACGAGCAAACAACTGACTATGAGGGATAGGAATAAGATCAAATATCCTGTTGGACCTTCTTGGTCTCGGTTGCCCCTGTTGCTGATAATTCTGCTGTCGGTGCTGATTTGGGCGCCTCACCCGCGCTTGCACTTTCCTTTCCGCATTAGGCTGAGGCACAAACAAGGGTTGTGGAAGAGATCCCTGACGCGAGGTGGATCCTTTGGCAAAAGAGGGAGTCCTCAGTCCCTTTGCAACACTGGGAGTAACATCACTTTGTTTACCAGTGCCAACTGATGTAAACTTGATTGCCCCTGAATCAATGAGCTCTTGGACTTTGTACTTGAGCATCTTATAATCTTCAACATTATGACCAGGTACCCCTGAATGGAATTCACACCTATCATGGACATTGGAACCCATACGAAACTTGGTGTGTGGAGGTCCCACAACAATCAATTCAATTAGCTGAAACTTGAGCAAGTGCTGAAGCAATTGAGCGTATGGCACCGGAATCTGATCAAACTTCTTTTCGAGCTTTTCTGGATTAAGACCCTCAAGAAACGGTTGTTGATGAAAGAGCTCGGACGGTGGAGAGGATCCCCGAGGTAATCCATGGTCTAGAGGAGTCCCCAAAGAGATGGGAGGAATGAGAACGTCTGCTGTGGAAACGGGCACAGGACTGTCTTCCTTCTTCAACACTATTTTCAGAATCTCCGTGATTAAACCCATCCGAGTCTTCATCTGATTGATCTCCTCCCTTAGCATCCTCTGCTCCTGGAGCATGTCTTCCCCAAATTGCCCCATCTGGCTTCGCATTTCCCTCAACTCAGCTCGAACTTGCTCCATGATCAACTCTTGAACGGCCTGAGGAGTTTAATATGCAATTCTGAGATTTAGAACAAGATAAGAATACCGGAGATAAACACCTGTCATGCAAAATGATTATGCAAAATGATTATGAATATGCAAATGCAAATGAACATGTTTGAATATTAGCAGGGCGATCCACCCCTTGATTCCAGTTTAATAACAAGATAGAACGGAACTTCTGCTTATATATTAAGAAAACTAGAGGAAAACCAAATGTCGACAATCACGAATCCCAGATACAAATCACATAAATCAAAGAGGTCCCAACCAACAAGTCTGGTGGTGATCCCAATACAATAAAAGAGAAAAGAGAACTATGGCATATCATCAAAGTTTACAAGCGTCAATCCCCCCCATCCATTATGCTTTCTGCACCAGTCTTGAATCTCCTTGAACAACTTTCTGGTGTCGGGATGCTTCGGCCTCTGAATTAGCCCTTGAATGAGAAGGTCTCTCCTGTGTATGATCCCATCCAAGTATCGGCAATGTAACTCCCAAGCGTCTTCTCCAGTAGCACCATCCATGCTAGGACCTTCATGTTTAGGTTTCTTCACTTCAGCTTGGACTTTCAGTTCTTCCATGGAGGCTATGGCTTCATTGAGTCGACCCTTGACTACTTGTCTCTTGAATATCCCTAATAAGATCTCAGCGTCTTTCTTCTTGAGCGTCGACTTCAACTGATCAATCTTAGCTACGTAGTCGTCTTCCTTTCTCTTATTCTCAGCCATGGCAGTTTCTCGGTGCTCATCGAACCTGTGAATCTTCAACAAAACCTTGCCTAATTCCTCCTCCTTGGACCTGAGAACGTTACTGATACCATCCAAAGCTTGTTTCATCCTTTCTCTGGATGCGATCATGTCACCAAGCTCTCTTTCCGCTTTAGCAAGGAGCTCTGTCTTCAACTTGGCGGTATGAATAGCTTCACCCCGCTCATGCTTCCACTGATAAATCTCTCTCTTTAGCTCACTATTTTCTTCCCGCAACCTTTCCTTTTTAGCCCATAATTTGTTATACTTCTCCAACTCAACGGTGGTAGGAGGCTCGATCACCAAAGGATACAAAGGTGGTTCCACCGGGAATGGAAGAAGCTCCTCTTCTGCTCTCTTCTTAATCCACTCTTTATAGGGAGGGAAAGCCCGATTGTTACTTTTCCCGAATGGAATCTTACCCTTCTTAGTCACCTGTTTCCAAGCATTCACAACTTTCCTTATCAACCCTTGATCCTCAATACCATTGAAGAACAAGGACTCACGGACATCTCGCTCTTCGGGTGGACCTTTCAAAGGATAGCCAAACTGTCTGATATCTAGGGAGGGATTATAGTTAATTCCACCTTTCCTCCCTATCAAGGGCACATTAGGGAATTCTCCGCATTTGCAAATAATCTCCATTCCTAGCAAGTCACGATTAAACCAAACAATGTTGTCAGCAGTCAAGCCCATTACCCTCTTCGACCACTTCAGAGAATCTTTCGTATCAACGAAAGTGCCAGATTCAGGGAGATGGCTCAGATACCAAGTAGCTAAGAGCGGTGCACAGCAACTTACAGTTTTCCCACGCCTATTCTCATTCTTATAGTGGACTGAGTGGTACACATCACCTAGCAAGGTAGGTATAGGATTCTTCGAAATAAAGATTCTGACGGCATGCTGTAATACCCCAAATTTTGACCACTAAGATTTCCCATCATTGTGCAAATCATCAGCACAATATGGATGTACCTTTGTACCTTATTAGTCTCCCCAAAGACGGGTGAGCATCCACTACAATCAAAATTAGGGTTTCAAGCCCTCTCTGAGTGCTTAGACAAAGGATCAATCAAGAAATGACATGATCCTCAACTTGTCTAATCTCTTAAACATCCACAATGGATCAAAAAGGACTCCCACTTCAAGGATTAAGCACAAGGCTGCTCCCTTCTAGGTGGATCAAGTCTCAAGATCGACAGTGTCACCAAATTAGGGTTTTGGTCGACCAGGGCCTCCAGATGGAAATTTTCATCTGGGCACAAGGCAATGATCCAAAACATGACCTAATATACTTCATGGAACCTCATGAACCCATGCATCAAGTCAATTTTGCCTCAGGGGATGCATTCATAAAAAATCAGGAATTAGGGTTTCTTGACCTAATTCACCCCTAAGTTGACTTTTGGGACAAACCATGAGCCAAGACCTCAAGAGATGATTTGAGGGTCTCTAATATACCATATTGATCCATTTGGGACAACGGATTAATCCAAGAAGCTTGGGCAACAAGTCTCAATTTCATCTGCACCACAATTAGGGTTTTAAGGGAAAAGTCAACTGTAACTTTGACTTTTGACCAGAACATGCTCCCAAACCCTAATACATGATTGAATATACCCTATGACACCCATGGAACATGTCCATCAAGTTTGATTTAGGTCAAGGACATGATTTCCTGAAGAATTGCACAGTTTGGAATTCATCTGATAAAAAGTCAACCGTGCACAAAAGTCAACTTTGACTTTTTGAGATTTTTCACCAAAATGGATTTTTAACCCTAAAATGTTGTTAATGTATGATTTGAATCATCATTCATCAAGAAAAATCAAGAAAAATGAGATAACTTGTAAAAGGGATAACCATAAAACTTAGAAATTTTTCTAAGTTAAAAATAAAGTGGCAAAGGTACCAACTTTGGAGGACCATAACTCCTAAACCACAAGGCCATTTTTTCTCATCCAAAGATGGATTTGTAGCCCTCATTATCACCTAAAAAAACTTCAACTACAAGTCATTCCAATTTATTAAGGATTTTGAGTTATGGAGTGATCAAAGTGGCTGAAAAGTGAAAATGTCATTTTTTCCAACACTTAGTGAAATTTTCACTAAGTCAGATTCTGCTTCACTTTTTGCCAAATGTAGGGGGATTTTTCACTTGGAATCAAAAGAGATCAAAACCAAAATTGTTCAAACAGTTGTTGTATCATGTAAGAGCTTTCCAAAATGGCCAAGAACATTGCCAAATTCAACCTACACCATGAGATACAACATTGCCAAGTTGCCTTGCTGAAATCTGTCAAGGCAAGGCAGAATTTGCAACTTTGGTCGATTTGCCAAAATCAGCCAAATTCAATTGCTCCTATCCACTTGGACACCTCAGAGGATTAAATCTAAAGGGGACAATCACTGAGCCAAGCCTCCAAAGTCCATGGAACAAGAAATAACATGTTGAACCTAGAATGGCCAAAATAGGGACAAGACTTCAAATTTGGAATGAGGCATTCAATGGAACCATCAAGGTGGCATGGACTGAGCCATTCTCATCTGAAATCAGTCAAGACTTATCCAAGACCAAGGGAACCAAAGCTCTGTGCCCTAACCTCTAGTCAATGGCTAGAGGAGACTTGGATTTTCATTTGCCAACATTGGCCAAACCTACTTACCAGCTGCCATGCACTATTCCTTGCAAAACAAACTTGCTCTACTATAAATAGAGCTCAATTGTGGTCAGTTTGAGTACACCAAAGCCATCTAACAGATGCTTTCCTCAAAATCTCTTCTTTCACTCCAATTTTGCCTTCTAAGGCAAGTCACTATCGGGTTTTGAGTTTGAGAGCAATTCCAATCAAACCAATCACTCACACACCTCACATACATCACATATGAGCTGATCAAACACTTAGATTACTTCTGAAACATCAATTTCACAAAATCACCAGCTGGTTGCTCAAGGTTTTAACCAAAGTGCAGCTGAGGTGCCACAAAATGATCCAGCCAATTTCAATCAAGTCCAACCATCCAAACACAATCCATAGGGTGTAGGGAAGCTGTTCAAATCATCACCACTCATCTGTAACACCTCCAAATCAAAAATCACTTTGAACTTGCTGTCACGACTTGGAGGTAAGCACATACTTGGTCATCTCTCAATCTATGCATATTTCCTCGCACAATAATTTGGCCATATGTTCATAATCATGCATGGAATGTTTTCCCTCAATTAATTGCATTGTTTGAATCGTGTATCAAAAATCCTAGCCTTCATGCAGAAATTAGGGTTCTTGAGGTCTCTTCGTGATTTCTTGTTGTATGTTTAATTTAAATGAAATTAAAGTACATAGACATGATCGTGAGGTTGAGACGAGCATAATGATATGTGGATTGCATGATATGATTACGTATTCATGGAGATTGGATAGAAAATGCAAATCTGAGAAACCAAGAACACGCGCGTGTTCTTCAGCTTGTTCTTGGCGCCATTTTTAGAAATTCAAATATTTGAATTTTGTGATTTTGTTTAATTGATTCAAAAATTAATTTTTCTCTGAGTTTTAATGATTTTGAGTTGATTCTTTTTTTAATAATTCACAAAAATGTTAAAATATTTTATTTTCCAAAAAAATCACAAAAATATTATTTATTTCATATAATTGATATTTTTGTAAAGAATTAATATTTTGATTGTTTTTGGCATTTTAAATATTTTTTCTACATTGATTTTGCAACTTTTAATGCTTTCTAATTATTTTGTAGGTCAATACTTAATTTTTGAAGCATTAATCCAAGATCACAATTTGTTTTCCATGTGTTAAACAATTTTTTAACATTTTAATTGAATTTTTATTCAATTAAATACATTTTGAAAACAAATTAGGGTTTTGGATTAATTCAACCCTCATAAATCATTTTCAAAACTCTTGGGCCTCTTGAGAGAGTGTAAGACCCATCCCCCCTTGTACAAAAACTTTTTGGGCCTCACTCATTGTATAAGTCCCTCTGTACAAGTAAACGACGCGATCGTCGCCCGTTTAAAAATAAAAATTCATTTGGGCCTCTCCTTGAGCTATAAGACCCATTCAAAACACTTTGGGCCTCTATTAGAGTGTAAGACCCAATCCCCCTTTTAACCAAAACATCTTGGGCCTCACTTATTGTATAAGTCCCTCTGCGTTAAAAGAAAACCTCGGCGCGATCGCCATTTTTAAACGAAAAATCATTTGGGCCTACCCTCGTGTTATAAGCCCCACTCTTTTCTTTAAACCTTTTTTGGGCCTCTTGAGAGAGTGTAAGACCCATCCCTTTGTACAGAAAACCATTTTGGGCCCCAATCACTTGTATAAGTCCCGCTGTACAAAGTCAAACAGTGCGCTCACTGATAAAACCCTGGGCCTCTCCTTGAGCTGTAAGCCCCAAATCTTTCTTTTTCAAAGCACTTTCTCCTTTGATTTTGAATATACTGTTGTTTTCAATCTTTCTTTGTTGAACAACTAACCAAACAGCATGGAAGCACTCCAACCGAGTAAGTGGTTATCGCTTTCGTTTACTGCTTTCATATTATAAACTGTATTGTGGGGCTGCTCATTGTAAGTCTCCTTTCATAAACTCATATCTACTGTGTAATAATAGTATAGATATTTCGAGTTTCCCCGACAACTACGTCTAGAACTAGGTGACGCCGTTTCATTTATTCGTAGAAATAGACGCCTAGATCCCCAATAGGAGCACCAAATACAGTCTTCTCTTCGGCTGTCCTCCTTAGGAATCGTCAAGAAGCTCTACTCCCCAAGATGAATGTATTCTCCGTGAATGGCATCTTTGAGTTTCTTCCAAATTCTTGAACTTTCCTGACTTGATCTATTCCTTGTGGATAGCTTGCCTTGAATGTCTCGGGGTTTGGGTACCCACTACGGTCATAATCTTGGACCTTAACTAAGGAACCCTCTTTAAAAGCTAAAAGTCGCTGGATAGTAAACCTCGCACGTTTACCAGTGGTTTTTATCTTTAAAAGAGTTATCTCTCCTAATGGAAAGGAGATGATAGACCCACGGGCTTCTTAAAAGCATCGGCCTCCTCTTGGGCATTATTCAAGGACACTACGGCTTCTTAGAAGTATTCACAGCCTCCTTTTAGGCTCCGTATAATGATCTCTTCCTCCAGGAATGATAGCCTCCTCTTGGGCTTAGTACAAGGACCCGTCGGCTTCTTAAAAGTTTCCAGCCTCCTCTTGGGCTTCGTACAAATTGTCCCGACGTCCTCCTAGAGGTATAGGAACAGAACCTAGTCATCCTCATAGAACAGTCCTTTCGTAGAGTCTACTACTGTTTCTCAAAGCATAGTACAAAAGATAAAACTCTAGACTTGGACAGTCTAACTTCCTTGAGTCTCAAAAGACATTCTCAAGTGACCCCCTTCGTTAAATAGGAAGGAAACCCGCAGACTCGGACAGTCTCAATACCCTTTGGATTTCCCATTTCCTCAAAGCGAAGGAAATATCCCTGATCCTCAAATCAAATCCCTGAGTACAGTGTTGCTCATATAAGAACTGATTTTCTCTTTTAAAATCAGTATATTGGATCTGTCACTCAACTGAAACAAACCTTTAGCCTCCATCTCGGGCTTCGTACGAGATACAAAAACACTCTCTTGTTGAGTATAAAAGATTCTCCTATTGAGTCAACCCTTTTAGCCTCTATCTCGGGCTTTGTACGAGACACACAAAGACTCTATTGTCGGGTCAAAAACTTTTAGCCTCTTTCTCGGGCTTTGTACGGGACACAAAATAGCCTCCTCTTAGGCTTTGTATAATGATTTTCCTAGCGGAAATTAGCCTCCTCTTAGGCTTTTGTATAAGAAAACCACTGGTTGATCCAATCAACCTTTTAGCATCAAAGCTGTGCCTCGTTCACAGTACACAAACATCAACAACTCCTTTCCCTTCATCTAATCGCTGTAAGCGGCAAGCCTCTGGATCATCTACATCCATGCCACTGTCCCTCTTTTAGCATGAGAAATTCCTAAGGAAAGATGGCATTGCTCTACACTGAGTTAAAGTCTTCTCCTTCAGGTTAAAACCTTTTCTTTGGAAATTATGGCATTGCTCGGATCCACGTATCCCAGTTAAAGTAATTCTCCTTCTCCCTCTTTAGAGATGACAAATTATCTCTAAAGTCGAGGTCTTTCAGCTTCATATCTTGGGCTTTGAACAAGATACAAACCACCTTTCGCTTCACGTCTTGGGCTTTGAACAAGACACCAAAAACCAATTTCCTCCCATAGAATAGGAGGAACTACGAACGCTCTGATTTCCCTGTTTCGGTAAACGGGAATACGTAGGCATAAGATCGAAAGAAAAGATCTTAGCGAGCACAATCAACAAAAAACCCAAATCCCATATCTCCATCAATCAAAAGCAGTAATTCAAAAGCATCAGTCCTAACATCCTAATCCTTGTTCCCCACCAGAAACCTTCTGCCCAGGTAAAAAAGAAAGAAACAGTATTGGCGAAAATACAAATAACCAGTACAAAGGCCCCCCACATTGATAGCATTCGTAACCTAACAGGCCGCTGTTTAAACTCAGTATGCAAAGCAGGGTTAATTGGAGACATCTATTTCCCTTCCTTATTCAGCTCACAATAGGATAAAAAATGAATCGACCTGTAGTCAAAGATCAAACCGCAGAGAGCGACCAGCGCTTAAGAACCGCGTCCAAAATCGCTCGCTACAGAAAAGTGGCGCCCACCATGGGGCCTGTTATTTCCTTCTTACAATTTAAACCTTGAGTAAGTCATTTTCATGGCGGTGGCCGCCAACAGAAAAGTGGCGCCCACCGTGGGGCCGAATCTTCTTTCTTAAACGTTTAAGGTGGAAACCTTGGACAAACCTTTTTTCTCTTCACTTGTGTGAATACCACAGATTGGGGCTTCCGCCGGGGAACCCATTTTCTGTCAGGAACTTAGGAATCATAGCTTTATAAGTCTAGGATGATTAGGAAAAATATATATATACTGCTTTTCCTAATTGCTATACGTGTTTATTTTTCTGTTACTGGGAATGCGTGTGATGCCGCATGTGGTGAGAATGAGTATACACTTAAGATAAGTGATGGCGACGGGGTCGACCATCAACCTCAGTGGAGGCTGACCAACGCAACCCATTCACTCTTCTAGCCAATGGGCCGGTTGTTAAGTCTGAGAAGCTGAGGAGCCAAACCCTTTCGTAGTGCGGAAACTATCGGAAATAGTTGTTACGCGATACTACCCTCATTTGAGGCTGGTGATCTATTCTCGGTGAATGGCACTTACTCTAAGATTGCTCTACAACTCGCTGGCGATCCTCTTGTTGTCTTGCTTTCCTGGGAGGAGCTGATGATAATGAGTACAGGTACAAAAATCACCCTAGTATAAACCTTTGGGGATGGGTAGAGCCTTGACTTCATGACAACGACCCTTTGACCCCATGTTTTTTCTATGTTTTTGTGTGCTGCATTCATGCATTCATTTAATAAAACATTAAAACATTTAAAAAACTTCTCTTCTAGCCTCTCTATTTTTCAAATTAAACTAAGATTGTGATTGCAAATATCAAAGAAGAGGATTACGCTAATGGGTTTCGGTAGAAGGAGAACTCGCCAGTATACCTTTAAGGTTCCAAAGCTAGAGGATTTGAGAAAGTTAGCGAGGATGATCGTTAACCCAGAGGCTTTCAGAGCCAAGCACGGTGGTTTGCTACCACTGTTAAGAGTCCATGTGATTAAGGGGATCATGGATGCACTCATTCAGTTCTACGATTCGGTTTATTACTGTTTCACATTCCCGGATTACCAGCTATCACCAACGCTGGAGGAGTATTCTCATCTGACTGATTTACATATCACTGACCGAGCTCCGTTTTCTGGACTGGAAGAAATTCCAAAGAATCAGACTATTGCAATAGCAATTCATTTGGACGAGTCTGAGGTCAGGACTCACATGACCACTAAGGGTGGCATCCAAGGTTTGCCAGCCCAGTTCTTGACAAAAAAGGCTCTATACTTCGCCAGTATAGGGAACGAGACTGCTTTTGAAAGCATCTTTGTCTTGCTCACCTACGGGTTATTTTTGTTTCCCAACATCAATAACTTCGTCGATATCAACGCCATTAAGGTTTTTCTCATTGGAAACCCTGTGCCGACTTTGCTCGCAGATGCGTATCATTCTGTACACTTGGGAAATTTGTACAGCGGAGGGGAGATCACATGCTGTGTACCTTTGCTCTACAAATGGTATATCTCTCACTTGCCCAAGTCTGCTGCTTTTTGGGATTGCAAGAGTGTCTTACGTTGGTCGCAGAAGATCATGTCTCTCACCAATTCCGATATAGATTGGTGTAATAGGATTTATGAGGGAATCAGAATCATTGACCGTTGTGGAAACTTCCCCAGCGTACCCCTCATAGGAACTAAAGGAGGAATCAACTATCATCCGATATTAGTTCTTCGTCAATTTGGATACCCGATGAGACACATCCCGCTGGGTGTTCATCTGGAAGGTCTTTTCTTCAAAGAAGGAGAAAATGACAGAGCACTAAAGATGGAAATAGTGCAAGCTTGGAAACATGTTCATAAGAAAGGACGAGAGTCTCTGGGAAAACCGGACTGTGTCTCGGTGGAGCCTTATCTCCATTGGGTACAAACCAGAGCTCTCAAGCTAAAAATGCCTTATCCTCGTTACGGAATTCTTCCACCGAGGGAAACTGTCATGTACTTCATGACGGAAACTGAAAAGCTTCAGGTTACTCTCAACAAAGTTCAAAAGGAAAGAAGATCTTGGAAGAACAAGTACCGCACCCTCGACGTAGAGTGTATCCAAATACATCAACTACTAAAAGAGAAAGATGCTCTAATTGAAATTTTGGAGCAGCATGCTGTAGAGAATCAAGATGACCAAAGGAATTTGCTCACTCCTTTCACTTGGCAAAGGAATGACAACCCGACAATGGCCCAGGAGCCCCGGTCAAAGAAAAGGAAGATACCAGAATCAGCACCCGGTTTCTCCTCAGAGAGGACTCGGGACCCATTAGTTTAGGTTTCTGTTTCTGCACTTTGTAATCTACTGTACTTCCATTTCTGTAATCCTTTGAATTTCAATAAAAAGGGGTTTCCCCACTGTTTGATATTTGCAATCTAATTGTCGAAGTTTATTTTGATTAAACCAAAGAACAATTAATATAATCATTGCATTCATCATTCTCACATCGCGTATTCTTCTTCCCTACGAATCTCACGTTTATGTCTCGATTCTAGAGTCAAGCTGTCTCATTCGTATAATACTCAGGCCAATCGTCAGAAAAAGATGGATGATCTTGAGGAAGAAAACAGAGAGTTGAAAGAAGAGATCGACGCTCTGAGAGAGGATATGAGAAAGCTTCGTAACGACATGCAAGCCATGGCAGAAGTTCAGCTACAAAGAACTGTGATCTCAGAGATCACCTCAACGCCCATCATAGAAAAGTATGATCCTAGGTATCAGATACCGAAAGATCGTCCTTGGGGCATGCCTGTTAACTATATCCCGGAAGGATATGTTCCGCCGATCACTGAAGATCAGGGAATCGCAACAGAAGCCGCTGGGCCTGAAGGTTACAAACTTCGGGAAAGTGAAGATGCCAGGGGCATACTCAAGACTCCTGAAGGTTACAAACTTCGGGAGGCGCCAAGACTTACTGCCGTAGTCACGGTACCACCCCCTGTGGTGCACACTGTCCCGGAAGGACAGATTCCACAGACACCTTCTGGTAAGAAGGAAACTATGTTTGACAGAATGGATGAATTCCAGGAGCAGTTCTTGGAAATGCAGAAAGAGCTGCAAGCCATTCGCGGTCAGGATCTATTTGGAAAGGACGCCGCAAACCTCTGCTTGGTCCCAAATGTGAAAGTCCCGCACAAGTTCCAAGTGCCTGACTTTGAAAAATACAAGGGTAACTCTTGCCCTCAGAGCCATCTGGTGATGTACGCTCGGCGGATGTCAGCTCAGACGGAGAATCAGGACCTGCTGATTCACTACTTCTAGGATAGTTTAACCGGTGCCGCACTCAAATGGTACATGGGTTTAAACCGTACTACGATCAGTACATTCAGAGATCTTGGTACTGCTTTCGTCCAACAATACAAGTACAAGTTGGACATGGCACCCGACAGAGATCAACTCAGATCGATGTCGCAAAAGGAAAAGGAAACCTTTAAGGAGTATGCTCAAAGGTGGCGTGAAATTGCCGCTCAAATTTGTCCACCTCTTGAGGAAAAAGAGATGACAAAGATCTTCTTAAAGACCTTAAGCTCATTTTACTACGACAGAATGGTTGCCAGTGCGCCCAGTGATTTCACCGAGATGGTCGGTATGGGGATACGTTTCGAGGAAGATATTCGAGAAGGACGTCTAGTAAAAGACGCTGGATCATCAAGTAGTACAAAACGATATGGTAGTGCTCTCCCTAAGAAAAAAGAGCAAGATATTGGGAATATCTCTCTCTGAAAGCAAAGGCGGCGTTATCAACCAGTAGTAGCTGTGACTTCTGCTATCAATTCCGCGCCTACGTATCAACCTCAGGTTGCGTAGAGCCAGCCTAATCAATAACAACTTCAGCAAAGGACACAACAGTCTCTTCAGCAGGCTCACCCTCAATACAACAACCATACAACGCGGCCACCAGGATTTGATCCTATACCCGTATCGTACGCAAAACTATTTCCATTACTGTTAGCCAAGGGGCATGCCCAGACTAAATCCCCTCTTGCAGTACCGGAAAATCTGCCTTTTGGGTTTAAGGTGGACTAGACTTGCCCTTATCATCAAGGAGGATCAGGACATAACATAGAGAACTGTCTCAGTTTCAAATCCGACGTGCAAAAGCTTGTTAGGAGCGGGGTCTTATCTTTCAAGGATACAAATCCCAATGTTCTTACGAACCCGCTGCCTCAACACGACAAGGTTGCAGTCAATTTGATAGAGGGAGAGTCTAACAACCTCTATCAAATTCACGATGTACTCTTATTGAAAACCAACTTGGTTAAGATGCATTGTAGATAGAGTGGATATGGCCATGTGCCACCTCATAATTATCATTAGTGTGATATCTGCTCTAAAAGCAATCGAGGATGTTCTATGGTGCAATCAGCTCTACAGGAACAGATGGATCTCGGATGGATCTAAGAGCACCGAGTTCGTGGAGTTAACATGGTCTATATGAATTCCAATGTCATTCAGAACCACGACATCCGTGCGATGAATGTCAATTTGGTGGTAATCCACTCAAGGCAAAGCCAGTATCATAATCTGCCACGACACGATTACAGTTCTTGTCTGACTTGCTCGATAAACAAACAGGGATGCTCTTTTGTACAAGAGGCCCTCCAGCGTCAGATAAATCTTGGATGGATCCAGGACTACCATGATAGGAATCCCTATCAGATCAACATGATCCAAATCTTCGATATTCGCTTGATGAATACCAGCCTGGTGGAGTTACATGCTAAACAGGTCTGACTCGGGTTCCTGATTTCACATGACTACCAAAGCTGTAGGGCGGGTTGCGAAAACAATCAAGGTTGTGCCCTTGTCCAGGAGGCGCTTCAGCACTTGTTAAATCACTGGTGGATTCCAATCTATATGGATGAAGATACTCAGCAAATTAGTATCAATAACAGGAACCCTACTCGGCGTCAAAGTCAGGATGTCCGATCTGTGGAAGGTAACCTAGTGAGGTTACATTGCATTCAAAGCGGGCGTGGCCAGGTGCCACCACACAACTATGAACGTTGTAGAGTCTGTTCGGAAAGTAACCAAGGATGTTACCTTGTGAGAGAAGCTCTTCAGGGTCAGGTGGATCGTAGAGAGATTCACCCATATCTGGATTCCGGACCAATCAGCTGGACGCCGAATTACCTCACTGATCAAAGCGAGGACGTTGTGTAATCTCTGATCACCAGAGGACTAGGGACGTTTTCGCCATCATCCCTCTCCTTGACGAATCAAGAGTTCCTAACCAGGAACGATCGAAATTGGTTACGATGGTCGAAAAAATCAGAAGGTTCCCATAGTCATCTATCTACCGGGACCATTACCGTATAAATCAACTAAGGCTATGCCTTACAAATACGGTGTGACGATAATTGAAAATGGAAAGGAAATTCCATTACCCTCCGTCGTAAATATTGCAGACATCAGTCGAGTAACACGGAGCGGTCAAATCTTCAACAGAGGAGTTGAAGAACTTAGCAAAGAAAAGGAACCTCAGACAGAAGTTCCTAATCCACCAGTCGGTCAATCCAGTAATCTCGACCTTTCAAAAAATGATGATGAGATGCTGAAGCTCATCCAAAGGAGTGAATACAACATTGTTGATCAGCTGTTACAAACTCCTTCAAAGATCTCTGTACTGTCACTTTTACTCAGTTCAGAAGCGCACAGGGAGGCTCTACAGAAAGTCTTAGAGCAAGCCTTTGTGGAACAGGATGTAACAATCAGACAGTTCGATAGCATTGTCTCTAACATCACTTCTTGCAATAATTTGGGATTTAACGATGAGGAATTACCTGAAGAAGGTCGCCGTCATAACATGTCACTCAATATTACAGTCAATTGCCAGGATGATGCTTTAGCCAGCGTACTGGTAGACACAGGGTCAGCCCTAAATGTTATGCCGAAGTCCACTTTGATTCAATTATCCTTCAAAGGACCCCCGATGAGAACCAGTGAGGTTGTCGTCAAAGCATTCGACGGATCCAGAAAAACGGTTATCAGCGAAGTCGACCTTCCCATAACTATTGGTCCTCACACTTTCCAAGTCACTTTCCAGGTCATGGACATCCGGGCAACGTACAGTTGTTTATTAGGAAGACCTTGGATACATCAGGCTGGGGCGGTCACCTCGACCCTCCACCAAAAGTTAAAGTTATCCAGAACAACCAGCTCGTCACGGTCTGTGGAGAACAAGCCTTGCTCGTGAGTAACTTATCATCATCTACTTGTGTAGAACCCGAGGAGGTTGTTGGGACTCAGTTCCAAGCGCTTTTGGTGAGCAAGGACAATCAATCCGAAGAGGGAACTTCCATTTCCTCATACAGAGATGCTATCAAAGCGGTCGAGAGTACCAATACAACAGGATGGGGACAACTTGTCATTCCTACTGACAATAAAACAAAGAAGGGTCTTGGTTTTTCTACAACCTGTACCCATACAGCTACTACTAGCGATGAAAGTCTTCATCCCATTCGGAGCTTCTTTCATAGTGGAGGTTTCCTTCAACCGGTGACCCAAGAAGTACACACTATCAATGAGGAGGATCCCTCCGACACAGATAAGGAATGGAAGTCCTATCTTAATGAGGACGATTATATGTCTCAGGATGAAACGCATACTCCATTTTGCTTTCCTGCACAGGGTCCGAGATTTATACCCCGGTCGGATGTCGAAATGATATATGGAGATTGTGATCCGTAAGGATGCCGTGCTCCACCAAACTCATTAGAGGAAGACACTCCGATGAAAGACAACTTTGACCACAACTATTATGGCCCGATGGATGGCCTGCCAATGTGGCAGCCGTATCCAGGAGACTTGGGGCAAGAGAATCAGCCGAACAATGAAAATCAGCTGAGCATCATTGAACAAAATACTTGTGTCTCCACCATGTCATGGGATCCTCACCCAGGGTATCCTGAAAATACCCTGCACGATGATGAATTCGCAACGTTCGCAGGACTAGAATTCATTAACTATGCTTTTCCAGAGGTCAACGTCAACGAGAGAGATGACTCCTCCAGTTCCAAAGAAGTGTGGGACACCTTGGGACAACCAAGTGGAAAGTACGACTATATGGTCAAGTACACTGCTCCCGAAAGCTCTCGAATCAGGCTCGAAGACATCCAGCCAGCTGGATGGGGAGATACAGCTGAGAGCACAAATACTATGTAAAATGCAATAGAGGAATCCTACTACGACAATTCTGCCTGGGAGACAGATTCCAATGATCCTGCTCCACCAGAAATCAGCGCCATTTCTGAAGTCAAATCAAGGAAGGTACCTGACTTTGTGATTCACCGAGGAGTTCGCCGTCAATGGGTTGCTGTCGATATTCCGAAAATTGTTCAAAAGTCAAAGTAATTGCCGTTTTTAACCTTTCACCCTGCCCAGGTGAAACAGATGTTTTGATAGGGCTTACTTTCTGTAAATTTCCCTCTTCGCTTTGCCCAAAGCGATAGAGTTTTGTTTTATAGGGCTGTAGTTTCAAGAATCGACTTGTTCATAAATAAAATAACGTCGTTCTGTAATTTCCACATTAATTGTTGTTTTCTCTTTTTGCTTTTCTTAGAAAATGGTAATCCTAAAAAACAAATCAATAATAATAAACAAGCAGTTTTCCAAAGAAATACACTGCACACTCTTGCATTCTCTCTATCTCTTCTAAAAACAAATCATCATGTCATGCAGATTGCTTGTTTTAAACCCCGTTGAAACATACGATCCGATGCCTTCTCCCAACTTTGAGTTCCTAGTATTTGGGGCTGAAGAAGAAGTTGACGACGAAATTCCAGAAGAGATCTCTCGATTACTCGGACAGGAGGAAAGGTCCATTGAACCTCATAAAGAACCGTTGGAAACGGTAATCTTAGGTTCAGAAAAAGAGAGAAAAGAAATCAGGATTGGGGCACTGCTCAATCCAACTGCCAGAGAGGGTTTGGTAAAGCTTCTCAAAGAATTCCCTGATGTATTCGCTTGGTCCTATCAAGATATGACAGGGTTGGATACCAGCATCGTGGAGCATCATTTACCGTTGAGATCAGAATGTCTGCCAGTAAAACAGAAGTTGAGACAAACTCACCCAGACATGGCCATCAAAATCAAAGAGGAAGTACCGAAACAGATTGACGCGGGTTTCCTCGCCACGTTAGAATATCCTCAATGGTTAGCCAACATCTTACCTATTCTGAAAAAGGACGGAAAAGTCAGAATGTGTGTCGATTACAGAGATTTAAACAAGGCAAGTCCAAAGGATGACTTTCCTTTACCGCACATTGACATGCTGGTTGACAGTACAACAAGGTTCAAAGTTTTCTCCTTCATGGATGGATTCTCGGGCTATAACCAGATCAAAATGGCGTCGAAAGACATGGAGAAAACTTCGTTCATCACCCCATGGGGTACTTTTTGTTACAAGGTAATGCCGTTCGGTTTGAAGAACGTCGGGGCAACTTATCAACGGGCCATGGCTACTCTTTTTCATGACATGATACACAAAGAAATCGAGGTATATGTCGATGATATGATTGCAAAATCTAAGACAAAAGAGGAGCATGTGACCCACCTGTCAAAATTATTCGAGCGGCTGAGAAAGTACAAACTCCGCTTGAATCCCAACAAGTGAACCTTTGGTGTCCGTTCAGGGAAACTCTTAGGGTTCATCGTCAGCCAGAAAGGAACTGAGGTTGATCCTGACAAGGCCAAGGTCATTCAAGAAATGCCTTCTCCGAAGACTGAAAAACAAGTCAGAGGATTCCTGGGACGTTTGAACTACATCTCCAGATTTATATTCCTCATGACCACGACATGTGCGTCGATTTTCAAATTACTAAAAAAGAATCAGGACTGCGTTTGGACAGAAGACTGCCAAACCGCTTTCGACAGTATTAAGGAATACCTGTCGAACCCACCGATTCTATCCCCTCCAGTGGAAGGAAGACCATTGATCGTTTACTTAACAGTCTTGGAAGACTCAATGGGGTGTGTACTTGGCCAACAAGACAAAACCAAAAGGAAGGAGTCTGCCATCTACTATCTGAACAAGAAATTTACCGACTGTGAAACTCGATACACGATGCTCGAGAAAACTTGCTGCACTTTGGCTTGGGCAGCCAAACGTCTTCGACAATACATGATTTGCCACACTACTTGGTTAATCTCCGAAATGGATCCAATCAAGTATGTATTTGAAAAACCTGCTCTCACGGAAAGGATTGCCCGTTGGCAGATGTCGCTATCAGAATATGACATAGAGTACCACGCTTAGAAAGCCGTTAAGGGGAGTGTTTTAGCCAATTATTTGGCTCATCAACCGATTGATGATCAAGAATCAATCGGGTTTGACTTCCCAGACGAAGATGTCATGTATCTAAACATGAAAGATTGCGATGAAACGCTACCCAGTGAAGGGCCAGAACCAGGTTCCCAATGGGGACTAATCTTTGACGAAGCAGTTAATCATTACGGAAATGGAATTGGGGCAATCATTGTTACCCCTTAGGGTACCCACATTCCTTTCACCGACCGACTAACATTCAAGTGTACGAACAACGAGGCCGAATACAAAGCTTGTATCATGGGCCTCAAAGAAGCGATCGACTTAAGGATCAAGAACTTGGACGTGTACGGCGACTCAGCCCTGGTTATCAATCAGATCAAAGGAGATTGGAACACATACCAATCAGGATTGATCCCTTACAAAGATTACACGAGAAGGTTGTTACCCTTCTTCAACAGAATTGAGTTTCATCACATCCCTCGTAATGAGAATCACATGGCTGACGCTTTAGCCACTCTCCCTTCCATTATTATTGTAGGTCAATGGAATGACCTACCTAAGATCGACATACTGTGCCTTGAGCAGCCCGCTTACATCTTCACGATTGAAGCAGTCATAGACGACAAACCTTGGTATTACGATATCAAATGCTTCCTTCAGAAACAGGAGTACCCACATGGAGCGTCTAGAAAGGACAGAAAAACTCTCAGAAGGCTGGCTGGAAACTTGTTTCTGAGCGGTGATACACTTTATAAGCGGAACTTTGACATGGTCTTGCTCTGATGCATCGACAGACCAGAAGCAAACATGCTGATAAAAGAAATTCACGAAGGATCCTTTGGCACTCATGCCAACGAACATACAATGGCGAGAAAAATTCTAAGAGCAGGGTACTATTGGTTGACCATGGAATCCGACTGCTACAAGTACATGAGGAAGTGTCACAAGTGTCAGATATACTCCGACAAAATCCATGTACCGCCAACGCATCTCAAAGTTCTCTCTTCCCCATGGCATTTTTCCATATGGGGAATCGACATGATTGGCATAATTGAGCCCAAGGCTTCGAATGGACATCAATTCATCCTGGTAGCCATTGACTATTTCACCAAGTGGGTCGAAGCAGCGTCCTACGCTGATGTAACCCGACAAGTGGTGGTCCGATTTATCAAAAACAAAATCATCTGCCGTTATGGTGTTCCAAGCCAGATCATTACTGATAATGGATCTAACTTGAACAATAAGATGATGAAAGAGTTGTGCGATGAGTTCAGGATCGAACACCATAACCCATCTCCCTACCGACCTAAGATGAACGACACGGTAGAAGCGGCTAACAAGAACATCAATAAGATTGTTCAAAAGATGGTTGTAACCTACAAAGATTGGCACGAGATGCTACCCTTTGCTCTTCACGGTTATCGCACCTCCGTTCGCACTTCAACAGGGGCAACCCCTTTCTCTATAGTGTATGGCATGGAAGCAGTGCTCCCCATCAAAGCAGAGATCCCATCAATCTGGGTATTGATGGAAGCTAAGCTTATAGAAGCTGAATGGTGTCAAAGTCGGCACGATGAACTGAATCTGATAGAAGAAAAGCGAATCACGGTAATATGCCATGGTCAGTTGTATCAGCAAAGAATGAAGAAGGCATTTGACAAAAAGGTCCGACCTCGCATCTTCAGGAAAGGAGACCTCGTGCTCAAGAAAATACAATCATTTCTCACTGATTCTCGGGGCAAGTGGACTCCGAATTATGATGGCCCCTATGTGGTCAAGAAAGCTTTCTCAGGCGGCGCCTTGAGACTTGCAACCATGGACGGAGAGGAATTTGCCTACCCCACGAATGTTGATGTAGTCAAGAAATACTTCGCCTAAAAAAAAACGTCTCGGTGGATTGAAAACCCGAAAGGGCGGTCCAGGAAAAAATTAGAGACATGACAAAAAATCATCCCGTTGGATTGGAAACCTCAAAGTACAATCCATGCAAAAATTAGGGATAATGGAAAGTAACTACGTTCAACAAAGGGGCAAATCCCTCAGCAGCAGTTACGTCGTCCATCAGGAAAACTCCAGTCAAGGTCATCTTCGACGGAAGCTCAAGATGTCCGGAATTCAAAGTTGGTAGAAGGATAGCGGCCGTCATGTTTCAATGTAGCCCTGTTCCCTTAAATTACCATTTTCTAAACTTTGTAAATACTCTATGGAATCACGCACTTGGCTGATTTCCATCCTATCAATACAATTTGAGCCCTTGTGCTTTTGTTTGCAATTCTTATTTATTTTAGCTTTATAGAACGACATTTTAACATGATCAACGATTCTTGAAACGAAACAAAATGAATTTACTTGTCAAAATTTTTTTGCTTTTAAAATAAAGATGGTAATTTCTTTTGACTGTTGAACATTGAAAGAACGTCGCTCGCTACTCCAGAAATAAGCGAGCTTCAAAGTGCAGAATCAAAGTACTCCTTCTAAACCAGTACACCTGAATGAAAGATCAGCTGTGTCAGATGCGAATATTCCGTCCGACACCCTCGGCCGAGTTCTTATCTCCTAAGGCCGACCAACATAGCTCCCAACAGGGACTATCTCTCATAAGCAAGGCATAATTGCTACTTTTGGATCAACGGTATGACTTCGCCCCACGATGGCCGAGTATCCCATCATGTTCATCTTTTAGTCTGTATGTCGCGTCAATTTTGTCAGCATATACATATATACATCATGCATTCTATTTGCATTCTCATTCATATTGCATCACTATCACTCCAGTCGGTCTTATCCCAAGTGATAACTGTCTTCTCAGTCGAGTTGTCAGTTCTTTCCTCGATTAGGAAATGTTGCGTTTGAACAATCTCTCCTCCAGTTTATTTCTGGGATAAAGTTGGCCCTTGACCACTTTGATAACTTGGACCTCTAAAAGGCTAGAAAAACCTTCAACAAACGTCATTCTTCGCCATTGAAGATGACATCCTTGCTTTCCCGGATTAAGGAAAATCCCCAGAGAAAGCCTCTTAATCAAGAGATTCGGCGGTACGGTAGTTTTTCTCCAAAAAACCACTGATGAAAAGGTCATCGGCTCCTCAAAATTGGATCCCATCATATGGCATTTCTCCGGGAAGACCCCGAGAAAAGTATGATGTAAGACCCCAAGCGGAAGCAGTCTCTCAAGAAACTCGCTTTCCCCAGTAGAAACAAATGGCGTCTCCAATAGAGAAGTTTGTGCACCTCTACATCTCAAACGATTGGGTTCCCCAACAAGTCTGACATCATTCTTTTTCCCATCAAATGGCATCTCCCCAGGAAAATTCGGCGAGAAGTTTGAGGAAAATCGCTACCAATAGCGTCCCTTGTCAATAAAGTTTATTGACAAAAGAAACTGAGACCAGTTCCTTGGTAGGAAACCAAGAACGAGGGGAAGTTTATATCTGAAACTGAGACCAGTTCCTTGGTAGGAAACCAGGATCGAGGGGAAGTTTATTTCAGAAACTTAGACCAGTTCCTTGGTAGGAAACCAGGATCGAGGGGAAGTTTACTTCAGAAATTAAGACCAGTTCCTTGGTAGGAAACCAGGATCGAGGGGAAGTTTATATCTAAAACTGAGACCAGTTCCTTGGTAGGAAACCAAGAACGAGGGGAAGTTTATTTTAGAAACTTAGACCAGTTCCTTGGTAGGAAACCAGGATCGAGGGGAAGTTTATTTCAGAAACTAAGACCAGTTCCTTGGCTGGAAACCGGGACCGAGGGGAAGTTTACCTTTTCTAAGCGTCATTTCTTAGCAAAAGAAGATGAATGTGTAAGCTACCATTCATAACCACCATCAAAATTTCGGGTATTCCGATATTTAACCCTCTTGCACCCCGAATGCCTGAACACCTTCGTCATTCGCACCTTCGGGTCCAAGAAGATTAAATAGGGGCATCTGTCATACCCCAAAATTTGACCACTAAGATTCCCATCATTGTGCAAATCATGATCATAATATGTGTGTATCATTATGCCTCATTAGTCTCCCCAAAGATGGGTGAGCCTCCACTATAATCAAACTTAGGGTTTTAAGCCCTCTCAGAGTTCTTAGATAAAGGATCAATCAAGGAATGACATGATCTTCAACTTGTATAAACCTCTCAAACATCCACAATGGATGAAAAGGACTCCCACTTCAAGGATTAAGCACAAGGTTGCTCCCTTCTAGGTGGATCAAGCCTCAAGATCGCCAATGTTACCAAATTAGGGTTTCATCGACTAGGGCCTCCAGTTAGAAATTTTACTCTGGGCATGAGCCAATGCTTCAAATCATATCCTAATATGCTCCATGGAACCTCATGGACCCAATCATCAAGTCAATTTTGCCTCAGGGGATGCATTCATAAAAAATCAGGAATTAGGGTTTTTTGACCTAATTCACCCCTAAGTTGAGTTTTGGGAAAAATCATGAGCCAAGACCTCAAGAGAGGATTTGAGGGTCTTTAACATACTAAATTGATCCATTTTCAACAATGGATTGATCCAAGAAGCTTGAGCAACAAGTCTCAATTTCATCTGAACCACAGTTAGAGTTTCGCGAGAAAAGTCAACTGTAACTTTGACTTTTGACCAGGACATGCTCCCAAACCCTAAGACATGATCCAATACACCCTATAACACCCATGGAACATGTCCATCAAGTTTGATTTAGGTAAAGGACATGATTTCCTAAAGGATTGCACAGTTTGGAATTCATCGGATAAAAAGTCAACTGTGCACAAAAGTCAACTTTGACTTTTTGAGATTTTTCCCAAAAATGGATTTTTAACCCTAAAATGATGTTAATGTATGATTTGAATCATCATTCATCAAGAAAAATCAAAGAAAATGGGATAACTTGTAAAAGGGGTAACCATAAAAACTTCGAAAATTTTCTAAGTTATAAAACAAAGTGGCTAGGGTACCAACTTTGGAGGATCATAACTCCTAAACCACAAAGCCATTTTTCCCCATCCAAAGCTTTATTTGTAGATCTCATGGCCCTCTACAAAAGCTTCAACTACACCTCATTCTAATTCATCATGTATTTTGAGTTATGGAATGATCAAAATCACAAAAAGTGAAAATGTCACTTTTTTCCAACACTTAGTGAAATTTTCACTAAGTCAGAATCTGCCTTCACTTTTTTCCAAATGTAGGGACATTTTTCACTTGGATCCAAAAAGTATCAAAACCAAATATGATCAAACATTTGTTGTATCATATGAGGGCTTTCCAAAATGGCCAAGAACATCACCAAATTCAACTTGAGCCATGGGATATGACATTGGCAATATGCCTTGCTGAAAACTGCCAAGGCAAGGCAGAATTTTGCATTTTTGGTCGATTTGCCAAAATCAGCCAATTTCAAGCCTTGTCATCATCTTGGACACATCTGAGGATCAAATCTAAAGGGGATAATCACTGAGCCAAGCCTCCAAAGTCCTTGGAACAAGAAGTAGTATGCCAAACCTAGAATTGCCTAAAAGAGGGACAAGACTCCAGTTTTGGATTGGAGCATTTAATAGATGCTTAGAGGTGGCATGGACTGACACATTTGCAATTGAATTCAGTCAAGATTCCTCCAACAAGTAGGGAACCAAAGCTCTGTGCTCTAACCTCTAGTCAATGGCTAAAGGAGACTTGGATTTTCATTTGCCAACATTGGCCAAACCTCTGCTGTAGTTGCTATTCACTATTGATCCCAAAACAAACTTGCTCTACTATAAATAGAGCTCAGTTTGAGTACACCAAAGCCATCAAACAGATGCTTTCCTCAAAATCCCTTTCTCTTGGCAAAAATGCCTTCTTTAGCAAGGTAACTCTGAGTTTTTGAGTTTGAGAGGTTTTTCAATCAAACCAATCACACACACATACCTCATAAACATCATATGTAGGTGATCTAAACACTCACAAGTGACCTGTAATATCAAAATCACAAAGTCACTTCTCAAAACCTCAAAATAGGCTTTTTGTGCATTTTTCAAGCCATGTCTTGATTCAGTCACTTTCCAAACCAGATAAAACCTCAAACACACTCCAAATATCATCCTTGAACTGTCCCAAATGGTTCCCCCCATCTGGAACACCATTTGAGAGAGTTGCTATTTTGGTCACTTTTAACCCCTTTTGCAAGAGAGTGCCAATTTGTGTTTTTGCAGGTACCAGCTGATTCCAATCATCCTAAAAGCTTCTAAGGGATCATTTGAGTGCGTCTAAAGCATCAAATCATTTCTGGAACAAGAGGCTTGACAGATTGCACAAAAACTCCAAAAAGCTCAAAAAGAGGTAAGCCTCATGACTTGAACTTTCGAAAATATGCAATGCTTTGAAGTCCACTGATCATGCACACCTCATACATGTTATATATGTTGTGTTTGAACCAATTGATCATGTAATTCATGCCTGTATCAAAGTGTAGCATAGAAAATGCAATTATAGGCCTTTTTCAAAACCACTATCAAGTTTTGAGGATGGAGTGTGATCTGAAAAAACTACCACCACCATTGGATTCCTTGTGAAATTCTGGTCCAGATGCATATAAGTTTTGTCTCAAACCATTAATAATTGAGAAAGTTATGACCTTCACGTTTCTGAGCCAAAACTTGCCTTGCCTTGCCTTGCCTTGCCTTGGGCCACCCCTAAAACCAAGGCATGACTTGTATATTTGTGTTTTCACCCTAAACAATGGATGTATCACCACCCTTGTGGTAAGGCACGCGCCTTGTGACCTTGAGGTCGTGGGTTCAAACCCAACCCATGCCATTTTGTGTTTTTTCACATTTTGCCATTTTTTCCAATATTTTTATGTTTTATTAATTAATTGGAAAATTAATAACTCACTCAATTTTAATTATTTTTGATTGGTTATTTTTGCAAAAAAATCACAAAAATGTTGAAATATTTTATTCCACAAAAAAATTAAGTTTATATTATTTATTTAATATAATTAGTATTTTTGTGAATAACTTCATTTTTTATTTGTTTTAAACATTTTAAAATGAACATTCATCTTGAAAACTCAAGACCAAATGAGTTTTAATATCTCTTGTGATTAAAACTTCATTTTTCAAACCTTAAACAAAAATCACAAGTGGTTTATTCAAATTCATTTGGTATTTTTCATTGATTTTCTTTTAATATTTACTTTTAAAAGAAAACAAATTAGGGTTTCTTTGATTTTCACCCTCACAAATCATTTTCAAACACTTTTGGGCCTCTAATAGAGTGTAAGACCCAATCCCCTTTTAACCAAAACAATTTTGGGCCTCAGATATTGTATAAGTCCCTCTGCGTTAAAAGAAAAGTTCGGCGCGATCGTCGCCCGTTAAAAAATAAACCATTTGGGCCTCTCCTCGAGCTATAAGACCCATTCAAAACTTTTGGGCCTCTATTAGAGTGTAATACCCAACCCCTTTTGAAAACCAAATTATCTTGGGCCTCAGTCATTGTATAAGACCCACTGCGTTTTCAAAATCTCGGCGCGATCGCCATTTCAAACAAAAAATCATCTGGGCCTACCCTCGTGTTATAAGTCCCACTGTTTTTCTTTAAACCTTTTGGGCCTCTTGAGAGAGTGTAAGACCCATCCCTTTGTACAGAAAATCTTTCTCGGGCCTCAGTCACTTGTATAAGTCCCTCTGTACAAAACTATAGTGTGGTCACTGATAAAAACCTGGGCCTCTACTTGAGCTGTAAGCCCCAATCTTTCATTTCAAAGCACTTTCTCCTTTGATTTTAAATATACTGTTGTTTTCAATCTTTCTTTGTTGAACAACTAACAAAACATCATGGAAGCTCTACAACCGAGAAAGTGTTTATACGCTTTCATTTACCACTTTCATATACATATAACTGTATTGTGGGGCTGTTTCACTGTAAGTCTTCTTTCATAAACTCATATCAACTGTGTAATACTAGTATAGATATTTAGAGTTTCCCCGGCAACTACGTCTAGCACTAAGCCCTGTTGATCACTCTTAAATAGACAAAACTAGATCCCCATAAGATTACCGGATACAGTCTTCCCTCCTCTTGGGGTTAAATAATATGGAGATGTGAAAGGCAGATTCTTTTTGAACCCTTTCTCAGACTGTCCTCCTTAGGAATCGTAAAAGAAACTCTACTCCCCAGAGATGATCTTTTCTCCGTGAATGGCATCTCTTGAGTTTCTTCCAAATTCTCGAACTTTCCTGGCTTGATCTATTCTCGGTGAATAACATGTCTTGAATTTCTCGGGGTTTGGGGACCCACAGGCTTCTTAAAAGTATCCCCGCCTCCTCTTGGGCGTTGTACAAGGACCCGTCGGCTTCTTAGAAGTATTCACAGCCTCCTCTTAGGCTTCGTATAAATAATTTCTTCCTCTGTGAATGATAGCCTCCTCTTGGGCTTCGTACAAATTGTCCCTCGGCTTCTTAAAAGATTCCAGCCTCCTCTTGGGCTTCGTACAAATTGTCCCGACGACCTCCTTGAGGTATAGGAACAGAATTAGTCATCTTAATAGAACAGTCTTTCAAAGACTCTAGATCATGCTACAGTTGTTTCTTAAACGTAGTACAAAAGATGAAACTCTAGACTTGGACAATCTAATTTCCTTGAGTCTCAAAGACATTCTCAAGTTCCTTTCAAAACTAGGAGATGAAACCCGTAGACTCGGACAGTCTCAATACCCTTTGGATTTCCCATTTCCTTAAAGAACAGGAAATAACCCTGATCCTCGAATCAAATCCCTGAGTGCAAACAGTACTCATATAAGAACTGATTTTCTCTTTAAATAAGCATGTTGGATCAGTCACTCAACTGAAACAGTAACCATAGCCTCCATCTCGGGCTTTATACGAGATACCAAAAGACTTTCTTGTTGAGTCATCCCTTTTAGCCTCCATCTCGGGCTTCGTACGATATACAAAGCACCCTCTTGTTGAGACAACCCTTTTAGCCTCTCTCTCGGGCTTCGTACGAGACACACAAAATCACCCTCTTGTTGGGTCGATAGCCTCCTCTTAGGCTTTGTAAAAGGAAACCCCGGTTGAACCAATCAACCTTTTAGCATCAAAGCTGTGCCTCGTTCACAGTATACAAACATCAACAACTCCTTTCCCTTCATCTAATTATTGTAAGCGGCAAGCCTCTGGATCATCTACATCCATGCCACTGTCCCTCTTTTAGCATGAGAAATTCCTAAGGAAAGATGGCATTGCTCTACACTGAGTTAAAGTCTTCTCCTTCAGGTTGGAAATCCCCTATGAAGGAAATTATGACATTGCCGGATTCACATATCCCAGTTAAAGTAATTCTCCTTTGTAATCAGTCACCCAACAATTGTGACAAACAAACCCCTCTTTAGAGATGACAAATTCTCTCTAAATACGAAACTTTTAGCTTCACAACTTGGGCTTTAAACAAGATACAAATAAACCCTTCAGCTTCACATCTTGGGCTTTGAACAAGATACAAACCACCTTTAGCTTCACGTCTTGGGCTTTGAACAAGACACCAAAACACCATTTCCTCCCATAGAATAAGAGGAACTACGATCGCTCTGATTTCCCTGTTTCGGTAAACGGGAATACGTAGGCATAAGATTGAAAGAAAAATCTTAGCGAGCACACTAATAAAAAACCCAAAATCCCGTACCTTCACACATCAATAAAAAAGTATCAGTCCTAATCCCCTACCCATGAACAGTCCCGATTTTTCACTCCAAACAAAGTAAGAAGAAAGAGGCCCCACTTCCATATCGCATCCGTAACCTAACAGACCGCTGTTTAAACTCGGTATGCAAGCAGGGTTAATTGGAGACATCTATTTCCCTTCCTTCATCAGCTTCAATAGGATAAAAAATGAATCGACCTGTAGTACCCCCAAAAGAGCGACAGTGCTTAAGAAACACGTCCAGTTTCGCTCGCTACACGTATGTTTCAACGGGGTTTAAAACAAGCAATCTGCATGACGGTATGATTTGTGTTTAGAAGAGATAGAGGGAAAATGGAAAAGTGTGTGCAGTGTATTTCTTTTACTGCTCATTTTTATTATTGAGTTGTTTTTTAGGATTATTATTTTCTGAAAAATGAAAAGAGAAAACAGCAATTAATGCGGAAATTACAGAACGACGTTATTTTATTAATGAACAAGTTGATTCTTGAAAACTACAACCCTATAAAATAAAGCTCTGTCGCTTTGGGCGAAGCAAAGAGGGAAATTTATACAAAGTGAGCCCTATCAAAACATCCGTTTCACCTGGGCAGGGTGAAAGGTTAAAGATGGCAATTACTTTAACTTATGAACAATCTTCGAAACATCGACAGCAACCCATTGGCGGCGAACTCTTCGGTGAATCACAAAGTCTGGCACCTTCCTTGATTTGTCTTCAAAAATAACACTGATTTCTGGTGGAGCAGGATCATTGGAATCTGTCTCCCAGGCAGAGTTGTCGTAGGAGGATTCCTCTGTTACATTTTGCATAACATTTGTGCTCTTAGGTAGATCTCCCCATCTAGTTGGCTGGATGTCTTCGAGCCTGATACGAGAGCTTTCAGGAGTGGTGTATTTGACCATGAAGTCGTATTTCCCGCTTGGTTGTCCCAAGGTGTCCCATACTTTTTTGGAACTGGATGAGTCACCTCTCTCGATGACGTTGACCTCTGGAAAAGCATAGTTGATGAATTCAAGTCCTGCAAATGTTGCAAATTCATCGTCGTGCTGGGTATTTTCTGAATGACCTGATCATTGATCCCATAACATGGTGGGGACACAGGTATTATTTTCAATGATGCTCAGCTGATTTTCATTGTTCGGCTGATTTCCTTGCCCCAAGTCTCCTGGATACGGCTGCCACATTAGCAGGCCATCCATCGGGCCATAATAGTTGTGGTCAAATTTGTCCTTCATCAGAGTGTCCTCCTCTAATGAGTTTGGTGGAGCACGACATCCTTCCGAATCATAATCTCCGTATATCATTTCGACGTCTGACCTGGGTATAAATCTCGGACTTTGTGTGGGATAGCAAAAGGGCGTAGGCACCTCTTCCTGAGATGTATAACCGTCCTTGTTAAGATAGAACTCCTATTCTTCCTCCATATCAGAGGAATCATCTTTATTGATGGTATGCACTTCTTGAGGCACTGGGAGAAGGAAACCTCCACTGTGGAAGAAGTCTTGAATAGGATGAAGACTTTCATTGCTGGTAGTAGCTATCTGGGTACAGGTTGCAGAAAAACCAAGACCCTTCTTTGTTTTATTGTCAGTAGGAATGACTAGCTGTCCCCATCCTGTTGTATTGGTACTCTCGACCGCTTTGATAACATCTTTGTATGAGGAAATGGAAGTTCCCTCTTCGGATTGATTGTCCTTGCTCACCGACAGTGCTTGGAACTGAGTTCCAATAACCTCCTCGGGTTCTACACTAGTAGATGATGATAAGTTACTCACGAGCAAGGCTTGTTCTCCACAAACCGTGATGAGCTGGTTGTTCTGGACGAACTTTAACTTTTGGTGGAGGGTCGAGGTGACCGCCCCAGCCTGATGTATCCAAGGTCTTCCTAATAAACAACTGTACGTTGCCCGGATGTCCATGACCTAGAAAGCGACTTGGAAAGTGTTAGGACCAATAGTTACGGGAAGGTCGACTTCGCCGATAACCGTTTTTTTGGACCCGTCAAACGCTTTGACGACGACCTCACTGGTTCTCATCGGGGGTCCTTTGAAGGATAATTGCATCAAAGTGGACTTCGGCATAACATTCAGGGCTGATCCTGTGTCTACCAGTACGCTGGCTAAAGCATCGCCCTGGCAGCTGACCGTGATATTGAGCGCCATGTTATGACAGCGACCCTTTTCAGGTAATTCCTCATCACTAAATCCCAAGTTATTGCAGGAAGTGATGTTAGAGACAATGCTATCGAACTGTCTGATTGTTACATCCTGTTCCATAAAGGCTTGCTCCAAGACTTTCTGTAGAGCCTCCCTATGCGCTTCTGAACTGAGTAAAAGTGACAGCACAAAGATCTTTGAAGGAGTTTGTAACAGTTGATCAACAATGTTGTATTCACCCCTTTGGATGAGCTTCAGCATCTCATCATCATTTTTTGAAAGGTCAGGATTACTAGATTGACCGACTGGTGGATTAGGAACTTCTGTCTGAAGTTCCTTTTCTTTGTTAAGTTCTCCAACTCCTCGGTTGAAGATTCGACCACTCCGTGTTACTCGACTGATGTCTGCAATATTCACGACAGAGGGTAATGGAATTTCCTTTCCATTCTCGACCGTTGTTGCACTGTATTTGTAAGGGATAGCCTTAGTTGATTCATACGGTAATGGTCCCGGTAGATAGATGACTATGGGAGCCTTCTGATTTTTCCGACCATCGTAAGCAATTTCGATCCGTTCCTGGTTGGGAACTCTCGATTCGTCAAGTAAAGGGATGATGGTACAAACATCCCTAGCCCTCTGATGATCAGAGATTACGACAACGTCCTCAATTTGATCAGCGAGGTAGTCCGATGCCCGGTTGATTGGTCCGGAACCCAGATATGGGCGAATCTCTCTACGATCCACCTGACCCTGAAGAGCTGCTCGCACAAGGTAACATCCTTGGTTACTTTCCAAACAGACTCTACAACGTTCATAGTTGTGTGGTGGCACCTGGCCACGCCCGCTTTGAATATAATGTAACCTCACTAGGTTAGTTTCCACAGATCGAACGTCCCGACTTTAATGCCGAGTAGGGTTCCCGTTGGTAATACTAATTTGCTGGGTGTTTTCATCCATATAGATTGGAAGCCACCAGTGGTTCAACAAGTGCTGAAGGGTTTCCCGCCCTACAGCTCTGATAATCATGTGATACCAGGAACCTGAGCCGGACATGTTTAGCATGTAACTCCACCAGGCTGGTATTCATCAAGCGAATATCAAAGATTTGAATCATGTTGATCTGATAGAGATTCCTATCATGGTAGTCCTGGATCCATCCAAGATCCGTCTGACGCTGGAGGGCCTCTTGTACAAAAGATCATCCCTATTTGTTTACCGAGCAAGTCAGACAGGAACTGTAATCGTGCCATGGCAGATTATGATACTGGCTTTGCCTGGAATGCATCGCCACCAAGTTGACATTCATTGCACGGGTGTCGTGGTTCTGAATGATGTTAGAATTCGTGTAAACCATGTTAACTCCACGAACTCGGTGCTCTTGGATCCATCCGAGATCCATCTGTTCCTGTAGAGCTGATTGCACCACAGAACATCCTCGATTGCTTTTAGAGCAGATATCACACTGGTGATAGTTATGAGGTGGCACATGGCCATATCTACTCTGTCTACAATGCATCTTGACCAGATTGGTCCTTAACAAGAGTACATCATGAATTTGATAGGCGTTGTTAGTCTCTCCCTCTATCAAATTGACTGTAGCTTTCTCATGTTGAGGCAGCGGGTTCATGAGAACATTCGGATTCGTATCTTTGAAAGATAAAACCTCGCTCCTAACAAGCTTTTGCATGTCGGATTTGAAACTGAGACATTTCTCTATGTTATGCCCTGGTCCTCCTTGATGGTAAGGGCAAGTCTGATCCACCTTAAACCAAAAAGGCAGATTTTCCGGTACTGTAAGAGGGGACTTAGTCTGGACATGCCCCTTAGCCAGTAGTAACAGAAATAGTTCTGTGTACAATACGGGTATAGGATCAAATCCTGGTGGCCGCGTTGTACGGTTGTTATTGTATGGAGGACGAGCCTGCTGAAGAGGCTGTTGAGTCCTTTGCTGATTAGGTTGGCTCTGCGCAACCTGAGGTTGATACGTAGAAATAGGTGCAAGATTGATAGTAGGAGTCACAGCCGCTATTGGTTGATAACGTCACCTTTGCTTTCCAAGAGAGATATTCCTAATATCCTGATCTTTTTTCTTAGGGAGAGCACTACCGTATCGCTTTGTACTACTTGATGATCCAGTGTCTTTGACTAGACGTCCCTCTCGGACGGCTTCCTTAAGACGAACTCCCATACCGACCATCTTGGTGAAGTCACTGGGCGCATTGACAACCATTCCGTCATAATAAAATGAGCTTAAGGTCTTTAAAAAGATCTTTGTCATCTCTTTTTCCTCAAGAGGTGGACAAATTTGAGCGGCAATTTCATGCCATCTCTGAACGTATTCCTTAAAGGTTTCCTTGTCCTTTTGTGACATTGATCTAAGTTGATCTCTGTCGGGTGCCATGTCCAGATTGTATTTATATTGTTGGACGAAGGCAGTGCCAAGATCTCTGAAAGTGCTAATCGTAGCACAGTTTAAACCCATGTACCATTTTAGCGCGACACCGGTTAAACTATCCTAAAAGTAGTGAATCAGTAAATCCTAATTCTTTGTCTGAGCTGACATTCGCCGAGCGTACATCACCAAGTGACTCTGAGGGCAAGAGTTACCCTTGTACTTTTCAAAGTCGGGCACCTGGAATTTGTGCGGGACTTTCACATTGGGGACCAAGCAGAGGTCCGCGGCGTCCTTTCCAAATAAATCCTGACCGCGAAGGGCCTGCAGTTCTTTCTGCATTCCCAAGAACTGTTCCTGGAACTCATTCATTCTTTCAAACATGTTGTCGTTTCCACCAGAAGGTATATGTGGAATCTGTCCTTCTGGGACAGTGTGTACCACAAGGGGTGGTATAGTCATTATGGCCGAGACTCTCGGTGCCTCCCGAAGTTTGTAACCTTCAGGAGTTACTGTCATGCACCTGGCATCTTCGGTTTCCTGAAGTTTGTAACCTTCAGGCCTAGCGGTTCCTGCTGCGGCCCCCTGATCCTCATTGATCAACTGGATATATCCTTCTGGGATATAGTTAAGTGGCATGCCCCAAGGACGATCTTTCGGCATCTTGTACCTAGGATCGGACTTTTCCACTATGGGCGTTGAGGTAATCTCCGAGATCACAGTCCTTTGAAGCTGAGCTTCTGCCATGGCTTGCATGTCGTTATGAAGCTTTCTCATATCCTCTCTCAGAGCGTCGATCTCTTCTCTCAACTCTCTGTTCTCTTCCTCGAGATTATCCATCTTTTTCTGACGATTGGCCCGAGTATTGTACGAATGAGACAGTTTGACTCTAGAACCGAGACACAAACGTGAGATTCGTAGGGTAAGAAGAATACGTGACGTGAGAATGATGAATGCAATGATTATATTAATTGTTTTTTTTTGGTTTAATCAAAATAAACTTCGACAATTAGATTGCAAATATCAAACAGTGGGGAAACCCCGTTTTATTGAATTCAAAGGATTGCGAAAACAGAAATACAGTAGATTACAAGGTGCGAAAACAGAAACCTAAGCTAAGGGGTCCCGAGTCCTCTATGGGAGAAACCGGATGCTGATTCTGGTACTTTCCTATTCTTGGACCGGGGCTCTTGGGCCGTTGTCGGGTTGTCATTCCTTTGCCAAGTGAAAGGAGCGAGAAAATTCCTTTGGTCATCCTAATTATCCACAGCATGTTGCTCTAAAATCTCGATCAGAGCATCCTTATCTTTCAATAGTTGCTGTATTTTGGTACACTCTACATTGAGGGTGCGGTATTTGTTCTTCCAAGACCTCCTTTCCTGTTGAACTTTGTTGAGAGTAACCTGAAGTTTTTCCATTTCAGTCATGAAGTACATGACAGATTCCCTCGGCGGAAGAACTCCGTGACGAGGATAAGGCATCTTTATCTTGAGAGCTTTAGTTTGTACCCAGTGGAGATAAGGCTCCACCGAGACACAGTGCGGTTTTCCTAGAGACTCTCGTCCTTTCTTATGAACATGTTTCCAAGCGTGCACTATTTCCATCTTTAGTGCCCTGTCATTTTCTTCTTCTTTGAAGAAAAGACCCTCCAGATGAGCATTACGCAGGACATGCCTCATTGGGTATCGAAATTGACGACGAACAAGAACTGGATGGTAATTGATTCCTCCCTTAGTTCCTATAAGGGGTACGTTGGGGAAGTTTCCACAACGGTCAATGATTCTGATCCCGTCATAAATCCTATTGCACCAATCTATGTCAGAGTTGGTAAGAGACATGATTTTCTGCGACCAACGTAAGGCACTCTTATGATCTCAAAAAGCAGCAGACTTAGGCAAATGGGAGATAAACCATTTATATAATAGGGAGACACAGCACGTGATCATCCCTCTGTTGTACAAATTCCCTAAGTGTACAGAATGATATGCGTCCGCGAGCAAAGTTGGCACAGGGTTTCCAATGAGAAAAACCTTAATGGCGTTGATATTGACGAAGCTATTAATGTTGGGAAACAGAAATAACCCGTAGGTGAGTAAGACAAAGATGCTTTCAAAAGCAGTCATGTTCCCTATACTAGCAAAGTACAGAGCCTTCTTTACCAGAAACTGGGCTGGCAAACCTGGGAGCCCACCCTTAGTGGTCATGTGAGTCTTGACTTCCGACTCATCTAAATAGATTGCTCTTGCAATGGTTTGATCTTTTGGAATTTCTTCCAGTCCAGAAAAAGGAGCTCGATCAGTAATGTGTAAATCAGTCAGGTGAGAATACTCCTCCAGCGTTGGTGCGACCTGGTAATCCGGGAATGTGAAACAGTGATAGACCAGATCGTAAAACTGAATGAGTGCCTCCATGATTCCTTCAATCACATGGACTCTTAATAGAGGCAGCAGACCTCCGTACTTGGCTCTGAAAGCTTCAGGGTTAGTGATCATCCTCGCTAATCCTCTCAAATCCTCTAGTTTTGTAACCCTGAAGGTATACTTATGAGTTCTCCTTCTACCGAAGTCCATGAGCGCAATATTTTTCTCTGACATTTGCAATCATTGTCTTAGTTTAATTTGAAAAAGAGAGACTAGAAGAGAAGTTTTTCTTTGAGGTAATGTTTTTTAGATGAATGCATGAATGCAGCACACAAAAACATAGAAAAAACATGGGGTCAAAGGGTCGGTGTCATGAAGTCAAGGCTCTACCCCCCCCCCCCCCCCCCCCCGCCCCCCCCGCTCTCCCCTAAAGGTTTATACTAGTGATTTTTGTACTTGTCTCTCAAAATCATCAGCTCTTGTCGAGAAAACACCAGCGGGCCGGGAACCGTGCTAGGTGATGTTTTTCGAAGAACCATTAGAAGAGGGTAGTATCGCATGACAACCATTTCCAATAGTTTCCGCACTACTAAAAGAGGTTTTTCCTAGGTGTATACTCAATATTTCCACATGCGGCATCACACGCATTCCCATTAGCAGAAAAATAAACACAGATATCAATTAGGAAAAGCAATATATATTTGTCCTAAAGTCCTAGACTTTAAAGAGCTATGAATCCTATGTTCCTGACAAAAATGGCTCCCCGGCGGAGTCGCCATCATGTGGTACCTTCCCAACTTTAAAGGTTTTGACCTAAGATCCTAGTGAAGTCAAAGAAAAGTCCTATCCCAGTGAAATCCCCAAAAAAAGAAAGAAAGAAAGAAAAGTGCCCCACGGTGGGCGCCACTTTTCTATAGCGAGCGATTTTGGACGTGGTTCTTAAGCACTGTCGCTCTGGGGTTACTACAGGTCGATTCATTTTTTATCCTATTGAGATGACTAAGGAAGGGAAATAGATGTCTCCAATTAACCCTGCTTACATACTGAGTTTAAACAGCGGTTTGTTAGGTTACGATTGCTATATGGTAATGGGGCCTCTTTCTTCTTACTTTGTTTAGAACGAAACACCGGGAATGTTCATGGGGAATTTTGTTAGGATGCTAGGACTGATGCTTTTCGATTGATATGTGAAGGTACGAGATTTGAGGCTTTGGATTAGTGTGCTCGCTAAGATTTTTCTTTCAATCTTATGCCTACGTATTCCCGCTTACCGAAACAGGGAAATCAGAGCGATCGTAGTTCCTCCTATTCTATGGGGGGAAATGGTGTTTTGGTGTCTTGTTCAAAGCCCAAGACGTGAAGCTGAAAAGGTGGTTTATATCTTGTTCAAAGCCCAAGATGTGAAGCTGAAGGGTCTATTTGTATCTTATTCGAAGCCCAAGATGTGAAGCTAAAAAGGTGTTGACTTTAGAGAGAATTTGTCATCTCTAAAGGGGTCTGTTTGTCACAACTGTTGGGTGACTGACTATGAAGGAGGATTACTTTAACCGGGATATGTGAATCCTAACAATGCCATAATTTCCTTTATAGGGGGTTTTAACCTGAAGGAGAAGACTTTAACTCAGTGTAGAGCAATGCTATATTTCCTTAGGAATTTCGCATGCTAAAAGAGGGACAGTGGTGTGGATGTATATAATCCAGAGGCTTACCGTTTACAGCAATTAGATGAAAGGAGTTGTTGATGTTTGTATCCTGTGAACGAGGCACAGTTTTGATGCTAAAAGGTTGATTGACTCAACCGGGGTTTTTCTTATACAAAGCCTAAAAGGAGGCTATTGACCCAACAAGAGGATGCTTTTGTGTCTCGTACGAAGCCCGAGAGGGAGGCTAAAAGGAGTTGACTCAACAAGAGAGTGATTTTAGATGTGTCTTGTATGAAGCCTAAGATGGAGGCTAAAGGTTGACTTAACAAGAGAGTCTTTTATACTCAACAAGAGAGTGTTTTGTATCTCGTACGAAGCCCGAGATGGAGGCTAAAAGTGAGATTGACTCAACAAGAGAGTCTTTTATACTCAACAAGAGAGTGATTTTGTATCTCGTATGAAGCCTGAGATGGAGGCTAAAAGGATTATTGACTCAACAAGAGAGTCTTTTTGTATCTCGTACGAAGCCCGAGATAGAGGCTAAAAGGATTGTTGTTTCAGTTGAGTGACAGGTCCAGTAGGTTGGTTAAAAGAGAAAATCAGTTCTTATAAAGAGACTGATTAAAGGTAAGGCTATGCTTTGGGATTGATCAGAGGATCAGGGTTATTTCCTGTTCTTTAAGGAAATGGGGAATCCAGAGGGTATTGGAGACTGTCCGAGTCTACTGGTTTTTTCCCTACTTGAGAATGCCTTCGAGACTCAAGGTGATTAGACTGTCCAAGTCTAGAGTTTTATCTTTTGTACTATGCTTAAAGAAACAGTAGTAGTACGTTCACGGTAGAAAGATCTAGACTCTTTGAAATACTGTTCTATTAAGATGACTAATTTCTGTTCCTATACCTCTAGGAGGTCGTTGGGACAATTTGTACGAAGCTCAAGAGGAGGCTGGAAACTTTTAAGAAGCCGAGGGACAATTTGTACGAAGCCCAAGAGGAAGCTCTCTTCCCGAAGGAAGAATCCTTATACGAAGCCTAAAAGGAGGTTGTGAATACTTTTAAGAAGCCGTAGGGTCCTTGTACAATGCCCAAGAGGAGGCAGGGATGCTTTTAGGAAGCCTGTGGGTCCCCAAACCCCGAGAAATTCAAGACAGGCTATACACAGAGAATAGATCAAGCCAGGAAAGTCCGAGCATTTGGAAGAAACTCAAGAGATGCCATTCACAGAGAAAAGATCGTCTGTGGGGAGTCAGAGTTTCTTTGACAATTTCTAAGGGTGACAGTCTGAGAAAGGGTTCACCAAGAATGCTGTAACACCCCCAATCTAGACCCCTAAATAATATAAAGCGATAACAATTAATCAGAGTATAAATAAAACATTCACGGCATAGAAGGAGGCGTCACATCAATTTGAAACAATATACAATAACCTGCTCATAAAGATATGCAACAATTAGGTAGCAAATAACAGAGGAACTTAGTTCTTAATACCCACAATTCAGATACAGAATAAAAGCGGAAAATCTGCAACTGAATCTCATATATATATATATATATATATATATATATAACATAAAAGTTTGTCTGTCATATACAACATCATACATGTACAATCCAAAAGATACATATACATAATAATCACACTCGATCACCCTGACTACCTGGTGCTACATATCAGAGCCAACCGACAAAAGAATGAAGACTTAAGCTTCATAAAAGACCTCCAGCATCTAATCTGCAATACCTCATAGAGCATTCAAAACAGCAGAAGGGTGAGAAACACAATTATAATATAGTTGCATACAATTATATAATAATACACAAATACACATGTAAAATATTCTCACCACCACTTACACCATAATTCAAAGATAATACAACACAATGCATATTTCATATATCCATCACCAAGGCATATCAATCATGCACAATACAATTATCACCAACATATATATATTTCAATTCATCAATGCCATTCACAATTCCACACAAAATCAATCCATTCATGATTTATGCAAATGCAAAGAGACCGACACACGACTCTATGGAAATGCAATGCGGTACCATTCCATCCATCATCACATCATTAGTTCACTCTGGAACTATTGGAATCATCGCTTGTTACTTAGTGTAACTCCCTGTCGGGCAAACGATGTTCCCCGTCGCTTTAGGTACTCTTGGTATAAGGCTCACGACGTTTATGGATCGCTTTAGGTCCTCTCGGTATAAGGCTCACGATCCGATCGCTTTAGGTCCTCTTTGTATAAGGCTCACGATCGTCTATAACCATCGCTTTAGGTCCTCTCGGTATAAGGCTCACGATGTTATAGCAGATTCCCTCTGGAATCTATTCGTCGCTCACACCCACTAGGGCACACGACATCACAAGAATGCATATCATGATGCTTGGCATACAATGACTCATGACATTCAAATGCACACATATATGCAACCATCTCAATCAACAATAATCATGCTTTACCATCAAGCCCAAAACAATGCATTTATTTGCCATACGGCCACAAACCATCATCACAACATTTAGCGTATGCATTTACCTCATACGACAGCACACCAATCACACGATATCTATCAAAGGCATATTGCATGATAGCACATCAAATACACACAGTTAAATGGTAAAAGTCGACAAAATGACATATTTTCAAATTCCAGACATAATTTAATCGGCCAACAATCCCAAAACCATTATCATAAGAAAGAACATTTCATTAGCTTTCTAACGCATCAACCCGCGCCTCAAATCGACTTACGACCCAACAGTTATGAAGAAAACAAATTAGAAAAGCTGTCATGTTCGCAATGCGAAGCTCCTAGCGAGTCCTTCGCTTTCCTCATTCGTAGTGCGAATGCCCCAGCGAACCATGGCAGAAAAGAAAACAGCCAAAAGTTCGTAGTGCAAACTCCCAGCGAACCTTCGCTATCCCCTTCGCAGTGCGAATCCCCCAGCGAACCGTGGCAGAAAGAAAACAACACAAAGTTCGCAGTGCGAACCTCACACGAACGTTCGCTTTCCCCTTCGCTGGCCATTCGCAGTGCGAACCTGCGAAACCAGAAAACCCCAACATCGCGATAAATCACTCCCAACTAACATTTCAACCCCCAAAACACTTCTAAACCAAAACATAACAATCAGAACATAACCCAATCATGGTAACAAGTATTCTACTACATTTACACCGATTTTCAACCGCGAAAACATCGATTTCTCTCGTTCCGACCTTGAATTGAAAAGCTATGGAACACAACAAACATTCACACAAACACATACATAATCATACACAAAGATAGTATAACTGAGTTTCACACCCTTACCCGATTTAATCGTGTTTTTGAAAGTCGGTTGATCGATTTCTTAACCCACAAGTTTTCTCTCTTTTTCTTTCTCTTCTTTTCCTTCTTTCTCTTTTTCTTCTTCTCTTTTTCTTTCCTTACTATTTTCTCTCTTTTCTTTCTATTTTAAATGAAAAAACATAATATCTACCCATCAAAAGACCAAAATACCCCTACACTCAAATATCTCGCAAACGCTCTCAAAACGCGACAAAACATAACAACGATGAAAAAAAAAATATTACCAAATAAAAGTAAAAAATGAAATAATATAATAATAAAAATAATCAAAATGACTCAATTAAATAAAACTAACAAAAACTGGGGCGTTACAACTCTCCTCCACTTAGAAATTTTCGTCCTCGAAAATATTACCTGAGACGAACAACTCCGGATACGACTCCCGCATCCGACTCTGCAACTCCCAAGTCAAATTGCCCTCAGCAGCGCCCCCCCACGCTACTTCCACAAGCGCAATATCCTTGCGTCTTAACCGCTTCAACTCGCGATCCAAAATCCTCACCGGTAATGCCTCAACCGTAAGGTTCTCCCTTACCTCAACCTCATCCATCGGAATCACATGTGACGGATCCGGAACATACTTCCAAAGCTGTGAAACATGGAACACATCATGCAAATTCGAAAGATTCGGCGGCAACGCCACCCTATAAGCCACAACACCCACTCTTGCGGATATCTGATAAGGACCAATAAACCGAGAAGTAAGCTTCTTCGACTTCAATGCACGCCCATCAACCATCACCGGTGTAACTCTAAAAAATACATGATCGCCCTCTTGAAACTCAAGATCTTTCCTCCTTCGATCATGGTGACTCTTCTGCATACTCTGAGAAGTCTTCATTTTCTCATGAATAAGTTTCTCCTTTTCCGTAGTCTGTTGCACCAACTCCGGTCCAACCACCAAACTCTCACTAGATTCATGCCAACACAAAGGTGTTCGACATCTTCTTCCATACAACGCTTCAAAAGGTGCCATTCTAATACTCGAATGAAAACTGTTATTATACGTGAATTCCACCAACGACAAATAACTGTCCCAAGCACCACCTTGCTCAAGAACACAAGCTCTCAACAAATCTTCCAACGACTGAATAGTTCTTTCGGTCTGACCATCCATCTGAGGCTGATAAGCAGAACTCAATCTCAACTTGGAACCTAACGCCTTTTGCAAACTTTCCCAAAATCTGGAAGTAAACCTCGGATCTCGATCTGAAACAATACACAATGGAACACCATGTAATCTCACAATCACACGGATATAAATCTCAGCCAACCTCTTCAAAGAAAAACTGATGTCAATCGGAATGAAATGCGCCGATTTAGTTAGCCTATCCACAACTACCCAAATGGCATTATGTCCCCTATGTGTATTCGGCAACCCTGTCACAAAATCCATAGAAATGCTGTCCCATTTCCACTCAGGAATATCCAACGGTACCAACAATCCACTAGGCTTCTGATGTTCCACCTTAGACTTCTGACACGTCAAACACGCATAAAAAACTGAGCCACATCCCTCTTCAATCCAGACCACCAAAAGATCTTCTTCAAATCTTGATACATCTTATTAGCTCCCAGATGTATACTCAAACTACTCTGGTGTCCTTCCTCTAGAATCATCCTTTTCAAGTCCGAATCATCAGGAATACAAATTCTACCACGAAATCTCAAAACACCCTTATCGTCCACTTTAAAGTCACCATTTTCACTTGTATCTCCAACCGTCATCAAATCCACAAATTTCACATCCAATTTCTGTTTCTCGCTAACGGTCAACAGAAAATCATTAGTAACCTTTAACATACCAAGTCTCACGCTGTCATATGTCAATTCACACACCAAACTCAAATCCCTAAACACTTCCAAAAGTTCCCACTCTTTAACCATCAAGGCAGACATATGCAACGATTTACGACTTAACGCATCGGCTACCACATTAGCTTTACCAGGATGGTAATTCAAGCCAAAGTCGTAGTCCTTCAAAAATTCCAACCATCTCCGTTGCCTCATATTCAACTCTTTCTGATCAAACAAGTATTTCAAACTTTTATGATCACTAAAGACTTCGAATCTTGCACCATAGAGATAATGCCTCCAAATCTTCAACACAAAAACCACAGCCGCTAACTCCAGATCATGAGTAGGATAATTTTTCTCATGAATCCTCAATTGCCTCGAAGAATAAGCCACCACCTTACCTTCTTGCATCAACACTCCACCTAAACCAATCAAAGACGCATCACAATACACCACAAACGGTTCAGTAGGATTCGGTAAAATCAAAATCGGAGCTGTAGTAAATCTTCTCTTCAGCTCACTAAAACTTTCCTCACACCGAATATCCCAAATGAACACTTGACCTTTGCAAGTCAACTGGGTCAAAGGAAGTGCTAACTTGGAAACACCTTCAATGAATCTTCGATAATATCCGGCTAAACCCAAAAAGCTTCTAATTTCAGTAACAGATCTCGGAGCCTCCCAATGTAGAACTGCATCTACTTTAGATGGATCCACCACAATACCATTACCTGAAATCACGTGCCCAAGAAAACTCACTTCTGACAACCAGAACTCACACTTGGACAACTTGGCAAACAGTCTCTTTTCCTTCAAAATTTGCAACACAACACGTAAATGCTCCGCATGTTCCTCTGGAGCTTAGAATAAATCAAGATGTCATCAATAAACACAACAACAAATCGATCCAAATGCTCATGGAAAATACGATTCATATACTCCATAAACACACCTGGCGCATTAGAAACCCCGAACGACATCACAGAATATTCATAATGACCGTAACGTGTTCTAAAAGCCGTCTTCTGAATATCTTCCTCTTTCACTCTAATCTGATGATACCCTGACCTCAAATCAATCTTACTAAACACACACGTACCTACCAACTGGTCCATCAGATCATCAATTCTCGGAAGAAGATACTTATTCTTAATCGTCACCTTATTCAACTGGCGATAGTCAATACACAATCGCAGACTTCCATCTTTCTCCTTCACCAATAAAACTGGAGCACCCCAAGGTGATACACTTGGTCTCACAAACCTCTTTTCTAACAATTCATTCAACTGCTTCTTTAACTCAACCAACTCAGATGCCGATATACGATAAGGTGCCATAGATACAGGTCTAGTACCAGGAACTAGATCTATAGAAAACTCCAGCTCTCTCTCTGGCGGCACATCTGAAATATCCTCTGGAAACACCTCCGAAAAATCACACACAACTGGAAACACATTAAGTGCAACTTGACTATCCATGGTCAACGATGCAAACAACCCAAACAACTGAGCTTCCTCCGCCAAAAGTTTCTTCAACTCTTTGGTATATAAGAAACTCGATTCCTTGTCTTCTTCAAGAGAAGGAAATCGTACCAGCTTATGATAACAATCAATATGAACCCGATTGAACTGCAACCAATTCATTCCCAGAACCACATCTAAACCCTCCAACGGCAAACACACCAAATCCATCTCAAAATCTTTACCATAAATGGTCAAAGGACAACTTAAACAAACCAAGGAAGTAGTTACTGACCCCATTGTTGGAGTATCAATAACTATCTCACCACCCATCGAAGACAACACAAGATTCAAACGCTTCGCGCACTCAGACAAAATAAATGAATGAGTCGCTCCAGTATCAATAATAGCAACTAAAGGTGTACTATTAATAAAACAAGTACCTCTGATCAGACAGTCTGCACTTGTAGTCTGAGTCCCTGCCAATGCAAATACCTTCCCACCAGCTGGAGCTTGCTTTAGTTTCGGACACTTTGTACTAATATGTCCAGGTTCACCACAGTTGAAACACTTCACCACATTCTTCTTACAATCAGCTGCAACATGTCCTAACCCTCCACAAATGGAACACTTTCTCATATCCTTCCTACACTCAAACTGACGATGTCCTAAGTCACCACACCTAAAACATCTTAGAGGATTAGACATACCTCCCCCACTTGGCCTTTTCTCAAAATTACCCCTTTGCTTACCCTTATCAGCTGGTGACACATAAGGACCACCACGAAACTGTTGCTTCCCTTTCCTCTCGTTCACACTCTTATAGTGAGTAGAACGAGCTTTACTATTCTCCTCAAAAATCCTACAACAATCCACCAAATCAGAAAACCTTATAATCCTTTGATAACCGATTTCCTGCTTTATCTCAGGACGCAACCCGTTCTCAAACTTCACACACTTAGAAAACTCCGCAGTCGCTTTAGCATAATGTGGATAAAACTGCACAAGCTCCACAAACTTAGCAGTGTAATCAACAACAGACATATTACCTTGTTTCAATTCCAAGAACTTAATCTCCTTTGTTAATTCTTGTAGTTGGCTAGAATTTTGGTAAAACAATGTTGATGTCATGGTTGATGTTTCAACATGAGTTTTTAACAGCCTTGTTATGTTGAGTTAACATTCTGGTTATGTTAAGTTTTTAAGGGTTGCAGTTTTGTGCTGATGTCAAACCCGATGTCATAACATCAGATGACAGAACATCAGAAAACCATCTGTGTGGTATGTGGATTGCAGAATGTTAAGGTGTTGAAGAGTTATAGTGCTGAAGAGTGATGTCACATGCGATGTCTTGACATCACTATACCAGAGCATCAGTCTGCTGTGTTTTTAGGACTGTGCGTGTTTCTGTTATTGGAGAGATATTCTACTGAAGAGAGTGAGAGATTGTAGGCGAATATCTTGGTAAAGATATATTCTGGTGCAATCATAAGTGGAGAAGATCTTGCAGCTGAATAGTGAAGATTTAAAAGATACATAATATCCTGGAAATATTATGTGGAGCTGAATTTAATGCATAAAGATATGGAGAATATTTAGAGTTAATGATTGAAGATTTAATTGAAGATTTGATTGAGGATTTAATTGAAGATCTATTTAGTAGCAGAATCTTTTGGAGATTTGGAACAGAAGATTTGATATGATTTGAAGGCCCAAAACCAGTTGGGAAATAGGTTATAAATAGAAGCATTGTAACCTAGTTTTAGGAAGCCAGCCATCATGTAGATTATAAGGGCTGTGTTGGTTGATGAACCACCCGGTTTGTGGGATGGTCATCGTGTTTATCTCGAAGCCTGTAGGTAAGAGATGTATTGTTCTTGGAGGAAGCTGTTAAGCAACTCTAAGTAGTGTTCTTAGTCATGAGGGTCATGTCTAGGTATTGTCATGGAAGTGTGTCTTCCAAAGTCTATGTGATAGAAAAGATTAGGAAATCAAGCTGTTGATGCAGTGACGGTGTAGTTGACTGCTAGACATCATCGAGATGATTGGAAGTGAGATGGAGTCTCTTACCTAGGGAGGACTTAGGTAGAAGGGTCATTGGGTAGGGATTAAATTAGGTAGATTGTCAACTGGTCTGTTGAGTCTGTAATTTGATACTACTAATATTGGACTTCCTTCCTGGCTTGGTATGCCCCCAGATGTAGGTTGGTTGAACCGAACTGGGTGAATAATTGATTGTGTTCATATTCTGTTTTTATTGTCTTGTTCATGCAACAGAGTTTGATGTTGTGACATTGCACCTTAACATCACACTTCTGTACCAGAATTTCATCCTTCTTTCCCCTTACGCCCTCAGGAAAATACTTCCTCAGAAACTCAATGCTAAACAAGGCCCAAGTGACTTCTTCCTCTGCAGCTTCCAACATATGACGTGTACTAACCCACCAATCATCAGCTTCTTCCAGTAACATGTGAGTACCCAGTCTCACCTTCTGATCCTCAGCACAATCCATCACTCGGAAGATTCTTTCAATCTCCTTAAGCCAAATCTGAGCACCATCAGGATCATATCTTCCTTTGAAGATAGGCGGTTTGTTCTTCCTGAACTCATCATTACCAACAGCATTAGGTGCACCCTGCACAGCCCGAGCCATAGCTTGCATAGCAGCATCCAAAGCAGCATTATTCCTACCAGCCATATTCTATTCATTTCCAATAACAGCGACTATGGTTAAACAAACATCTCACCCACACACAACGACCAACAAGGACTGACACAAACTGACACGGACTGACTCTGATACCACTTAATGTAACACCCCTAATCTATACCCCAAAATAATATAAAGCGATAACAATTAATTAGAGTATAAATAAAATATTCACGACATAGACGGAGGCGTCACATCAATTTGAAACAATATACAACAACCTGCTCATAAAGATATGCAACAATCAGGTAGCAAATAACAGAGGAACTTAGTTCCTACTACCCACAATTCAGATACAGAATAAAAGCGGAAAATCTGCAACTGAATCTCATATATATATATATATATATATATATATATATATATATATATATATATATATATATATATATATATATATAACATAAAAGTTTCCCTGTCATATACAACATCATACATGTACAATCCAAAAGATACATATATAATAATCACACTCGATCACCCTGACTACCCGGTGCTACATATCAGAGCCGACCGACAAAAGAATGAAGACCTAAGCTTCACAAAAGACCTCCAGCATCTAATCTGCAATACCTCATAGAGCATTCAAAACAGCAGACGGGTGAGAAACACAATCATAATATAATTGCATACAATTATATAATAATACACAAATACACATGTAAAATATTCTCACCACCACTTACACCATAATTCAAAGATAATACAACACAATGCATATTTCATATATCCATCACCAAGGCATATCAATCATGCACAATACAATTATCACCAACATATATATATTTCAATTCATCAATGCCATTCACAATTCCACACAAAATCAATCCATTCATGATTTATGCAAATGCAAAGAGACCGACACACGACTCTATGCAAATGCAATGCGGTACTATTCCATCCATCATCACATCATTAGTTCACTCAGGAACTATTGGAATCATCGCTTGTTACTTAGTGTAACTCCCCGTCGGGAAAACGATGTTCCCCGTTGCTTTAGGTCCTCTTGGTATAAGGCTCACGACATTTATGGATCGCTTTAGGTCCTCTCGGTATAAGGCTCACAATCCGATCGCTTTAGATCCTCTTTGTATAAGGCTCACGATCGTCTATAACCATCGCTTTAGGTCCTCTCGGTATAAGGCTCACGATGTTATAGAAGATTCCCTCTGGAATTGATTCGTCGCTCACACCCACTAGGGCACACGACATCACAAGAATGCATATCACGATGCTTGGCATACAATGACTCATGACATTCAAATGCACACATATATGCAACCATCTCAATAAATAATAATCATGCTTTACCATCAAGCCCAAAATAATGCATTTATTTGCCATACGGCCACAAACCATCATCACAACATTTAGCACATGCATTTACCTCATACGACAGCACACAAATCACACAATATCTATCAAAGGCATATTGCATGATAGCACATCAAATACACACAGTTAAAAGGTAAAAATTGACAAAACGACATATTTTCAAATTCCCGACATAATTTAATTGGCCAACAATCCCAAAACCATTATCATAAGAAAGAACATTTCAATAGCTTTCTAACGCATCAACCCGCGCCTCAAACCGACTTACGATCCAACATTTATGAAGAAAACAAATTAGAAAAGCTGTCATGTTCGCAATGCGAAGCTCCTAGCGAGTCCTTCGCTTTCCTCATTCGTAGTGCGAATGCCCCAGCAAACCTTGACAGAAAGAAAACAGCCTAAAGTTTGCAGTGCGAACTCCCAGCAAACCTTCGCTGTCCCCTTCGCAGTGCGAATCCCCTAGCGAACTGTGGCAGAAAGAAAACAACACAAAGTTCGCAGTGCGAACCTCACGCGAACGTTCGCTTTCCCCTTCGCTGGCCATTCGCAGTGCGAACCTGCGAAACCAGAAAACCCCAGCAGCACGATAGATCACTCCTAACCAACATTTCAACCCCCAAAACACTTCTAAACCAAAACATAACAATCAGAACATAACCCAATCATGGTAACAAGTATTCTACTACATTTACACCGATTTTCAACCGCGAAAACATCGATTTCTCTCGTTCCGACCTAGAATTGAAAAGCTATGGAACACAACAAACATTCACACAAACACATACATAATCATACACAAACATAGTATAACTGAGTTTCGCACCCTTACCCATTTAATCGTGTTTTTGAAAGTCGGTTGATCGATTTCTTAACCCACAAGTTTTCTCTCTTTTTCTTTCTCTTCTTTTCCTTCTTTCTCTTTTTCTTCTTCTCTTTTTCTTTCCTTACTATTTTCTCTCTTTTCTTTCTATTTTAAATGAAAAAACATAATATCTACCCATCAAAAGACCAAAATACCCCTACACTCAAATATCTCGCAACCGCTCTCAAAACGCGAGAAAACATAACAACGATGAAAAAAATATATTACCAAATAAAAGTAAAAAATAAAATAAAATAATAATAAAAATAATCAAAACGACTCAATTAAATAAAACTAACAAAAACTGGGGCGTTACAACTCTCCTCCGCTTAGAAATTTTCGTCCTCGAAAATATTACCTGAGACGAACAACTCCGGATACGACTCCCGCATCCGACTCTCCAACTCCCAAGTCAAATTGCCCTCAGCAGCGCCTCCCCACGCTACTTCCACAAGCGCAATATCCTTGCCTCTTAACCGCTTCAACTCGCGATCCAAAATCCTCACCGGTAATGCCTCAACCGTAAGGTTCTCCCTTACCTCAACCTCATCCATCGGAATCACATGTGACGGATCCGGAACATACTTCCGAAGCTGTGAAACATGGAACACATCATGCAAATTCGAAAGATTCGGCGGCAACGCCACCCGATAAGCCACATCACCCACTCTTGCGGATATCTGGTAAGGACCAATAAACCGAGAAGTAAGCTTCTTCGACTTCAATGCACGCCCAACACCCGTCACCGGTGTAACTCTAAAAAATACATGATTGCCCTCTTGAAACTCAAGATCTTTCCTCGTTCGATCATGGTAACTCTTCTGCCTACTCTGAGAAGCCTTCATTTTCTCACGAATAAGTTTCACCTTTTCCGTAGTCTGTTGCACCAACTCCGGTCCAACCATCGAACTCTCACTAGATTCATGCCAACACAAAGGTGTTCGACATCTTCTTCCATACAACGCTTCAAAAGGTGCCATTCTAATACTTGAATGAAAACTGTTATTATACGTGAATTCCACCAACGACAAATAACTGTCCCAAGCACCACCTTGCTCAAGAACACAAGCTCTCAACAAATCTTCCAACGACTGAATAGTTCTTTCGGTCTGACCATCCATCTGAGGCTGATAAGCAGAACTCAATCTCAACTTGGATCCTAACGCCTTTTGCAAACTTTCCCAAAATCTAGAAGTAAACCTCGGATCTCGATCTGAAACAATACACAACGAAACACCATGTAATCTCACAATCACACGGATATAAATCTCAGCCAACCTCTCCAAAGAAAAACTAATGTCAATCGGAATGAAATGTGCCGATTTAGTCAGCCTATCCACAACCACCCAAATGGCATTATGTCCCCTATGTGTATTCGGCAACCCTGTCACAAAATCCATAGAAATGCTGTCCCATTTCCACTCAGGAATATCCAACGGTACCAACAATCCACTAGGCTTCTGATGTTCCACCTTAGACTTCTGACACGTCAAACACGCATAAACAAACTGAGCCACATCCCTCTTCAATCCAGACCACCAAAAGATCTTCTTTAAATCTTGATACATCTTATTAGCTCCCGGATGTATACTCAAACTACTCTGGTGTCCTTCCTCTAGAATCATCCTTTTCAAGTCCGAATCATCAGGAATACAAATTCTACCACGAATTCTCAAAACACCCTTATCGTCCACTTTAAAGTCACCATTTTCACTTGTATCTCCAACCGTCATCAAATCCACAAATTTCACATCCAATTTCTGTTTCTCGCTAACGGTCAACAGAAAATCATTAGTAACCTTTAACATACCAAGTCTCACGCTGTCATATGTCAATTCACACACCAAACTCAAATCCCTAAACGCTTCCAAAAGTTCCCACTCTTTAACCATCAAGGCAGACATATGCAACGATTTACGACTTAACGCATCGGCTACCACATTAGCTTTACCAGGATGGTAATTCAAGCCAAAGTCGTAGTCCTTCAAAAATTCCAACCATCTCCGTTGCCTCATATTCAACTCTTTCTGATCAAACAAGTATTTCAAACTTTTATGATCACTAAAGACTTCGAATCTTGCACCATAGAATAATGCCTCCAAATCTTCAACACAAAAACCACAGCCGCTAACTCCAGATCATGAGTAGGATAATTTTTCTCATGAATCCTCAATTGCCTCGAAGAATAAGCCACCACCTTACCTTCTTGCATCAATACTCCACCTAAACCAATCAAAGACGCATCATAATACACCACAAACGGTTCAGTAGGATTCGGTAAAATCAAAATCGAAGCTGTAGTAAATCTTCTCTTCAGCTCACTAAAACTTTCCTCACACCAAATATACCAAATGAACGCTTGACCTTTGCAAGTCAGCTGGGTCAAAGGAAGTGCTAACTTGGAAACACCTTCAATGAATCTTCGATAATATCCGGCTAAACCCAAAAAGCTTCTAATTTCAGTAACAGATCTCAGAGCCTCCCAATGTAGAACTGCATCTACTTTAGATGGATCCACCACAATACCATTACCTGAAATCACGTGCCCAAGAAAACTCACTTCTGACAACCAGAACTCACACTTGGACAACTTGGCAAACAGTCTCTTTTCCTTCAAAATTTGCAACACAACACGTAAATGCTCCGCATGTTCCTCTGGAGCTTAGAATAAATCAAGATGTCATCAATAAACACAACAACAAATCGATCCAAATGCTCATGGAAAATACGATTCATATACTCCATAAACACACCTGGCGCATTAGAAACCCTGAACGGCATCACAGAATATTCATAATGACCGTAACGTGTTCTAAAAGCCGTCTTCTGAATATCTTCCTCTTTCACTCTAATCTGATGATACCCTGACCTCAAATCAATCTTACTAAACACACACGTACCTACCAACTGGTCCATCAGATCATCAATTCTCGGAAGAAGATACTTATTCTTAATCGTCACCTTATTCAACTGGCGATAGTTAATACACAATCGCATACTTCCATCTTTCTCCTTCACCAATAAAACTGGAGCACCCCAAGGCGATACACTTGGTCTCACAAACCTCTTTTCTAACAATTGATTCAACTGCTTCTTTAACTCAACCAACTCAGATGCCGACATACGATAAGGTGCCATAGATACAGGTCTAGTACCAGGAACTAGATCTATAGAAAACTCCAGCTCTCTCTCTGGCGGCACATCTGAAATATCCTCTGGAAACACCTCCGGAAAATCACACACAACTGGAAACACATTAAGTGCAACTTGACTATCGATGGTCAACGATGCAAACAACCCAAACAACTGAGCTTCCTCCGCTAAAAGTTTCTTCAACTCTTTGGTATATAAGAAACTCGATTCCTTGTCTTCTTCAAGAGAAGGAAATCGTACCAGCTTATGATAACAATCAATATGAACCCGATTGAACTGCAACCAATTCATTCCCAGAACCACATCTAAACCCTCCAATGGCAAACACACCAAATCCATCTCAAAATCTTTACCATAAATGGTCAAAGGACAACTTAAACAAACCAAGGAAGTAGTTACTGACCCCATTGTTGGAGTATCAATAACCATCTCACCACCCATCGAAGACAACACAAGATTCAAACGCTTCGCGCACTCAGACAAAATAAACGAATGAGTCGCTCCGGTATCAATAATAGCAACTAAAGGTGTACTATTAATAAAATAAGTACCTCTGATCAGACAGTATGCACTTGTAGTCTGAGTTCCTGCCAATGCAAATACCTTCCCACCAGATGGAGCTTGCTTTGGTTTCGGACACTTTGTACTAATATGACCAGGTTCACCACAGTTGAAACACTTCACCACATTCTTCTTACAATCAGCTGCAACATGTCCTAACCCTCCACAAATGGAACACTTTCTCATATCCTTCCTACACTCAAACTGACGATGTCCTAAGTCACCACACCTAAAACATCTTAGAGGATTAGACATACCTCCCCCACTTGGCCTTTTCTCAAAATTACCCCTTTGCTTACCCTTATCAGCTGGTGACACATAAGGACCACCACGAAACTGTTGCTTCCATTTCCTCTCGTTAACACTCTTATAGTGAGTAGAACGAGCTTTACTATTCTCCTAAAAAATCCTACAACAACCCACCAAATCAGAAAACCTTCTAATCCTTTGATAACCGATTTCCTGCTTTATCTCAGGACGCAACCCGTTCTCAAACTTCACACACTTAGAAAACTCCGCAGTCGCTTCAGCATAATGTGGATAAAACTGCACAAGCTCCACAAACTTAGCAGTGTAATCAACAACAGACATATTACCTTGTTTCAATTCCAAGAACTTAATCTCCTTCTTTCCCCTTACGTCCTCAGGAAAATACTTCCTCAGAAACTCAATGCTAAACAAGGCCCAAGTGACTTCTTCCTCTGCAGCTTCCAACATATGATGTGTACTAACCCACCAATCATCAGCTTCTTCCAGTAACATGTGAGTACCTAGTCTCACCTTCTGATCCTCAGCACAATCCATCACTCGGAAGATTCTTTCAACTCCTTAAGCCAAATCTGAGCACCATCAGGATCATATCTTCCTTTGAAGATAGGCGGTTTGTTCTTCCTGAACTCATCATTACCAACAGCATTAGGTGCACCCTGCACAGCCCGAGCCATAGCTTGCATAGCAGCATCCAAAGCAGCATCATTCCTACCAGCCATATTCTATTCATTTCCAATAACAGCAACTATGGTTAAACAAATAGCTCACCCACACACAACGACCAACAAGGACTGACACAAACTGACACGGACTGGCTCTGATACCACTTAATGTAACACCCCCAATCTATACCCCCAAATAATATAAAGCGATAACAATTAATCAGAGTATAAATAAAACATTCAAGACATAGACGGAGGCATCACATCAATTTGAAACAATATACAACAACCTGCTCATAAAGATATGCAACAATCAGGTAGCAAATAACAGAGGAACTTAGTTCCTACTACCCACAATTCAGATACAGAATAAAAGCGGAAAATCTGCAACTGAATCTCATATATATATATATATAACATAAAAGTTTGTCTGTCATATACAACATCATACATGTACAATCCAAAAGATACATATATAATAATCACACTCGATCACCCTGACTACCCGGTGCTACATATTAGAGCCGACCGACAAAAGAATGAAGACCTAAGCTTCACAAAAGACCTCCAGCATCTAATCTGCAATACCTCATAGAGCATTCAAAACAGCAGAAGGGTGAGAAACACAATCATAATATAATTGCATACAATTATATAATAATACACAAATACACATGTAAAATATTCTCACCACCACTTACACCATAATTCAAAGATAATACAACACAATGCATATTTCATATATCCATCACCAAGGCATATCAATCATGCACAATACAATTATCACCAACATATATATATTTCAATTCATCAATGCCATTCACAATTCCACACAAAATCAATCCATTCATGATTTATGCAAATGCAAAGAGACCAACACACGACTCTATGCAAATGCAATGCGGTACTGTTCCATCCATCATCACATCATTAGTTCACTCAGGAACTATTGGAATCATCGCTTGTTACTTAGTGTAACTCCCCGTCGGGCAAACGATGTTCCCCTTTGCTTTAGGTCCTCTTGTTATAAGGCTCACGACGTTTATGGATCGCTTTAGGTCCTCTCGGTATAAGGCTCACGATCCGATCGCTTTAGGTCCTCTTTGTATAAGGCTCACGATCGTCTATAACCATCGCTTTAGGTCCTCTCAGTATAAGGCTCACGATGTTATAGAAGATTCCCTCTGGAATCGATTCGTCGCTCACACCCACTAGGGCACACGGCATCACAAGAATGCATATCACGATGCTTGGCATACAATGACTCATGACATTCAAATGCACACATATATGCAACCATCTCAATCAACAATAATCATGCTTTACCATCAAGCCCAAAATAATGCATTTATTTGCCATACGGCCACAAACCATCATCACAACATTTAGCACATGCATTTACCTCATACGACAGCACACAAATCACACAATATCTATCAAAGGCATATTGCATGATAGCACATCAAATACACACAGTTAAACGGTAAAAATCAACAAAACGACATATTTTCAAATTCCCGACATAATTTAATTGGCCAACAATCCCAAAACCATTATCATAAGAAAGAACATTTCAATAGCTTTCTAATGCATCAACCCGTGCCTCAAACCGACTTACGACCCAACAGTTATGAAGAAAACAAATTAGAAAAGCTGTCATGTTCGCAATGCGAAGCTCCTAGCGAGTCCTTCGCTTTCCTCATTCGCAGTGCGAATGCCCCAGCAAACCATGACAGAAAGAAAACAGCCTAAAGTTCACAGTGCGAACTCCCAGCAAACCTTCGCTGTCCCCTTCGCAGTACGAATCCCCTAGCGAACCGTGGCAGAAAGAAAACAACACAAAGTTCGCAGTGCGAACCTCACGCGAACGTTCGCTTTCCCCTTCGCAGTGCGAACCTGCGAAACCAGAAAACCCCAGCAGCGCGATAGATCACTCCTAACCAACATTTCAACCCCCAAAACACTTCTAAACCAAAACATAACAATCAGAACATAACCCAATCATGGTAACAAGTATTCTACTACATTTACACAGATTTTCAACCGCGAAAACATCGATTTCTCTCGTTCCGACCTAGAATTGAAAAGCTATGCAACACAACAAACATTCACACAAACACATACATAATCATACATAAACATAGTATAACTGAGTTTCGCACCCTTACCCATTTAATCGTGTTTTTGAAAGTCGGTTGATCGATTTCTTAACCCACAAGTTTTCTCTCTTTTTCTTTCTCTTCTTTTCCTTCTTTCTCTTTTTCTTCTTCTCTTTTTCTTTCCTTACTATTTTCTCTCTTTTGTTTCTATTTTAAATGAAAAAACATAATATCTACCCATCAAAAGACCAAAATACCCCTACACTCAAATATCTCGCCAACGCTCTCAAAACGCGACAAAACATAACAACGATGAAAAAAAATATATTACCAAATAAAAGTAAAAAATAAAATAAAATAATAATAAAAATAATCAAAACGACTCAATTAAATAAAACTAACAAAAACTGGGGCGTTACAAATGCTGCCTTTCACGTCTCCATATTGTTTAACCCCAAGATGAGGGAAGACTGTATCTGGTAATCCTATGGGGATCTAGTTTTGTCTATTTAAGAGTGATCAACAAGGCTTAGTGCTAGACGTAGTTGCCGGGGAAACTCTAAATATCTATACTAGTATTACACAGTTGATATGAGTTTATGAAAGAAGATTTACAGTAAAACAGCCCCACAATACAGTTATATGTATATGAAAGCGGATAAAGAAAGCATATAAACACTTACTCGGTTGTAGAGCTTCCATGCTGTTTGGTTAGTTGTTCAACAAATAAATATTGAAAACAACAGTATATTCAAAATTAAAGGAGAAAGTATTTTAAAAAGATGTTGGGGCTTACAGCTCAAGGAGAGGCCCAAGGTTTATCAGTGATCGTACTGTCGTTTTGTACAGAGGGACTTATACAAGTGACTGAGGCCCAAGAAAGGTTTTTTGTACAAGGGGATGGGTCTTACACTCTCTCAAGAGGCCCAAGTGTTTAAGGAAAAAGAACGGGGATTACAACACGAGGGTAGGCCCAAATGATTGGTTTTTTTATTGGCGATCGCGCCGAGGTTTTCTTTTAACGCAGGGGGACTTATATAATGTCTGAGGCCCAAAAAGTTTTGGTTAAAAGGGGATTGGGTCTTACACTCTAATAGAGGCCCAAAAGATTTATTTTTGTACAAGTGGTGGGGCTTACAGCTCAAGGAGAAGCCCAGGGTCATTTGTTTGAGAATGGCGATCGCGCCGAGATTTTTGAAAACGTGGTGGGTCTTATACAATGCATTGAGGCCCAAAATGGTTTGGTTTTCAAAGGGGGTTTGGTCTTACACTCTAATAGAGGCCCAAGAATATTTTTGAATGAGTCTTATAGCTCGAGGAGAAGCCCAGGGTTTGTTTTCAATGGACGATGATCGCGTCGAACTTTTTGAAATACAACGGGACTTATACAATAAGTGAGGCCCAAAAATAGGTTTATATTTACAAAGGATTGGGTATTACACTCTATTAGAGGCCCAAAAGTGTTTGAAATTGTTTGATGAGGGTGAAAATCAAAGAAACCCTAATTTGTTATTCTTTAAAAGTAAATATTTAAAGAAAATCAAATAAAATACCAAATAAGTTTGAATAAACCATTAGTGATTTTTGTTTAAGGTTTGAGAAATGAGGGATTAATCACAAGATGAATTAAAACTCATTTGGTTTTGATTTTCAAAGTAAATATTCACTTTTAAAATGTTTAAAAACATTAAAAAGGAATTTTTCACAAAAATACTAATTATATTAAGTAAATAATATAAACTTAATTTTTTTGTGGAATAAAATATTTCAACATTTTTGTGATTTTTTTCAAAAAGAACCAATAAAAAATAATTAAAATTGAAAGAGTTATTAATTTTCCAATTAATTAATAAAACATGAAAATATTGGAAAAAATAGCAAAAAAGTGAGAAAACACAAAATGGCATGGGTGAGGTTTGAACCCACGACCTCAAGGTTATAGGGCACGCGCCTTACCACTGCGGTGGTGATACATCCATTGCTTGAAGTGAAACCACAAATATACAAGGCTTGCCTTGTTTTTGGCCTGGCCCAAGGCAAGACAAGACAAGTTTTGGGTCAGAAACGTGAAGGTCATAACTTTCTCATTTCTCCATGGTTTGAGACAAAATTTATATGCATCTGGCCTAGAATTTCACATGGAATCCAATGGTGGTGGTATTTTTTTCAGATCATACTCCCTCCTCAAAATCCGATAGTGGTTTTGAAAAAGGTCTATAATTGCATTTTCTATGCTACACTTTGATACAGGCATGAATTACATGATGAATTGGTTCAAACACAACATATATAGCATGTATGAGGTGTGTATGATCAGTGGACTTCAAAGCAATGCATATTTTGGAAAGTTCAAGTCATGATGCTTACCTCTTTTTGAGCTTTTGGAGTTTTCTGTGCAATCTGCCAAACTTCTTATTCCAGAAATGGTTTGATGCTTTGGACACTCTCAAATGATCCCTTAGAAGCTTTTAGGATGGTTGGAATCAGGTGGAACCTGCAAAAACACAAACTGGCCCTTTCTTGCAAAAGGGGTTAAAATGACCAAAATAGCAACTCTCTCAAATGGTGTTCCAGATGGGGGGAACCATTTGGGACAGTTCAAGGATGTTATTTGGAGTGTGTTTGAGGTTTTATCTGGTTTGGAAAGTGACTGAATCAATACATGGCTTGAAAAATGCACAAAAGGCATATTTTGAGGTTTTGAGGGGTGACTTTGTGGTTTTGGTGTTACAGGTCACTTTTGATAGTTTGGATCACCTACATATGATGTTTATGAGGTGTTAGGATCATGAGTTGTGATGGAAATGCTCTTTAACTCAAAAACTCAGAGTTGCCTTGCTAAAGAACGCATTTTGGCCTAAAGAGAGGGATTTTGAGGAAAACATATGTTTGATGGCTTTGGTGTACTCAAACTGAGCACAAATGAGCTCTATTTATAGTAGAGCAAGTTTATTTTGGGATCAATAGTGAATGGTAACTGCAACAGAGGTTTGGCCAATGGTTGCACTTTGGAATCTCAAGTCTCCTCTAGCCATTGACTAGAGGTTAGAGCACAGAGATGTGGTTCCCTAGTTGTTGGATCATTCTTGACTGAATTCAGTTGCAAATGTGTCAGTCCATGCCACCTTGGTGTATGTATTTAATACTCCAATCCAAAATTGGAGTCTTGTCCCTCTTTTAGGAAATTCTATGTTTGACATGCTACTTCTTGTTCCAAGGACTTTGGAGGCTTGGCTCAATGTTTGTCCCCTTTAAATTTGATCCTCAGATGTGTCAAAAGTGATGACAACGCTTGGAATTATCTGATTTTGCCAAATAGAGCAAAAATGCAAAATTCTGCCTAGCCTTGGCAGTTTTCAACAAGGCATATTGCCATTGTCATATCTCATGGCCCAAGTGGAATTTGGTGATGTTCTTGGCCATTTTGGAAAGCCCTCATATGATACAACAACTGTTTGATCATATTTGGTTTTGATACCTTTTGGATTCAAGTGAAAAATCCCCCTACATTTGGAAAAAAGTGAAGGCAGATTCTGACTTAGTGAAAATTTCACAAAGTGTTGGAAAGAAGTGACATTTTCACTTTTTGTGATTTTGATCAGTCCATAACTCAAAATCCATGATGAATTTGGAAGGAGGTCAGTTCTAAGCTTTTGTAGAGGGTAATGAGAGCTACAAATCTAGCTTTGGATGGGAAAAAATGGCCTTGTGGTTTAGGAGTTATGATCCTCCAAAGTTGGTACCCTTGCCACATTGTTCATAACTTAGAAAATATTCTAAGTTTTTATGGTTACCCCTTTTACAAGCTATCCCACTTTTCTTGATTTTTCTTGATGAATGATGATTCAAATCATACATTAACATCATTTTAGGGTTAAAAAACCTTTTTTGTGAAAAATCTCAAAAAGTCAAAGTTGACTTTTGTGCACAGTTGACTTTTTATCAAATGAATTCCTAACTGTGCGATCCTCTATGAAATCAAGTCCTTGACCTAAATCAAACTTGATGGATTGATTTCATAGGTGTTATAGGGTGTATTAAACCATGTCCTAGGGTTTGGGAGCATGTCCTGGTCAAAAGTCAAAGCTACAGTTGACTTTTCTCGCGAAACCCTAATTGTGGTACTGATGAAATTGAGACTTGTTGCTCAAGCTTCCTGGATCAATCCATTGTTACAAATGGATCAATGTGGTATGTTGGAGACCCTCAAATCATGTCTTGAGGTCTTGGCTCATGATTTGTCCCAAAAGTCAACTTAGGGGTGAATTAGGTCAAGAAACTCTAATTCCTGATTTTTTATGTATGCATCCCCTGAGGTCAAATTGACTTGATGCTTGGACCCATAAGGTTCCTTGGAGTATTTTAGGATATGCTTTGAAGCATTGGCTCATGCCCAGAGGAAAATTTCCATCTGGAGGCCCTGGTCGACCAAACCCTAATTTGGTGACACTGGCGATCTTGAGGCTTGATCCACCTGGAAGGGAGCAGCCTTGTGCTTAATCCTTAAAGTGGGAGTCCTCTTGATCCATTGTAGATGTTTGGGAGGTTATACAAGTTGAAGATTATGTCATTCCTTGATTGATCCTTTGTCTAAGAACTCTGAGAGGGCTTGGAACCCTACTTTTGATTGTAGTAAGTGTTCACCCATCTTTGGGGAGACTGATGAGGCAAGATGGTTCATCCATATTGTGATGATGATTTGCACAATGATGGGAAATCTTAGTGGTCAAAATTTGGGGTATGACACTCCTTCAGGACAATTCCCTATAAAGGAAATTATGGTATTGATGGATTCACATATCCCAGTTAAATTAATTCTCATTTATAATCAGTCACCCAACAGTTGTGATAAACAGACGAGATGTCTCCCTTTAGAGATAACAAATTCTCTCTCAATCAAACCTTTTAGCTTCAATCTTGGGCTTCGAACAAGACACAAATAACCTTTTAGCTTCAATCTTGGGCTTTGAATAAGACACCAAATATATTTTCCTCCCATAGAATAGGAGGAACTACGATTGCTCTGATTTCCCTGTTTATCTTTAACGGGAATACGTAGGCAAAAGATTGCGAAATCTTAGCGAGCACACCAATCAAAAAATTTAGGTCCAGTACCTTCACTCACCGAAACTCGGAAAGCCCGAAATCAACAAAAACTCTCTCTCTTAAACACTCCTAAAGGAGAAACTTTCCCAACCCTCGACAAACAAACACCAGTAAGTAGAAAGCAGTAAGGATAATTGCTAACAACCTGTGGATAACCATATATAAGATGGGTAATTGACAACTCCCCATTATATAACCTGACCCCGAACTCCCCGTTCTCTTTAAAGCATTTGTTCAGTTAAACATTTGCGTGCAAGGTTAATTTTAGATAGCTTCCCTTTCCTTTCCAGCTTCATAGGATAAATAAGAAATCAGAAAGTAGCACCCCACTCCTACCATTACGGTGAGGAGAAACCCATGGCGATAAGGTGGTCACGTCACTGACAAAAATCACACGCTACAGTAAAATGGCGACTCTGCTGGGGAGTCATTTTATCTGTTTAGGACTAGGATTAGAATTCCTAAGAGGTCTAGGTTGTTAGCAATCATACTATATATTATATACTGCTTTTCCTACTTGATATTCGTGTTTATTTTTCTGTCAATGGGAATGTGATTGATACGCATGTGGAACGTATGAGAGAACCCTAAGATAAGTGATGGCATAGATGAGTGGACTTACAGGGAGTGATTCCCGAATAAGCGATCCTGGTAGACCATCAAATCAGGTGAGGGCCCGTGTGGATACTATGTTGAACGACTAACGTCGTTAAAGTAGACGCTATCCCAGTGCGGCACCCGTGACCCTGAGGATTTAGTAGACATTAACCATGTGGTCATTTGGTAGTGCGGTAGCTATCAGGAATAGTTGATATGCGATGCTACACTCAAATGAGATTAACCTAGGATGCTACAGCTCACTCAGGTGAACCAGCTTGCTGTTGATATCCCTAGGGGGTTAATGATTTTGGGAACCGTTAACTCGTTCTACAGGTACAAAAATTGACCAGAATACAACCTTTAGGGATGGGTAGAGCCATGAATCCATGCTCATGACGTTGAACCCTTGAACCCATGTTTTTTCAATGTTCTTGTGTGCAGCATTCATGCATTTAAAAAACTCTTAAACAAAGAAAAAAAATATTCTCCTTTCTCTCCTCTTTCTTTTTCAAAATAAAATGAAACAATAATTGCAAATATCAGAGAGATTGCGTTATGGACTTCGGTAGAAGAAAGACGCACAAGTACACCTTCAAGACTCCGAAACTAGAGGATTTAAGAAGGTTGGCAAGGATGATTACCAACCCTGATGCTTTCAGAGCTAAGCACGGAGGGCTGTTGTCTCTGTTAACGGTCCACGTAGTTGAAGGAATCCTGACTATGTTAATTCAGTTTTACGATCCGGTTTATCACTGTTTCACATTCCTGGATTATCAACTTGCACCAACACTGGAGGAGTACTCTCACTTGATTGATTTACCCATCACTGGCCAAGCTCCCTTTTCTGGACTGGAAGAAATTCCAAAGGATCAAACCATTGCAAGAGCAATCTATTTGGACGAGTCTAAAGTCAGGACTCACATGACCACTAAGGAAGGAATCTAGGGTTTACCAGCTAAATTCCTGATGGAGAAAGCTCTGATGGATGATGATCCAAACCATGAATTAAGATTGTTTTTGACTTAGGGAAGCCTTGTTTGTCAAGAAATTCAAAAGGTCAAACTTGGTTTTTTGGCACAGTTGACTTTTTATCAGATGAATTCCAAACTGTGTGATCCTTTATGAAATTAAGTCCTTGGCCTAATCAAACCTAATGTATGGATTCCATAGGCGTTATAGAGTGTCTTGAATCATGTCCCAAGGTTTGGGAACATGTCTTGGTCAAAATTCAAAGATACCGTTGACTTTTCATCAAGAAACCCTAATTGGTCCAGATGAATTTGAATCCTTGCATTGCTTGTGAAACAAGTTCTTTGAATCAATACAACCTTGTGAATGGATAAATATGATGTATTAGAGGTCTTCAAAACACTTCTTGAGGTCTTGGCTCATGTCTTGCTCCAAAAGTCAACTTAGGGGTGAATTAGGTCAAGAAACCCTAATTCCTGATTTTTTATGAATGCATCCCCTGAGGGTATTTTGACTCTATGATTGGGTTCATGAGGTCCATTTGAGCTCCTTGGATCATGTTTTGAAGTATTAGCACATGCCTAGATGAAAACTTTCATCTTGAGGCCTTAGTCGACCAAACCCTAATTTGGTGACACTGGCGATCTTGAGGCTTGATCCACTTGGAATGTTGCAACCTTGTGTTTGATTCTTGATGTGGGAGACCTCTTGATCCTTTATGGGTGTTTGAGAGGCTATACAAGTTAAAGATCATGTCAATTCTTGACTGATCTTTTGTCTGAGTGCTCTGAGAGGACTCAAAACCCTAATTCTTGGTTGTAGTGAATGCTCAACAATCCTTGAGAAGATTGATGAGGTATAAGGGTACATCCATATTGTGGTGATGGTTTGCACAATGATGGGAAATATTTGTGGTCAAAATTTGGGGTATGACAGATGCCCCTATTTAATCTTCTTGGACCCGAAGGTGTGAATGGCGAAGATATTGGGACATTCAGGGTACAAGAGGATTAAATATCGAAATACCCAAAATTTTGATTGTGGTTGTGAATGGTAGTCGATTTGCTCGTTCATCTTCTCTTGCTAAGTAACGATACTTAGAAAATGGTGAAACTTCCCCTCAATCCTGGTCTTCAGCCATGGAACTGGTCTCAGTTTCTTTTGAAAATAAACTTCCCCTCGATCCTGGTCTTCTGCCATGGAACTGGTCTTAGTTTATATTTTTTTTGAAATAAACCTCCCCTTGATCTTGGTTTTCTGCCATGGAACTGGTCTTGGTTTATTGAAGAAATAAACTTCCCCTCGATCCTGGTCTTCTGCCATGGAACTGGTCTCAGTTTCTTCTTGTCGAGTTCCTTCCTCGACAAGGAATGCTATTTGTAGCAGTCTTCATCAAACTTCTCGCCGAGCTTTACTGGGGAGATTCCATTTAATGGAAAAAGATTTTATGTCAAATTTGCTGGGGAAACCCATTTGTCTGAACTGTAGAGGTGTGCAAACTTCTCTGTGAGAGATGCCATTTGTTGACCTACTGGGGAAAGCAAGTCTCTTTTGAGATTGCTTGTTGCTTGGTGATATTACATCATACTTTTCTTCGATACCCTTTTCGGAGAAATGCCATGTGATGTAATCCAATTTTGAGGCGCTGATGACTTCATTGAAAATAATTTTTTCGGGGAGAAACCACCGTATTGCCAAGAGTCTTCGGCTGAGAGGCATTCTCTGGGGATTATTTTTAATCCAGGAAAGCAAAAAATATCATCTTTAATGGTGAAGAGTGATGTTCCAAAGGTGTCTATCAAATGTCTTCTTACCTTTTAGAGGTCCAAGTTATCAAAGTGGTCGAGGACAGTCTCTAATCCAGAAATAAACTAGGGAGAGATTGCTTAGACGATACATTTCTGGACAAGGAAAGAACTGACAACTCTATCGGTGAGAGCATAATTATCACTTGGGGGATGAAAATGACCAGAGTGATATTAATGCAACATATGTATGAATATGAATCAATCATGCATGATGTATGTATGTTTATGCTGACAAAACAGGCGCGACATACAGACTGGTGAATGAACACGACTGGACACTCGGCCACTGCTGGGGATACAAAGTATCATTGGTTCAAGATATCAATCATTTCCTGTTTAGGAGGGGTAGACCCTACTGGGGAAAACAGACCAATTATCGGTTCCCGGAGGTAACACATCTACCAGGGATGTCAGATGGGACATTATATCTGAAACAGTTGATCCTTTATTCAGGGTGTACTGGTTAAAGGGATTATTTTGATTCTGCATTTTGAGGTTTTAATCACTTCCAGAGAAGCCATCGATGTTCCTTCTTGTGTTTAGTAGTCAAAAGGAATTTCCATCTTTATTTTAAAAGCAGAAGTAAATTTGAAAACAAAAGTAAAAATTCATATTTTTTTTTGTTTCAAGAATGTTAATCATATTAAACATGTCATTTTGCAAAGAAAAATAAATAAGAGTTGCAAACAAAAGCACTGGGGCTCAAATTTTATTGATAGAATGGTGATCAGCCAAACACGTGATCCCATTGAGCATTACAAAGTTTAGAAAATGGTAATTTAAATGGAAAGAGGTAACATTGAAACATAGCGATCGCTATTCTCCCACCAAATTTGAATTCTGGACATTCTGAGCTTCTTTCGAAGATGAATTTGACTTGAAGTTTTACTGACGGACGACGTTACCTTTGAGGAGCCAATCTTGTCGGATATATTTACTTGCCATGTATCCCTAACTTTTGCCTGGATTATCTTTTGAGGTTCCCAATCCATCGGGATGATCATTGTTTATGTCTCTAATTTTTGCCTAGACCGCCCTTTCGGGTTTTCAATCCACCGAGAAGTTTTTTTTAGGCGAAGTATTTCTTGACTACATCAAAATTCATGGGGTAGGTAAACTCCTCTCCATCCATGGTTACGAGTCTCAAGGCACCGCCTGAGAAGGCTTTCTTAACCACATAAGGGCCATTATAATTTGGAGTCTATTTGCCTCTGGAATCATTGAGGAATGATTGTATCTTCTTGAGCACGAGATCTCCTTTTCTGAAGACACGGGGTCAGACCTTTTTGTCAAACACTTTCTTCATCCTTTGCTGATATAACTGACCATGGCATAAAGTCGTCATTCTCTTTTCTTCGATCAGGTTCAGTTCATCGTATCAACTTTGACACCATTCAGCTTCTGTTAGCTTGGCTTCCATCAATACCCTAATTGATGGGATCTCTACTTCTATGGGGAGCACTGTTTCCATGCCATATACTAGAGAGAAAGGGGTTGCCCCTGTTGAAGTGCGGACAGATGTGTGATAACCGTGAAGAGCAAAGGGTAGCATCTCAAGCCAATCTTTGTAGGTTACGACCATATTTTGAATGATTTTCTTAATGTTCTTGTTAGCTGCTTCTACCGCTCTGTTCATTTTAGGCCGGTAGGGAGATGAGTTATGGTGTTCGATCTTGAACTCAGCACACAATTCTTTCATCATCTTGTTGTTTAAGTTGGATCCATTATCAGTAATGATCTGGCTTGGAACACCATAACGGCAGATGAGATTGTTCTTGATAAATTGGACCACCACTTATCTGGTTACATTGGTGTATGATACTACTTCGACCCATTTAGTGAAGTAGTCAATGGCTACCAGGATGAACCGATGTTTGTTTTAAGCTTTGGGTTCAATCATGCTAATCGTGTCGATTCCCCATATAGAAAAGGGCCACGGAGAAGAAAGAACTTTGAGATGCGTTGGCGGTACATGGATTTTGTCTGCGTATATTTGACACTTGTGACACCTCCTCATGTACTTGTAGCAATCGGATTCCATTGTGAGCCAATAATATCATGCTCTCAGAATTCTTCTTGCCATTGTATGTCCATTGGCATGAGTACCAAAGGATCCTTCATGAATTTCTTTCATTAATATGTTTCCTTCTTGTCTGTCTACGCATCTGAGCAAAACCATGTCGAAGTTTCTCTTATAGAGTGTATCACCGTTCAGGAAGAAGTTGCCTGCCAGTCTTCTGAGAGTCTTCCTATTTTTTCTTGATGCCCCAGGCGGGTATTCTTGTCTTTGAAGGAAGCACTTGATATCATGATACCAGGGTTTGTCATCTATGACTGCTTCAATCGTGAAGATGTAAGCGGGCCTTCCAAGGCGTATTATGTCAATCTTAGGTACGCCGTTCCATTGAATTACACTAATCATGGAGGATAGAGTGGCTAATGCATCAGCCATGTGATTTTATCCACGAGGGATATGATGAAACTCGATTTTGTTGAAGAATGGTGTAGCGTGCGATTTTTGTCGGTGACACGACCACATTATCACAGGAATTGGGTTTTCTCCTCAATGAAGAGAAGGGGGTGCTACTTTCTGATTTCTTATTTATCCCGTGAAGCTGGAAGGGAAAGGGAAGATATCTAAAACTAACCTTGCACGCAAATGTTTAACTGAACACACGCTTAAAGAGATTTGGGGAGTTCGGGGTCAGGTTATTCAATGGGGAGTTGTCAATTACCCATCCTATATGTGGTTATCCATAGGTTGTTAGCTTTAGGTTCTGCTTTGTACTTGATGGTGTTTATCCGTTAATGGGTTGGGAAAGTTTCTTGGGAAGTATGAGAGAGAGAGAGAGAGAGAGAGAGAGAGAGAGAGAGAGAGAGAGAGATTTTTGGTAGATGTTCGGGTTTTCTGATGTTTTTGATAAGGTACTGGACCTATGTTTTGATTGATATGAAGGTACTGAACCTAGAGTTTTTTATTAGTATGCTCGCTAAGATTTTGCAATCTTATGCCTACGTATTCCCGTTTAAATGAAACAGGGAAATCAAAGCAATCGTTGTTCCTCGTATTCTAAGGGAGGAAAAAGATATTTTGGTGTCTTGTTCAAAGCCCAAGATTGAAGCTAAAAGGTGTATTTGTGTCTTGTTCAAAGCCCAAGATTGAAGCTAAAAGGTTTGTTTGTGTCTTGTTCAAAGCCCAAGATTGAAGCTAAAAGGTTTGGCTGAGAGAGAACTTGTCATCTCTAAAGGGAGACATCTGGTCTATTTATCGCAACTGTTGGGTGACTGTTTATAAAGGAGGATTACTTTAACTGGGGTATGTGAATCCAACAATGCCATAATTTCCTTTATAGGGGTGTTATCCTGAAGGGGAAAACTTTAACTCAGTGTAGAGCAATGCCAAATTTCCTTAGGAATTTCTCATGCTAAGAGAGGGACAGTGGCGTGGATGTAAATAATCTAGAGGCTTGCCGCTTACAGTAATTAGACGAAAAAGAGGATTTACCAGGATAAAAGATGGACAACAGCTTGGATATTTGAATCAACAAGTGTGCCACTTACAGCTGTTATCTGGGATTAGGGTTTTGATTTGAGTTATCTGTTTTGAAAAGTGATAAACAGAGAAATGACTTCCTACAGAGGGTTTTTGATTTCCTCTAAAGGGATGTTGATTTTTGTGTGCCTTGATCAAAGCCCAAGGTTGAAGCTAAAAGGTTGGTTGACTCTACTGGGGAAGTCTTTATACAAAGCCTAAGAGGAGGTTGTAGCAGGCTGACTCAACAAGAAAGTGTTTATATATGTCTTGTACAAAGCCCAAGATTGAGGCTAAAAAGAGACTGACTCTTTGGGGGATATCATTATACAAAGCCCAAGAGGAGGCTAAAAGTTTGACTTTTTTGGGGAAAATGTTCTGTCTGTCTTGTACAAAGCCCAAGATTGAGGCTAAAAGGGGATTTTGACTCCGTTGGGGAGGGTTTGTATGTGTCTTGTACAAAACCCAAGATTGAGGCTGAAAAGAAGACTGACTCTGTGGGAAAGAAATCTTTATCTGTCTTGTACAACGCCTAAGATTGAGGGTAAAGTAAGACTTTACTGGCTCGGCTGAGGATATTTTAAGTGTCTTGTACAAAGCCCAAGATTGAGGCTGAAAGAAGTTTGACTCTGCTGAAGAGTATTATTTGTCTTGTACAAAGCCCGTTGGATGCAGAATAGGGCAAGCAGCAAAAATATTTATTTTCGGAAAGAATTCCCCCTGAGATTTATGTCGTGTCCACAGAGATCGGTTCGAGGGAAAGAATTTCGTTCGACAATCTCTCGCGTTAATGAGTTTGGGTTAAAATGGTTTGAAAGTAAAAAAACAGAAAAGTAAACATTAAAACATAAAAAAAATTCATTCTTCAGCAAGACAAACTTTTCCGGCATGCACATAACCGACTCCTCACAAACTTAAACTTACCGACCAGTTATACTCCACCTACAATACTCCTCAATATCACTCAGCATTGCTCACAACAAAGGTTATGTCTAACGCAAAGTTGAGAGAACAACCGTGTTACCATCTCCGATACTTTCGCACGCTAGCTCGAGGCACGTATGCATTAAGCTTCGATGCTTATTGAAGATTGTTAGCTCTTAAATCTATCTCTAGAATCCAGAAACTAACAGATAATCATCCCTAATCGAAGTTTGCGAAGATTATCTCTAACGCAACTCAAACCCCGCGCATAAAGCAAAAGTCAGAGACAATCACCAATAAAGATTTGTAAAGCAAGTTTTATACAACGCCATGGGCGACAAATATACATGAAATCATAGTCAATACATATACAAAACCCAACACAGAAGAAAAACACAAAGAAGAAGAGAAATGAACCAAACATCTCGCGGTTTGTCAGAGCCGATCGACGATCAATCCACCCCGGTTCATCCGTATGCAAGCTTCCATGTTGTTTTCAAGATAATCTACTAAAAAATGAAGTTTGATGGAATTGGAGCAAGAATCCCCAAAACCATAACCTAAAAAATGCTAAAAAATGACTAAAATAGGCAAAATTGTGTTCCAGGGTTCGCCTAGCGAGCCCCCGTTCGCCTAGCGAACATAAACCGCCTCAGCTACTGCCAAAATTGTGTTTTTCACGCTTCCGGGAACTTTTCATTCGCCCCCGAGTTCGCCTAGCGAACTCCCCAACGAATGCGCTCGCCTCCGGTTCGCCTAGCGAACATGACAGCAAACCAGAACTTGTTTTCTTCATAACTTTTGAACCGTAACTTGGATTGACGCACAGTTTGAAGCGCTGGAAATCTTATTCAATGCTCTATACAACAATGGCAAAATCCCATTGCTGGAATACCTACAAAAATGAGATAAAATCAATTAAACTCAATGATTGACTTAACAAGAGAGTCTGAAAAGGGTGATTGACTCAACAAGAGAGTCTGAAAAGGTTAGCTATGGTGGGGAGAAGATCTTTGTACAAAGCCCAAGAGGAGGCTAACTGTACTGAGGAAAGGAAGGATCATTATACAAAGCCTAAGAGGAGGCTATCTTCTGCTGGGGATTATTGAGATCCTGAGGCAGGTCCAAATGAAGAATCAACTCTTGCTGAGGGTTACAGAAGAGTTGAGATATCAGATGCCTTGAGGTTCTGATTTGGGATAGTGTTATACTGATGATAAACTGACCCTGGCTGGGGATTTTTAGGAGAGAGACTGGGTTTTAGAACCCATGGGTTTTAACTCTACTGGAGATTGATCCAAAATGACCTAGGTTTCTCCTATGTTTGTAAGGTGTTTGAGAATGTCTTTGAGATCCAAGAGGGGATTAGACTGTCCAAGTCTACTGGTATGGAAAAGTTTATTTTTGTACGATGCCCAAGAGGAGGCAGTGGTTTTAAGGGATGAGAATCAACCCTAAAGTGGTCTGGGATTTGACAGTGGAAAGACTGCTCTAGCAAAGGATGACTAAGTTCTGTCTTATACCTATAGGAGGTCTTCTGGGTCCTTGTATTAAGCCCAAGAGAAGGCATGAGAACTTCTAAGAAGCCGGAGAGTCCTTGTACAAAGCCCAAGAGGAGGCGGGGATGCTTTTAGGAAGCCTGTGGGTCCCAAACCTAAGAAGAGTTCAAGAAAGGTTTCACCGAGAATTAATCCTTTAGTGAACAGTTCTAGGGTTTGAAGAAATTTAAGAGGTTTCACCGGGAATTAATCCTCTCTGGGGAAACTGAATTTCTTTGACAAGTTCTAATAGTGACAGTCTGAGAAAAGGTTTACCGGGAATACTGCCTTTCTCTTTGTTCCATATTGTTTAAGCCCAAGAGAAGGAAAAACTGTATTTGGAAATCCTATGGGGATCTAGTTTTAACTGTATCAAAGAGTGACTAACTGGCTTTACCTAGTTCTAGACCTAGTTGCCGGGGAAAACTCTAAATAGATATACTAGTATATATGTATAGTTGATATATGACAAGTATTTAAAAGGATATGAAAGAAGGACTTACAGGGGAGCAGCTTCCCACGATACAGTTATATGTATCTGAAAGCAAGTAAATGAAAGCTGATAAAAACTTACAGGTGAACAAGCTTCCATGTTGTTCAAACAAATATATACATGTATATGTGCAAGTAAGTAAAAGAAAGCAGATAAAAACTTACAGGCGAGCAAGCTTCCATAGTTGTATTGTTAGTTTTAAAGAAATTAAAGAAAGTTTTGATAACAACTGTACATTTGAACCTAAATCAAAGGGAAGTTGTTTTTGAAAAGATTGTTGGGGCTTATACTCAAGGAGATGCCCAGATGAAAAACAGTAATCGTACCGTTGTTTTGAAAATTGTACTGGGACTTATACAATGACTGAGGCCCAAATTATTTTATTTACAAAAGATGGTTGGGTCTTACACTCTATTAGAGGCCCAAAGATTTATTTTGAAATATTTGATAAGGATCAAAAATCAAAGAAACCCTAATTTTTGTTTTTTAGAGTAATTCTTTAAAGAAAATTGATAAAAATGATAAAAATACCAAATAAGTTTAAATAAACCACTTGTGATTTTTGGTTAAGGTTTGAAAAATGAGGTTTTAATCACAAGATGATTTAGAACTCATTTGATTTTGATTTTCAAGATAAAAATTCACTTTTAAAATGTTTAAAAAGAACAAAAATGAATTTATTCACAAAAATACCAACTATATTAAATAAATAATATAAATCCGATTTTTTTGTAGAATAAAATACTTTAATATTTTTGTGATTTTTCAGAAAAAGAACCAATAAAAAATGATTAAAATTGAATGAGAAATTAATTTTCCAAATCATTAACAAAAATAATATGAAAAATAAAATAAAATGGGACAAGTGATAAAAAAGAGGTCGGGGCGAGGGGGATTCGAACCCCAGACCTCTCGCTCGCTCAATACACACAAACCAGTTGATCAACCACTGGGGCGCAATGCCAATTCATTTATAATATGGCAAAGGAAAAATATATAGCAAACTTGGTTGAATTTCTGAAGCATGGCGCCATGGCCATCTTCATCCTCAAGTTCAAAAACGTGAAGCCTCCTATCTGACTCATTTCTCAACCATTGCTCATGATCCAAATATGAAAATCGTGCGTTTTCAAATGAGGAATACAATGGCAATACTCAATTTTATTGAAATTAAGTGAATTAAAACATAATATGATAAAACCTGAAGAACCCTAAAATTGGCATGAACTCAATGAAATCCTATACACGAACTGTAAACAACAATTGATTGAGGGTAAATGATCTACAAACATCCAGAAATACAATGGTAACAAGAAAACATGTTTATGATGCATGATTCATTGAGTTTGAGAGTTTAAGGTTTACCTCTGCAAGTGAGAATTGAATTCTAGTTTGGAGGTGTTACAGATGAGTTCCAATGATTTGGATAGCTTCCTTGTACCTCAATGGATGTGTTTGAATGCTTAGGTTAATTGGAAAACCTCTGGATTAGCCAACTGGACTCAACTTGCAGCTGCTTTGTAACTTTGAGCAATTGAGGTGTGATTTGATGATTCTGATGTTACAGATTGAATGTAATGGTTTAGATCACTCCTATATGTTGTATATGAGGTGCGTGAACCATTGGTTTGAGTTGAATTGCTCTCTAACTCAAAACCCGATAGTGCTTTCTCAAGAACAATGAAATTTGATGTTTAAGAAGGAAATAAGAGAAAGCAATGTTGTAAGTTTCTTTGGTGTAGTTTGAATGATCAGTTAGGACCTCTATTTATAGTGGATCAACTCTTGCCTTGGAGGAATAGTGAATGGCTACAAGATCAGATCACATTCAATGACTTTGGCTTGGTGGCATTTCTTCTCATGCAAGGCAAACTAGCCTCTCCCAAGAGCAGGGCTATGTCTTGACCAAATCCACATTCTTTAGATGTTTTAATTATTTTTTAAGTGGGCATCTTGACTGAGTAGAGTGGCTTTATTGAAAGTGCACTATTGCACATAAATGCCTTTGAATTCAAGGCATAATGTGACAAAATGCATTAACCTCGAGTTGGAAGATCCCTTGGCTTTTTGACTCAGTTTAGCAGGTTGGATCAGATGGATTAGAATAAGATTGGATGAATGTGGCATAGTGATAATTGCTTTTTGGTTCAAAATTGTGTATGGCAAGAAATCTCACAAACTGATTTTTCATGACAACCTTGCCATGGTGTTTTGCAGCAGCCATAACTCTTGGCTCAAGCTGAGTTGTTTCATGCCAATAAGTTCCTTGGATTGTAGGCAATATGCACAACAAATTTGATGTTTACATCTTGAATTGATTCAGCCCAGAACTATGTGAAACAGCCCTCCAAGTTTTGGTGTTTCACTTGAAATCTGCCTTGGGCAGAATTTCTTTTAAGTGTTGGAAAAATGCAGTTTCATGTTTTTTTAGTGATTTTGATCCAATCATAACTTGAAATCCATTAGGAATTGGAATGATATGTAGTTGACACTTTTGAAGTATGTAATGAGGGCTTCCATCTGAGCTTTGAATGGGAGAGAAAGGCCTTAGGGTTTGGGAGATATGGCCTTGCAAAGTTGGTACCCAAGCCACTTTGTTCCATAACTTAGAAAAATTCTAAGTCTTTTATGGTTACCCCTTTAGCAATTTAACTCACTTTCTTTGATTTTTCATGATGAATGATGATTCAAATCACATATTAACATTGCTTTAGGGTTAAGGAACCTTGGTTGACCAAAAATCCAAAAAGTTAAACTTGAACTTTTGTACAGTTGACTTTTTTTATCAGATGAAATTTTGACTTTGTGATCCTTTTGTGAAATCAATCCTTGGGCTTAATTAAACTTCATGGATGGCCTCCAAGGGTATTTAGGAATGTCTTGGACCCCTCCCCAAGGTTTGAGATCAAGTGTAGGCCAACAGTCAAGGATAGGGTTGACTTTTTCCATCAGAAACCCTAATTTGTGATCAGATGGTTTTGAGTTCTTGTGGCTTATGATTTAAGCTCTTTGAGTCAATCAAATCATGTAAACACGTCAATATGATGTATTTGAGGTCTTTGAAGTTCATTTTGAAGCTTCAAGCTATGCCTCACTTCACAAGTTGACTCAAGGGTTGAATTAGGTCAAAACCCTAATTCCTGATTTTTTGATAGATAGACCCTCAAGGTGATTTTGCCATTGTGGATGGGTTCTTGAGATCCTTTTGAGTTTGTTAGACCATTCATTAAGGCATTGGCTTATGCTCAGATAGACATCCTCATCTGGAGGCCTCAGTCGACTAAAACCCTAATTTGGTGACACTGGCGATCCCGAGGCTTGACCCACTTGGAATGTTGCAATCTTGTGCTTGATTATTAATATGGGAGTCCTCTTGATCCTTCATGGATGTTTGATAGGTTAGAAAAGTTGAAGATCGTGTCATTTCTTGATTGATCCTTTGTCTAAGTGCTCTGAGAGGGCTCAAAACCCTAATTCTTGATTGTAGTAAATGCTCAATCCTCTTTGAGGAGATTGATGAGGCATGTAAGTACATCCATATTGTGATGATGATTTGCACAATGATGGGAAATCTTGGTGGTCAAAATTTAGGGTATGACAAATGGTAACAACCTTCTCGCGTAATTTTTGTAAGGTATCAGTCTTGATTGGTATGTATTCCACTCTCCTTTGATTTGATTGATAACAAGGGATAAGTCTCCATACACATCCAAGTTCTTTATCCTTAAGTCGATTGCTTCTTCGAGACCCATTATACAAGCTTCGTATTCGGCCTCGTTGTTTGTGCATTTGAATGTCAGTCTGGCAGTGAAAGGAATATGGGTACCCTGAGGTGTTACGATGATTGCCTCAATTTCGTTTCTGTAAGTATTGACGGCTCCGTCGAATATTAGTCCCCATTGGGAACCTGGTTCTGGCCCTTCGCTGGGTAGCGGTTCATCGCAATCTTTCATTTTCAAGTACATGACATCTTCATCTGGGAAGCCAAATTCGATTGATTCCTGATGTAATACCCCGTATTTTATTACTCCGGATAATATTATATTGTGATCGACTGAGCCCAGTGTACTCTGAGAAATTATTTGACAACATAATTAGAGTAACTGAGGAACTTAGAATAAATCCAACTAATATTATCTGACTCTGAGGTATTTTATTAATTTGGACTTAAGAGACTTTTTGGACATTTAGTAGTATTATTTCTAATACTAAGTTTACTACTTATTATTTCCTTCCACTTTCCAAACATAAAAAGAAAAAGATAGTAAGAAAGAAAAGAAAGAGAAAAGAAGGAAAAGAAGAGGAAAGAAAGAAGAAAGGAGGAAAAGAGGAGAAAAAGGGTTTTGGAAGAGAATCCAAGAGAAATCATCATCCATTGATCCAAACTTCATCCAATCATCCCATCTTCATCATTTTCATCATCTATCCAAGGTGGGTTCTAGTTAGTACCAATTTTTAGAAGTTTTGGAATTGTTTGGTTTAGGTCGAATTTGTGGGAATCGATGTTTTAACGGTTGGAATTTGATATAAATCTAAATGAATGCTCAATGTGCTTATAGAAACATATATTGGTTGTTGTTTTGATGTTTTGGTTTACTTTGAATTTATTGGAAAATGTTAGGGTTGTGTAGAAATTATGTGTTTATGTGGAAATATTGTTTTTATGAAGTTTGATAGTGAACCCATGATATAAACATGTTGTTATTCCTTTGTTGGTTGTTTGGGGGTAGTAATGAGAAGGATTTGAGGATGGGTTTTCTGCTGTCAAACTGAGGCATTTTTTTGGAAATCGCAGAGCCCTCTCAGCGCGCAGAAGCCTGCTCAGCGCGGTCAAGAAATTCTTTAACCCCTCAAGTCAGAGAAAACCGCGCTCAGCGCGGACAGGGGAGCGCTCAGCGCGACCTGGGATTTGAGATTTTATTCCTTTAGCGAGAAAATTCATAACTTTTGACTCGTTTATCGGATTCGATCATTCTTTATATCGATGTAAAACCGAGGAAATATTCTATGCAATGGAGATGAAATATGTCGATTTTACCGACCGATTAAATAATCGAGAAAGTTCCAAAAGTGATATAATTATGTTTTACTTGTTATATATTATTCTGCTATGCGATTATGACATGTCTTGGCTATCCTATTATTGTTTAACATGATTGTAAGTGAATATGCATGCAAATATGAAAACGATATAGGAAGAGTGAGGAAACCTCAAACTCGAACTATAGGAGAATCTAGTAAGGAACTAGAAATGGTAGACAACTCTAGATGGCGATGCTCGGCACGTGTTGTTGAAAGATACACCCTTGCCGAGTATTGGCCTAGTTGAGAGTGAACACTAGTATGGAACATGTGGTTAACCTTTGTGGTTGTGAAAAGGCAAGAGAAGCCTTAAGGCGGTGTAGTCTTGTGATTGTCGAATACAATCGTATTTTGTTGTATGTGATTATGTAATCGTAACCGGAATATTTTGAGTGTAGTTTCATGGGTCTCGAGCTCCTCTGAAACGGGTACACAATTACTTGGTAGGTTTGATTCTCTACGTGTAGTACGATTGGAACCTATGCTATGGGTAGAGACTTGTGATGGTTAACAGACCATGAGAAGTGACGGTTCACAGTTAATAGGCCGATGATCCCGAATCCAATTCGTATGCCAAGTAACTACAAGGATCTATGACTCGGGTCGCCTTCTAGACGTAGAAGCGGACGGGAAGATGAGATGTCTTGGTATGGTTAATGGGTTAGTGATGTTGTGAGTTAATGAACTCATGTCATGTTTCCATATAGTGTGAGAATTATAAAGTGTGAACTCAAGGGTCCTTTTCCCTTTTCCCCGGACTTGAGTTAGGATTGTTAGAACCTTGATAATCCGAGAGAACCCATAAGATAGGGAACTCACTGAGATTTGATGTATCTCACCCCCACGTTGTTGACGTATTTCAGGTGCTTCAGGTTCCGAGAAGGGTAAGGATAAGGTTGTGTGATCTTTTCCTTGTTTGTTGATGGCTTGCTTCCGTAGCGGAGTTTATTTTGAGATCATTGTTGATCTAGTTCTTAGTTTTTATCATTTGAACATCTTGTGTATAATATGCCTTAGGTTTTTTGTACTTTGTACTTTAGGGCATTTACTTGTATACAATGTGTTAACTAGGAGCTTATGTGTTTCAGTACCAAACACTTGGATCTATATATAATATTTATGCTTTGATGTATGAGTTTTATATATGGGTGTTACAGTTGGTATCAGAGCAGGTCGTATCTTCGACTTAGCCATGAAATAGTATAAGTATTTCTTTCCGTTTCATATACGTTGTGTCGCCATTAGTCTTAAGTGTTATATTTATGGCATTGAGCCTGATCAACTTAATCCTATTTGTATGACCTTTAGGAACATGGCTGAAGGACGTAGAAACACTCGTGGTAGACCCCGCACCACTCCTGAAGGGACGAATCCGCCGGGCGGCGATGGCAATGCTCATCTGTATCAGTTTATGCAACAGATGCAGCAGCAACAGAATCTATTCATGCAGAAAATGGTGCAACAAATGAATGGAGGTTTGCATCCTACGGTGGTTGCTCCAGAAGCTGAAGGTGGGAAATTCTGGGATTTTATTCGCATGAATCCCCCAGAATTTTGTGGTGGATTAGATCCCGTGAAGGCTCACGAATGGATTTCTAGTATGGAGAGGATTTTCTTGATAGTCCAATGCAGCGAAGAGAACAAGGTGTTGTTCACTTCTCATTCACTAAAGGGTCCTGCTATGAGATGGTGGGAAAGCGCTTCGGCTTTGATGGCTATTCAGGAAGTGCCTAAGGTTTGGGAACAGTTCAAAGTTATTTTCATGGAGAAGTATTTTCCGAGCTCATTGAGGACTCAGAAAGAATTTGAATTTCAACAATTAAGACAAGGTAGTATGACTGTGGCCAGTTATGCTGAGAGGTTTGAGGACATGGCTGCTTATTCTAGGCAGGCTATGTATGCTCCTGATGAAAGGTGGAAAATAGACCAGTTTCTGTTTGGACTAAAAGCTGAAATATCTCATAGTGTATCTCAGAGAGAGTTCACTACATATGCTGAGGTTTTAAGGCAATGCTATGTGGCCGAGCATAGTTTGAAGAAAGTCCAAGCTGAGGGTGTTGCAAGTAGAGTGAATCAAGGGGATCCCGGAAGATCCAACCAACAATTCAGGCCTAGACAACAACCCTTCAAAGGGAAACAAGTTCAAAATTCAAGGGCGAGTACACCTCCTGTGTGTCGCACTTGTGGCAAGAATCATTCTGGAAGGTGTAGTTTTGAAGGGGTAAAGTGTTTCCAATGTCAGAAGATGGGTCATCTGAAAAGAGATTGTCCTCAGAATAGGACTCAGACACAAGGAAGGTTTTATACCTTAGATGCAAGGAAGAAGAAGAGTGACAATTCCTTAATTGCTGGTACGTGCTTCGTTAACGGATTTCCTTGTTTTGTTCTATTTGATTGCGGAGCTACACACTCTTTTGTATCGATGCAATGTATGAAGCGACTTAGGTTGCGGTCCGTTCCTTTGTCTCCTCCTATGGTGGTCACTACCGCCATGGATGAAATAGTTGAGACACCATTGATGTGTGAAAACTGTGTTTTGTCTGTGGACGGTAGAGTTTTTCAGATTGATCTTATTTGTCTACCGCTTAAGAAAGTTGATGTCGTTTTGGTAATGGATTGGCTTTCTGCTAATTCGGTGTTTATTGGGTGTGAAGAAAAGCTCATCATCATTCCATCCGTTGATGCTACCCCGAAAGATGTCTTAACAACTATTCTATAAGGTACGATTGGAATGATAAATTTCTTGTTCGAAGATGAGAAATCTGTTCTTTTGGTTCTCACTAAGGAAGGGAGTAGCGACCTTCAAGTTATGGATATTCCAGTAGTTTGTGAGTTTTCTGAAGTTTTCCCCGAAGATGTCACTTCTCTTCCTCCGGAGAGGGAAGTGGAATTTTCTATTGACCTGGTACCGGGAACGGCTCCTATATTCGTTTCTCCGTATCGGATGGCACCGCTTGAATTGAGAGAACTGAAGGAACAATTGGAAGAGATTTTGGCTAAGCATTTTGTTATACCTAGTGTCTCACCGTGGGGAGCTCCAGTATTACTAGTAAAGAAGAAGGACGGTGGGATGCGGTTGTGTATTGACTATCGTCAGCTGAATAAAGTCACCATTAAGAACAAGTATCCCTTGCCAAGGATAGACGACCTATTAGATTAATTGAAAGGAGCCTGTGTGTTCTCGAAGATTGATTTGAGGTCGGGTTATCACCAAATCCGAGTGAAGAGTTCCGATGTACCTAAGACTGCATTTAGGACCCGTTATGGTCATTACGAATTCTTAGTGATGCCTTTCGGTGTGACTAATGCTCCAGCTGTTTTTATGGATTATATGAATCGGTTATTTCAAGCTTACTTGGATCAATTTGTTGTGATCTTCATTGATGACATTCTTATCTATTCCCGTACTCCGCAAGAGCACGAAGGACATTTGAGAATCGTCTTATCAATCTTACAAGAGAAGCAACTTTTTGCCAAGTTAAGCAAGTACGAGTTCTGGATGTCTGAAGTTAGTTTTCTTGGTCACGTTATATCACAGGGTGGTGTAGCGGTGGATCCATCAAAGGTGGAAGCTGTGATTAATTGGGAGAGACCGAAGAATGTATCGGAAATTAGAATTTTCTTGGGTCTAGCAGGTTACTACAGAAGATTTATCAAAGGCTTTTCGCAATTAGTATTACTAATGACTAAGCTTACTCGGAAGGATTACCCTTTGAGTGGGATTCGGCGTGTGAATAAAGTTTTATGAGTTTGAAGGAGAGATTGACTACAGCTCCCGTTCTGATTATTCCCGATCCTAGCAAGTCGTATGAGATATTTTGTGATGCTTCTAAGATGGGATTAGGAGGCGTTTTAATGCAAGAAAGTCACGTTGTGGCTTATGCTTCTCGACAACTGAAAATTCACGAGAAGAATTATCCAACCCACGATTTGGAATTAGCGGCGGTGGTGTTTACTTTGAAAGTGTGGCATCACTATTTATATGGAGTACATTTTGAAATGTTTAGTGATCACAAGAGTTTAAAGTACCTCTTTGACCAAAAAGAGTTGAATATACGTCAAAGGAGGTGGATGGAATATTTAAAGGATTATGATCTAGAGCTAAAATACCATCCGGGTAAAGTGAATAAAGTGGCCGATGCCTTCAGTAGAAGAGCTTTGAGAAAGGCCGAATTGATGATGTTAGAATATTCGTTGCTGGAAAAGTTTAGAGATTTGAATCTTCCTTTTGTGTGGACTCCTAATGGAGTGATTATGGGGATTTTGAATGTCAATTCTACGTTAAGAGTTGAAATTCAACAAGGACAATTATTGGATGAGAAGTTGCAAGAGATGCTAAGTCAGCCGGGTTTTGTGCATGCTAGCGATGGAATGATTATGTTTAACCAAAGAATTTGTGTTCCGAACAATGCGACTTTGAAAAGAAAGATTTTGGAAGAAGCGCATAAGGGTGCTTTTACTATACATTCAGGTTCTTCAAAGATGTATCAAGATTTAAAGAAAGACTATTGGTGGTCCGGTATAAAGAGAGATGTTGCGGTCTTTGTGTCGGAATGTGCGGTATGCCAACAAGTTAAGATTGAACATCAAAGACCGGGCGGATTATTGCAACCACTAGAAATCCCAGTTTGGAAATGGGATAGTCTTTCTATGGATTTCACAGTAGGTTTACCCCGTACGCAAGGTGGCTATGATTCGATTTGGGTAATAGTAGATCGGTTGACAAAGTCGGCGCATTTCTTGGCGTGAAGACTACTTTCAAGGCAAGTCATCTTGCGAGGTTGTTTATTGAGGAAATTATAAAATTGCACGGTATTCCCTCTAATATTGTGTCGGATAGAGATCCGAAGTTTACTTCAAGGTTTTGGAAAGTTTTTCAACAAGCTATGGGGACGGAGTTACGTTTGAGCACGTCTAATCATCCACAGACGGATGGTCAAACTGAACGAACAATACAAACAATGGAGGATATGTTGAGAGCTTGTGTGTTAGAGAGTAAAGGGAATTGGAAAGAACTTCTACCATTGATTGAGTTCTCTTATAACAATAGTTACCATGCGAGCATTGGAATGGCTCCTTATGAAGCTTTGTATGGAAGAAAGTGTAGGACCCCTTTGTGTTGGGCGGAAGTTGGGGAAGATAGAATCTTAGGACCCGAAATTATCCAGGAGACTACGAAAAAGATTCGAATGATCCGCGAGAAAATTAAGCAAGCACAAGATCGACAAAAGAGTTATACGGACAATCGAAGGAGACCTTTGGAATTTGAAGAAGGTGACCATGTGTTTTTGAAAGTTACTCCGAGATTAAGACTGAAAGGACCGTTTAAGTCACGGAAGTTAAGTCCGAGATACGTGGGACCGTATCAAGTTTTAGAAAGGATTGGCGAAGTAGCATACAGGTTGGCCTTACCTCCTTCTCTGTCGGAAATGCACGATGTTTTCCATATATCTCAACTTCGAAGGTTTGTTCCAGATCCTCTTCAGCCGATTCTACCAGATACTGTTGAATTAGAAGCAGACTTAATGTTTGAACCTCAACCGAGCTGCATTGTGGGAAGAGAAACGAGAGTATTAAGGAACAAAGACATTTCTCTCGTTAAGGTGCAGTGGGATGTAACGCACCCGGGTGATGCAACTTGGGAACTTGAATCGGAAATGCGAGATGCTTACCCTCATCTGTTCAGGTAATCTTTAAATTCGAGGGAGAATTTCTATTTAAGGGGGGAGGATGTAATACCCCGTATTTTATTACTCCGGATAATATTATATTGTGATCGACTGAGCCCAGTGTACTCTGAGAAATTATTTGACAAAATAATTAGAGTAACTGAGGAACTTAGAATAAATCCAACTAATATTATCTGACTCTGAGGTATTTTATTAATTTGGACTTAAGAGACTTTTTGGACATTTAATAGTATTATTTCTAATACTAAGTTTACTACTTATTATTTCCTTCCACTTTCCAAACATAAAAAGAAAAAGATAGTAAGAAAGAAAAGAAAGAGAAAAGAAGGAAAAGAAGAGGAAAGAAAGAAGAAAGGAGGAAAAGAGGAGAAAAAGGGTTTTGGAAGAGAATCCAAGAGAAATCATCATCCATTGATCCAAACTTCATCCAATCATCCCATCTTCATCATTTTCATCATCTATCCAAGGTGGGTTCTAGTTAGTACCAATTTTTAGAAGTTTTGGAATTGTTTGGTTTAGGTCAAATTTGTGGGAATCGATGTTTTAACGGTTGGAAATTGATATAAATCGAAATGAATGCTCAATGTGCTTATAGAAACATATATTGGTGGTTGTTTTGATGTTTTGGTTTACTTTGAATTTATTGGAAAATGTTAGGGTTGTGTAGAAATTATGTGTTTATGTGGAAATATTGTTTTTATGAAGTTTGATAGTGAACCCATGATATAAACATGTTGTTATTCCTTTGTTGGCTATTTGGGGGTAGTAATGAGAAGGATTTGAGGATGGGTTTTCTGCTGTCAAACTGAGGCATTTTTCTGGAAATCGCAGAGCCCGCTCAGCGCGCAGAAGCCCGCTCAGCACGGTCAAGAAATTTTGCAACCCCTCAAGTCAGAGAAAATCGTGCTCAGCGCGGACAGGGGCGCGCTCAGCGCGACCTGGGACTTGAGATTTTATTCCTTTAGCGAGAAAATTCATAACTTTCTAATCGTTTATCGGATTCGATCATTCTTTATATCGATGTAAAGCCGAGGAAATATTCTATGCAATGGAGATGAAATATGTCAATTTTACCGACCGATTAAATAATCAAGAAAGTTACAAAAGTGATATAATTATGTTTTAATTGTTATATATTATTCTGCTATGCGATTATGACATGTCTTGGCTATCCTATTATTGTTTAACATGATTGTAAGTGAATATGCATGCAAATATGAAAACGATATAGGAAGAGTGAGGAAACCTCAAACTCGAACTATAGGAGAATCTAGTAAGGAACTAGAAATGGTAGACAACTCTAGATGGCGATGCTCGGGCACGTGTTGTTGAAAGATACACCCTTGCCGAGTATTGGCCTAGTTGAGAGTGAACACTAGTATGGAACATGTGGTTAACCTTTGTGGTTGTGAAAAGGAAAGAGAGGCCTTAAGGCGGTGTAGTCTTGTGATTGTCGAATATAATCATATTTTGTTGTATGTGATCATATAATCGTAACCGGAATATTTTGAGTGTAGTTTCATGGGTCTCGAGCTCGTCTGAAACGGGTACACAATTACTTGGTAGGTTTGATTCCCTACGTGTAGTACGATTGGAACCTATGCTATGGGTAGAGACTTGTGATGGTTAACAGGCCATGAGAAGTGACGGTTCACGGTTAACAGGCCGATGATCCCGAATCCAATTCGTATGCCAAGTAACTACAAGGATCTATGACTCGGGTCGCCTTCTAGACGTAGAAGCAGACGGGAAGATGAGATGTCTTGGTATGGTTAATTGGTTAGTGATGTTATGAGTTAATGAACTCATGTCATGTTTCCATATAGTGTGAGAATTATAAAGTGTGAACTCAAGGGTCCTTTTCCCTTTTCCCCGGACTTGAGTTAGGATTGTTAGAACCTTGATAATCTGAGAGAACCCATAAGATAGGGAACTCACTGAGATTTGATGTATCTCACCCCACGTTGTTTATGTATTTCAGGTGCTTCAGGTTCCGAGAAGGGTAAGGATAAGGTCGTGTGATATTTTCCTTGTTTGTTGATGGCTAGCTTCCGTAGCGGAGTTTATTTTGAGATCATTGTTGATCTAGTTCTTAGTTTTTATCATTTGAACATCTTGTGTATAATATGCCTTAGGTTTTTTGTACTTTGTACTTTAGGGCATTTACTTGTATACAATGTGTTAACTAGGAGCTTATGTGTTTCAGTACCAAACACTTGGATCTATATATAATATTTATGCTTTGATGTATGAGTTTCATATATGGGTGTTACACCTGATCGTCAATTGGTTGATAAGCCAAATAATCGGCTAAAATACTTCCTTTGACGGCTTTCTGAGCATGATATTCGATGTTGTATTCTGATAACAACATCTGCCAACGCGCAATACTTCCCGTGAGAGCAGACTTTTCAAAGACGTACTTGATCGGATCCATTTCAGAGGTTAACCAAGTAGTGTGACAAATCATGTACTGGCGAAGACGTTTGGCTACCTAAGCCAGAGCGCAACAAGTTTTCTCGAGCATAGTGTATCGAGTTTCATAGTCCGTGAACTTCTTACTTAAGTAATAAATGGCAGACTCTTTTCTTTTTGTTTCGTCTTGTTGGCCAAGCACACAACCCATGGAGTCTTCCAAGACTGTTAAGTAGATGATCAGTGGTCTTGTTTCCACTGGAGGAGATAGAATATATGGATTCAGCAGATATTCTTTGATGTTGTCGAATGCTTTTTGGCAGTCTTCTGTCCATATGCAGCTTTGATTCTTTCTGAATAGTTTAAAGATCGGCGCGCATGTCGCGGTCATGAGGGATATGAATCTTGAGATGTAATTCAGACGTCCCAAAAATCCTCTGACCTATTTTTCAGTCTTTGGTGAAGGCATTTCTTGAATGGCCTTAACCTTGTCAGGATCAACATCAATTCCTTTCTGGCTGACGATGAAACCTAAGAGTTTTCCTGAGCGAACACCGAACGTGCACTTATTAGGATTCAAGCGGAGTTTATATTTTCTCAGACGCTCGAATAGCTTTGACAGGTGTGTCATATGTTATTCTTCTGTTTTAGATTTGGCAATCATGTCATCGACGTACACTTTAATCTCTTTGTGCATCATGTCGTGAAACAGAGTTGTCATGGCCCTTTGATAGGTTGCCCCTGTGTTCTTCAGACTGAATGGCATTACCTTGGAACAAAAGGTGCCCCATAGGGTGATAAATGAAGTTTTCTCCATGTCTTCCGGTGCCATTTTGATTTGATTATAGTCTGAGAATCCATCCATGAAGGGGAAGACTTTGAATTTTGTTGTGCTATCCACTAGCATGTCTATGTGTGGTAGGGGAAGTCATCCTTTGGACTTGCTCTGTTCAGATCCATGTAGTCTACACACATTCTGACTTTTTCGTCTTTTTTCGAAACTGGCACCATGTTGGCTAACCAATGAGGATATTCTGAGGTGGCGAGGAAACCTGCGTCGATCTGCTTCTACACTTCCTCCTTAATTTTGATGGCCATATCTTGATGAGTCCTTCTCAGTCTTTGTTTTACTGGAGGACATTCCACTTTCAGTGGTAAGTGATGTTCCACGATGCTGGTACCCAACCCTGGCATGTCCTGATAGGACCAAGCAAATACATCTGGAAACTCTTTGAGAAGTTTTATCAAGCTTTCTCTGACAGTTAGACTAAGCAGTGTTCCAATCTTAACTTCTTTCTTTTCTTCCTCTGAACCCAAATTGACCGTTTCCAACGGCTCTTTGTGAGGCTCAATATACCTTTCCTTTTGTTTGAGTAGTCAGGAGATCTCTTCTGGAATTTCTTTGTCATCTTCTCCTTCAGCTTCAAATATCGGGAATTCAAAGTTGGGAGAAGGCATTGGATCGTATGTTTCAATGGGGTTTAAAACGAGCGATCTGCATGACGTGATGATTCATTTTTTAGAAAAGACAGAGAGAATGCAAGAGTGTGTGCAGTTTATTTTCTGAAAAATGCTTGTTTTTATTTTTGGGTTGCTTTTTCTTTTAGGATTACCATTTTCTGAAAAACGAAAAGTGAAAAAACAATAAATGCGGGTATTCAGAATGACATTATTTATTCATGATTTGTCGATTCTTAAAACACAACCCTATAAAACAAAACTCTGTCGCTTTGGACGAAGTGAAGAGGGACATTTACAGAAAAGTAAACCCTATAAAACATCCATTTTACTCGGGCAAGGTGAAAGGTAAAAAAAATGATAATTACTTCGACTTATGGACGAATTTTGGGACATCGACTGCAACCAAATGCTGACGAACTCCTCTGTGAATCACAAAGTCTGGTACTTCCCTTCTTGGTTTGTCTTCAGAAATGGCACTGATTTCTGGTGGAGTAGGATCATTGGAGTCTTCTTCCCGTGCTGAGTTATCATAAGAGGACTCTTCTATCGCATCTTCCATAGTGTTTTCACTCTCAAGAGGATCTCCCCATCCAGTTGGCTGGATGTCCTCGTATATGACGCGAAAGCTTTCATGAGCGGTGTATTTGACTAGAAAGTCGTATTTTCCGCTTGGCTGTCCCAAGGTATCCCAGGTTTCTGTGGGAATTGATGAGTCATCTTCCTCGATGACGTTGACCTCAGGAAATGCATAGTTAATGAATTATTGTCCTACAATCTTTGCAAATTCATCACCATGGTGTCGGTCATTTTCGGAGTGTCCTGAGTAATGATTCCATGACTCTGGGGGAACATGGGTGTTCCTTTCAATATTACTCAGCTGATAGGCATTGTTCAGCTTACTCTTTTGCCCCAAGTCTTTCGTGTATGGTTTCCTGATAGGCAAGTCATCCAGGGGATCATAATAATCATAGTCAAAGTTGTATTTCATTAGATTGTCTTCCTCTAATGAATTGGGTGGAGCATAGTGTCATACCCCAAATTTTACCCTTATATTCCTTGATCTTTTGCATATTATCTTAGGTCCATCATCCATGCATAGCTAACCGATTTATCAGACTCTGTTTATTTGTTTTCGTTTGTGAAATTAGGTGTTCCTGCAGAAGGCTCAAAAGTCATGGAGGCTGTGTGTGTGCTCATTGTAGTAAACTTCATCTGCCAGTGGTGTTGGATCCCTGTGGAGATAAAGAAAGGATATGCCCTCATTCTTATGGTCCCTCAGTCAATACAAGATCGATTTTTCCTCAAGATTTTCAGAGATTTCCCTAGTGAGAATTAAGGCTTCCTGTTCATTGGTGTTGAGCATGGTCATTTGAGGACTGATTAGGGTTTCGTGGTGAGTTGCATTACAAGTTTAATCAAGGGATTTCTCAGGGCATGATTTGTGTGTCAAGTTTCGTCATCATCTAGATCTTCGGGGTTGTGGCCAATAAAGGTCAAGCTTGATCCAATAAAGTTTTTGACCTTATTCATAAAGCTGGTCTTAAGAGAAAAAAGTTGGGATCTTCTTGTTGTTTGTTTGAAGTGACAGGTTTTGATAAAAATCTTGAATCGAGCTCAAATTGATTCATTGTGTTTACAAAGCTTAAGTTCAAGCTATGATTGAATTCGTCCGAAAGTTCCAGATTCAAGAGTTTTGAAATATTTCAAATTCCACCATGAAGAATTCACCAATTCAAGCTCATTTGGCCAAGGCAAAATAGTTCCAACTGGTCGAAATTCACTTGGTTATAATTCGTTTGGAATGCAAGATATAAGTGATAAGTTCAAATCATTCGAGAAGATTACTTGAAACCCAAATGGCAATAACAAGCATCCATCAAAGGTCTCGCCGAGAATCATTCTGGTTTTTAGACAAATATTATCATGTTTGGTGTAAAAGGATGAGGTCGTGAATTTGGTTTTTTCGCTCTAAATGCATGATTGGTACGTGGGAAGAAAGAAATTTTTTGGTTCTCGTGGTCAAATTCTCAAGGAAGAATTTATAGGGAAGCATGATATGAAACCCGTGAACGTGAAACTAGGGCCATCTGCTGGGATGCATTGGGTAAAATAGTTTCAAGCTATCATCATAGTTATGGAGATGTTGTATCAAGCAAAATGCAGGAATGCCACTAACTCTTTTGAAAGAAGATAAGGAAATAAGCTCACGGAAGTAATTCAGGAAAACTTTAAAGATCTGCAATAATGATTGAGCTCTAGGGGCATAATGCAATACTAAAGGACTGTATTGAGTAGTTTACAACATCTAATAACTACTTATCGTATCCTCCACCTGCTGTTCTTGTCACAAACATTCACTCACTATTACAAGATCATTATTTCAAATGATCGAAATCCAATCATAAGAGTTCAAGGCACAACACTATGCCCAAGTCAAATTTTAATTCAAAATGTCAAAGATTCAAAATATGCCAAATTTGATACAAAGTTCAAAGATCTTTTGCAAAGGTATCAACCTAGGAAGTGCTCAAACGTGCTACAAATAAGATATTTGGCTGAACATAATTATGAACAAGTTAGTAAAAATACACAACGTAGACTTTACTTCTAATTACAAGTTATACATGCTCATTAGCAGTTTTTTGCCGGATGTATCTATGCATTAGTTGGCCCGCCTGCTCCATTCCATTTAACCGAGTAATTCGACACTCGCGAACTATCTCATGATATCCATTATGACACATTGAAGCCACCTGCCAACATTGATTCTGAGGAGGCTATCCATGAACAAGTCAGCTCAACTGCTGATAGCAAAGAAACTGTCCCTAAACACTGCTTCTCCTTTGCACAGAAACCATCTGAAGGCACCATAGTTCGACAAGATATCCAACAATACATAAGAAAAGTTTGAAAAAAAAAGTGTTTCAAAGTTTATGTTGCAAGAGTCCTTACCACCAAATATTTCCAAATCCACCTCAACAAATTGTTGGTTGCCGGCAGCATTGATTCATGAAAATCTCCAAGCAATCCGTATGAAAATCAAACAATAAAGCTCATACTCCTACAAGAACAAAATGGAAACAGCAAAAAATCATGATCATCAGGCATATTTTCAAATTAAGGAGAAGAACAGCAGGTTTAATTCACAAACATACATGTTTCAAACATAAGTGAGTGAAAATGGAAAGGAGTTTTGCTTAAGAACTTGGAGTTCAAACTTTGAAGCTTTTTACTCGTGCCTATACACCACCAAGTCGTCATGTTTCTTTGTGGTCCTTCATGTTACCGTCAATTGTAACACCCCAAATTTATTAGAATATTTATTTAATTTATTTAAATATAATATTTGTGAATTTTCGGTGAATTTTGGTGGTTTGTGTTGACGTTGGCATTTTGTGAAGTTTTGGTTATTTAATTAAATAATAGTATATAATATGAATATATTAGTATTATTATTATTAATTTAAATAATATTAGAAGAATTAAGGGCAAGATGGACTTTTGAGGAGGATTAGTGAGGGTATTATGGGGAAAGCCCATTTTAGAAGCCCAAGGGTTTAACAAAAAGGAATTGGGAAGAATAGGATTCATTTTGTTAGACCGTGAAAAGGAAGGAAAGAAGTGAGGGCTCTGAGGAAAAAGGAGAAGGCGAGGATTCGAGAAGGTTTCCAAAGACTCAATAGAGAAAGCTCTGATTCAATAATCTAAGGTATGGGGAGTATTACCTTTTATTGTTTTCAATATAGAGATTCGATGTATTGTAAAGTGGATTTTGAGGTTTTTGGGGTTTTTGAAGGGTTTATGAGTTATTGATGATTTAGGGGTATTTCTGAGGATCGATGATGGATTATTAAGGGTTGAATTGATTCGGGTAAAAATAAGCCTTCGAGGCTAAACCTTTTTGATGATATGTGGGATCTTGTATGAGAAAGGGATTTATGGGGTTCATGAGAATCTTGAGGGTTTGTGAAGGTTTAGGTAATTTTGAGTTAGGATAGTGGAATTAATCGACCTAATAGTCGTAGGTTTTGTGCCTTTAATTGCCATGATGCCTTAGGGATGTTTTGGGGATGTTTTAGGGGTAATTGGGGTTGCAATCGTAAGAGCTTTTGGGCCTGATATGCTACTGACGCGTAGCAGTGATTTCCTAAAATCGCAGGTTCGCAAAGTGAAAGTTTCCTTCGCAAGGCGAACACTCGCCCCGGGCTCGCAAAGCGAGCAGCACAGCGAATGCGCGATGACTTTGTTGGTGAATACTGGGATGAATTCTGAAGTGTGATTTTTAGCTCGCAAAGTGAATGTCCCAGCGAGTGGATTCACAAAGCGAATGAGGGTGGCAAGCGAGAGACAGAATGGGAACTCTCTGGTTTTTGTGTGGGATTTTGGGGTTCGCGGGATGCTCGCAAGGCGAACAACCCAGCGAACATGTTTGCACGGCAAACTAGGCACTGAAAGCCTGCTGTTCGCGAAATTTTGTTTATGATTCTGTGATGTCTTGGTGTTTTGATGTTGTGACTTTTCTGATGATTTACCATGACGTTACTGATGATTATGAGATGATGATTTTGTGATGTTTTGATGAATATATGATGACATGATTAACATGAAATTTTGATGAATGATGATGCACATAATGATTTTATTAATGATGATAACTATTGACATTGTGTATCATGCATTCATAGCACTGCAATGATGATGTTAGACTCCGGTCTATTGTGGCTTCCATCCCATTGTGTGGATGTGAAGTGGTTTATGACGTGCTCCGGTTCTTGTGTGGAACCGATCCTAATGACGGGGATCTTTGGAGGGTGATGGCCTAAGTGTCCATCGATTGTGACGATTGGTACCACATGCATGAGTCTTTTTGTGTATTGCATTTATGTGGCATTTGTTGATATTTATGATGTTGTGTTTTGATGTTTGCCTTGTGATGACTCTGATGATGTTGTATATGATGATGACGCCATTTTATGCACATCTTGTTTTTATATTGATTATAATGAATTGTGATTACTCACCCTGCCTGTTTGAATGTTGCCTCCACCTGGGTAACGTGCAGGTCATCAGGATTAGTTGTGCATGCCTTCGAGGACTTTTGAAGTTTATTTGCTTTTGGTCGATGTAGAGGGTCTTGCTCTGATAGTGTAACATCGGGTTGGGTCGTTGAGTCGAACCATGTTGAATTGTTATTTTGTTGTTATTTGATGGTTATGGTTTATGTTTAAAACCTTTTTATTTTGGATTTATTGTGGTTATGGTGGTTCCGTTGGCTATTTGATGGTCTTTGATTTATTTTGAGGAAACCCGTTGTTTACGGAGCAAATTGTGTTATTTGAATTTATTGAGAAGTGTGCACCCTTTGAGGTGGTTCTGATTTTACTGTGATAAATTGTGTATTTTACCGTGTATATTTGTGGGGTAGAAAAGGGTGTTACATCAATTCTCATCAAGTTTCATCTTCACGCGACAGCCTCGTCACCTTCAAGCTTCTCCAAGACATCAAGCACACGTGAAAAAGAGAAAGAAGGAAGGAAGGTTGATGTCTTGAACAAATCAAAGCCTAAACCAGTGCATATCATGTATCATAAACATATAACAATCACGCGATAAAAATGATAGCCCTATACCCGGTTACGTGCCTCCACTAACTTGAAAGCGAGTTTTGTTGGTCGGTTGATTGGAAATTCGAAATTGTGCATTGATCATTTCTTGAAGACTGCTCCCAGCAAGTAACTTTATCTTGTTTGCATATGTCAACACTTACTGCACCTGAGCGTGAAAAAAAAGAATCAAGTGTGAAGATCAGGACAAAATCAAACACTGCTTTCAAATGTCATCAGACATGTTTTCAAAATCATCAAATCAGAAAGCGCATTCACAGTAAGGGAACACAGTCAGACAAGGTAACAAACTCCTTCAAGAGCCATCAGATGCAATTCAATACATGTTCCGACAACCATTAAACCTTTCCTTAAACTACTTCCAAAACAGGGCTACAACATATTGAAGAAGAAGAGTTAATTGAGTTAAAACTTGTTCCCACATGTCTGAACCAATATGGAAAAAATTCATGAAACACCAAAATTTTTCCAAAACATCCAACAAATACATGTTCAGACAATTTAAAATCATTTCCAAAACAATCTTCAAAACATGATCAGACAGATTCAAAAACATTCCAAAGCAAGAAGCGACATTGATCTTGAATATTCATTCGTATTTAACACATTAAAGCCTATAAAAATCGAAGGCATCGCAGCAGAGGGCGGGTAGAAAAACAAAAATAGAGAAAATTCACACTCCATACACAGGAACACACAATCACACAAACATAAAAAAAAGCCATAAAATTCCAACTTACAATCAAAGAAATACGCATCAGAAAAGCCACATACACTCAGCAAGTAAGAAATCCTGATACAAGGAGAAACAAGGTTTTGGAAGTCGCTAACCTTCACAACAAAGACCATCGTAAAGCTGTCGATACTCCGTCGTCGCCGCCGTTACGACATTCTTCAATCCATCATCAGGGACCCTTAGTACTGAGGAGCATCACCAACATTGCACAACGCGAAGATTTCGAACGCAAGCAGAAGATAAAAGACTCAATTCCATACCTGAAGACATCCTTGCTTATCATCATCATCTTCAAATTCAACGAATTCTGGAACACGTCTCTATTCCAAAGGTATGAACCTAACACCATTTGGCCTTGATTTTGCTGCGCCATGTAGTTTCTGATGTAGTATTGAAACCCTAACCTGAGGAATCTTGATTCCTCTCTTTCTTTGTTTAATTCATGTTTTCAATTTAGGGTTTTTGAATTTTTGAAGGGTAGATTTTGGGAAGTTGAATTTAGGGGAGAAATATGGAGAGTGGGGGTTGAGACGGAGGAAGATAGAGAAGACGAAAGAGAGTGTGAGCAAGAGGGATGGGAGGTTGAGGGCTTTGAGAAATAGAGAGATATGTGAATGGGGAAAGAGAGTTTAGAAGTGATTCTGTTTTGATATTATGTTCATGTTTATTCCAATTATATGTGTGCGCGTACACCCTTCTTGCCATGCACCCTCGCCCCAGGACTTGGATCTGAGTCAAACGTTGGACTCAATTGATCAAACGGTGGAGATGTTTCTGATCTGGGATCCACGGTGGACCCCCCCCCCCCCCCCCCTTTTTGTGGCCTTTTCCTAATATGTTTGTTTGTTTTCTTTTTCTTATTATTTATTTAAAGTTCAATTCTAATTGTTTTTATTAATGACTTTTAAATTTTAGTTCTCTTTTTTAAAATTAATTAAAATCAGACTAGTTAAACTTTGAAATTAATAACTCTTCCTTTTTTATTAATAAATCTTATAATAAATATTAAATATTTTTTTAGTAATAAAACCTTATAACAAAAAGTTTTTTATTTAAAAATAATAAAATAGTTTTTTTTGTTACATCTTAACATATCTAAGTGTTTCATAATATAAATGAACTCTTATCTAATTTCTTGCAAGAATTAAATAAATTTTTAATTTGTCTTTTTATCACTTTTAGTAAAATTTAATTATACATTTATGTTTACCTTTTAGTGATTTTCTTAATCAATTACCTGTGTTAACCTAAGATTGATAACCACCTATTTCTTTTAAATTTAAAACTTGAAGGCTTAGTTTTGGTTCCTTTTAAGCCTTTTCCCGCTCTTATGTGTTTTTACTTTTATGTTTTTATATATGCTTGACATGATATCTTGATTCATAAGTTGTTTATACGTTAATTTCCTACCTCATAAGTTGAATTCTTGATTATGACTTTATACTTATTACATTACTCTTATAATATAACTGCATGCGTACTTAACTGACATTAAGTTAGTAATCCCTTTAATCAATTCCAAAGGAAATGGTCCCTCCATTGACTCCATGTCACTTAAGAACTTTTAGATCCTTTCCTTAATCCTAGCCTTAGGTTTAGAGCCGCCGTGCTCTATGTCTCGCCGTAGACATTTCTTTCCTAGCCTTAGGATCAGAGTCGCCGCACTCCATGTAAGTGTTCTGCCATGAATACTTACCTCCCTTTCAACTTAACCTTAAAGTTGGAGTCGCCGCACTCCATGTAAGTGTCTCACCATGGATGCTTACCTTCCCCCTGGAACCTTGACCACAGTCAAGAGTTCCTCACCCTCGTTGAGGGGAACTACAAATGCTCTGATTCCACTCCCGTCAGGATACGTAGGCACGAGATACGATGTCTTGGCGAGCTTACTTAGAAACTAACCCCTAGGCCTTTCCCTTAGCACATACCCTTAGCAAGCAATATAATAACACAAATACTAACAAGAGGTTCCTGTAGAGTACTACAGATACTTAGGATGCTAACACCTTTCCTAGGTATAACTAACCCCCGAACCTAGATTCTATTTTTAGGATTTTCTTCGATCTTTACCCTTTCCTTTGGATAAATCAAAGCTCGGTGGTGAACTTCAAGATGTGTGATTCAAGTTAATTAATAGCTTGATATCTGATTCTCATCGCAACACACGGCATCCTTCGGGATCACAATCTCCATCGATCATTCTGATGTGTATCATGGTATATATCTCGGGCTCTGCTTTGGAAAATAGAATGGCATGTGCGCTTCTTCCTGAGACATATAACCGTCATTATTGAGATAAGACTTCCACTCCTCATCCATGTCGGAGGAATCGTTCCCATCGATGGTGTGTACTTCTTAAGATACTGGGTGGAGAAAGCCTCCGTTGTGGAAGAAATCCTGAATGGGACGAAAAATTTCATCCTTCTTGGTAGTCTGGGTACAAGTCGGAGAAAAACCAAGACCTTTTCTTGTCTTGTTATCAGTAGGAGTTATAATTTGTCCCCATCCTTTTATGTCATTAATCCCGATCACTTTGAGGGCGTCTTTATATGAGGAAATCAGCGTCCCTCTTTCTTGTTGATTCTTATTGCTCACCGAGAGCATTTGGAACTGAGTTCCAGCAACCTCTTCTGGTTCTACACAGGAAAATGATGATAAGTTGCTCACGATTAAGGTTTGCTCTCCGCATGCTGTGACTTATTTGTCATTCTTGACAAACTTCAACTTCTGGTGAAGTGTCGAAGTGACTGCCCCAGCTTCGTGTATCCAAGGTCTTCCTAATAAATAGCTGTATGCTGCTCGAATGTCCATGACCTGGAAAGTGACTTGGAAAGTGTGAGGACCGATGGTTATGGGAAGATCGGCTTTGCCGATAACTATTTTTCTAGATCCGTCAAAGGCTTTGACGATGATCTCACTGCCTCTCATCGGAGTTCCTTGAAAAGATAGTCGAACCAAAGTTGACCTTGGTATGACATTTAAGGATGAACCTGTGTCTACCAGTATGCTGGCTAGAGCATCGTCTTGGCAGTTGACTGTGATATTGAGTGACATATTCTGGTTCTTGCCTTCCTCTGGCAGTTCTTCATCACTGAATCCCAAGTTGTTGCAGGAAGTGATGTTGGAGATAATGCTGTCAAATTGTCCTACTGTCACATCTTGTTCCACAAAGGCATGTTCTAAAACCTTCTGCAGAGCTTCCTTGTGAGCTTCTGAACTAAGCAGGAGAGAAAGTACAAAGATTCGAGATGGAGTTTGCAACAATTGGTCCACAATGTTGTACTCACTTTTCTAGATTAGCTTCAGCATCTCATCATTGTTCTTTACAGACTCTGGATTACTGGATTGACCGACTTGTTGGTTAGGAACTTCCGCTTGAGGTTCCTTTTCTTTGGTGGGTTCTCCAACTGCTCTGTTGAAGATCCGATCGCTTCGGGTGATTCGACTGATGTCGGCTATGTTCACAACGGAGGGTAATGGAGTTTCTTTTCCATTTTCTATGGTCGTTGTGCCGTACTTATATGGGATGGATTTGTCTAACTTATACAGTATTGGACCTGACAACTAGATAACCACAGGGGTTTTTGGGCCATTTGACTGTCGTAGGCCACCTCAATTAACTCTAAGTTTGGAATCTTTCTATTACTGAGAGAAACTTTTGACTCATCGAGTAGAGGAATTACGGCACAAACATCCTTGGTTTTTCCATGATTGGAGATTATGACAGAGTTTTTGTTTTGACCAGGGAGGTAATCTTGTATCATGTTGATTGATTCAGAATTCGAACATGGTTGAATCTTCTTTCGGTCTAACTGGTGCTGGAGAGTTGCTCGCACTAGATAGCATCCTTGGTTATTTTTTGAGCATACCATACAGCGTTCATAATTGTGAGGTGGTACCCGACCGTACCCGACCTTACCCACTTTGTATGTAGTGCATCTTTACTAGATCTGTTTCCATTGAGCGGACATCACGACTTTGATGTCTACCAGGATTCCCATCAGTCATGCTAACTTGTTGTGTGTGTTCATCCAAGTAAATCGAAAGCCACCAGTAGTCCAACAGATGCTGAAGAGTCCTTTGCACAAGTGCACACTGTCATACCCCAAATTTTTACCACTAAGATTCCCATCATTATGCAAACCATCATCACAGTATGGATGAACCATCATACCTCATTAGTCTCCCCAAAGATGGGTGAGCATCCACTACGATCAAATTTAGGGTTTCAAGCCCTCTAAGAGCCTTATACAAAGGATCAATCAAGGAATGACATGATCTTCAACTTGTCTAAACCTCTCAAACATCCACAATGGATCAAGAGGACTCCCACCTCAGGAATCAAGCACAAGGCTGTAACATTCCAAGTGGATTAAGCCTCAAGATTGCCAGTGTCACCAAATTAGGGTTTTGGTCGACCAGGGCCTCCAGATGGAACTTTTTTCTTTTGGGAATGAGCTAAGGCTTCAAAGCACAACCTAAGATACTCTAAGGGACCTCATAAACCCAATTATCAAGTCAATTTTGCCTCAGGGGATGCATTCATAAAAAATCAGGAATTAGGGTTTCTTGACCTAATTCACCCCTAAGTTGACTTTTTGGACAAAACATGAGCCAATACCTCAAGAGATGATTTGAGGGTCCCTAATACACTACATTAATCCATTTGCAACAATGGATTGATCCAATAAGCTTGATTCACAAGTTTCAAGTTCATCAGAACTACAATTAGGGTTTCGCGGAAAAAGTCAACTGTGCCTTTGACTTTTGACCCAGACATGCTCCCAAACCTTGGGACATGATTCAATACACCCTATAACACCTATGAAATCAATCCATTAAGTTTGATTTAGGTCAAGGACTTGATTTCATAGAGGATCGCACAGTTTGGAATTCAATCTGACAAAAAGTCAACTGTGCACAAAAGTCAACTTTGACTTTTTGAGATTTTTCACAATTATGGTTCTTTGACCCTAAAATGATGTTAATGTGTGATTGGAATCATCATTCATCAAGAAAAATCAAGAAAAGTGGGATAACTTGTAAAAGGGGTAACTATAAAAAACTTAGAAATTTTCTAAGTTATGAAACAAAGTGGCTAGGGTACCAACTTTGGAGGATCATATCTCCTAAACCACAAGGCCATTTTTCCCCATTCAAAGCTGGATTTGTAGCTCTCATGGCCCTCTACAAAAGCTTCAACTACACCTCATTCCAATTCATCATGGATTTTGAGTTAGGGTTGGACCAAAATGGCTGAAAACATGAAATGTCACTTTTTCCAACACTTAGTGAAATTTTCGCTAAGTCAGAATATGTTTCACTTTTTCCAAAATGTAAGGGAATTTTTCACTTGGATCCAAAAAGTTTCAAAACAAACTATGATAACACATATGTTGTATCATATGAGGGCTTTCCAAAATGACCAAGAACTTCACCAAACTCAATCTGAGCAAGAAGTTATGACAGTGGCAATATGCCTTGCTGCAAATTTCATAACAAGGCAGATTTTGGGATTTTGCTCGATTTGCTCAAATTTTGTAAAAGGCAAGCAAATCTATCCATCTGAACACCTCAAGGGGGGACCAAGGAGGAACCAACTCTGATCCATAAGCCTCCTAAGTCATTGGAACCAAAAGTAGCATGCCAAACTTAAAACCCCTACAAAGAGGGACAAGACTCCAATTTTGTTTTGGAGCATTCAATGGATGCACCAAGGTGGCATGGACTGAGCCTCTTCTAACTGAATTCAGTCAAGACTTCTCCAACAACTAGGGAACCACAACTCTGTGCTCTAACCTCTAGTCAATGGTGTCGCTCCCAGGATTTTCATCCAGGTACAAACGCGAGAGTGGTGCGGAAAAAACAGAGTCGTCAGCCGTGTAAATTTATCCCACGAGAGGGAAAGGGAACACCGCATAAACCTGAGAAAGAGGGAAAGGAATGGTCATCGCAACCATAACCTGGGTTCGGGAGTCGGTTACGCGAGGGGAAGATGCTAGCACCCCATGCGTCCATCGTACTCGATGGGATCCACGCTTGTTGTCTATTCTAAGGGTGAGTCATACTATCATCTAGGGATGTACTAAAACGGAGAGGGAAAGAAAAAGACCGACTCGGTAGGACGTCGACGTCCTAGGCCTACGTACCCCCTTTGTGCAATGGGGAATTCAGAGTCAACGTAGTTCGGACCAAGTTCTTTTTGTGTTTTTTATGAGCGACGTTAAGTTCCCGTCCGGCAGTTAGGGTCGATGCCTGTTTGCGACTCAGACGGAAAGTAACGTGCCCTTTTTGAAAATAGCCTTTAGTTTGACGATCCAGAAGGACAAAAAGGTTTGAAGTTGGTTTGTATTTTTTAAGACAGAAGTGATTTGAGTTAGTTCCTAAGTTGCATTGCACCAAAGTCTAGGGCACAGGGGCGAACACTTAACGCATCGTCCCAAGACAGGATGCTCGCTAAGCACTCTAGAAAGATGAGAGGAAGCCCCTCATTTCTCATTCCCCACGCTTAAGGCTCGTGCGCAATACAATTTGATGCTTATTAAGTATTTTAAAGAAATTTGAGATGAGAAGAGAGAAGACACAAGGGTAACTCTAAAGGGGGGCTATGAGTCCTAAAGTTATCATGCATGGATGACCTAAGGTTAGTGAGGTTTGACGACAACCTAAATCCTAAAGGAAGAAGATGAGAGAAGGAAAGAATAAGGGTGACCATGGATACTTATCCATACCCTTGAAGAACTTACCTTAGTCCCTGCATAAAAGGTTAGTGCGAAACGGACATAAATAATATCAAGGCAAGTGAATATCAAACAATGGCAAACAATAGTGATAATAATCCAAACATGAATTCAGAAATCAAAGAAACAACCCCAAAGCAAATGGCACAAGTGCCTTTCAAACAAGGACTTAGGCATGATCAGAAATACACATATAAGCAGATCTCAAGTGAAAACAAATCAAACAATTAGAGAAATAACTCCCAAAATTCCCAAATTAAATATCAAGGTTCCTCAGCCAGAGACAAACAACACATCAAAAATTCCTGCAAAAATTCAAAGTGTTAGTCATTCAAACAATTGGGCAAAATTTAGGTGAGAAGTAGGGTTCAATGTGCCAAAGGGAAGGACCAAAATGCAATATGAAATAAATTTAAAAATGAAAGAAAAATATTTTTATGCAATTTAGAATATTATCTAACAAATGCAAAAAGAACGGATTAAAAATATTTTATGGATGCAGAGAAATAAAATAAACAAATTAGGTATGCGTTATATGGATAATTCAAAAAGAAAAATGACTAAATAATAAATTTAGATGATGAAAAATAAAATAAAATGAAAAATAAAATTTTTAAAAATTTTGTAAAATGATAAATATGATGCATGACATTTTTTATTAATTTTCTAATGCAAAAATCTATTTTTTAATAATTAAAAATGAAAACAAAATAATTAAAATAAAAATAAAAATGAAATAAATGGCATGGGGGTGCAGTGAGTAAAGAAAGCGCGTTGGAATGGTTAATGGGTCTGGGAGGTGGGGTGTAAATAGCGAAGTCCAACCTAATAATTCATCAGAAAAATAACAAAAATAAAAATGGCCCACGTGTGGACCTCAGTCAACCCAGTTGACTGGCTGCTTGCCATTGGATTGATCGGACGCGCTGTACTAAGTCAACCAAATTAAAAAGTAAACGAAATGCAAGCACATGATTGGATGTACATGATAGTAACGGTGGGGTAATAAACATGGGATTATTAATTAAAATTCAGAAAAAAAAATAAAAAGAAAAAACACATGGCGTGCTATGGGCCGTTAGATGAACCAAACGAAGGGCTGGGATTTCATCTTCAACCTTCCTTCGCCGGAACCCTCACAGCCGCCGGAGCTAGGGTTCCGGCCGCCGTCCTCCGCCACCTGCAATAAAAAACCTGCCCAGAAATCCACGACCCTTATACCGTTCGAACCAGAATTTCACGAGGATTATGAATGTGCACTCCAAATTCACCAATAACCAATATATAATAAAAAACGAAGAGATTAAGGTTAGGGCATGAAACTTTAAACACACATAGCAAGCAATATACACGTCCAAACACCATAAAAATTACATCAACATGATCAGTGACAATCACACAACAATATGCATACTTAAAAAATGAGTTTCACGATCATCAAAATCAACACTAACCTGAGATGGTTCCACACGTGTACTTGCTTTTGGCTGCAAATGGTGGTTGGGTTGTGCTCTAGAGATCACCGGGAGAAGGTTTGTGGAAGAACTTTGAAGAAACTCCTTGTAATTCGTGAGATTTGTTGAAAGAGAGCTTTAGGGTTCAAATTCTCCAATCCTCCAAGTGTCACCTGAATCTAACCCTAACCAGTATATGGATGGATTTAAATAGGCTAGGGTTTTCTCTGATGATGAATTGGGCTTGGGTAATTCCTTGTTTAATGATTTTTGAATAATTTTGGAAAAATGCATAATGTGAATTACACCTCTCTCCATGAATGTACACTTAAGAAACCCATGATGGATCACCCATATGTGAATTGCTAATTACACCACAATTGAACTTGGGCCTTGAAAACAATTGATTCATGACTTTTAAATAATTTGGGAATTTTGAATAATGGAGGATAAGTGATACATGCACCATGAAACCACTTGATTCAAAGGTCTAAAATGTTCCTTAGGGATTGTACTTTGACATTAGAAAGTGACATGAAACAATGGAATTGATTATAGGTCATTATGCCCAAAGTTGTGAAAATGGAATCATGAGAAACCCTAAAAACCACTTTGCCTTATTTTGATCATAACTGGAGTTTCACAAATGATATGGAGACCCACTAGTAATTGTTGGAAAGGGGAGAAAAATATCTTCAACTTTCATGTTGGAGGAAAATTCATTTGAAGCTTTCTTGATGATGAAAAGTCAAGTTGAATGCAGTGCAGGAACTTGCCCAAAAAGGAAACTTTTATTATAGGTCACTTTCCAAATTTAGAAACTTCTGTACAAACTCCTGATTCTTGATAAATAGTATGAAACCTGACCCTTAAAGACCATATGAGGATGTGAGACCTTGAAAACCTTGGAGAGAACCTCAAAATTCCACAGTTGACTTCTCCTCTCACTGTTGACTTTATCCTAATTCAATTGATTTCCAATCCATTGGCCAATTGAACTTCTCCTGAACCAAACTGATGGACAACCTCCATCCCTAGGTGCTTAGGGACCCAAGGAATACCATAGAATCAAGTCTTGCCCAAAAAATCAGAAATAAACTGACTTTATAGCAAACCCTAGTTGTGGTATCCTCAGTCTAGGAGGAAATAACACAGTCTCCAAATCCAAAATCCCCTGAATATGATGTGTATCCTCTCCAACAAAGATAAGATATGCCATTTGATGATGATAAAAACCCAAGGAGCTTGTCCATTGAAGCAATAAACCCAAGAATCTCAAAACCCTAATCTATGCACTGGTTAGGAGAGGATGATCCACCTAAGCTCTCTTGGACAATACCAGGACTCTTGCTTGACCCTCTGAAGCACTGCCTCAGGCACCTTGACCCCATGCTAGGAACCAATGATATGCACACATGATAATGCAAAATGCAATGCAACATAAGCTAGTTAGTAATAAAGTAAGGAAGGCAAATTTTGGGGTGCAACAGCTGCCCCTATTCAATCAACTTGGCCCTGAAGGTATGATAGCGACGGCTTTCAGACAATCAGGATGCACGGAGATTGAATACCAAAGAACCCGAAAATTTGCAATCCTCTGCTGGAGAATTAGCCATAAATGTTGTACTATCACAATACGGACGAGTGCTAGCTATGCTGGGTATAAAGTGAAACAAACTCTCCCAAGTTACGTCATCTCTGCTGATAAAGAGAACTGACAAAGGAATCTCGAAATATGCCATCCCTGCTGATAAAGGGAATTGACGAAAAGAATCTCCAAAAGATCGCTATCCCTGCTGACAAAGAGAACTAGCAAAATAAACTGCCATCCCTGCTGATAAAGGGAACTAACGAAAGAAATCTCCAAAAGATTGCTATCTCTGCTGATAAAGAGAAACTAGCAAAACAAATGCCATCCCTACTGATAAAGGGAAACTAGCAAGATAAATGCCATCCCTGCCGATAAAGGGAAACTGACGAAAAGATTATCTTCAAAAGATTGCTATCTCTACTGATAAAGAGAAACTAGCAAGATAAATGCCATCCCTGCTGATAAAGGGAACTGACGAAAGAAATCTCCAAAAGATTACTATCTCTGCTGATAAAGAGAAACTAGCAAAACAAATGCCATCCCTGCTGATAAAGGGAAACTAGCAAGATAAATGCCTTCCCTGCTGATAAAGGGAAACTGACGAAAAGATTATCTTCAAAAGATTGCTATCTCTGCTGATAAAGAGAAACTAGCAAAACAAATGTCATCCCTGCTGATAAAGGGAAACTGACGAAAGAAAATCTCCAAAAGATTGCTATCTCTGCTGATAAAGAGAAATAGCAATACTAATGCCATCCCTGCTGATAAAGGGAACTAGCAAAACAAAAGCCATCCCTGCTGATAAAGGGAACTGACGAAAGAAAATATCTGAAAGATTGCTATCTCTACTGATAAAGAGAACTAGCAATATAAATTCCATCCCTGCTGATAAAGGGAACTAGCAAAACAAAAGCCATCCCTGCTGATAAAGGGAACTGACAAAAGAAAATATCCGAAAGATTGCTATCTCTGCTAATAAAGAGAACTAGCAATACCAATGCCATCCCTGCTGATAAAGGGAGCTGACGAAAGAAGGTACCCAAGAGATTGCTATCTCTGCTGATAAAGAGAACTAGCCAAAACAAATTCCATCCCTGCTGATAAAGGGAAACTGACTAAAGAAAATCTTCAAAAGATCGCTATCTCTGCTGATAAAGAGAAACTAGCAAAATAAATGCCATCCCTGCTGATAAAGGGAAACTGACAAAAGAAAATCTTCAAAAGATCGCTATCTCTGCTAATAAAGAGAAACTAGCAAAATAAATGCCATCCCTGCTGATAAAGGGAAACTGACAAAAGAAAATCTTCAAAAGATCGCTATCTCTGCTGATAAAGAGAAACTAGCAAAATAAATGTCATCCCTGCTGATAAAGGGACACTGACAAAAGAAAATCTTCAAAAGCATGCTATCTCTGCTGATAAAGAGAAACTAGCAAAATAAATGCCATCCCTGCTGATAAAGGGAGCTGACGAAAGAAAATATCCAAAGGATTGCTATCTCTGCTGATAAAGAGAACTAGCAAAACGAATGCCATCCCTGCTGATAAAGGGAGCCGGCGAAAGAAGATATCCAAAGGATTGCTATCTCTGCTGATAAAGAGAACTAGCAATACCAATGTCATCCCTGCTAATAAAGGGAACTAGCAAAACAAAAGCCATCCCTGCTGATAAAGGGAACTGACGAAAGAAAATATCTGAAAGATTGCTATCTCTGCTGATAAAGAGAACTAGCAATATAAATGCCATCCCTGCTGATAAAGGGAACTAGCAAAACAAAAGCCATCCCTGCTGATAAAGGGAACTGACGAAAGAAAATATCCGAAAGATTGCTATCTCTGCTGATAAAGAGAACTAGCAATACCAATGCCATCCCTGCTGATAAAGGGAGCTGACAAAGAGAATCTTTAAAGGATTGCTATCTCTGCTGATAAAGAGAACTAGCAAAACAAACGGCGACTTCACTGGGGATAACGTAAAACAAAACTTCTAGTTTAAGCCATAATATGTCAAGCAAGAACGGGATTTCACAAAAGAGAAAGGCCAGACAAACTTCTAACGGACCCATGATCCACGGATAAGATGACTCCGCTGGGGAAAGGAGAAGTCTAAATAAAAGACTCTGCCGGGGAGCACAAGTATGAGGAACACATCCCTCCAAAATCTCCTGAGTTATACCATCTCTGCTGAGAAAGAGAACTGGCAAAGAAAGTATCAAACCTGGCTTATGCTTCGAATGCAAATGTTTGAATAGTGGCGTGATGCTTCGTACGAAATGGAAATGGTACGCGTTTGAGGATGCAACGCAAATGCTTATGATATGCAAAAAGGGTCCCTCCAGCAAAATAAATGCCAAAGAGAAAAGATCCATTCAGCTGGGGACGACAAAAATAAATTGTCCTCTGAATCCAAGAACTCTGCTGAGAAGTGTCATACTGATCGACTCTTCGGATCAACAACTTCTGATGGGGATGAAATCACAAAAGAACTACCGGGGACCCCACCTGTCTTTCACTGAAGGTAACATCCAAAACCTGAGATTTCTTCTCAGTTGGGGGAGTTGAGAATGAATGCCAATAACAGAACCGGAAGTCTGTTACTGAAAATTGCTAATATCCAATTGGCTAAGAACCTGCTGGGGAAAATAGTCCATGATACTAGCCTGCTTGGGGATACTGCTGAACTTAGCCTGCTGAAGGGGAGAATGACTTTACTCCCTTCTTACTGGGGATTAGAATATGACATTGTTGGTGAAAGTACACTTCCTGACTGGATGGGGAAGTGAGCACCATGATTCTGTGGGGAAATAACGCCTTGAACCGAAGAAAGTACTTTCCAAATCTTCTACTGGGGAAAGTCTGCTCTGCTGAGGAACGCTTTGTCCTGCTGGGGAAAGAGCAATCTCACTGCTGGGGAGTACAACGCTGTTGCCCTGCAAGTCAAATAACAACAAGAGGAGAATGCCACAACATAACTATCATTGTTAACGCCTAAGCAATTTCTACTGCTTTTCGTTATGCTTCGAAAAGCTCAAAGTTTTATATGCAATGTTTATCAAAAATATCGGACGTTTTTGCAAACAAAATAGTAAAAGTAAAAGTAAAACAAATAGTGGAAAGCTCTCTGAGTGAAATGAATATTTTATTGAGAAGAGTGGCCTGTAAATAGGCATTTACATTTGGAAGCAATTCCTAGAAAGAGGTAATTGCGCAAAAACAAAAAGAAAATACACATGTCGGCAATGTGGGAACAGATATCCACCATGATTTGACTCAGCTATGACCCATATGACTTGCTTATCCACAAACGTCTTGACCTTCGAAGAGACTAACTGTACTGATTCCTTTCTTTCAGAGTTTCCAGGTATTGAGAGTGTTCACAGATCGAACGCAGACCATAGCCTTTCGCTTATAAATCCCTAACTTTTGCCTGGATCGCCCTTTTCGGGTTTTCAATCCACCGGGATACCCATTTTTGCCAAAGTCGCCTTTTCAGGTTTTCAACTTTGCGGGTTTACACGTTTCTTTTTTACATTTTATCCCTAACTTTTGCCCGAACCTTTTCCTTTTTATGGTTCGTCGGGATGCCCCTTTTTGCCTGGACTTTCTTTTTATGTCCAGCGGGTCTCTTTTATGCGAAGTATTTTTTGACTACGTCTGCGTTCACAGGGGAAGTAAAATCTTCGCCATCCATAGTTGAAAGTAGTAAGGCTCCACCAGAGAAAACCTTTCTGACTACATACGGCCCTTCGTAGTTTGGAGTCCATTTGCCCCTGTGATTTGTCTGAGGAGGAAGGATCCTTTTCAAAACCAATTCACCTGTCTGAAAATTCCGAGGACGCACTTTCTGGTCAAAGGCATGCTTCATCCTACTCTGATACAATCGACCATGTGCGATGGATGCCAATCTCTTTTCTTCAATAAGGTTCAACTGATCCACCCTGGAACGCACCCATTCAGCTTCATCAAGCTTCACATCTGCCAGAACTCTCAAAGATGGGATCTCGACCTCTAAGGGTAAAACTGCTTCCATACCATACACCAATGAGAAAGAGGTTGCCCCAGTTGACGTACGCACCGAAGTACGGTAACCATGTAGGGTGTAATGTAACATCTCATGCCAGTCCTTATATGTTACCACCATCTTCTGCACAATCTTCTTGATATTCTTATTCGCCACCTCAACAGCACCATTCATCTTTGGACGATACGGAGAAGAATTGTGATGCTCGATCTTGAAACTCTGACATAGTTCCTTCATCATCTTATTATTCAAATTCGAGCCATTATCAGTAATGATTCTCTCCGGGACCCCATAACGACAGATGATGTCCTTCTTTATAAACCGGGCTACCACTTGCTTGGTGACGTTGGCGTACGAGGCTACCTCCACCCACTTTGTGAAATAGTCGATGGCAACCAAAATGAAACGATGCCCATTGGAAGCAGTGGGCTCAATCTTTCCAATCATATCTATGCCCCACATTGCAAAAGGCCAAGGAGATGACAAAACATTTAGAGGCGTAGGCGGTACATGCATCTTATCTGCGTAAATCTGGCACTTATGGCACTTCCACGCGTACTTGAAATAATCAGACTCCATAGTCATCCAGTAATATCCTGCTCTCAACAACTTTCTAGCCATGCTGTGTCCACTGGAATGAGTACCGAAAGAACCCTTGTGAACTTCCTCCATCAATAAGCCTGCCTCGTGTTCATCAACACAACGTAGCAAGACCATATCGAAGTTCCTCTTATATAACACATCATCCTTGTTCAGAAAGAAGTTCCCTGCCAACCTTCTCAGAGTCTTCTTATCTTTGGTGGAGGCACCCTCTGGATACTCTTGTCTCTTTAAAAAAAACCTTAATATCATGATACCACGGCTTACCATCTGACACATCTTCAATTGCAAACACAAAAGCTGGTCTGTCCAGACGCATGATTCTAATCGACGGAGTTTCATTCCAACGGTTCACCTTATACATGGATGCCAATGTCGCCAATGCATCAGCCATCTGATTCTCAGCTCTGGGCACATGATGATGTTAGACGGTGTGGCTAGTGATCGAGAGGGGGGGTGAATAGATCACCGCTTGTAAAATACGGTTTTAAAAACCTTAACAGAGTTTTTGAAATATAGCGGAAAGTTTTGGTCCCGAATCGACTTCCGTCTATTCTGAACCGCTACCAAAAAGACCAGACACGCAAGTATGATGCTGGATTTAAATTGATTGATAGAAAACGTTAACACAGAAATTTCTCGCACTAAATGCACTTATCACAAATTCTGATTCCAATGAGTAAATCACAACAAACCGTTTTGTCAAACACTTGGCGTGTATGTGTTCTATGATAAACAATAGTAATGTTTCAATAAAAGGTTTTCTTGCCACTATTGTATCACGACACGTAAAACGTACTGCGCCAATTTGTATCACAAAACAGTTAACGAAAACGTAAAGGGAGATAGAGATAGAATACGATACGCAGAGATTTGTTAAGGAAGTTCCCCACTGTCGTCCTCGCGTGTGGGTACGTCTCCCTCTCAATTTCAAAAGAAATTGAGACCTTTTCTTATCAATAGTTGCTGAATTCGTTCTTACAAAGGTTACAATACCAAGACAGAATTCTAAATCCCTAGAACTTCTTCTTCTCGTATAGAACCTCGACTTGATCAGAGCTGGATCAAGAATTCCCCGCAAGACTTGCAAACGATTCACCGGTTCCACGACCTGTTTGCGAAACAACCCCGTTTCCAAACCCTACGCTGCGGCTGAATCCGTTCTGCAATCGTGACTAACAAACCCGCAAGAACAGTCCCGTTCTTGAAGGACAAACCAGTAGGTTTTTCCTCGAAACCCCCTTCACTCTTCAACCCAGCTAGATCCTTGATCGTTCCACTGACTCCACAGCTAGATCGTTGATCGTACCACTGAACGTTATCTCGTTGATCCTTCAATCCGAAGAACAAGAATGATTGTGTGTAATTGTTCTTGAATTGAAGAGATTGAGAAGATGATGAAGACGAAGTATCTTTCAGGTTTCTGAATGCTCAATCAATTGCTGCTACAAAGACCTCTATGACTTGTGTATTTTGCAATTTTCACTTGTGAATTCATCCATAAGCCAATACCTGCCACTTTGTATTTATACTAAACAAGACAGAACTGTTAGAATAAAAATTATGCAGAAAAACAGACTTTGGGATCGATGCCAGACACGTATGGATCGATGCCAGACAGTTTTTAACTGTTAGGGATTGATCCCAAAATCTATGAATCGATCCCTACTGAAGGTGAACTGAAAAACAGAATTTCCATTAAATCAGGGATCGATGCCAGACACGTATGGATCGATGCCAGACAGTTTTTAACTGTTAGGGATTGATCCCAAAATCCATGAATCGATCCCTACTGAAGGTGAACTGAAAAACAGAATTTCCATTAAATCAGGGATCGATACCAGACACGTATGGATCGATGCCAACTGAACAAATTTAATTCTTTTGATTCAAACCTTATAAAAAGTGTTTCTAACAATCATCTAGTATTGAATAAAGACAAACGCAAAGGCAAAAATCACACATATTCACATGTAGAATGAAGCACAACAAATCATACGCGCAATTTGCAATCATACAAAACAAAACCAAAATAAAGGATTGTCTCACAAACTCCCCCTTTTTGATGATGGCAAATTGATGTGTGATACTCCCCCTGAGTTTGTGCATACCATTCTGTCATGTCAACATCTTCTATACTTCTCCCCCTTTGTCAACATCAAAAAGAGGAAAGAAACAACAAAGAGAAGAACAAAGTAGCAAACCGCAGCATAAATTGATAACAAAGCTAACAATCACAAAGAAAGAAAGCTTAGAAGAATAAAATCACTCACAAAGAATGACCAATAAAGGGCAAGGAAACCATAAACAACCAAACGGAAATAAGCATTGAAATACTAGGAAAGTATTTAAAATTATATAAGCCAAACAAATATAGTCAGAATATTCGAAAAATGAAACAACAACTCAAGCAACATGAAATGCAATGCTTATGAAACATGTTATGAAAGTGATGCTTAAGAATAGGTCTCAAATCAGATATTAATATTCAAACAATAAATGCAAAAGAATATACATAAACGAACATAGAGAATTTGTTCTAACATACACAAACACATAGATCCAAAGAGTAGTAAAGAGGATTGATATTACCTTTGTTGATGTGCCTTTGTGAAGTATACGCTCACAACTTCTAAAACACAACTTATCAACCAAGGTGAGGCAAAAATAGAATCTAACAAGCTTAAGATAGTAATGAAGAAAGATCAAGAATCCCTAATTCACGACGAATGTTAAAGAAAGGTTCCGTTGCTAGTGGTTTAGTGAAAATATCAGCGAGTTGATTCTTAGTATCAACATGCTCAAACACAACGTCCTCTTTCTCAACATGGTCGCGAAGAAAGTGATGCCTAATCTCTATGTGTTTAGTGCGTGAGTGTAAAACAGGATTCTTAGTAAGATTTATAGCACTGGTGTTGTCACACTTTATTGGAATGCGTTTGAGTTGAATATCGAAATCTTGTAGTTGTTGCTTCAGCCACAAGATCTGAGCGCAACAGCTACCGGCTGCAACGTACTCAGCCTCAGCAGTTGACAATGCGACAGACACCTGTTTCTTGCTATGCCAACTGACCAGAGAGTTTGAAAATAAGTGACATGTACCACTAGTACTTTTCCTATCTGATTTGCAGCCAGCAAAATCAGAATCGGAGTAACCTACTAAGCTACAATCGCTTCCTTTTGAATACCAGAGTCCATACTTAGATGTTCCATGAAGATATCTAAATATGCGCTTGACAGCTTTCAAGTGTGACTCTTTAGGATTCGATTGATATCGTGCACACATGCAGACACTAAACATGATGTCAGGTCTAGACGCAGTAAGATACAAGAGAGACCCAATCATACCTCTATACTGTTTGACATCTACACTCTTACCGTGTTCATCTTTATCTAGATATCCGTTGGTAGGCATAGGTGTGTCTATTGATTTTGAGTCGTTCATTCCAAAGCGCTTGAGCAGCTCTCTGCAGTATTTTGTTTGACTCACAGCTGTTCCCTCATCAAGCTGCTTTATTTGGAGACCGAGGAAGAAATTAAGCTCCCCCATAAGACTCATTTCAAATTCACCCTGCATAACTTTTGAAAACTCTTCGACCAAGTGTATGTTAGTTGAACCAAAAATTATATCGTCTACATAAACTTGAACTAAAAGAATGTGTTTTCCTTTGTGCTTAATGAAGAGGGTGGTATCCACTTTACCTCTTGAATATCCATGATCAAGTAGAAATTTGCTAAGTCTTTCATACCAAACCCGGGGGGCTTGCTTAAGACCGTACAAAGCTCGTTTTAATTTGTAAACATAATCTGGATATTCAGCATTCTCAAAACCAGGAGGTTGTGAGACGTATACCTCTTCATTTAGGACACCATTTAGAAACGCACTCTTTACGTCCATTTGGTAAAGCTTAAAATCTCTAGAACACGCATAAGCGAGCAAGAGACGTATAGCCTCAAGGCGAGCAACTGGAGCATAAGTTTCCTCATAGTCTATGCCCTCCTCTTGGTTATAGCCTTGTGCTACTAAACGTGCCTTGTTTCGAGTTATCACTCCACTTTCATCAAGCTTATTCCTAAAAACCCACTTAGTACCTATGATATGATGTTCTCGCGGACGCGGGACAAGTTCCCAAACGTCATTTCTTTTAAATTGATTAAGCTCTTCTTGCATGGCCATTAGCCAAAATTCATCAATCAAGGCTTCTTTGGCATTTTTAGGTTCCACTTGTGAAACAAAGGCGAAGTGAGAACAAAAATTACTTATCTTAGAACGAGTCATGACTCCCTTTGAAATGTCTCCCAAGATGTTGTCAATGGGATGGTCTTTTGAAGATTTCCAAGCTGGTGGAAGGTCATTCACATCAGCTGTCCTTTCTTCCTTATCTTCTTCATGACTAGTATCTTCCTCCTTCTCAATGGGAGCTGTCTTGGATTGATCAGTTTCCACAACAGCTTCCTTGAGTATGTCTTCTGTAGATACACCTGTGTCATCAAAAGAAATACCTTTTCCGACATTTTTCGGATAAGACTCATCAAAGGAAACATGAACAGATTCTTCAACGGAAAGTAAACGCTTATTATACACTCTATATGCTTTACTTGATTGTGAATAACCAAGAAAAATACCTTCATCCGCTTTTGCATCAAACTTCCCAAGTTTTTCCTTACCATTATTCAAAACAAAACACTTACAACCGAATACGTGAAGATGTGATAAGTTTGGCTTTCTTCCTTTTAAAAGCTCATAAGGGGTTTTATTTAACATAGGGCGAATTAGAATCCTGTTTAGAACATAACAGGCTGTGCTAACAGCATCAGCCCAAAAATATTTTGGCAATCCACCCTCATTTAGCATTGTTCTTGCCAGCTCTTCTAAAACGCGATTTTTGCGCTCCACAACGCCATTCTGTTGTGGAGTTCGAGGAGCTGAAAAGTTATGCTCAATACCATACTTATCACAGTACTTATCAAAGAGATAGTTTTGAAATTCTCCTCCATGATCGCTTCGAATTGTAACTATTTTAGAATTCATTTTATTTTAGGACAGTTTTGCAAAATTCTTAAAAGCAGAAAAAGTTTCATCTTTGCTATGAAGGAATATAGTCCAAGTAAATCTAGAGTAGTCATCAACAATTACAAAACCATAATAGTTTCCACCTAAGCTCTTTGTCCTAGACGGACCAAAGAGATCCATATGGAGAAGCTCAAGAGGTCGTGAAGTTGAAATTACATTTTTGGATTTAAAAGAGACCCTTGTTTGCTTTCCCATTTGGCATGCATCACATAGGTGGTCTTTTGAAAACTTTATTTTTGGAAGACCGACTACTAGATCCTTAGATACAACCTTGTTAAGCAAATCGAAATTAACATGCGCTAAACGTCTATGCCAAAGCCAAGAATCATCATTCAAGGTAACTAGACATTTAGTGCTTGTTAAAGATACATCACAAAGATCAAGCATATAGATATTGTTTACTCTAACACCCTTAAACACAACATTATTTTCATCATGTTCAATTATGCAACAAGTTTTTGTAAAAGAAACTTTGTAACCCTTGTCACACAATTGACTTATGCTTAACAAATTGTGTTTAAGTCCCTCTACAAGATTGACATCAGAAATGGTAGTGGTAGAGGGGTTACCTATACTACCTTTGCCAAGTATAGCTCCTTTGTTATTGTCTCCATAAGTAACATATCCCTTTTTCTTTGCTTTGAAGTCTATAAAAAGCGATATGTCACCGGTCATGTGCCTTGAGCAGCCGCTATCTAGGAACCATCTCCTATCTTCGGATGCAAGGCACTCTTCCTACAATATCAAAAGAGAGTGGTTGGTACCCAATTTTCATTGGGTCCAAAGGGGTAAGTGGTAACATGGTTGCCTTTTGGCTTCCATTGATAGATGCCTTTAGGAACAAGAAACCTCCTAAACTTGCATTTCTCAATGGTGTGGCCAGCACGACAACAATAATGACATAAACCATGATGATGCAATTGTTTAGTTTTGTTCATTGAATCCTTTGGAATAAAAGAGTATTTTGCATATGGAGGATTCAATGACTTCTTAAACAATCTAGTATCAACGGCGTAAGTCACCTTGGGTTGTAAAGCTTTTTCCAATTTGACTTTAAGAGTATTAACCTCTCGTTGCCAAATATGACAAGCTTCACAATACCTAACTTTACTACATCCGTTAACATCAATATCTTTTGAATTTTCTGCAATACTAGCCTTCAAGCTTTCTAAATCTTTTTCAGCTTTGTATACTTTACCTTCCAAGAATGAAAAAATTTGTTTGTCGGAAGATAATCTTTTGAAAGCATCTACAGCTTCGTTATGCAGTTTTTCAAAAGCGATTTTCAGTTCAGAAAAAGACATAGAGGAGACATTATTATAGTAGGCTTGTTTTACCTTCTTTTCTTCTTGTTTCTTCTTGTAGTAGGCATGGTCTTTGATGTGAGCCATAAGACATAGGTTTGCGGTTTCATCACTATCACTTGAACTTTGTGAGCTTGATGAATCGCTATCGCTTTCCCATGCTATATAAGCTCTCCTTTGTTTGCTGTACCGTTTAGGTGAATCCTTCCCTTTATCCTTTTTCTTCATAGGACATTCTGTTTTGTAATGTCCAGATTTGCCACAATTGAAACAAGATCCTCTACCTTTATGCCTCTTGTTCTCTTCCTGTTTTGACTCACTAGATTGTCTTCTAAACTTCATGAGGTTTTTGTCGGAATGCTTGTATCCATTCCTTCGAATGAATCTATTGTATCTCCTTACAAAAAGTCCCATTTCTTCATCATCCGAATCTTTGTCACTACTTGAATCATTGTCACTTTGCTCTTTTCTTGAGGACTTAGTGCTAGAGGCCACAAGAGCAATTGGCTTCTTCTCACCCTCTTTGTCTTTCTTCTTCTCTTTCTCCTTCTTACTTTTGTTCTCATACTTTTCAAGACTTTCTAGAGCTTGCTGATGTTCTTCCAGCTTTCCAAAAAGTGTTGTAATCGTAAGAGTCGTCAAGTCGTTGGCTTCCTTGATAGCTGTCACTTTAGGTTGCCATTCCCTGCTAAGACATCTCAGAATTTTGTTAGTAGCTACCTCATTGGAAACAGGTTTTCCAAGTGCATTTAATCGATTTGTAAGATGAGTAAACCTCTTTTGCATGTCGGAGATAGATTCTCCATTTTTCATGCGAAAGAGCTCAAACTCTTGATTAAGTGTGTTAATGCGGGACTGTTTCACTTCAGTAGTACCCTCATGGGCGATTTCTAAAGCGTCCCACATCTCCTTAGCAGTCGTGCAATGGGATACTCGATAATACTCATCAACACCAAGTGCTGAAATTAGTATATTTCGAGCTTTCCAATCACTCGACCACTTTTTCTCATCTTTCTCAGTCCAATCAGCTTCTGGTTTAGGTACTATGGCGCCAGCCTCATTGGTCATGGTTATTTGAAAAGGACCATTCTCAATGGCTGTCCATACTAGCCTATCCACAGAATTTATATGAACTCGCATGCAGTCTTTCCAATAGCCGTAGTTTTCTCCGTTAAAGACGGGAGCTCTATTGTACGCCCCCTTTGGTTCAGAATCCATATTGTTACAGGCAGCCACAGAGCACCAGCGAACCGGCGCTCTGATACCACTTGTTAGACGGTGTGGCTAGTGATCGAGAGGGGGGGTGAATAGATCACCGCTTGTAAAATACGGTTTTAAAAACCTTAACAGAGTTTTTGAAATATAGCGGAAAGTTTTGGTCCCGAATCGACTTCCGTCTATTCTGAACCGCTACCAAAAAGACCAGACACGCAAGTATGATGCTGGATTTAAATTGATTGATAGAAAACGTTAACACAGAAATTTCTCGCACTAAATGCACTTATCACAAATTCTGATTCCAATGAGTAAATCACAACAAACCGTTTTGTCAAACACTTGGCGTGTATGTGTTCTATGATAAACAATAGTAATGTTTCAATAAAAGGTTTTCTTGCCACTATTGTATCACGACACGTAAAACGTACTGCGCCAATTTGTATCACAAAACAGTTAACGAAAACGTAAAGGGAGATAGAGATAGAATACGATACGCAGAGATTTGTTAAGGAAGTTCCCCACTGTCGTCCTCGCGTGTGGGTACGTCTCCCTCTCAATTTCAAAAGAAATTGAGACCTTTTCTTATCAATAGTTGCTGAATTCGTTCTTACAAAGGTTACAATACCAAGACAGAATTCTAAATCCCTAGAACTTCTTCTTCTCGTATAGAACCTCGACTTGATCAGAGCTGGATCAAGAATTCCCCGCAAGACTTGCAAACGATTCACCGGTTCCACGACCTGTTTGCGAAACAACCCCATTTCCAAACCCTACGCTGCGGCTGAATCCGTTCTGCAATCGTGACTAACAAACCCGCAAGAACAGTCCCGTTCTTGAAGGACAAACCAGTAGGTTTTTCCTCGAAACCCCCTTCACTCTTCAACCCAGCTAGATCCTTGATCGTTCCACTGACTCCACAGCTAGATCGTTGATCGTACCACTGAACGTTATCTCGTTGATCCTTCAATCCGAAGAACAAGAATGATTGTGTGTAATTGTTCTTGAATTGAAGAGATTGAGAAGATGATGAAGACGAAGTATCTTTCAGGTTTCTGAATGCTCAATCAATTGCTGCTACAAAGACCTCTATGACTTGTGTATTTTGCAATTTTCACTTGTGAATTCATCCATAAGCCAATACCTGCCACTTTGTATTTATACTAAACAAGACAGAACTGTTAGAATAAAAATTATGCAGAAAAACAGACTTTGGGATCGATGCCAGACACGTATGGATCGATGCCAGACAGTTTTTAACTGTTAGGGATTGATCCCAAAATCTATGAATCGATCCCTACTGAAGGTGAACTGAAAAACAGAATTTCCATTAAATCAGGGATCGATGCCAGACACGTATGGATCGATGCCAGACAGTTTTTAACTGTTAGGGATTGATCCCAAAATCCATGAATCGATCCCTACTGAAGGTGAACTGAAAAACAGAATTTCCATTAAATCAGGGATCGATACCAGACACGTATGGATCGATGCCAACTGAACAAATTTAATTCTTTTGATTCAAACCTTATAAAAAGTGTTTCTAACAATCATCTAGTATTGAATAAAGACAAACGCAAAGGCAAAAATCACACATATTCACATGTAGAATGAAGCACAACAAATCATACGCGCAATTTGCAATCATACAAAACAAAACCAAAATAAAGGATTGTCTCACAGATGAAAATCCACCCTATCAAAGAAAGGTAACAACCTTCTGGCATAGTTGTTGTAAGGCACCAAATTTGCCTGACGAGTCTCCCATTCTCCTGTAATCTGATTAACTACCAACGCGGAATCACCATAGACATCGAGGTTCTTAATTCTCAAATCAATTGCCTCCTCTAACCCTATGATGCATGCTTCATACTCCGCCTCATTGTTGGTACACACAAATGCTAACCGGGCAGTGAAAGGTATATGAGAACCCTTCGGGGTTGTAATGATTGCCCCAATTCCATTACCATATGAGTTGACGGCCCCATCAAAAATCATCTTCCACTGTGATCCAATCTCAGGTCCTTCGTCAGGCAGAGGTTCTTCACAATCTTTCATTTTCAGAAACATAACATGCTCGTCTGGAAACTCAAACTTCATAGGCTGATAATCCTCAACTGGCTGATCAGCAAGATATTCTGACAGAACACTTCCCTTAATGGCCTTCTGAGAGACATACTGAATATCGTACTCTGTCAAAACCATCTGCCAACGGGCTATCCTTCCAGAAAGCGCTTGCTTCTCAAACACGTAATTAATCGGATCCATCTTTGAAATGAACAAGGTTGTGTGATTTAACATATACTGCCTTAAGCGCTTGGCTGCCCAAGCGAGTGCGCAACATGTCTTTTCCAGCATAGAGAATCTCGATTCGCAATCAGTGAACTTCTTACTCAGGTAGTAAATGGCGTGCTCTTTTTTACCTGTCTCGTCGTGTTGACCAAGCACACAACCCATCGAATTCTCAAGAACCGTAAGGTACATAATCAACGGTCTCCCAGACACTGGTGGCATAAGGACTGGAGGTTCCTGCAGATACGTCTTTATCCTTTCAAACGCCTCTCGACAATTTTCATTCCACCTGACCTCTTGATCCTTTCTTAACAACTTGAAAATTGGTTCACATGTAGCTGTCAGATGAGAGATAAACCTGGCAATGTAATTCAACCTCCCCAAGAAACCACGAACCTCTTTCTCTGTTCTTGGCTCAGGCATCTCCTGTATGGCTCTTATCTTTGTAGGATCAACCTCTATACCCCTTTCACTAACAATGAAACCCAGCAATTTACCAGACCTCACGCCGAAAGTGCACTTGTTCGGATTCAATCTCAACCTGAACTTCCTCAACCTTTCAAACAACTTCTGGAGGTTTACCAAGTGTTCTTCCTCTGTTTGTGACTTCGCAATCATGTCATCAACATAAACTTCAATCTCCTTGTGAATCATATCATGAAAGAGAGTCACCATCGCCCGCTGATAGGTTGCCCCAGCATTCTTCAATCCAAAGGGCATTACCTTGTAGCAAAATGTTCCCCACGGTGTTATGAACGTTGTTTTCTCCATGTCCTCTGGGGCCATTTTGATTTGGTTATACCCAGAGAAGCCATCCATGAAGGAAAACACAGAATATTGAGCAATATTGTCCACTAACACGTCAATGTGGGGGAGCGGGAAATCATCCTTCGGGCTCGCCCTATTCAAATCTCGGTAATCAACACACATCCTGACCTTCCCATCCTTCTTAGGTACAGGTACGATATTAGCAACCCATGGAGGATAATTTGTCACAGCAAGAAATCCGGCGTCCAACTGTTTCTGAACCTCTTCTTTGATCTTGACAGCCATATCTAGTTTCGTCCTTCTCAATTTCTGCTTGACTGGAGTACAACCCTCTTTAAGCGGCAGCCGGTGTGAGACAATGTCAGTGTCAAGCCCAGGCATGTCTTGGTAAGACCAGGCGAAGATATCCACATACTCTCGAAGTAACTCAATCAATCTCCCCTTAACAGTGTCTTCCAAGGCAGCCCCAACCTTTACTTCTCGTTTAACATCCTCGGTTCCCAGATTAACAGTCTCAACTTCCTCCTGATGAGGTAGAATAACCCTTTCCTCTTGTTTCAGTAGCCTGGCTAATTCTTCTGGTAAGTCACAGTCTTCGTCAGTCTCTTCTTTAGCCTGATAGATGGGATTATCGAAGTCATATCGAGCCATACCTAAGTCATGGGTGGAATCTGAACAAAGGAACCTGCATGATGGATGTTTTATGTTCATTATGAGTGCAATAAACAAGAAAACACATTGCCATTTTGATGTGGGTTAATGCAAAAAGTAAAAATAGAAAGACAGGGATCAAAATATTTGAAAAAAACGTCCTTTATTGATGATAAAAATAGAAAATAAAACATCCAAGCCCTACAAATAAATGTCACTACGTCTTGGGCAGAACGTAGGACTCAACATAACAGAAAAAAAAAGTAAATTACTTCGGGCGCGTCACTTGGATAACTTTCTCGGAGGACCAGTTGCCTAGACTCTGACCAGGAATGCAGGGACGGATCCATTCATCCATGTCACAATCACTATCTCCTTCATCCTCAATAGCATTGACTCTGTCGAAGAAAACACCGGCACTGGTGAAGCGGACTGGACCATAGAACTTGGGAGGCTCTTCAGACTGCCTAGGTGGCTTGTAACCCAGTCCATGAGTATCTTGCTTCCTTTGAACATCAATAACACTGCCCCATTTCTGAGAACCACCAGCTTCAACTATGGCACGCGCCTCTTTGAAAGAGGACATTGGAACCTCTGGTGGTCTGACGACTTCTGGTTGGACAACCACCTCAGGCTGATTGACTGCCTTTGGGGGCTCGTCGGGAATCTTCACAGCTTCAAAGGCCTGGCACAGAGTTTCCTGTATCTCACCATCCACCTCTACATACTTGAAGGTCGATAGGTGACTCACCATGATATCTTCCTCACCACAAATAGTCACAACGTGGCCATCCACCATATACTTCAACTTCTGGTGCAGCGTAGAAGTTACTGCCCCAGCACCATGGATCCAAGGGCGACCCAACAAACAACTATAGGCAGGCTGAATATCCATTATGTAAAAGGTGGTGTTGAAAACCTCAGGACCCACCTTGATCGGCAGAACTAACTCTCCAAACACTGACCTCTTGGAGCCATCAAAAGCACGTACTACCAAGTCACTTGGCGTACAAATCAACCCACGGGTATCCAATTTCATCAAATCCTTCTTTGGTAACACATTCAAAGACGACCCAGTATCAACTAACACATGCGACATCAAAGAACCACGACATTCCACTGAAATATGCAGAGTGTTGTTGTGATTCCTCCCGGCCGGAGTCAGATCTAAATCGGTGAAACCCAAACCATTACCAGCATTCACATGAGCCACAACCCCTTCTAACTGATTGACGAATATTTCCTGTGGTACATAAGCCATATTCAGAACCTTCAGCAATGCATTTCGGTGTGCCTCGGAGCACAACAGTAAGGATAGAATGGAAATCTTCGATGGAGTTTGGTGAAGTTGGTCGACAATCTTGTAATCACTTTTTCTGATCAACCTCATAAACTCTTCTACATCTTCTGAGAAAGTATCCCCACCTTGCTTTGTCGTAGAATTATTTGCTTCCTGCCTCTGTGCGGACTCATCCATCATCTGTTTACCCTTGTCTTGTCTTGAGCTGCCGACTTGATTCTCGGACGGAATAAAGACTCTACCACTTCTAGTGATAGCCCCTGCTTCAACAAGATTTTCGACCCCTGTATTCACAGCTGATGTCTCTTCCAATTCCAGCTTCTTACCATTAACAAACACCTCGGCCCCATAGTTCCATGGGATGGCCTTGGTACTCTCATACGGGACTGGTCCAGGAACAGTGATAGTGACCGACGTTGGTCTCGCTGGCGCTGATATAGTTACTGTCTTGAACGGAATCGTTATCGTGGCAACATCAATCTCTCTGTCAGTAACATTACTCTGCCTACAACCCTTGTCAAACTGTAATACCCCTTCGCTGATCATTTTCTGAATACCCACTTTCAAAGAGTCACAACCGCCTGGCTGCGACACACATTCTACACAACCTTCATCACAACCGGGGAATACCCCTCCCTTCAACAGCCTTTCCTTCACCACACCCAAAGGAGTTTGGACTTCGTTCACATCTGAAATCAAACTCAAATCTTCACAATCTTTAATAATAGCATTGACCCTCGGCTCACCATGATTCGGCATCGGGTTCTGATTCACATTTGTAACATCATTGGAGAAATTGATGGCCTTGGAATCCAGCAAATCTTGAACCTGATGCTTAAAAGCTTTACAGTTCTGAATATAATGTCCGAGTGCCCCAGAATGAAACTCACAGTGGACGTTGGCATCATAGCCGGGAAGTGGATTACCAGTAGGCGGAGCCAATGTTCTCTTCTGAATTAACTGTAGCTTTAGCAAATACTGAAATAACTAAGCGTAGGGAAGAGGTGGCGTGTCAAAATGCCTATCCCGCCTAGTCAGAGGCTGCGACCGGCGAGGAGCCTGATTTTGTTGTTGAGACACTGTTGGTTGCTGAGGTGCTGCTGGGATGGTTACAGAAGCCACCTGCTGATTGTAATCCTGACGAGGTCCATCTCTACCACGATATGATGACACAGAGTTTGTATCTCCCTCCTTATTCTTATAACCACCGGCATAAGGCTTCTTACTTCCTCCAGATGAGGACCCATCACCGCCTGATATCTTACCCGCCTTAATTCCGCTTTCCACCATCTCTCCTACCAAGATCAAATCAGCAAACTTTCCAGTCATACACGGTACCAGCTTTTCATAGTAATGACCCTGCAAGGTGGCCATAAACATAGTTATCATTTCGCGCTCCAACATGGGAGGCTGAACCCTAGCTGCCAGTTCACGCCACCTCTGAGCGTACTCCTTGAAACTCTCATTGTTCTTCTGTGACAGATTCTGTAGTTGTGTTCTGTTAGGAGCCATATCAGTGTTATACTAATAGTGTCTAATGAATACCCCTGCCAGATCTCTCCAACTACGCACATCCTTCCTCTCTAGTTGCATATACCACTCCAGGGATGCCCCAGATAGGCTATCCTGGAAGCAGTGCATCATCAGCTTCTCATTCTTCGCATGCGCAGCCGTTTTGCTTGCGTATGCCCTCACATGGGTCCTCGGACAAGTCATACCATTATACTTCTCGAAAGTGGGAGTCTGAAACTTGTGCGGAATAACAACGCCTAGAACCAGTCCCAAATCCTCTAGATCCATTCCCACAGAATCCTGATTCATAATACCCCTTAGCTGTTCCTCAATCAACCTGATTCTCTGGTCATTGTCAATCTGGGGACCAGCATCCCCACCTGGCAGAGAAAACGCATCATCTTGAACATCATCATACTGACGGCCATGAACTGCGCCAACACCAGTACCACCTCCCCCAACATTTTCAGCTCCGCCCGGAGGAATCACAACACCAGAAATAGGAACACCTCCTCCAGTAGGACCATTCTGACCATTACCAGTAACACCAGTCTGAAGTCCTCCGTGAAGGACACCGTCATCATCAACCCTCACAATCAGTGGCTGAACGAGTGTTCTCAACTGTTCTTGTCCCTGAGCAACCCCTTGCATTAATTCCATGAATTGGTTCAAGCGAGTCCGCATCTCAATGATCTCATTCTGTAGCTGATCCATGAGTCTCTTCTGATTCTGTCTGGTAGGATACCAGTGAATGTGCTGATCTGCAATCCTGAGATGAGAACAAGATAAGAATACCAGAGATAAACACCTATCATGCAAAATGATTATGGAAAATGATTATGAGTATGCAAATGCAAATGGACGTGTTTGAAAATTCACAGGGCGATCCACCCCTTGATTCCGGTTTAATAACAAGATATAATGGAACTTCTGCTCATATATTAAGAAAACCAGAGAAAAGCCAAATGTCAACAATCACAAATCCGAGATAACAAGTCTGAATATAAAAACCATAGGTCCCAACCAACAAGCCTGGTGGTGATCCACATACAATGAAAGAAAATAGAAAACTATGGCATGTCATCAAAGTTTACAAGCGTCAATCCTCCCCATCCACTATGCTTTCTGCACCAGTCTTGAATTTCCTCGAACAGCTTTCTGGTGTCGGGATGCTTGGGTCTCTGAATTAGTCCTTGAATGAGAAGGTCTCTCCTGTGTATGATCCCATCCAAGTATCGGCAATGCAACTCCCAAGCGTCTTCTCCAGAAACATCCTCCATGCTAGGTCCCTCATGTCTAGATTTCTTCACTTCAGCTTGGACTTTCAGTTCTTCCATGGAGGCTATGGCTTCATTGAGTCGACCCTCGACTACTTGTCTCTTGAATATCCCTGATAAGATCTCGGCGTCTTTCTTCTTGAGCGTCGACTTCAACTGATCAATCTTAGCTAGGTAAGCGTCTTCCTTTCTTTTATTCTCGACCATGGCAGTTTCTTGGTGATCATTGAACCTGTGGATTTTCAGCAAAGCCTTGTCTAATTCCTCTTTCTTAGATTCGAGAACCTTACTGATACCATCCAAAGCTTCCTTCATCTTTTGTCTGGATGTGACCATGTCCGCTAGCTCTTTTTCTGCTTTAGCAAGGAGCTCTGTCTTCAACTTGGCGGTATGAACAGCTTCGCCCCGCTTATGCTTCCACTGATAAATTTCTCTCTTTAGCTCACTATTTTCTTCCCGCAACCTTTCCTTTTCAGCCCATAATTTTTTATACTTCTCCAACTCAACGGTGGTAGGAGGCTCGATCACCAGAGGGTACAAAGGTGGTTCCACCGGGAATGGAAGAAGCTCCTCTTCTGCTCTCTTCTTAATCCACTCTTTATAGGAAGGGAAAGCCCGATTGTTACTTTTCCCGAATGGAATTTTACCCTTCTTGGTCACCTGTTTCCAAGCATTCACAACTTTCCTTATCAACCCTTGATCCTCAATACCATTGAAGAATAAGGACTCTCGGACATCTCGCTCTTCGGGTGGATTTTTCAAAGGATAGCCAAACTGTCTGATAGCTAGGGAGGGATTATAGTTAATTCCACCTTTCCTCCCTATCAAGGGTACATTAGGGAATTCTCCGCATTTGCAAATAATCTCCATTCCTAGCAAGTCACGATTAAACCAAACAATGTTGCCAGCAGTCAAGCCCATTACCCTCTTAGACCACTTCAGAGAATCTTTCGTATCAACGAAAGCGCCAGATTCAGGGAGATGACTCAGAAACCAAGTAGCTAAGAGCGGTGCACAGCAACTTACAGTTTTCCCACGCCTATTCTCATTCTTGTATTGGACTGAGTGATACACATCACCTAGCAAGGTAGGTATAGGATTCTTTGAAATAAAGATTCTGACGGCGTGCATATCCACCAGATCAGGAATATTCGGAAACAGCACAATCCCATAGATACACATAGCCAGAATAGCTTGGAAAGCAGTCCAATTCTTCTCTTTGACATGTATGCAAGCTTGATCAAACAAGAACTTCAACAAGAAACCCTTAACTCCTTGTTTTTCTTCAATATTACTGTTAAGAATGGATTCATTAATATGAAGAGCAACAGCCATTTCTTTTACCCCAGGGTGTTCTTCAGAAAAGAAAACTATATCATGCCTGATGGGGATTCCCAAAATAAATGAGAACTCCTCCAACGTTGGAGCCAAGATGTAGTCCGGGAAAGTGAAGCAACGCAGAGACGGATCGTAAAACTGAAGAAGTGTGTGAATGGCATCTTTCTCATATTTGGAGATATTATAGACAAATTTCAGAAGTCTTCCATACCTTCCACTGAACTCTGTACGAACTCTGGGACCAGCCATATTAATCAGTTTGTGAATCAGTGTCAAAGTCGGTTCTGGGAACGAATAGGCAACAGTCTTCTTTCTCTGAACATCCATGCTGAAGTAACCTCAGAAAACCGGAATCAAGAGTAAGATGCAAGCCCTGAAAAATGTCAAACATGTTAGAATGCAAGAAAAATGATATGCTCATGCAAACATGGGGTCAAGGCACACTGCTGGATGTGTTGTGCTATTAACTGAACGAGAACCAAAACCCAGAAAACCAGAATTCTGAATCATTGAGATAACCAGGGCCCAAATAATCAGACATTGATGAGAAATCCAGAAACAAGGTAGGTTGAAGGTCTCGGTTACCTGCAAACCTGCAAATGCCCATCCCCTCTCACATGTGGGTACTAGGATGTTCAGTATCCCGGGCTCTCAGGTCGAGAAATGATGATACGTTCACCATTTCTGGTTTGGCATCATCATCACTCGAGGAGGCCTCAACTGATTCTCCAAAGCGGAAGGTCCTCAACTTTGGCACTGAGGTCGAGAAACAATAGTACATTCATCCCTCGGGGTACAGTACTATCGTCAATCGAGGAGTGCCTCCACTGATTCTCTTCAAAAGATAGGGGTCATCCTATGCGAGTTCCAAAGCGGACCTTCGGGTGCGAATGGGTTTGCCACAAGATGTGGTCTGCCACTGTCACCACTAAAGAGGGATGTTTCCACTAAGGTCCTCAATGATCGGTCACCAGAGTCGACAGCTCTCTAGATCAACATCCCAACATGCGCAAGACACACACGTTAGAATGCATCCCAAGATAGCCTCGTCTGGTTGTGAATTTCGTGAACACACAAACGTACCAAGCGGGCACGTAGGTCCCACTACTTTCCACTCTAGTCCTAGGGTATTCTCAAGCCTGGGTATTGGGCTTCTCTCTCAGACCCACCCAACCTGCAAAACAAATACAGCCAGCAAAACACAGCAGTATGATAGTAATAAGAATGAAATGCAATGCAGAAAATAAAATACAACAAATAAAGCAAAACAAAAACAAAAACACCCAAAGAGAACAAAGACAAGCAAGCGCTAGGATTGACTCGCTTAGGGATGGACCAGCATAGGTCAACTTATCTCCCCAGCAGAGTCGCCAGCTGTCGCTCCCAGGATTTTCATCCAGGTACAAACGTGAGAGTGGCGCGGAAAAAACAGAGTCGCCAGCCGTGTAAATTTATCCCACGAGAGGGAAAGGGAACACCGCATAAACCTGAGGAAGAGGGAAAGGAATGGTCATCGCAACCATAACCTGGGTTCGGGAGTCGGTTACGCGAGGGGAAGGTGCTAGCACCCCACGCGTGCATCGTACTCGATGGGATCCACGCTTGTTGTCTATTCTAAGGGTGAGTCATACTATCATCTAGGGCTGTACTAAAATGGAGAAGGAAAGACAAAGACCGACTCGGTTGGACGTCGACGTCCTAGGCCTACATACCCCCTTTGTGCAATGGGGAATTCAGAGTCAACGTAGTGCGGACCAAGTTCTTTTTGTGTTTTTTATGAGCGACGTTAAGGTCGCGTCCGGCAGTTAGGGTCGATGCCTGTTTGCGACTCAGACGGAAAGTAACGTGCTGTAGCACCCTAAAATTTGCCCTACCTTTTTCTGGCTTGTGCTTCGCGTTCATCTGCATTTTCCATTAGGGCATAGTTCATAATCATATCATTGCATTGGTTTTCTGAGACATGGGATTGAAGGATTTTCTTGTTATAAGTGTTTTCCCTATTTGGGACGATTCTGCAAGCCATCTTCTGCAAAGTTCATCAGTGTACATCTGGGTGATTCAGGTTTGTATTCATGGTTGAGCTTGTGGATTGTTTATCGGTTGAGATTCTTCAGTGGATCAAGTGAGTGGTCAGATTGTGCAGTGGTAGCTGTGACCATTTTATCAGAGGCTTGTGGAAAGTTGGTGATGGGTTTTGAATTCATTTTCTATCCATGGTTCATATCCACTTCCATTTTTGTTACCCATTTTTTTATAACCCATTTTTATATTCATTTTGACTCGTGGCCATTTTAAATCCATTCTAGATTTAATTAACATCCATTCTTGTCATTTTTCATTAAACCACATTTCAATTACTCCAATAAATAAACCATTTTCTTTAAACCATTCATATTATCCATCATAAATCCATTCTCAATTCAAAATTAACCACTTGTCCATAAACCCTTTCTTTTTAGATCAATTCCACTTTCCATATCCAATCTAAACCCATTTTGTTTCTTTTGACCATATTTCAAACCATATCCAATGTCCAATTTCTAAATCCATTTAGAATAGTTTTTACCAAATACCCACTTTTAAAAATCCAAATACATCCATATCCATCTTTGTCTAAGTCCATTAACCATTTACAGTATCCACTTTCATAAACCAATCCCAAATCCAATTTGAATCCATAACCATTTTCCAAATCATATCCAATTTATTTAGTCCAAATTTTCAAGTATCCACTTTGACCATTTTAGATATCCATTCCACTCCTTAATCCACAACAATATTTCCATTTCTAAATTCGCATTAAACCATTTTGAACCACTTCTATTTTAATGTCATCAATTTCCATATTTTACCCATTTTTAATCCACATTTTAGAACTACATGTGAAACAAGCTATGATGTCAAGAAACCTCGGCTGCTTGGATTTGCTGCTCATCTGCAACACGGACTCAAGGAATATCAATGCACTACCACTGATGTCCCTTCCACCGTTCAACATATAATGAATCCTAGAGTTTCCATTGCATTGAGAAGGCCATCTCATTTACTCTTAGGTGTTGTTCGTGTTTATTAAAGGAAGGGTATTTATCTTGCAGTATTGCTAGTATTGTTTTGTATGAGGTATTGGTCGCCATATTAAAATCATATTGTACCTTAAGGTGGAAGGCAGGTGCTTCTCCATACATCCGACCTCGATGCGATTAACCCTTGCACTGGAGAATTACATGAACTATACGATTCTGTTGCAAGACCAATAGAGGGAAATTTCACAACATCAATTCATAATAGTGGAAAGCAAATATTTAATAAGAAGGAAAAGAGAAGCGCAGTAGCAGCAGCAATATCAGAAAAAACTAACATTCACAAACAAATTCATTTCACCATAAAATACTTCTAACTTCTCTAACAAGCTTCTAACAGAAGTTTCTAACAGAATTTCACAAATCCCAATAACTCTAACAGAATTTCATAACAAACTTTCCCTCTAGATCCTTCCAATCTTCTCTATAAATTCACCTCTTCTTCGCTCTTGAGCTCTTCTTCATTCTGCACCATTTTTATCAATTCTGATTCTACACAATCTTCATCTTCAATTTTAATTCTGCAACTACCTTCAACCTCTCCATCTTTCCTCTTCGTCTTCAATCTTCAATATTCTGCACTTCATCTTCACCTCAATTTCTCAACAACTCTGCGATTACTCCATTGTAACCTGCAGAAACCAAAAATTCACAACATCAACAAATCGATTCAACACAATTCAAGCTTAATTGGAACCAAAGACAAATCAAGCAAATTGAAGAGATCGCTAAAACTTTGCGGTTCGCAGCAGATTCGAGAACGCATTGAGGTGCAATCGGAGGAGAAGAAGATGGAACAGAACCGAAGCAATAACAACAACGACGCAAGATCGAGGAAGCGAAATACCTGAAGTGTTTCTCTGGTTTTCTCGTCGTCTTCGTCCTCTTTGAAGAGTCACCGGAACTGCTCTGGTAGGTAAGTAAATCTCGATCCGAACTTTGATTATGTGATGATGCTGTTTTTCAATTTGTATTGATTCGCACCGAGAGAGAGAGAGAGATTGAGTTTATGTGATTCGTGTAGCGTTTGATTTGTTGAAGCTGATGTTTGGATGACGTCGTAAGTGTTGAGCGAGGTGTTTGAAGGAGAGACGAAGGCGTGTCTGTGGTTCATTCTCCACCGTCGCCGGCGTGTGGCCACGGCGCGGTGGAGATCGTTATTTCCGTCAAAGTTTTTGCGAAGGTGATGACGCAAGGTAGACGAAGTCAACGGCGCGATGTTGTTTTCCGGAGTTTTTGATGGAAGGAGTGTCAGATGATGAGAAGTTGATGAAGGTTGAGCGTAGAAGGAGATGGATGAAGGTTGGAGGTTAATGGCGTTGTGCGATTTTTGGTTGAGGGAGAGAAAGAGAAAGTGAAGCTTGGGGAGGCAGAGTGAGGTCACGGCGGCGGCGGTTTTGGAAGAGAAGTAGAAGATGAATTTGAGGACTTAGGGTTTTAAGAACTCATTTCACTTCAGTGTTTAACTCGCCTAAGCCCAATGCCATTTTTTTCATTTTCTCACCCGTTTTTTTCATTCGCACCCCTTGGTCTATGATCATCAACCTTGGGCCTGATAACTTCAGCCCATTCTCCTGTTTTCCTTATTCACACCTAGTGTCACTCGCCTCACCCCCTGGATTCAATAGAATTTCTTTGGGCCCGATGCAAAAGCCCACACGCCCTGATTGCTTCCATACACCCCAGAATCACTAATCACACTCCCAGCTGAGGATGAGCATAACCATTGGGCCTTGAACTTCCAAGCCCAGCGCCTGGGTTGTTTTTCGCACCACCATAGATCCTGTTCGCACCCCCTTTATATTTTCATTTAGTTTTTGCTTTTGTTTTATTTTCATAATCAATCCTAATAGTAATTAGATTAATCTTGTAACTAGTTTTAATTTTAGAAATTAGATTTTTATTAGGGAATTAGAATTTAATTTTGGTTTTATTTTTAATTCTTAATCATAATTTTAGAATTAGATTTTTAGGAATTAACTTGAATAAACAATAGATTTAGATATTAATTTTAGGATTAATATTAGTTTTTAATTCTAGAATTAGTTTTAGAACTAATTTTCTTTTAATTAGTTTATAACTTTAGAATTAGTCTAGGAATTAACTAGAATTAACTTTAGGTTTAATTTTAGACTTAGAATTAATTTTAGATTAACTCTTCTTGTTAGATTTTAATCTTGCTTTTATTTAGCATTTTAATTCTAACTTGGATTTTTTATGCTAATTCTGATTAATTCCTGATTAATGCTTCTTTGCTTACTTAATTTTCTTCATCCCTCTTTAAGATCAACTTAACTTCCATCTTGGAAGTAAGTTGCTTCTTATGTTCTTCTCCTCTTTTTTAGGATAGTGTTCTCATACCACACTAAACCTTAGGACCTCCAAGCATGCTAACACTAGGGTGTGCCTTAGTTTTCCCTTAGTTTTCACCTTTGATCCGCTCTTGAGTCTTTCATCTTCTCATCTCAAAGAAAATTCAAAATATCTAATAAAGGTAGGCATTTATTGCATTTAGGCCTTTCATATAAAGAAAAGATTATAAGGGGTCTTCTCTTATTATCTTAGAATGTGTAGCATATAGCCCATCTTGGGTCAATGTGTTAAACATTTGATCTTGTATGAGGGACTTAAATGCAATACTTGTTGAAGGTACAAGTAACAAAAAACACTTCTTCATTTCATAATCAACAAAAAACACTTAATAAATACAAGTATGCTAGTGTGTTTGAACCTTGACAATTGGAACTAAGTGTGAGGGTCTTCTTCACCCTTAGTGTGCTATCTTACTCATTCCATCTTGGAATGTGAGAATGTACACATTCCAATGGCTAAGATTTGGATACACTATCATATGCAAACAAATGAAAAAACTCTTAAAAGACAAAAACAAACAATAACGTCTTTCCTTCGGGAATTCTTTTCTCATCTCTTTCACTCATTCCTTAAGGATGCGCCATTTCCGTTCTACCGCAAACAGGTAACGCCTAAGTCTCCCTACAGCGAGCTGCAACACCTAAACTGCCAGGACGCGAATGTTGACGTACTCCACTAAAAAAACACAAACAATCCATCCCTAGTGAGGGGAACTACGTCGCTCTAATTCTCATGTTCCCGATGAGATACGTAGGCAGTGGGGTAGGGCCCATTCGAGAACTTCTTTTATTTTCCCTACATTTGTTTCTTGTTCCTTTTCCATTCTTTCTCCTTTCTTTCTTTCAGTTCCTTTTCCAGTATCCTTTTCTATCACCCTTTGATTGAAGCAGCAAGCGTGGATCCCATCGGGTACGATGGACGCGTGGGGGTGCTAATACCTTCCTCTCGCGTAACCGACTCCCTTATCCAGTTCTCTTGGTCGCAAGACCATGCTCTATCCTTCCTCTCAGGTTTATGCGGTATTTCCTTTCCCTCGCATGGGATAAATACACATTGCTGGCGACTCTGTTTCGGTGCCACTTTCGCGTTTGTACTTGGATGAAAATCCCGGGAGCGACAGCTGGCGACTCTGCTGGGGACAGGTTGACCTATTGCTGGTCCATCCTAAGCGAGTCAATCCTAGCGCTTGTTTGCTTTTCTTTCATTGGGTGTTTACTGTTATCTTGTATTTGCTGTTTACTGTATTTTATTACTTGTACCATATTTACAGCATGTTAGCATTTACATTTCATATATTATACTGTGTTGTACTGTTCTGTCTATTTGGCGGGATAGGATTTCTGAGAGATGAGCACAGTACATAGGCTCGAGTATACACTTAGATTTAGAGTGGAGAGTAGTGGGACCTACGTGCCATTTGTGTACATGGGTAATCACGAAATTCACAGCTAGACGAGGCTATCTTGGGACCCATCATGGCGTGCACATCTTGCGTATTCCAGGATGTCGATCTAGAGAGCTGTCGACTCTAGTGACCGATCATGAGAACCATAGTGGAAACATCTCTCTTTAGTGGTGACGGTGGCAGACCATATTCTGTGGCAAACCCACTCACACCCGAAAGCCCACTTTGGTACTTGCATAGGATGACCTTTATTTCCAAGGTGAGTCAGCGGACGACCTCTTTGATTGGCATATCATTGTATCCTACGGGCTGAATGTGCTATCGCTTCTCAAACCTCCGAAGCTGACAAGCCTTATTTTCTAGGAACCACATGTGAGTATGGGTGGGATGTTTACAGGTTTGCAGGTAACCCAGCCTCCTACATGCCTTACTTATGATTCTATGATTGTTACCGACAGTGTATCCTATGACAGTGGTTTGAGTATTCATCTCAGACATTTTGCCAGATTCAGTACAGAGACACAGTGCACACAGTTCAACACAGACACAGACACCTGGATACTTGATCACATGCCTTTTGCATTTGCATAATCATATCATAACAGGTTATGTTTGTCATTTTCAGGTACCTACCATATTGTCTGATTCCAATCATGAGTTCCCAAGAAGTTGAGGTTAAAAGGAAGAATAATGTGTCATACAAATTCCCTGATCCTAAGCTGGATTTATTGAACAAGATGATAGGCATGGTTGGTTCTGATGTTCTCAGCACGTTTCAGAAGGAATATGGAGAGCTGATTAAGATGGTATGTGCATTCACAAAGTATGAGAAGGATGGGTTGCATACTTTCTTACAGTTCTATGAGCCATCAATGAGATGTTTCATATTCCTTAACTACATTCTGATGCCCACTCTGGAGGAATTCTCATTTATTTTGGGAATTCCAGTCACGTCTTCTATACCGTATTTTTCTGAAGGTGCTCTTACCCCCGAAGTAATTGTTGCGGTTCTACATCTGGACCTGTTTGTTGTGAAAAGTGGCCTAAGTAGACTTAAAGAAGATGAAGGATTTCATTTGGAGTTTCTTTTCCAACAAGCTCAGGAAGCTGCCAAGGCTAAAAACTGGACTACTTACAATGCGGTGTTAGCTCTTTGTATCTATGGTTTGGTGCTTTTCCCCGGTCAACCTGACTTTGTTGATATGCAGGCGATGAAAGTGTTCGTTTCGAAGAATCCGATTCCTACCCTGCTAGGTACTTTTTATTACTCAGTACACTACAAAAATGAGAAGGGAAGAGGAAGTCTGGTTAGTTACTGTACCCAATTGTTATGTCATTGGCTCTTCAAACATTTACCTCGGACTGGTGTTTTCGTAGAAACTATTGAGACAATGAAATGGTCCAAGAGATTGATAGGTTTGACTGCCAATAACATCATTTGGTTTGATCCCAAATTACTGACAATAGAGCTTACTGTTAAATGTGGGAGTTTTCCGAATGTGCCTCTAATTGGAAGAAGAGGTGGGATTAATTACAACCCGGTGTTGGCTGTTAGGCAATTTGGTTATGCTTCGAGAAATCCTCCTGCTGATGAAGAGATTAGTGTTTCTCTGTTTTTCGTGGGAACCAAGAATGAAAGAGTGCCAGAAGTAATAAATGCCTGGAAATTTAGGCAAAGAGAGGGAAAGTTAACTTTTGGCAAAGGAGACTGTAGATCATACCCTGATTACGATGCTTGGATCGAGATGAAGGTCAAAAAGCTATTGCTACCCTTTTCCAGAGAAGTTCTCTTATGTCCAGATCAACATTCCATGGTACCGGTTGAAGAGTGCGAGAAATTGAAGAAAATGGTCAGAGAGTTGCAGATAGAGAACTCGGGAATGGGCAGATGTCTTCAGAAAGCTTTAGCTGACAACAAAGATTTGGAGAAGAGAGCGTTGAAAGCAGAAAAAACCCTGGCGGATAAGGAAGAAGATTTTGATGATAGAGCTCGATACTTCCGGAAGCTTACCTTGGGAGCAGATGATACTAGTCAGGCTCATAAGGCTACAAAGCAGGCGTTAGCCCGAAGCAAGGATTCGTTAGCTAAACTCCGTCAAGCTTGGGATGAAGTCAGAATTGAAAACTCTAAATTACTGACCCAGTTAAAAGATAAAAATGAAGAGCTGAAGAAAGCACATGTAGAAAGAAGAAAGTATCGAGAAGATCTTGGCAAAAGTCAAGAACAGGCGAGGAATGCTGAAGACAAACTAAAAATCGCCAACCAAGAGCTTGAAGAGGTCACGGCAGATCTGAAGCTGGTTAAAATTCAAGCTGGAATTAAGAGGCGCAAAGGAGCCAATGAAGATGAAGCATTGCTGATGCACGTGGGGTCATTAGAGGATGCATTGGAAAAAAGGGACGTAGTAATCAAAGAGCTGATTGAGAAGCCGCATCATCAGCGTACCCGCATCCTGTTTGAAGAAATTAAATATTCCAGCCAGAAGCTGAAAGATGTAGAGCTATCAGATTAAGGATTTCGCCATTTCTTTGTAATTTGTAATGGTTACCATCAGAATTGTTGATGGATCCATTTGACTGTTTGTTTCTTATTTTGTTGCTGAAACTACGACAAATGCGCTTGAAAACTTTAGAGAATTTGTATGAAATGAGCTATTTCTGTTCACAATTTCTGGTCTTCAGATATATGTGATGTGATATCTGCACACTGGCACACTACAAAATCACTATTTCTGGTCATCAGATATTTGTGATTGGCGTATGTGAATGTCTCTTCATGGCAAAAATCAGTAATCATGACTTCTGGTCTTCAGGAATTCGTGGTTACGATTGGAATCAGGATATGAAAAGTATCTTGAAATGACAAACATAACTGTGCATTTGCATTTTGCATAGCATATCATTTTTGCAATGTAGGTTTTCTTTTTTGCAGGCGCCTGCTAACCTTTATTTGGTTTTCAGGCACGATAGTTGATACCCCAATTCATCGATATTCTACCCGACGCAATCAAGCCAGAGTCATGGAGCAAGTTCAAACCGAATTAGCTGATTTGAGGGGAAGGATGGAGCAGTTCATGAACCTTATGCAGGGGATTGCTCAAGGACAGCAGGAGCTGAGGACCGGTCAGGAAAACATGAGGGTTGGTCAAGAAGCTATGAGAACCACTATTCAGAGGCTGGAGACTGAAATCCCAAACCGCAATGTGCGCACTCCTCCTGGTGGCACAATCCCTGCTGGTGGGGTACATCTGGGATTTGATAATAATGAGGACGGTCAGGATGACCAGTTTACTGCATTTAACAATGACATGGGTTTCTATAATGACGACCGGAAGTACGAAGGGTTAGATGAAAGACTCAAGGCTATTGAGAGCCAAAATCCTCTGGGAATTAATGTAGAAGACATGGGTCTCGTGCAGGGTGTACGAATCCCTCCCAAGTTCAAGCTTTCTGCTTTGGATAAGTACAATGGCAGTACCTGTCCCAAAACACATTTGCAAGCTTACAATCGCAAGGTTGCCGCTTATACTGATGACCAGAAGCTCTGGATGTATTTTTTCCAGGATAGCCTGTCAGGCGCTTCCCTGGAATGGTACGTTAAGCTGGACAGGGTTCACATAAAGAGCTGGAAAGATTTGTGCGCTGCGTTTCTGAAGCAGTATCAATATAACTTGGATATGGCACCTAATCGTACTCAGCTGCAGAGTATGACTCAGGATCCTAAGGAGGGCTTTAAGCAGTATGCACAAAGATGGAGAGAATTGGCTGCGCAAGTTTAACCACCTCTGGGTGACCGTGAGATGGCTGATATGTTCATGAGCACACTCCAAGGGTCGTATTTGGATAGATTGGTTGCGTGTCCTTCCATAGGGTTTGCTGACATTGTTGTTGCTGGGGAACGAATAGAGAGTCTGCTGAAGTTGGGTAAGATCCAAGATGTCAGTGGGACTGGTGCTTCGGGTTCAAGGAAACCCTTTGCTAATGGATCGAGGAAAAGAGAAGGGGAGTCCAGTGCTGTGCATAGAGGAGGGGGCAGAGGTAGGAATCATTCCTATCATCAGGTGGATGCTGTAACCATTCCGGTTCCAGCTGGACAACAAGCTCCAGATCAGCAAGGTAGACCCCGATTCCAGAATAATAGACCAAGGGACCGTAAGTTTGATCCCTTGCCTATGTCATATGCTGCTTTGTTACCACAACTGCTCAAAGAGAAGTTGGTGGAACTTCGGACTATGAGGCCGCTAGACTCTGGAAAATTGCCTCAAGGTTATGATGCCAACGCTAGATGTGAATTTCATTCTGGTGCACAAGGTCACTCGATAGAGAAGTGTTGGGCTTTTCACCATAAGGTTCAGGACTTGATTGACGCAAAGGCTATTAATTTCTCTAAGCCGCCGAATGTTCGTGATAATCCAATGCCCCATCATGGAGGTGCAAGCATGAATGCTGTTTCTGATGGTAAGAAACTGAATCTGATTACTGATGTGAATTTGGTAAAGACTCCGCTGTTGATTGTAAAAGAGCGTTTGTTAAAAGGAAAAGTGTTTCCTGGATGTGGCTCTGATTGTGGGGATTGTCCGAGACAGATTAATGGCTGTAGTAAGTTGAAAGTTGGACTGCAGGATCTTATGGATGAAGGAAGACTTTAGTTTGATAAGGTTGAGAAGGAAAAAGATATTTCTGCCGTTACCATTTATTATAATCCAGTTGAGATACAGGTGCCTGTGGAGGCTCCTGTTGCTATCGTTGTGCCCGAGAGGCCGAGACCAGTTACGATTATAGTTCCTGAATCGGCTGCTTATGTGTCTAATAGGGCAGTTCTGTGGCAATATGGAACTGATACTCATCAAGGAGGAAGTCAACAGAGAGCAGAGGCTGTTGGTACCAGTGTCGAGAATGTCAGTGGACCAAGTGGTTTCACCAGAAGTGGTCGGCTGTTTGCTCCCCATACTTTAAGAAATGATAAAGAGGCTGAAGCCGCTGCAAGAGCAAAAGGAAAACAGGTTGTTGATGACAAGGTGCCTGCTCAGGAAGAGGACCCTAAAGTCAATTTTGATAATGATGTTGAGGAATTTATGAGGATCATCAAAAAAAGTGATTACAAGATCATTGATCAGCTTAATCAGACACCCTCTAAAATCTCGATATTATCCCTGTTAATGAGTTCAGATGCGCATCGGGCTGCTTTGTTGAAGGTTCTGAATATGGCATACGTTCCCCAAGAGATTACAGTGAATCAGTTGGAGGGAGTAATTTCTAATGTGAATGTGAGCCACGGGTTAGGGCTTACGAATAGGGATTTGACTCCAGATGGACGTAATTACAACAAGGCGTTGCACATCACACTTGAATGCAAATGAGCTGTTTTGTCGCATGTGCTGGTTGACACAGGTTCTTCCTTGAATGTGTTACCCAAAAAGGCCCTGATGAAAATTGAAGTAGATGGATTGATTCTTAGACCCAGCGATCTGATTGTGAGAGCTTTCGATGGATCCCAAAGATCGGTGTTTGGAGAGGTAGAACTACCAATACAGGTTGGTCCACAGATATTCAAGACGATCTTTCATGTTATGGACATTCAGCCTGCTTATAGTTGTTTGTTGGGCCGACCGTGGATTCACGCAGCAGGCGCAGTTACCTCCACACTACATCAAAAGCTCAAATACGTGTTCGAGGGTCAAGTGGTTACTGTTTGCGGTTAGGAAGATATATTTGTGAGTCATCTATCCACTTTTAAATATGTGGAAATGGATGGAGAGATTCATGAAACCCTGTGCCAGTCTTTTGAAGCCCTGAATATCAACAAATCTCCAGAATCTACTTCAGCAGCTGTGGTGTCAAATGTGCCAGTTGGGCCGAGTGCATCAATTGCGTCCTACAAGCAGGCCAGAGAAGTGGTTGAAAGCGAAAATGCCCAAGGTTGGGGTAAAGCTATAGATGTGTTCGTGAAGGAAGATAAGTTTGGCATTGGATACCAACCGGGCCGGACGCCAGTTCCCCGATTCCGGGGGCCAATCAATTTCAACAGTGGAGGAATTATCAACCCTAATCAGTCCTGCTCAGCAATAGAAGATGATGCTGAAAGCTCAGATTACCTGGACAGATGGGTGTATGCACTGGCTCCGGGCGAGGCATTGGAAAACTGGTATAGTGAAGAAATCGTTCATGTTGTACACCATTCAGAGTAATAATTCTTGTCTTTCATAATGCATAAAATCCCACACTCTGCCCAAGGTGTGAGGATCCATTTGTAGGGCCACCATATTTTCTCATATAATGTTCAAATATCAATAAAAAGGACGTTTTTGTTTACAAATTTGTGTTCCTTTATTTCTTCTTTATTTTTATTTTTGCACAAAGAAATTAAAAATGATAATGCACTTTCTTTTCTTTTGTTTTCAAGCAAAAATAATCTAAAATAAAGCATCAATCCAATCATGCAGACTTGATTTTGTGAATTCCTCTTAAAATGATTCTGTTATGCCCACGTATGATTTCGACAATCCGATTTATCAAGCCGAGGAGGAAAGTGATGAAGACTATGAACTCCCGGAAGAATTGGCTAGATTGTTGAAACAGGAAGAAAAGACCATTCAGCCTCATCAGGAAGAGCTCGAGGTTATCAATATTGGGTCAGAAGAAAGCAAGAAAGAGATCAGGATTGGTACGAGTCTGCGGGCTGATGTAAAGCAAGAGTTGATAGTCATGCTACGTGAATACATTGACATCTTTGCTTGGTCATATCAAGATATGTCGGGTTTAGATACAGATATAGTTGTGCATAGACTACCATTGAAAGAGGACTGTCCACCGGTCAAGCAAAAGCTGCGCAGAACAAAACCAGAAATGGCTTTGAAGATCAAGGAAGAAGTACAGAAACAGTTGGATGCAGGTTTTCTGGCAGTGACCAACTATCCTCCTTGGGTGGCCAACATAGTACCGGTGCCGAAGAAAGATGGCAAAGTTAGAATGTACGTGGATTACAGAGATCTCAACAGGGCGAGCCCTAAAGATGATTTTCCACTCCCTCATATTGATGTGCTGGTTGACAATACCGCTCAGTTTTCAGTGTTCTCATTTATGGATGGATTCTCCGGGTACAATCAGATAAAGATGGCGCCTGAAGACATGGAGAAGACGACATTCATTACCCCTTGGGGTACCTTCTGTTACAAAGTAATGCCTTTTGGGTTGAAGAATGCAAGGGCAACTTATCAAAGAGCAATGGTAACGTTATTCCACGATCTAATTCATAAAGAGATCGAGTGCTATGTGGATGACATGATTGCTAAATCAAAGACAGAAGAGGAACATCTGATCAACTTGAAGAAGTTGTTTGAGAGGCTGAGGAAATTCAGGTTGAGAATGAATCCTAACAAGTGTACTTTCGGCGTGCGGTCCGGAAAATTGCTTGGTTTCATCGTCAGTGAAAAAGGGATAGAGGTTGATCCTGCTAAGGTGAAAGCTATACAAGATATGCATGAACCGAGAACTGAGAAAGAAGTTCGCGGCTTTCTAGGGAGATTGAACTACAATTCAAGGTTCATATCTCACCTAACTGCCACATGCGAACCGATATTCAAAATGCTAAGAAAAGATCAAACGGTCAGGTGGAATGACGATTGTCAAAATGCACTCGATAAGATAGAAAGATATTTGCAGGAACCTCCGATTCTAATACCTCCAGTTCAAGGGAGACCACTGATTATGTACTTGACAGTGCTCGAAGGATCCATGGGTTGTGTTCTCGGTCAACACGACGAGACAGGTAGGAAAGAACATGTTATCTACTACTTGAGCAAGAAATTTACAGATTGTGAATCGTGTTATTCAATGCTTGAGAAGACATACTGTGCACTCGCATGGGCCTCCAAGCGATTGAGACAATACATGCTCACACATACAACTCTTTTGATCTCAAAGTTGGATCCGGTCAAGTATATTTTTGAGAAACCAGCACTTACAGGCAGAGTTGCAAGGTGGCAGATGGTACTGACAGAGTACGATATTCAATTTACTTTGTAAAAAGCAATCAAAGGAAGTATATTGTCAGATTATCTTGCGCAACAGCCTCTTGATGATTACCAGCCCATGAGATTTGATTTCCCTGATGAGGACATCATGTTTCTCAAAGCGAAAGACTGCGAGGAACCACTTCTGGAGGAGGGGCCTGACCCTGAATCCAAATGAAGTTTGATTTTTGACGGGGCAGTTAATATGAATGGGTACGGAGTTGGTGCAGTCCTCATTACGCCGAAAGGTGTTCACATGCCCTTCACTGCTCGAGTAACTTTCGGGTGTACCAACAATGAAGCAGAATACGAAGCTTGCATACTATGGATTGAGGAAGCTATTGATTTACAAATCAAGACTCTCGATATCTTTGGTGATTCAGCATTGGTAATCAATCAAGTAAAGGGAACTTGGCACACACATCAGCAGAATTTGATTCCGTATAGAGATTATACGAGGAGATTGCTGACATTCTTTACAACTGTCAAGTTGTACCATGTTCCTAGAGATGAAAATAAGTTTGCAGACGCCTTGGCCACTATATCTTCGATGATCAAAGTGCATGGTTGGAACTTTGTACCCAGGATTGATGTATCTCGTCTTGATAGGCCTGCTTTTGTGTTTGAGGTTGATGCAGTGTCTGACGATAAGCCTTGGTACCATGACATCAAATGCTTCTTGAAAAATCAAGAATACCCGTCTGGGGCATCTTCCAAAGACAAGAAGACATTAAGAAGGCTAACTGGTAGTTTCTTCTTGAACAAAGATGGCGTGCTGTATAAGAGGAATTTTGACACGGTTCTGCTCAGATGCATGGATAGACATAAAGCAGACCTGTTGATGATTGAAGTGCACGAGGGATCTTTCGGTGCCCATGCCGGAGGACATGCGATGGCTAAGAAATTGCTGAGATTGGGGTATTACTGGTTGACAATGGAGTCAGATTGCTGCAAGTATGCCCGCAAGTGTCATAAATGCCAAATCTATGCCGACAAAGTACACGTTCCTCCCAATCCGTTGAGTATCATGTCCTCTCCGTGGCCATTTGCAATGTGGGGCATTGATATGATCAGGAAAATTGAGCCTACTGCTTCAAACGGCCATCGTTTCATCTTGGTCGCCATTGATTACTTTACCAAATGGGTTGAAGCAGCATCTTATGCCAATGTCACTAAGCAAGTGGTAGCTCGTTTCTTGAAACGAGATATCATTTGTCGATATGGAGTTCCCGAAAGAATTATTACTGATAATGGTTCTAATTTGAATAATAAGATGATGGCTGAGCTATGCCGGGACTTCAAAATCGAGCATCACAATTCTTCTCCGTACCGCCCAAAGATGAATGGCGCGGTCGAAGCGGCCAACAAAAATATCAAGAAGATTGTGCAGAAGATGGTTATCACGTACAAAGATTGGCATAAGATGTTACCATTGGCTTTGCATGGGTATCGAACATCAGTCCGCACGTCCACTGGGGCAACACCTTACACACTTGTATACGGTATGGAGGCAGTTTTACCGATAGAAGTGGAGATTCCCTCTCTCCGAGTATTGATGGACGTTAAGCTAGATGAAGCTGAATGGGTACGAGCCAGATTTGATCAGCTGAGCCTTATTGAGGAGAAACGACTAGCAGCAGTATGTCATGGCCAGCTATACCAGCGCAGAATGAAGAGGGCATTCGATCAAAAAGTTCGACCTCAAGTCTACAAGGTCGGGGATGTGGTAATCAAGAGAATACTTCCTCCGAGTACAGATCACAGGGGCAAATGGACTCCTAATTATGAAGGTCCATTCGTGGTTAAAAAGGTTTTCTCAGGTGGAGCCTTATTGCTGACGACCATGGATGGTGAAGACTTTTCATCCCCTGTTAATTCAGATGCAGTTAAAAAATACTTCGTATAAAGAGACCCGCTGGATAAAAAAAAAGAAAAAATCCAGGCAAAAAAGGGCATCCCGGCGAACCAAAAACAGAATAAAGGTTCCGGCAAAAATTAGGGATATAATTGAAAAAATTGTACACCCGGTAAGTTGAAAACCCGAAAGGGCAACTTAGGCAAAAATGGGTATCCCGGTGGATTGAAAACCTGAAAAGGCGATCCACGCAAAAGAGGGATTAAAGCGAATGACTGTAGTCTGAATTAATCTGTACGTTTTCTACTCTTCAACGAACTGGCAAAATTCCAAAGGAGGAATTGGTCCGACCATGAACTTCCGAAGGCGAAGATAATCAAGAGAGTTGGAATGCATACTGGCTATAACAGAATCAGAAATCAGTTGGAATCCAATTTCCGCATTATCATTAGGATAGATTTCTTTTCTCAATTTTATGGCAATCGCCTCTTTCAGGGGTTTGCTTCTGATTGTAAATTCGCCAATTTTTGGCATTTCATCAATAAAATGGAATATTCAGTCACAAGCTTTTATTTTCATTTTTACTGTTTTGTTTGCAAAAACGTCTGATTTTTGATAATAAAACATTACTTTGAAAATATCTTGGCCTTGCAAAAACATGCACAACAAAGACAATTAAAACTACTTTGCTTGTTGGACAACCTTGGATGGTGGACTCAAAAGACCACGCAATATCCTGGGGCATGTGCATATTCTTTTTCTGTTGCAGGTAATGAGTACAATCGATCCAAGCAGCACGGTCGTAATCACGAGCAGATATTTGCTATGGCTTGATACTGTTGTATCTTATTAAGTCGATTCTTCCATTCAAGATTTCCCACCGGGTGTTGTGACAACGATGGCCGAAGATTAAATTCTTCTGTGTTGATAACGGTTATTAATGCAGTGAGCACTCCAGGTCAATAACAAGTGCCAATCCTCCGGTACCTCGTAGACAATGCAAAGGGCAGTTTAAGAGCGAATATTCGGAAGTTGAAGATAGAGTGTTCGTCTAAGAGTTTGAAAACGCTTGGTTTTCTACAAAATCCTCTTAAGAGGCGAAGCTTCTAGCAGTAACATCTCTTGTAGTTTATTCTCGGCAGGACGTACCAGCAAGTGGTGGTGTCATATCTCCCGCAGGTTTCAGCATGTGAAATTTTTCAAAGAATAATCCCCAGCGGAGTTATTGACCATCCCATGCATGGGGCATGTTATCTCCCCAGCAAAAGATATTCCCGATCTGTTATCCCCAGTAGAGTTTGAGGACATTTGGTTTTCTGTAAAATCCTCTTAAGAGGCATTCCCCAGCACGAGACGCTTTGAAGCGGTTTTCCCCAGCGGAGTTTGTTGTAAACTCATTATCCCCAGCGGAGTCGTCAAAGGGAAAGTTCGCCTGACATGGGGCATTGTGACATTTATCCTAAGCTCGACAGTTTTATTCCTCAGCAGACTACCGAGGAATTGCCTTGGGTTTCCCCAGCAGATCTCTAGGGACTCTTTCTCAGCATGTTGCAACGAAATGTCTTCCAACCAGGATTTGCATATTTCCGACAGAGTAGCCCCGATTCCCCAGCCAGATCGTATCTCTGGTAATGGTATCCCCACGGAGTTTGACATTTTGACATTAATTTCCCCAGCAAGGTCTAAATAGATCGAGGGAATCTCTTCTTTAGCAAAGTGTCAGCATATGATATTACCCAGCCGATGGTGTAATTCTTAGCATTGCTCATTTACAATCCAAAGTCCAATTTATTTTTGGCATGCGTACAGTTTGTTCATGTTATTCCAGCAGGTGGAGTGATCATTTGGCAATTTTAAGCTTCCAACGACAGTTTGGTAAGCACCAAAGTCCAACGACAGTTTGGCAAAGCTTCCAACGACAGTTTGGTAAGCACCAAAGTCCAACGACAGTTTGGCAAAGCTTCCAACGACAGTTTGGTAAGCACCAAAGTCCAACGACAGTTTGGCAAAGCTTCTAACGACAGTTTGGTAAGCACTAAGAGTCCAACGACAGTTTGGAAAAGCTGCAAAAGTCCATCCGAAGATGGCAATTGTGAGATTCCAAAGTTGGTTTGGTAATCCTTGAAGTCCAACGACAGATTGGCAGAAATCCAGCACGAATTGGTGAAAGTCCAACGACGGTTTAGCAGAAGTCCAACGATAGATTGGCAGAAATCCAGCACAAATTGGTGAAAGTCCAACGACAGTTTGGCAGAAAGTCAAACGACAGATTGGCAGAGCAGCTAAAGTCCATCGATGGTATGGCAAGCCAGTAGTCGCCTGGCGTCATTCGAAAAAGACATTGTGGAAAGTCCATTGACAGTATGGCAAGCCAGTAGTCGCCTGGCGTCATTCGAAAAAGACATTGTTGAAAGTCCATCGACAGTATGGCAAGCCAGTAGTCATCTGGCGTCGTTCAAAAGACAGATCTCTCCGACAGTGTTTCATTAAAGATTCACTCCAGCAGTCTTGTTGGGTGTATATCCCTTTTGTTCTTCCTCATCCAGAGCAAATTTTTGGTTATACTTGGTATTCAACCACTATATACCTTGAAAGTCTGAAAGCAATCACTTTCAGGTATTCAGGTCTACAGTGTTTGAATAGGGGCAGCTGTAATACCCCAAAATTTGCTCTCCCTTTTTGGCATCATAGCATAGCATTATCATATCATATCATATCCATCTCATTAGCATTGCATTGCATCTTTAACATAGAAAAATGAAGCATAGCATCCTTCTTACCATCAAGGCATGTGATCAGGTAAAAGGTGGATAATTAAGGAATCATTCAACGCACAAAAGGTCAAACAAGTTGCCTCAAGGCAAGCCAAGAGTTCTTTCATGTCTCATACTATCTCAATTGATCATCCAAAACCTCAAGAAAGTGAGATTCAATAGGAGATTAAAGCACTACATCTTTCACTATGCAAGAGATCCAAAAATTGAAGGAAAACCCTCAAAAGAGATGGTTCATTGGTTCAAAATCATCCTCAAGTGGCATATCTCATCATCCTTTAAGAGGATACACAACATACTCTGAGAAATTTGAAATTGAAGACTGCACATTTTTTCTCCTAGGAGGAGGGTACCAAAACTAGGGTTTCCAATTAAATTAGGGTATCTCTGATTTTTTTGGACAAAACTTGATGTCATGGTATTCTACATGTCATTAAGTGTATGTGTATGGAAAATTGCCTATCAATTGGTTTTAGAAGTGGTTCAATTGGAAGAAAGATAAAAAATCAGGAAATTTGGGACTAAGTCAAATAATCAGAGGAAAAAGTCAACTCTTGACTTTTTGAGCCCAAAATTATGAAATTCATGTTATATGTGGTCATTGTACAAAATTTGATCAAGAAACTCCAAAGGAATCATGAAAAATCAAGAATTGGAAGAGTTGCCATTTTTGGAAGAAGTAGGGTTTCCAAAAATAGTAATTTTGAGCCATTTTGCATCAGAGTTTGAACCAAGGCCATTCAAAATTGAAGCATCAATTGAAAATTCCACTCGGCCACAACAAAAGATTTTGTTTCAAGCTTCAAATCCATGTGTGGAACATCTCCATTGGATAAAAATTGAGGGAGATATGATTGATCAAAGTTTGAGCAAAGTAGGTTCAAAACTAGGTCATGACCAAGGATTTTCAGGTCACGCGCGTGTCATTTTCACAAACACATGGTGGGCCAGATGTTTTGACTAATTACTCATGGTTAGAGGCCTCAAATGAAAAATCTTTCAACATGAAAGTTGTTCCCCTATGTGAGATCTTCAAAATTGATGTTCATGGTTTTTTCATTTGATCAAAGGTTAAGAAGTTATGGTGAGTTCAAGTTGTTATGATCATGCTGAGATACCATGCCATGTTGCATTGTCAACCAACCTCATGGCCACGCCTTTGTATCAGTTCCAAATGTGATTGTTTTAAGTCATTTTGCAGCTTATTCCAACCCTCAATTCACTTCAATTTTCATACCAAAGTTGCTCTACTATAACTTCTCCTTCCAATGACTCACGAGTTTCATGATTTCATACATTATAATGAGAGAATTTCATTTCCAAAGATGATGTAATGAGTATGTTCCTAGCTGCTAAAACCAGAAAAAGAAACATTGATATTGTTGATAGTTTCAGCAGTCACACTTGCATTGTTCTTACTATACAACCATTGCTACATTAAGCCAAACACACATCACATGTCCATGCACATGAGCACGTGCCTTGCATGAAAGTAGAAGGAACAACTTGCTGAGCAAGTTTCACTTACACAAGCCGTGCCATTTCACTTCTCTTCACCTCCACCATAGTTTATCATGAGTTGTCATCACCATAGCTTTGCTCTCCCTAACTAACTTGACTCAGTTAGTTAGGGATGACTCACTTAACTCAACTGTGACTCACTTGACTCACTCATTAAACCATAGTTAACCCACACTATAAATGACAACCTCACTCTCAAATTTCATTTTCAACTCCATTCTTTTCATTTCACTCCAAAACACTCTCTACTTTTCTCTCTGATTCTCTCACTCTTTTTCATCAAAACTTCTTCTCTTGCACGAGATTTTCATCTGCTTCATCTTTATCATCATCAATGGAGCATGATTGAATCCAAAATATTTCCTCAAGTATACTTCACCAAGCTTTGAATCTCTTTGCTCTCAAGAAATAGCATTTATTTTGCTTAGTTTTGAAGCTCCAAGGTTGAAGAGCAAGTGTTTCCTCTGGTTTTCTCAAACTCTACAAGAACTGCAAGATCAGGTTCCAAAGCTCACAAAATTTTCTCTCACGTTTACTTGATTATTTTGTTGTTTTCATGATGATTTGAGCTTAATAGAAGCCTTTGAACTCTGGCTAGTTGATAGAGCTTCCTAGAAGCTTAGATCCGAAAACTTAGGGCAACATGTTCATGCTTGTTTCTTGCCGTATGTGAATGATTTGACGTTTTCATTAGTGGATTCATGATGTGTGTTATTTCCTCTTCATTTTGGTATATTGCTTGTGAAATTCTGGGAAAATTGAAGTTGCAGACGGTGGTGGTTCGCCGGAGAAGGTGACCGGAGGTCCCTCTCCGGCCGGTAGCTTTGATGTTAGGGTTTTGTTCCAGTTTTAATCATGACCGTTGATTTATGTGCATCGTAGGGTTAAAAACGTGACAACGCATTAAAATGAGTGTGCCTCCCACGTGCGTGATTTCTGATCTCACTTAAACGTTTTGTGGTGCGGTGCATGTTAGTTGTTGTGTTCCTCCACGCGTGATCATTGATCTTGTTTACTTTGACTTAATTGTTGACTTGACTGGATCCAATGGTGATCATTTGTTTGACTCATCATGGACATAGACCAATTTGATATTCGCACCCTATGTTTCCAAGGCCCAAACATGTTGAACTGACTATTTGCTATATTTGCACCCTTCCTTAATTCCATTTCATTTTTTTTTTCATTTTATGCATGTTTGCTTTTTATTTTCTTAAAATACTAAAATACATCATAAAATTCTATAAAAATTCATGAACATCAATAAGACATTTAGGAAATTTTTAGAATTTTTATTTCATGATTTTATGACATTTTTGCCCCTGTTGCACAATTTTCTTTGAATTTCCACTTGTGTGCTTTCTAAATGTGATACATAAATTTGTATAATTTTGTTCTTGCTCATTATAACTGGTTTTGATTTGGTTCCTTTTGAATTGCTTCATTAACACCTTGAAGTATGTTAAATGAGTTTTGTTTGATTTTTTAGGTCACTTTATGACATGTTTTGATGCTCATTCTTGTATCACTTGGCATGATGTTCCAATTGGACCTAATTGTTTTGTTTGAAGTCATTTTGCCTTGAATTTTTGCATGCTATCTTGATGAATGATTCACTACTGACTTAGGAATTCCAACACCATGCTTGCCTAATTTTTACGAGTCCATTTGATTTTTGTTTGATGCATTGCATTTGAAGCATAATAACTTGATATATCATTCCAATCTTTGTGCATGCTTACATGATTTTTTGTGTGCATACTTGTATGATCATTTGCATATTGTGTGAGCTACTCATGTGACATTATAGGTCATTGATACACATTATAGGTCATCTTTTATATGTTCATTTCAACTTGAACTTTGTGCATTCTTAACATGTATGGTTTGCATTTTCCTTTTGAATTTCCATTTCATTTCTTCTTCTAATACTTCTTGAATGGCTTGATGTTTGATTCATGAATACTTGTGATGTGTTTATAGACCACTTTTCATTTTATTTCAATTCTGATCCTTGGATTACTTCTTCCATTTACCTATGTTCTTTTCATTTCATTTGACCTCTTATTCATGTTTACTAACCATGTAGGGATTTTGGTAAGTTGAATTTGAGTGTGGATAAGGAATCCACATTCAAACTTCTCTCCTTTCATTTCTTTTACAATTCAAATCTTGTATTTTGTTAAGCACTTAGGTGTTTTCTTTTGATTAACTCATTACTTTCCCTTTTGAGTTACAATTCATCTTCTACTTTAGAAGTGAATTGTTTAGCTCATTCCTTCTTTAGATTTTAGGTTTTGCAACCTCACAAACCATTAGGATCACTCCCTTAACTAATCAATTAGGATTGAGTCTTAGTTCACATAGATTTTACCTTTTCTCCCCTCTTGAGTCTTTCATCTTCTCATCTCAAAGAAAATTCAAAAATATGTAATAAAGGTAGGAATTTATTGCATTTAGGCCTTTCATATAAAGAAAAGATTATAAGGGGTCTTCTCTTATAATCTTAGGATGTGTAGCATATAGCCCATCTTGGGTCAATGTGTTAAACATTTGATCTTGTATGAGGGACATAAATGCAATACTTGTTGAAGGTACAAATAAAGAAAACACTTCTTCATTTCATAATCAACAAAAAAACACTTAATAAATACAAGTATGCTAGTGTGTTTGAACCTTGATAATTGGAACTAAGTGTGAGGGTCTTCTTCACCCTTAGTGTGCTTTCTTACTCATTCCATCTTGGAATGTGAGAATGTGACTAAGATTTAGATACACTATCATATGCAAACAAATGGAAAAAACTCTTAAAAGACAAAAACAAACAATAACGTCTTTCCTTCGGGAATTCTTTTCTCATCTCATTCACTTTCCTTCCTTAAGGATGCGTCATTTCCGTTCTACCGCAAACAGGTAATGCCTAAGTCTCCCTACAGTGAGCTGCAACACCTAAACTGCTAGGACGCGAACGTTGACGTATTCCACTAAAAAGCACAAACAACTATCCCTAGTGAGGGGAACTACGTCGCTCTGATTCTCATGTTCCCGATGAGATACGTAGGCAGTGGGGTAGGGCCCATTCGAGCACTTCTTTTATTTTCCCTACATTTGTTTCTTGTTCCTTTTCCATTCTTTCTCCTTTCTTTCTTTCAGTTCCTTTTCCAGTATCCTTTTCTATCACCCTTTGATTGAAACAGCAAGCGTGGATCCCATCGGGTACGATGGACGCGTGGGGGTGCTAATACCTTTCTCTCGCGTAACCGACTCCCTTATCCAGTTCTCTTGGTCGCAAGACCATGCTCTATCCTTCCTTTCAGGTTTATGCGGTGTTTCCTTTCCCTCTCATAGGATAAATACACATTGCTGGAGACTCTGTTTCAGTGCCACTTTCGCGTTTGTACTTGGATGAAAATCCCAGGAGCGACAGCTGGCGACTCTGCTGGGGACAGGTTAACCTATTGCTGGTCCATCCTAAGCGAGTCAATCCTAGCGCTTGTTTGCTTTTCTTTCATTGGGTGTTTACTGTTGTATTGTATTTGCTATTTACTGTATTTTATTACTTGTACCATATTTACAGCATGTTAGCATTTATATTTCATTTATTATACTGTGTTACACTGTTCTGTCTGTTTGGCGGGATGGGATTTCTGAGAGATGAGCCCAGTACACAGGCTTGAGTATACACATAGATTTAGAGTGGAGAGTAGTGGGACCTACGTGCCATCTGTGTACGCTGGGTAATCACGAAATTCACAGCCAGACGAGGCTATCTAGGGACATGTTCTGACATGCGTATCTTGCGCATTTCAGGATATCGATCTAGAGAGCTGTCGACTCTGGTGACCATTCCCGAGGACTCAGTTGCGGCACTCCTCCCGAGATGTGACAGTGGCAGACCACGTTCTGTGGCAAACCCATTGCATATTCTCGATCCGAGGACCCAATGCCGGGAACTCGCTATAGGATATCTTTTTTGATAGAGAATCAGTGGAGGCACTCCTCAATTGGCGATAGTACTGTACCCCGAGGGATGAATGTACTATTGCTTCTCGACCTCAGTGCCAGAAGCTGAGGACCTTTCGTTTTGGAGAATCAGTTGAGGCCTCCTCGATTGATGATGATGCCAAACCAGAAATGGTGAACGTATCATCATTTCTCGACCTGAGAGCCCGGGATACTGAACACCCTAGTATCCACATGTGAGAGGGGCGGGTTATTTACAGGTTTTCAGGTAACCTTGACCTTCAACATACCCGATATTTTGGATTTCCTATCAGTGTGGACTTATCAGCCTGGTATTCTGGCATTCTGATCATCCGGTATTCTGGTATTCTGGTATTCTCTTCAGAACAGACTCATGAACTTATTCAGTCAGCAGCACAGTAGTTATTCAGAATATGTGGAAGCTTTGATCCCATGTCTTATTGCATTCATATTATTGCATTGCATTTGCATCTTGCATCATTTTTGCATATCCTTTCTCCAGGCCAGACCAGTGAGCTCATCCATCCTTTATCTGAACTGCAGTTTGATTTCCCGACTTTTGTATTGGACTTGAATCAGCTTCTGGAAGAATCATGAACTCTGGGGAACAGAATCAGTTTGTGACTAAGGTCGATGTTGAATTGATAAAGCATCAGTTGGATCAACTTATGGAAGCTATGGCCACCATGACAAGGGGAGATGCCAATATTCAAAGAAATGAGAATGTTGTTCCACCTCTGGTGAACAGTGTTGCCCAGGCTCAGCCTGGTACAAATTTCTGTTAAGGATCCTGTTATGCAAGAACATCCCATTGTCCGAGACGGACATTCTTCTTCTCTTGATGCCACGGACTATCAGAGCTTTGCCTTCTCAATGCCAGATGTCCAAGGGGTAGTTCCGAGGATGAGGCCTAAGGACCCACGATCTGTTGATGATGAAAGATACCGCATGTTGGACGAGAAAATTAAAGCCCTGGAGAGGCGTGATACTCTTGATTTGAATGCTTTGAGCATGTGTTTGGTGTCTGGCCTGGCAATGCCTCCAAAGTTTAAGATGCCGAAGTTTGAGCAATACAAAGGAGATAGCTATCCGAAGCTACATTTGGTGATGTTCTGCAGAAGAATGACCTCACATGTCGACAATGACAAGCTCATGATCCACTGTTTCCAAGACAGTCTGAGTGGAGCATCTTTGTATTGGTATATGCAGTTGCAGAGTGGTAGCATCCGATCATGGTCAGATCTAGCCAACGCCTTTGTGAAGCAGTACAGTTATAATCTTGACATGGCTCCCAGCCGGATGCATTTGCAAGACTTGTCTCAGGCCGATAATGAATCATTTCGAGAGTATGCTCAGAGATGGAGAGAGTTAGCCGCTCGTGTTCAACCGCCAATGTCGGATAGAGAGTTGTTTGATTTGTTCATGGATACCTTGCAAGGGCCGTACTTGGAAAAGATGATTGTCAATGGGGCAGCAAAATTTTTTGACATGGTAATGGTGGGAGAACGCATCGAGAGCCTGCTCAATTGTGGAAAGCTCCAAGGCCTCTCGAACTTCCAAGCTAATTAAAATGAATCAGTTGTCAGTTCTCAGGAAGAATTTGAGGAAGAAAATAGTTCCATTCAGGAATCTTCACTAACTTGTTCTCAGTGTTCAGACATATCAACTGTTCAGAGTCAACAATCTTATGGGTCTTCATATCAGAGACAATATTCTTCTGCAAATCAGAGACCTCCTCAGAGTCAACGGTCATATCACCGTCAGTCGCGTCAGCATGCTCGACAAAGGCCAAGGAAGCCAGAGAGGCATTTTGCTCAATTACCAATGTCGTACAGTCAAATACTGCCATATTTGATCGAAGGTGGATTAATAGTTCTAAAGGATTTGAAGCCAGTGCCTTTTTCGTATCCACCAGGTTTTGATATCAACGCCCGTTGTGACTATCATGCTGGGGCACATGGGCATTCAACGGAAGACTGTAAGGTGCTCAGGAGCAAAGTTCAGACTTTTCTTGACTCCAATATGTTCTCATTCACGCCTCGGGGTATTCAGATAAACATTTCTCCTTCATCCAGTCAGGTGGGTTCATCAGTCCAAGTTATGGAAGAAGTCACTGAGAGCAGTTGTGCAGATGAGTATCAGAATGACTTCGATGAGCAATTCTGAAGATGGCCAGCTCATTAGCAAATCAAGCTTGGAAGGCCCAGTTCCTCAAAGCTGGCGACCATTTAGATCATGTCATTTATTTTCATTTGTAGTTTCTTTTCTGCTAAAAAGTGAAAACTCATTTGTAAAACTCGTCTATTTTCGATTGATAACGATAATGAAATGAATATGCATGTTTTGGTTAAATCCAGTCGTGTTCACTCATACTTTTCTATATTGGTATCTAACATTTGTTTAAGCAGGATCCGAGGGAGGAGGATGATATTCAAAGACACAGAACTTCCGATTGTATGCTTTGGAACAAAACCCTGCTGATGATGTACAGGCATTGTTTCAAATTCCCAAACACCGGAGACATAAGGAAGATAATCCCTTGCAAACCCCGTTGAGCCTAGTAGTAGGAGTTTCTTTCTGAAAATGAAAAAAACCCTCTATCTTAACCCGGGGCAGGGTAGGTGTCAGCTAATTTGACCGTGCGTTCAAATTTCAAAAGGAGCGTCCTATTCGAGGATTAATTACATCCATGGTTATCCCTCACCGACCGAAGAGTGAGACGGTCACAACCCTTTACAAGTCAAGACAAACCTGTGTCACACGATTAGTTCAAAAAAAAAAGAAAAAAGAATCAAAACAAAAAAAGAAAAGAAAGCCCGCTAAGTCAAAACTTGAAAACGAGTGACTTAGGCAAAAGTAGGGCATCCCGCTGGACTTCAAGAATCGCAAAAATCAAAAGAATCAGTCCAGGAAAAATCAGGGAAAAACAAAAAGGAATAAAAAGTGAAAATAAGAGGAACAAAAAGAAAAATCCTCGAGCAAAGAACAAGTCTTGTGACTACAGACACCAAAGAGAAAGGGGTGACTGTCACTCCGAAAATTGTGTGGGTTCATACCCTTTTGAAAGGTGAGCGTAGGTGTCAAGTTAGTTGAACGTAGGACTGGAGAACATCAAGGAGAATGGGTGGGTTAAAACAAAACTTTGAGCATTATATCCTTTCTTTCTTAAACCGCGAACTAGGCCACGTTACAACCTTCGCAAGACCAAATTGAAGCAGGGTTGTTTCGAAAGTATACTTCGGTTAAGATCGCGTCGAGGCTGACTCCTAAAAGGATCTTCTTACCATTCATGTTGGTATCAGTGGCATTTTGATTAGTGATTCATTCACTATATGTCACAACTTTTTTCCAGTAAACAGACTTGGATATCAAAACTGTCATATGCATTGCATCAAAATTATCTTTTCAAAATGAATTGTTTTACTTGCGAGTCAGTACTTGACATCAGGAAAGTTTCTACAAGGGAAAGATTGATTAATCTACGGTGCAAAGTGCCCGAGTACTTCGTTGAGCCGGGGCAAGTCATATCAAATGGGTGATTCATTCCAAGATTCGATTAATTTGGGGAAATTATGTCGAGAATCTGGGGCAATCAAGTCGAGATTCAACAAATCTCTCAAAGATCAGTTAAAGGTACTCCTTCACAGGTCAGCCAGTCGGGGGCACAAATCATTTCAAAGCTGGGGCAGGTCACCCTAAGACCATAAAAAGTTATTCTCTCTGGAGAACGGTAAATCACAGTCTGGGGCAATATATGTTGGATCTTCACTAGACATCCTGAAGACATGTCCATTCACAGGTTCCTTTATAGATTTCTGCTTCATCGCGACACCTCTTTTTGCCATATCACATCTGCAAGGCTCATGTTGATAGCTGACGCGTGACGTCCCCAGTAGAGTCTCTCTCCTCGACAGAAATAGCTGAAGTTTTGTAACATTCAGCAGAGCATTATGAAGATTGTGAATTATTCTCCCCGGTAATAGTTTCGGAGTTTGCTCTCCCCTAGCCAGGTTGGTGAAGTTTGTTGCTTTTCAACAATAGTTCATATTCCGGTATAGAGTGTTGGGTTTGTGCTTCACCAGTTTGTGGTAAAGTTGTTTCCGTCTCCTCAACAGAGCAACGGTAAGAGGTAGGTCCCCAACAAAGGAGTAAGTCTTATCTGGTTCCCTAACAAAGTTGATGTCGTCAACCACTGTCCCCCAAGCATATTTTTAGTGGTGGTCGGTGTTCCCCAGTAATCCAAAGACTTGTCATTGGCAATTTTCTTCAGTAGATTACTGGGATGTTCCTCCAGCAGAAGTTTGTTATTCATACTTTCCTGCTGATTGGAGGTTTAGTCGAGATCTCGAGCAGTTTATGACCCTGAAGGTGATTCATTTGTTATTCCCAGCGGAGTTAGCCTCGTCTCTTCAGCATTTATTTTGCTGGAGTGGTCCTGTTGTATATCATATCATTGCATAATCATCATTGCATAATCATCAGCATAGCATTGCATGAAGCCTTGTAAAACCGAACAGCAAATCCATAGCCCAACCTTGCTCGGCATCCTTCCACAGCCCACTTTGCTGGCATTTTAAAAAAAAAAACTGAAGCCTTATCCCTATTGGCGTTTCCTTCAAAGCAAAAGTCCAATCCCTATTGGCACTTCATACAAAATCCAATCCCTATTGGTACCCAGAAAGATTTCGCCTTTGAAAAATAATCACCATCAGGTTTCGCCTGTCTTGGCCAACAAAGTTCATTTGTACTTGGCACATCCTTCTTTTCCCGGTTGCCCGAGCATGCGTCGGCATTTTTGCATATAGTTATCATTGCATCTTCAAATCGCGTAGCATTTCCATTTCGTATGGAGCATTACGCCATAGAAAGAATATTTAAACATATGCATGCGAAGCATAAGCCAGATTTGGTACCTTGCGCGAAAGCCCAAATCAATGTTCAATCAAGACGGTGACATATCCCCAGCAGACATTACAATTAACCCCTCTGCTTACCTTTCTTTTGGGTCGTAGATCATACGTCGATCTTACCCTCGACCCGTCATTGTCCATCAACCCCTTGATGACGACATTTCGGTCAGGTTTCCTTTCCATCAAACCCCTTTGATGATGTGTTTCTGCGTATGGTTTCCTTTCTGTCATCCCTATGACAATGTGATCCCTAAGTCAGGTATTCTTTCTGTCATCCCTATGACAATGTGTCTCCTTTGGTCGAGTCTTCTTTCCGTCAACCCTTTGATGATGTGTTCCGAGCTCAGGTTTCGTACCTTCGGATGTTTTCAGTTTCTTCCCGTCAACCCTTTGACGATGTGTTCCGAGCTCAGGTTTCGTACCTTCGGATGTTTTCAGTTTTCTTTCCGTCATCCCCATGACGATGTGTTCCTACGGTGGTTTTTTCTTTCTATCATCCCTATGACAATGTGTTTCCCTTGGTCGAGTCATCTTTCTGTCATCCCTATGACAATGTGTTTCCTTCAAGTCGTCTTTCTGTCATCCCTATGACAATGTGTTCCTACGGTGGAATTTTCTCCCTGTCATCCCTATGACAGTGGGTTATCTTCAGCCAGGTCTTCTTTCTGTCATCCCTATGACAATGTGTCTCCTTTGGTCGAGTCTTTTTCCCGTCAACCCTTTGACGATGTGTTCCGAGCTCAGGTTTCGTACCTTCGGATGTTTTCAGTTTCTTCCCGTCAACCCTTTGACGATGTGTTCCGAGCTCAGGTTTCATACCTTCGGATGTTTTCAGTTTCTTCCCATCAACCCTTTGACGATGTGTTCCGATCTCAGGTTTTGTACCTTCAGATATTTTCGGTTTCCTTTATGTCATCCCTATGACGATGTGTTCCTTCGGTCGAGTCTGCTTCCTGTCATCCCTATGACAATGTGTTCCGTTGGTCAAGTTTTTCTTTCTGTCATCCCTATGACAATGTGCTTTGTGTGAGTTTCATCTTCCTTCCTATCATCCCCATGACAATGTGTCTTCCTGATCAGGTATTCTTTCTGTCATCCCTATGACGATGTGTTTCCTTCGGGCAAGCCTTCTTTCTGTCATCCCTATGACAACGTGTTTCCCTTGGGGTTCATTTTCTCCCTGTCATCCCTATGACAGTGGGTTATCTTCAGTCAGGTTTTTGTTCTTCCCGTCATCCCTATGACGATGTGTCCTTTCAGTCGGGTTCATTCTTCTTTCCGTCAAACCCCTTTGACGATGTGGTTCTCTGGGTATGTTGTATTTCCGTCAGATTCCTTTGACGAAGTGTGACTGGGCTCCATTTACATTGTCTCTCCTCGCAGTTAGCAAATTTTGCGGTTCTTTTTGTATTCAATCATCTTGTACGTCGAATGTCTGAAAGCAGTTGCTATCATCCTTTCAGGTCCAAGTTGATTGAATAGGGGCAGCTGTAGCACCCCAAAATCTGCCCTACCTTTTTCTGGCTTGTGCTTCGCGTTCATCTGCATTTTCCATTAGGACATAGTTCATAATCATATCATTGCATTGGTTTTCTGAGACATGGGATTGAACGATTTTCTTGTTATAAGTGTTTTCCCTATTTGGGACGATTCTGCAAGCCATCTTCTGCAAAGTTCATCAATGTACATCTGGGTGATTTAGGTTTGTATTCATGGTTGAGCTTGTGGATTGTTTATCGGTTGAATTCTTCAATGGATCAGGTGAGTGATCAGATTGTGCAGTGGTAGCTGTGACCATTTTATCAGAGGCTTGTGGAAAGTTGGTGATGGGTTTTGAATTCATTTTCTATCCATGGTTCATATCCACTTCCATTTTTGTTACCCATTTTTTTATAACCCATTTTTATATTCATTTTGACTCGTGACCATTTTAAATCCATTCTAGATTTAATTCACATCCATTCTTGTCATTTTTCATTAAACCACATTTCAATTACTCCAATAAATAAACCATATTCTTTAAACCATTCAAATTATCCATCATAAATCCATTCTCAATTCAAAATTAACCACTTGTCCATAAACCCTTTCTTTTTAAATCAATTCCACTTTCCATATCCAATCTAAACCCATTTTGTTTCTTTTGACCATATTTCAAACCATATCCAATGTCCAAATTCTAAATCCATTTAGAATAGTTTTTACCAAATACCCACTTTTAAAAATCCAAATACATCCATATCCATCTTTGTCTAAGTCCATTAACCATTTACAGTATCCACTTTCATAAACCAATCCCAAATCCAATTTGAATCCATAACCATTTTCCAAATCATATCCAATTTATTTAGTCCAAATTTTCAAGTATCCACTTTGACCATTTTAGATATCCATTCCACTCCTTAATCCACAACCATATTTCCATTTCTAAATTCGCATTAAACCATTTTGAACCACTTCTATTTTAATGTCATCAATTTCCCTATTTTACCCATTTTTAATCCACATTTTAGAACTACATGTGAAACAAGCTATGATGTCAAGAAACCTCGGCTCCTTGGATTTGCTGCTCATCTGCAACACGGACTCAAGGAATATCAATGCACTACCACTGATGTCCCTTCCACCGTTCAACATATAATGAATCCTAGAGTTTCCATTGCATTGAGAAGGCCATCTCATTTACTCTTAGGTGTTGTTCGTGTTTATTAAAGGAAGGGTATTTATCTTGCAGTATTGCTAGTATTGTTTTGTATGAGGTATTGGTCGCCATATTAAAATCATACTGTACCTTAAAGTGGAAGGCAGGTGCTTCTCCATACATCCGACCTCGATGCGATTAAACCTTGCACTGGAGAATTACATGAACTATACGATTCTGTTGCAAGACCAATAGAGGGAAATTTCACAACATCAATTCATAATAGTGGAAAGCAAATATTTAATAAGAAGGAAAAGAGAAGCGCAGTAGCAGCAGCAATATCAGAAAAAACTAACATTCACAAACAAATTCATTTCACCATAAAATACTTCTAACTTCTCTAACAAGCTTCTAACAGAAGTTTCTAACAGAATTTCACAAATCCCAATAACTCTAACAGAATTTCATAACAAACTTTCCCTCTAGATCCTTCCAATTTTCTCTATAAATTCACCTCTTCTTCACTCTTGAGCTCTTCTTCATTCTGCACCATTTTTATCAATTCTGATTCTACACAATCTTCATCTTCAATTTTCATTCTGCAACTACCTTCAATCTCTCCATCTTTCCTCTTCGTCTTCAATCTTTAATATTCTGCACTTCATCTTCACCTCAATTTCTGAACAACTCTGCGATTACTCCATTGTAACCTGCAGAAACCAAAAATTCACAACATCAACAAATCGATTCAACACAATTCAAGCTTAATTGGAACCAAAGACAAATCAAGCAAATTGAAGAGATCGCTAAAACTTTGCGGTTCGCAGCGGATTCGAGAACGCATTGAGGTGCAATCGGAGGAGAAGAAGATGGAACAGAACCGAAGCAATAACAACAACGACGCAAGATCGAGGAAGCGAAATACCTGAAGTGTTTCTCTGGTTTTCTCGTCGTCTTCGTCCTCTTTGAAGAGTCACCGGAACTGCTCCTGTAGGTAAGTAAATCTCGATCCGAACTTTGATTATGTGATGATGCTGTTTTTCAATTTGTATTGATTCGCACCGAGAGAGAGAGAGAGATTGAGTTTATGTGATTCGTGTAGCGTTTGATTTGTTGAAGCTGATGTTTGGATGACGTCGTAAGTGTTGAGCGAGGTGTTTGAAGGAGAGACGAAGGCGTGTTTGTGGTTCATTCTCCACCGTCGCCGGCGTGTGGCCACAGTGTGGTGGAGATCTTTATTTCCGTCAAAGTTTTTGCGAAGGTGATGACGCAAGGTAGACGAAGTCAACGGCGCGATGTTGTTTTCCGGAGTTTTTGATGGAAGGAGTGTCGGATGATGAGAAGTTGATGAAGGTTGTGCGTAGAAAGAGATGGATGAAGGTTGGAGGTTAATGGCGTTGTGCGATTTTTGGTTGAGGGAGAGAAAGAGAAAGTGAAGCTTGGGGAGGCAGAGTGAGGTCACGGCGGCGGCGGTTTTGGAAGAGAAGTAGAAGATGAATTTGAGGACTTAGGGTTTTAAGAACTCATTTCACTTCAGTGTTTAACTCGCCTAAGCCCAATGCCATTTTTTTCATTTTCTCACCCGTTTTTTTCATTCGCACCCCTTGGTCTATGATCATCAACCTTGGGCCTGATAACTTCAGCCCATTCTCCTGTTTTCCTTATTCACACCTAGTTTCACTCGCCTCACCCCCTAGATTCAATAGAATTTCTTTGGGCCCGATGCAAAAGCCCACACGCCCTGATTGCTTCCATACACCCCAGAATCACTAATCACACTCCCAGCTGAGGATGAGCATAACCATTGGGCCTTGAACTTCCAAGCCCAGCGCCTGGGTTGTTTTTCGCACCACTATAGATCCTGTTCGCACCCCCTTTATATTTTCATTTAGTTTTTGCTTTTGTTTTATTTTCATAATCAATCCTAATAGTAATTAGATTAATCTTGTAACTAGTTTTAATTTTAGAAATTATATTTTTATTAGGGAATTAGAATTTAATTTTGGTTTTGTTTTTAATTCTTAATCATAATTTTAGAATTAGATTTTTAGGAATTAACTTGAATAAACAATAGATTTAGATATTAATTTTAGGATTAATATTAGTTTTTAATTCTAGAATTAGTTTTAGAACTAATTTTCTTTTAATTAGTTTATAACTTTAGAATTAGTCTAGGAATTAACTAGAATTAACTTTAGGTTTAATTTTAGACTTAGAATTAATTTTAGATTAACTCTTCTTGTTAGATTTTAATCTTGCTTTTATTTAGCATTTTAATTCTAACTTGGATTTTTTATGTTAATTCTGATTAATTCCTGATTAATGCTTCTTTGCTTACTTAATTTTCTTCATCCCTCTTTAAGATCAACTTAACTTCCATCTTGGAAGTAAGTTGCTTCTTATGTTCTTCTCCTTTTTTTTAGGATAGTGTTCTCATACCACACTAAACCTTAGGACCTCCAAGCATGCTAACACTACGGTGTGTCTTAGTTTTCCCTTAGTTTTCACCTTTGATCCGCTCTTGAGTCTTTCATCTTCTCATCTCAAAGAAAATTCAAAATATCTAATAAAGGTAGGCATTTATTGCATTTAGGCCTTTCATATAAAGAAAAGATTATAAGGGGTCTTCTCTTATTATCTTAGAATGTGTAGCATATAGCCCATCTTGGGTCAATGTGTTAAACATTTGATCTTGTATGAGGGACTTAAATGCAATACTTGTTGAAGGTACAAGTAATAAAAAACACTTCTTCATTTCATAATCAACAAAAAACACTTAATAAATACAAGTATGCTAGTGTGTTTGAACCTTGACAATTGGAACTAAGTGTGAGGGTCTTCTTCACCCTTAGTGTGCTATCTTACTCATTCCATCTTGGAATGTGAGAATGTACACATTCCAATGGCTAAGATTTGGATACACTATCATATGCAAACAAATGAAAAAACTCTTAAAAGACAAAAACAAACAATAACGTCTTTCCTTCGGGAATTCTTTTCTCATCTCTTTCACTCATTCCTTAAGGATGCGCCATTTCCGTTCTACCGCAAACAGGTAACGCCTAAGTCTCCCTACAGCGAGCTGCAACACCTAAACTGCCAGGACGCGAACGTTGATGTACTCCACTAAAAAAACACAAACAATCCATCCCTAGTGAGGGGAACTACGTCGCTCTGATTCTCATGTTCCCAATGAGATACGTAGGCAGTGGGGTAGGGCCCATTCGAGCACTTCTTTTATTTTCCCTACATTTGTTTCTTGTTCCTTTTCCATTCTTTCTCCTTTCTTTCTTTCAGTTCCTTTTCCAGTATCCTTTTCTATCACCCTTTGATTGAAGCAGCAAGCGTGGATCCCATCGGGTACGATGGACGCGTGGGGGTGCTAATACCTTTCTCTCGCGTAACCGACTCCCTTATCCAGTTCTCTTGGTCGCAAGACCATGCTCTATCCTTCCTCTCAGGTTTATGCGGTGTTTCCTTTCCCTCTCATGGGATAAATACACATTGCTGGCGACTCTGTTTCGGTGCCACTTTCGCGTTTGTACTTGGATGAAAATCCCGGGAGCGACACGTGCCCTTTTTGAAAATAGCCTTTAGTTTGACGATCCCGAAGGACAAAAAGGTTTGAAGTTGGTTTGTATTTTTTAAGACAGAGGTGATTTGAGTTAGTTCCTAAGTTGCATTGCACCAAAGTCTAGGGCACAGGGGCGAACACTTAACGCATCGTCCCAAGACAGGACGCTCGCTAAGCACTCTAGAAAGATGAGAGGAAGCCCCTCATTTCTCATTCCCCGTGCTTAAGGCTCGTGCGCAATACAATTTGATGCTTATTAAGTATTTTAAAGAAATTTGAGATGAGAAGAGAGAAGACACAAGGGTAACTCTAAAGGGGGACTATGAGTCCTAAAGTTATCATGCATGGGTGACCTACGGTTAGTGAGGTTTGACGACAACCTAAATCCTAAAGGAAGAAGATGAGAGAAGGAAAGAATAAGGGTGACCATGGATACTTATCCATACCCTTGAAGAACTTACCTTAGTCCCTGCATAAAAGGTTAGTACGAAACGGACATAAATAATATCAAGGCAAGTGAATATCAAACAATGGCAAACAATAGTGATAATAATCCAAACATGAATTCAGAAATCAAAGAAACAACCCCAAAGCAAATGGCACAAGTGCCTTTCAAACAAGGACTTAGGCATGATCAGAAATACACATATAAGCAGATCTCAAGTGAAAACAAATCAAACAATTAGAGAAATAACTCCCAAAATTCCAAAATTAAATATCAAGGTTCCTCAGCCAGAGACAAACAACACATCAAAAATTCCTACAAAAATTCAAAATGTTAGTCATTCAAACAATTGGGCAAAATTCAGGTGAGAAGTAGGGTTCAATGTGCCAAAGGGAAGGACCAAAATGCAATATGAAATAAATTTAAAAATGAAAGAAAAATATTTTTATGCAATTTAGAATATTATCTAACAAATGCAAAAAGAACGGATTAAAAATATTTTATGGATGCAGAGAAATAAAATAAACAAATTAGGTATGCATTATATGGATAATTCAAAAAGAAAAATGACTAAATAATAAATTTAGATGATGAAAAATAAAATAAAATGAAAAATAAAATTTGTAAAAATTTTTTAAAATGATAAATATGATGCATGACATTTTTTATTAATTTTCTAATGCAAAAATCTATTTTTTAATAATTAAAAATGAAAACAAAATAATTAAAATAAAAATAAAAATGAAATAAATGGCATGGGGGTGCAGTGAGTAAAGAAAGCGCGTTGGAATGGTTAATGGGCCTGGGAGGTGGGGTGTAAATAGCAAAGTCCAACCCAATAATTCATCAGAAAAATAACAAAAATAAAAATGGCCCACGTGTGGACCTCAGTCAACCCAGTTGACTGGCTGCTTGCCATTGGATTGATCGGACGCGCTGTACTAAGTCAACCAAATTCAAAAGTAAACGAAATGTAAGCACATGATTGGATGTACATGATAGTAACGGTGGGGTAATAAACATGGGATTATTAATTAAAATTCAGAAAAAAATAAAAAGAAAAAACACATGGCGTGCTATGGGCCGTTGGATGAACCAAACGAAGGGCTGGGATTTCATCTTCAACCTTCCTTCGCCGGAACCCTCACAGCCGCCAGAGCTAGGGTTCCGGCCGCCGTCCTCCGCCACCTGCAATAAAAAACCTGCCCAGAAATCCACGACCCTTATACCGTTCGAACCAGAATTTCACGAGGATTATGAATGTGCACTCCAAATTCACCAATAACCAATATATAATAAAAAACGAAGAGATTAAGGTTAAGGCATGAAACTTTAAACACACATAGCAAGCAATATACACGTCCAAACACCATAAAAATTACATCAACATGATCAGTGACAATCACACAACAATATGCATACTTAAAAAATGAGTTTCACGATCATCAAAATCAACACTAACCTGAGATGGTTCCACATGTGTACTTGCTTTTGGCTGCAAATGGTGATTGGGTTGTGCTCTAGAGATCACCAGGAGAAGGTTTGTGGAAGAACTTTGAATAAACTCCTTGTAATTCGTGAGATTTGTTGAAAGAGAGCTTTAGGGTTCAAATTCTCCAATCCTCCAAGTGTCACCTGAATCTAACCCTAACCAGTGCATGGATGGGTTTAAATAGGCTAGGGTTTTCCTCTGATGATGAATTAGGCTTGGGTAATTCCTTGTTTAATGATTTTTGAATAATTTTGGAAAAATGCATAATGTGAATTACACCTCTCTCCATGCATGTACACATAAGAAACCCATGATGGATCACCCATATGTGAATTGCTAATTACACCACAATTGAACTTGGGCCTTGAAAACAATTGATTCATGACTTTTAAATAATTTGGGAATTTTGAATAATGGAGGATAATTGATACATGCACCATGAAACCACTTGATTCAAAGGTCTAAAATGTTCCTTAGGGATTGTCCTTTGACATTATAAAGTGACATGAAACAATGGAATTGATTATAGGTCATTATGCCCAAAGTTGTGAAAATGGAATCATGAGAAACCCTAAAAACCACTTTGCCTTATTTTGATCATAACTGGAGTTTCACAAATGATATGGAGACCCACTAGTACTTGTTGGAAAGGGGAGAAAAATATCTTCAACTTTCATGTTGGAGGAAAATTCATTTGAAGCTTTCTTGATGATGAAAAGTCAAGTTGAATGCAGTGCAGGAACTTGCCCAAAAAGGAAACTTTTATTATAGGTCACTTTCCAAATTTAGAAACTTCTGTACAAACTCCTGATTCTTGATAAATAGTATGAAACCTGACCCTTGAAGACCATATGAGGATGTGAGACCTTGAAAACCTTGGAGAGAACCTCAAAATTCCACAGTTGACTTCTCCTCTCACTGTTGACTTTATCCTAATTCAACTGATTTCCAATCCATTGGCCAATTGAACTTCTCCTGAACCAAACTGATGGACAAACTCCCATCCCTAGGTGCTTAGGGACCCAAGGAATACCATAGAATCAAGTCTTTCCCAAAAAATCAGAAATAAACTGACTTTATAGCAAACCCTAGTTGTGGTATCCTCAGTCTAGGAGGAAATAACACAGTCTCCAAATCCGAATTCCCCTGAATATGATGTGTATCCTCTCCAACAAAGATAAGATATGCCATTTGATGATGATAAAAACCCAAGGAGCTTGTCCATTGAAGCAATAAACCCAAGAATCTCAAAACCCTAATCTATGCACTGGTTAGGAGAGGATGATCCACCTGAGCTCTCTTGGACAATACCAGGACTCTTGCTTGACCCTCTGAAGCACTGCCTCAGGCACCTTGACCCCATGCTAAGAACCAATGATATGCACACATGATAATGCAAAATGCAATGTAACATAAGCCAGTTAGTAATAAAGTAAGGAGGGCAAATTTTGGGGTGCAACAAATGGCTAGAGGAGACTTGGATTCTTATTGATCAACATTTGCCAAACTTCTGCAGCAGTTGCCATTCACTATTGCAGCCAAAACAAACTTGACACACTATAAATAGAGTTCATTTGTGGTCAGTTTGAGTACACCAAAGCCATCAAACAGATGCTTTCCTCAAAATCACTTTCTCTAGGCAAAAATACCTTCTTTAGCAAGGTAACTCTGATTTTTTGAGTTAGAGAGCATTTCCATCACAGCTCATGATCCAAACACATCCAATATGTCATATCTAAGCTGTCCAAACTCTCACAAGTGACCTGTAACACCAAAATCTCAAAGTCCCATCTCAAAACCTCAAAATAGGACTTTTGTGCATTTTTCAAGCCATGTCTTGATTCAGTCACTTTTCAAACCAGATAAAACCTCAAACACACTCCAAATATCATCCTTGAACTATCCCAAATGGTTCCCCACATCTGGAACACCATTTGAGAGAGTTGCTATTTTGGCCACTTTTGCCCCTTTTGCAAGAAATGGTCAGTTTTCATTCTTGAGGTTACCAGCTGGTTTCAACCACTCTAAAAGCTTCTAAGGAATCATTTGGGGGTGTCCAAAGCATCAAAACATTTCTGGAACAAAGCACTTGGTAGATAGCCCAAAAGCTCCAAAATGAGGTAAGCATCACAACTTGAACTCTCTGAAATATGCCTTGCTTTGAAGTCCACTGTTCATGCATCTCTTATACATGTTATATGTGTTGTGTTTGCACCAATTTATCATGTAATTCACACCTGTGCCAAGAGGTAGCACAGAAAATGTAAAACATGGCCTATTTCAAAACCACTATTGGGTTTTGAGGAGGATTTGTTTTCTGGAAAAACCATCACCACCATTGGATTCCTCAGGAAATTCTAGGCCAGATGCATATAAATTTTGTCTCCATCCATGGAGAAATGAGAAAGTTATGGCCTTCACGTTTCTAACCAAAATCTTGCCTTGCCTTGCCTTGGGCCAGGCCAAAAACAAGGCAAGCCTTGTATATTTGTGGTTGTGTTTCAATACACGGATGTATCACCATCCCAGTGGTAGAAGGCGCGTACTGCACACAAGAGATCTGGGGTTCGAATCCCCCTCGCCCCAGACCCCCTTTTTAATGCTTTTTCCACCTTTTTATTATTTTTCATATTATTTTTAATGATTTGAAAAATTAATAACTCCCTCAATTTTAATTATTTCTTATTGGTTCTTTTTGCAAAAAATCACAAAAATATTGAAATATTTTATTCCAGAAAAAAATCAAGTTTATATTATTTATTTAATATAGTTGGTATTTTTGTGAATAAATCTATTTTAATTGTTTTTTAAACATTTTAAAATTGAATTCTCATGTTGAAAATCAAAACTAAATGAATTTTAATTCATCTTGTGATTAAAACATCATTTTTCAAATCTCAACCAAAAATCACAAGTTGTTTATTCAAACTTATTTGGTATTTTATCATTTTTTATTGATTTTCCTTGAGAATTTACTTTTAAAATGATGAAATTAGGGTTTCCTCGATTTTCACCCGAGCAAAACTTTTTTAAATAATATTTGGGCCTCTAATAGAGTTTAAGACCCAACCCTTTTTGAAAACCAAAACAATTTAGGGCCTCAGTGTATTGTATAAGTCCCGATACCATCAAAACGTTCGGTGCGATCGTCGCCTTTTTAACAAAAACTCGTGGGCCTCTCCTTGAGCTGTAAACCCCATCTCTTGTACAAAAAATAACCTCTTTGGGCCTCTAATAGAGTGTAAGACCCAATCCCCATTTAACCAAAACAATTTTGGGCCTCAGATGTTGTATAAGTCCCTCCGCGTTAAAAGAAAAATCTTGGCACGATCGCCAGTTCAAAAATAAAACCTTGGGCCTCTCCTCGAGCTGTAAGCCCCAATCATCTTTTAAAAACACTTTCTCCCTTGATTTTGAATCCAAATATATGTTATCCAACTTTCTTTGTTGAACGACTAACAAAACAGCATGGAAGCTCTGCAACAGGTAAGTGTTTATCCGCTTTCATTTACCGCTTTCATATATATAATTGTATTGTGGGACTGCTTCACTGTAAGTCTTTTTTCACATCCTTTTATATACTTGTCACATATCCACTGTGTAATACTAGTATAGTTATTTAGAGTTTTCCCTAGAAACTACGTCTAGCACTAGGTAAAGCCGTGTTGTCACTCTTAAATACAAACAAAACTAGATCCCCATAGGATTACCAGATACAGTCTTCCCTTCTCTTAGGTTTAAACAATATGGAAACGTGAAAGGCAGCATTCTCGGTGAACCCTTTCTCAGAATGTCACCCTTAGAAATTGTCAAAGAAACTCTAACTCCCCAGAGATGATTTTTTCTCCGTGAATGGCATCTCTTGAGTTTCTTCCAAATCCTTGAACTTTCCTGACTTGATCTATTCTCGGTGAATAGCATGTCTTGAACTTCTCTTGGTTTGGGGACCCACAGGCTTCCTAAAAGCATCCCCGCCTCTTCTTGGACATTGTACAAGGACCCTTCGGCTTCTTAAAAGTTCTCATGCCTTCTCTTGGGCTTAATACAAGCACCCTGACGACCTCTTAAAGGTATAAGATAGAACTTAGTCATCCTCTGTTAGGGCAGTCTTTCCAGTGTCAAAACTCCGGTCGTTGTAGGGTTGATACTCATCCCTTAATGCCCATGCCTCCTCTTGGGCATAGTACAAATGATAAAACTCTAGGCTTGGACAGTCTAAACCTCTTGAGTCTCAAAGACATTCTCAAGTTCCTTTAAAACACAAGCACAAACCCAGTCTCTCTCATGAAAGTTCCCCGCACTTGGACCTGCCTAGGAATCTCAGTGACCTTCGGCAGTAAGACAGCCTCCTCTTGGGCTTTGTACAAATGATCCTCCCCCAGCAAAGCTAACCTTTTCAGACTCTCTTGTTGAGTCAAACCTTTTTAGCCTCTGTCTTGGGCTTCATACAAGATACACATAAAAACTCTCTTGTTGAGTATAAAATACTCTCTTGTTGAGTCAAACCTTTTTAGCCTCCGTTTTGGGCTTCGTACAAGACATACATAAAAACTCTCTTGTTGAGTATAAAATACTCTCTTGTTGAGTCAAACCTTTTCAGCCTCCGTCTTGGGCTTCGTACAAGACACATAAACACTCTCTTATTGAGTATAAAAGGCTCTCTTGTTGAGTCAATCCCCTCTTAGCCTCAATCTCGGGCTTCGTACGAGACAGCAAATCACTCTCTTGTTAAGTATAAAAGACTCTCTAGTTGAGTCAGTCACCCCTTTAGCCTCCGTCTTGGGCTTTGTACAAGACACATAAAAATCCTCTCTTGTTGAGTGAACCCTTTCAGCCTCGATCTTGGGCTTTGTACAAGACAGAAAGAACATTTTCCTCGGAAAAGTCAAACTTCCCGCCTCCTCTTAGGCTTTGTATAAGGAAATCCCTGGTTGAGTCAATCAACCTTTTAGCATCAAATCACGCTTTGATCACAGCATACAAACACCAACAACTCCTCTTTAGAGATGACAAATTATCTCTCAGCAAAAACCATTTAGCTTCACATCTTGGGCTTTAAACAAGATACAAATCACCTTTAGCTTCACGTCTTAGGCTTCGAACAAGACACCAAAACATTTCTTTCCTCCCCTAGAATAGGAGGAACTACGATCACTCTAATTTCCCTATTTAGCTAAACGGGAATACGTAGGCATAAGATTGCAACAAAAAAAAATCTTAGCGAGCATAATAAATAAACACTCCCAGTCCAGTCCCTTCACACATCAACCAAGGAAAATCCAACCTAGTATCCTAACCAAACGATCTCCTATACCATAAAGACACTTTCGTTCTTAAAAGCATAACCCTAAGAAAACCCCATTTTTGATAGCATCTGTAACCTAATAGACAGCTGTTTAAACTCAGTGTGCAAGTAGGGTTAATTGGAGACATCTATTTCCCTTCCTTAATCAGCTCAATAGGATAAAAAATGAATTGAACTGTAGTATCAAAGCGATAGTGATTCGAAACCACAAAAACCACGCTACAGAAGAATGGCGACCACAGTGGGAGGGCATTCTTTCTTGCCTCTCTTGGGGTGAGATTCTAATTTCACAAAGTGTCACAGAAATGGCGACTCTGCTGGGGAGCCATTGTCTGTTAGGATCATAGGATTCAGAGGTCTAGGATGTTAGGACAAATATATATACTGCATTTCCTAATTGATACCCGTGTTTATTTTTATGCTAATGGGAATGCGTGTGATGCCGCATGTGGAAAGATTGAGTATACACCTAAGATAGGTGATGGCATTACACAGGTAATCTTGCGGGGAGTGAATCCCAGTTAAGAGTCCCTGGTCGACCATCAAACTCAATGGAGACTCCCTTTGCAGATACATTGCCTATACGACTTTGGTTGTTGAAAGTAGTGTGGTCGATTGGGTTATCTGAGAAGCTGAGGTTTTTAGTAGACTGAAACCATTTTGTAGTGCGGAAGCTATCGGAAATAGTTGGCATGCGATACTACCCTCATCTAAGATCACTCTAAGATGCTTCAGCTCGCTGGAGATCCGCTTGCTGTTGTTATCCCAAAAGGGGTCAATGATTTTGCAGACAGGTACAAAAAATACCAGTATAAAACCTTTGGGGATAGGTAGAGCTTTGGCTTCATGACACCGACCCTTTTACCCCATGGTTTTTCTATGTTTTTGTGTGCTGCATTCATGCATTCATTTCGTCTTAAAAAAAACATTAAAAACCCAAAGAAAAATTTTCTCTTCTAGTCTCTCTTTTTCAAATTAAACTAAGACAATGATTGCAAATATCAGAAAAAGAGATTGCTAATGGATTTCGGTAGAAGGAAAACTCACAAGTACACCTTCAAGGTTCCAAAACTAGAGGATTTGAGATGGTTGGCAAGGATGATCACCAACCCTGAGGCTTTCAGTGCTAAATACGGAGGTCTGCTGTCTCTGCTAAGGGTCCATGTAATCAAAGGAATCTTGTCTACACTGATCTGGTCTATCACTGTTTCACGTTCCCGAATTATCAGCTAGCACCAATGCTGAAGGAATACTCTCACCTGACTGATTTACACATTACTGATCAAGCTCCCTTTTCCGGACTGGAAGAAATTCCAAAGGATCAAACCATTGCAAGAGCAATCTATTTGGACGAGTCAGAAGTTAGGACTCACATGACCACTAAGGGTGGGATCCAAGGTTTTCCAGCCCCGTTTTTTATAAAGAAAGCCCTGTACTTTGCCAGTATAGGGAACGTGGCCGCTTTCGAGAGCACCTTTGTTTTCCTCACCTACGGGTTATTTTTGTTTCCCAACATCGATAACTTCGTAGATATCAATGCCATTAAGATATTTTTTATTGGAAACCCTGTACCGACCTTGCTCGTAGATGCTTATCATTTGGTACACTTAAGGAATTTGTATAGCGGAGGAATGATCACATGTTGTGTACCCCTGCTATACAAATGGTTCACTTCCCATTTACCTAAGTCTGCTACATTTTGGAATCCTAAGAGTTCTTTACGTTGGTCGCAGAGAATCATGGCTCTTACCAACTCTGACATCGATTGGTACAATCGAATCTATGACGGGATCAGAATCATCGACCATTGTGGAAATTTCCCAAATGTACCCCTTATAGGAACTAAGGGAGGAATCAACCATCATCCAGTGTTAGTTCGTCGACAATTTGGATACCCGATGAGGCATGTCCCGCGTAATGCTCATCTGGAATGTCTTTTCTTCAAGGAAAGAGAAAATGACAGGGCACTAAAGACAGAAATAAAGCATGCCTGGAAATACGTTCACAGGAAAGGACGAGAGTCTCTGGGAAAACCAGACTGTGTCTCGGTGGAACCTTATCTCCACTGGGTACAAACTAGAGCTCTCAAGCTGAGGATGCCTTACCCTCGTCAGGAAGTTCTTCCATTAAGGGACCTTGTCCTTTATTTTATGTCTGACACGGAAAAACTTCAGGTTACCCTCAACAAAGATCAGCAGGAGAAGAGGTCTTGGAGGAACAAGCATCGTATTCTCAATGTAGAGTGCAAGAAAATATAGCAACTATTGAAAGATAAAGATGCTCTAATTGAGATTTTAGAGCAACATGCTGTAGAAAATCAGGATGACCAGAGGAATTTTCTCACTCCTTTCACTTGGCAAAGGAATGAAAACCCGACAACGGCTCAAGAGCCCCGGTCAAAGAAAAGGAAAGTACCAGAGCCAGCACCTTAGCTCTTCTCAGAGAAGACTCAGGACCCATAAGTTTAGATTTCCTTTTACAACACTATGTGAAATACTGTATTTCCATTTCCGCAATCTTTGAATTCAATAAAATGGGGTCTCCCCACTGTGTGATATTTACAATCCAATTGTTGAAGTTTATTTTGATTAAACAAAAATTAACTAACATATAATTATTGCATTCATCATTCTCACGTAACGCATTCTTCTTACCTACGAATCTCACGTTTGCGTCTCGATTCTAGAGTCAAAACTGTCTCATTCGTACAATACTCGAGCCAATCGTCAGAAAAAGATGGATGATCTCGAGGAAGAAAATAGAGAGTTAAGGGAAGAGATCAACACACTGAAAGAGGATCTGAGAAAGCTTCATAACGGCATGCAAGCTCTAGCAGAAGCTCAAATGCAACAACAAAGGACTGTGATCTCATAGATCACATCAACGCCCATAGTGGATCCTAGGTACAAAATGCCGAAAGATCATCCCTGGGGCATGCCTATTAACTATATCCCGGAAGGATATGTTCTGCCGATCCCTGAGGATCAAGGAACTGCAGCAGGAGCCATTGGGCCTGAAGGTTACAAACTTCGGGAAAGTGAAGATGCCAGGGGCATGACAGCAGCTCCTGAAGGTTACAAACTTCGGGAGGCACCGAGAGTCTCGGCTGTAATAACTGTACCACCACCCGTGGTGCACACTGTCCCAGAAGGATAGATTCCACAGATACCTTCTGTTGGAAATACAAGTGTGGATGACAGAATCAAGGAGTTCCAGGAACAGTTCCTGGAAATGCAGAAAGAGCTGCAATCCCTTCACGGTCAGGATTTATTTGGAAAGGACGCCGCGGACCTTTGTTTGGTCCCCAATGTGAAAGTTCCGCACAAGTTCCAGGTGCCCGATTTTGAAAATTACAAGGGTAACTCTTGCCCTCAAAGCCACTTGGTGATGTACGCTCGGCGAATGTCAGCTCAAACAAAGAACCAGGAGCTACTAATTCACTACTTTCAGGATAGTTTAACAGGTGCCGCATTAAAATGGTACATGGGTTTAAACCGCACTAATATCGGCCCTTTCAGAGATCTTGGCGCTACTTTCGTTCAACAATATAAATACAATTTGGACATGGCACCGGATAGAGATCAACTCAGATCGATGTCACAAAAGGACAAGGAAACCTTTAAGGAGTACGCTCAGAGATGGCGTGAAATTGCCGCTCAGATTTGTCCACCTCTAGAGGAAAAAGAGATGACAAAGATTTTCTTAAAAACCTTGAGCTCATTTTACTACGATAGAATGGATGCCAGTGCGCCCAGTGACTTCACCGAAATGGTCAGTATGGGGGTACGTCTCGAGGAAGCAGTCCGAGAAGGACGTTTAGTTAAAGACCCTGGATCATCAAGTAGTACAAAACGGTACGGCAGTGCCCTCCCTAAGAAAAAAGAGCAGGATATTGGGAATATCTCTCTCAAAAAGCAAACGCGATGATACCAACCAGTAGCAGATGTAACTCCTGCAATCAACTCTGCGCCTGTACCTACGTATCAACCTCAGGTTGCTCAAAGCCAACTGAATCAACAACAATTCTAGCAAATGACACAACAGCCTCTTCAGCAGGCTCGTCCCTCGTACAACAACAACCGTACAACGTGGGCCACCAGGGTTTGATCCTATACCCATGTTGTACGCAGAGCTATTTCTGTTACTGCTGGTCAAGGGGCATGTCCAGACCAAGGTTCCTCTCACAATACCGGAAAATCCGCCTTTCTGGTTCAAAACAGATCAGACTTGTCCTTACCATCAAGGAGGACCTGGCCATAACATAGAGAGTTGTCTCAGTTTCAAATCCGATGTGCAAAAGCTCGTTAGGAGCGGGGTCTTATCCTTCAAGGATACAAATCTTAACGTTCTCACGAACCCGCTGCCTCAACATGAGAAAGCTGCAGTCAATTTGATAGAGGGAGAGTCTAACAACATCTATCAAATTCATGATGTACTCTTATTAAGGGCCAACTTGGTCAAGATGCATTGTAGACATAACGGATACGGCCATGTGTCACCTCATAATTATCACCAGTGTGATATCTGCTCTAAAAACAATCAAGGATGTTATGTGGTGCAATCAGCTCTATAGGAACAGTTGGATCTCAGATGGATCCAGGAACACTGAGTTCGTGGAGTCCACATGACCTACACAAATTCCAATATTATTCAGAATCACAACGTTCTGGCAATGAAGGTCAATTTGATGGCAATTCACTCAAGGAAAAGCCTGTATCATAATCTGCCACGGCATGATTACAGTTCCTGTCTGACTTGCTCGGTAAACAATCAGGGATTCTCTTTTGTACAAGAGGCCCTCCAGCGTCAGATGGATCTTGGATGGATCCAGGACTATCATGATAAAAGTCCTTATCAGATCAACATGATTCAAATCTTCAATATTCGTTTGATGAATACCTGCTTGGTGGAGTTACACGCTAAGCAAGCCCAACTTGGTTTTCTCACTTCTCACGATTATCTGAGCTGTAAAGTATGTAGTGAAAGCAGCCAAGGGTGTGCTCTCGTTCAAAGAACTTTACAACACTTGTTAAACCATTGGTGGCTTCCGATCTATCTAGACGAAGACACGCAATAAATCAGTGTGGCTAATGGGAACCCTACTAAACATCAAAGTCGGGATGTCCGATCTATGGAAAATGACCTGGTAAGGTTGCACTGCATCCAAAGCGGACGTGGCTAAGTGCCACCACACAACTATGAATGTTGTAGAGTCTGCTCGGAGAATAATCAAGGATGCTACCTCGTGTGAGCAGCTCTTCAAAGTCAGTTGGATCATAAAGAAATTCACCCATGTCTGAGTTCTGAGCCAATCAACTGGACGCCAGACTACTTCGCTGACCAGATCAAAGATGTTGTTGTAATCTCTGATCCTGAGAGGACCAAGGATATTTGTACCATCATCCCTCTACTTGACGAATCAAAAGTTCCTAACCTGGAACCAATTGAAATCACTTACGATGGTCAGAAAAATCAGAAGGCTCCTATAGTTATCTATCTGCCGGGACCACTACTGTATGAATCAACTAAGGTTATCCCTTACAAATACGGTGCAATGACAATTGAGAATGGAAAGGAAACTCCATTACCCTCTATCGTGAATATCACCGACATCAGTCGAGTAACACGGAGCAGTCGGATCTTCAACAGAGGAGTTGGAGAACCCAGCAAAGAAAAGGAACCTCAGGCAGAAGTTCCCAATCTACCAGTCGGTCAATCCAGTGATCCCGACCTTTCAAAAAATGATGATGAGATGCTGAAGCTCATCCAAAGGAGTGAATACAACATTGTTGATCAGCTGTTACAAACTCCTTCAAAAATCTCAGTGTTATCACTTTTACTTAGTTCATAAGCTCACAGGGAAGCTCTGTAGAAAGTCTTAGAGCAAGCCTTTGTGGAACAGGATGTAACGATCAGACAGTTTGATGGCATCGTCTCCAACATCACTTCCTGCAACAATTTGGGATTCAGTGATGAGGAATTGCCGGAAGAGGGCCCAAGTCACAACATGGCGCTCAATATCACAGTCAACTGCCAGGACGATGCTTTAGCCAGCGTACTATTAGACACCGGATCGGCTCTCAACGTTATGCCGAAGTCCACTTTAATGCGACTATCATTCAAAGGATCTCCGATGAGAGGCAGTGATGTCACCATCAAAGCATTTGATGGATCCCGAAAAACAGTTATCGGCGAAGTCGATCTTCCCATAACTATCGGTCCCCACACGTTCCAGGTCACGTTCCAAGTCACGGACATTCGGGCAACATACAGCTGCTTATTAGGAAGACCTTGGATACACCAGGATGGGGAAGTCATTTCGACACTTCACCAGAAGCTGAAGTTTGTCAAAAACAACCAACTCGTCACGGTCTGCGGAGAACAGGCCTTGAACCTGAGTAACTTATCTTCATCCCCCTGTGTGGAACCGAAGGAGATAATCGAAACCCAGTTCCAAGCACTTTCGGTAAGCAATGATAATCAGGCAGAAAGAGGAACCTCGATTTCCTCGTACGAAGATGCTCTCGAAGCAATTGAAAGTAACAATACGAAAGGGTGGGGACAGCTTGTCACTCCTACTGATAACAAAGCAAAGAAAGGTCTTGGCTTTTCCTCAACCTGTACCCAAACTGCTGCTAACGGTGAAATTTTTCGTCCCATTCAGGATTTCTTCCATAGTGGAGGTTTCCTTCACCCAATGTCTCAAGAAGTACATACCATCAACGAGGGTGATTCCTCCGATACCGGGGAAGAATGGAAATCCTATCTTAACAAAGATGGTTATATATCTCAGGAAGAGCTGCCTATGCCATTTTACTATTTCGCACAAAGCCCGAGATTCATACCAAGGTCAGACATTAAAATGATGTACGGATATTATGATCCGGAAGGATGTTGTGCACCCCGAAATTCATTAGAGGAAGACACTCCGATGAAATACAACTTCGACCACGACTATTATGGCCCGATGGATGGTCTGCCTATCTGGCAGCCGTACCCAGGAGACTTGGGACAAGAAAGTCAGCCAAACAATGAAAATCAGCTGAGCATCATTGAAAAGAATACATGCATCCCCACCATGTCATGGGATAAACACTCAGGTCATTCGGAAAGTATCCAGCATGATGATGAATTCGCAAAGTTTGCAGGATTAGAGTTCATCAACTACACTTTTCTCGAGGTCAACGTCATCGAGAGGGATGACTCCTCCAGGTCCAAAGAAGTGTGGGACACCTTGGGACAACCGAGTGGTAAATACGACTTCTTGGTCAAGTACACCGCTCCTGAAAGCTCTCGTATCAGGCTCGAGGACATCCAACCAACTGGATGGGGAGATCTACCTGAGAGCACAAACACTATGCAAAATACAACAGAGGAATCCTCCTACGACAACTCCGCCTGGGAGACCGATTCTAATGATCCAGCTATGCCAGAAATCAGCGTCACTTCTGAGGACAAGCCAAGAAAGAAGGTACTAGACTTTATGATTCACCGAGGAGTTCGCCGCCAATGGGTTACGGTCGACATTCCGAAGATCGTCCATAAGTCAAAGTAATTGTTGTCTTTACTTTAACCTTTCACCCTGCCCAGGTGAAACGGATGTTTTGATAGGGCTCACTTTCTGTAAATATACCTCTTCGCTTCGCCCACAGCGACAGAGTTTTGTTTTATAGGGCTGTAGTTTCAAGTTTCGACTGATCATAAATAAAGTAACGTCGTTCTGTAATTTCTGCATTAATTGTTGTTTTCTCTTTTCGTTTTTCAAAAAATGGTAATCCTAAAAATAGGGCTGGAAATGAGTCGAGTCGAGTCGAACTCGCCTTTGCTCAGTTCGACTCGTTAAGAATTAGCCGAGTTCGAGTTCGAGTTCGAGTTCATCACGAACTTTTTTTTCAGCTCAAACTCGACTCGTTAAAAATTGACCGAGTTTGAGTTCGAGTTCGAGTTCATCACGAACTTTTTTTTCAGGTCAAACTCGACTTGTTAGAAGTTCACGAATATCTCGTTCAACTCGTTAGGTTTATCTTGTTAGGTTCAACTCGCTTATTTCACAGACCTAAAAGTAATTTTTTTAAAGTCTATTTTATATATATATATATATATATATATATATATATATATATATATATATATATATTTGATATTTTAAATTAATATTTTTTAAATAAAAAATATAGAAATAAAATAAAAGTTATAAGATTGGAATTTATACGATGTTAATTTTATTTGTATAATTATTCGTAGAAATATTTTACTCACTTGAGAATATAAATTATCAATTAAAACCGTTAGATTCAAAGAAAATATGAGACTAAGATTTAGAACTCATCTTTAAACCTACTCTTAAAGGCAATATAATCTATCTCATATATAATTGAATTGACTCATGAACCTAACGAGTCGAACTATGTATAGTTCAAGTTCAGATCATTTAGTTAACGAACTTAGTTTTTAGCTCATATTCAGATCATTTGGTTCATGAACCTAGTTCAACGATTTAATTTTCGAATCGAATTTCGAACTATTTTCGAGTTGGTTTGGTTCATTGCCAGCCCTACCTAAAAAACAACTCAATAATAAAAACAAGCAGTAAAAAAATATACACTGCACACACTCTTGCATTTTCTCTATCTCTTCTAAACACAAATCATCACATCATGCAGATTGCTTGTTTTAAACCCCATTGAAACATTCGATCCAATGCCTTCTCCCAACTTTGAATTCCCGGTATTCGAGGCTGAAGAAGAAAATGACGAAGAAATTCCAGAAGAGATCTCCCGATTACTCAGACAAGAGGAAAGGTCTATCGAACCTCACAAAGAGCCTTTGGAAACGGTCAACTTGGGTTCAGAAGAAGAGAGAAAAGAGGTCAAGATTGGGGCACTGCTCAGTCTAAGTGTCAAAGAGGATTTGATAAAGCTTCTCAAAGAGTTTCCCAATGTATTCGCTTGGTCCTATCAAGATATGCCAGGGTTGGATACCAGCATTATGGAGCATCATCTATCGCTAAGATCAGAATATCCGCCAGTAAAACAAAGGTTGAGACGGACTCATCCAGACATGGCCATCAAAATCAAAGAGGAAGTACAGAAATAGATTGACGCGGGTTTCCTCGCCACATCAGAATATCCTCAATGGTTAGCCAACATAGTACCAGTTCCGAAAAAGGACGGGAAGGTCAGAATGTGTGTGGATTACAGAGATCTAAACAAGGCTAGTCCGAAGGATGACTTTCCCTTACCACACATTGACATGCTGGTAGACAGTACAGCAAAGTTCAGTGTTTTCTCCTTCATGGACAGATTCTCGGGCTATAATCAGATAAAAACGACACCGAAAGATATGGAGAAAACTTCATTCATCACCCCATGGGGCACCTTTTGTTACAAGGTAATGTCGTTCGGTTTGAAGAACACCGGGACAACCTATCAAAGGGCCATGACTACTCTGTTTCATGACATGATACACAAAGAAATCGAGGTATATGTCGATGACATGATTGCCAAATCTAAAACAGAAGATGAGCATATGACCCACCTGTCAAAACTGTTCGAGAGGCTGAGAATACAAACTCCACTTGAATCCCAACAAGTGCACCTTTGGATTCCGTTCAGGGAAACTGCTAGGATTCATCGTCAGCCAAAAAGGAATTGAGGTTGATCCTGGCAAGGTCAAGGCCATTCAAGAGATGCCTTCTCCAAAGACTAAAAAACAAGTCAGAGGATTCCTAGGACGTTTGAATTACATTTCCAGATTCATATTCCTCATGACCGTGACATGCGCGCCGATTTTCAAATTACTCAAAAAGAATCAGGACTGCGTTTGGACATAAGACTGTCAAACCGCCTTTGACATTATCAAGGAATACCTGTTGAACCCACTGATTCTATCACCTCCAGTGGAAGGAAGACCACTGATCATCTACCTAACAGTCTTGGAAGACTCAATAGGTTGTGTACTTGGCCAACGACGAAACAAAAAGAAAAGAGTATGCCATCTACTATTTGAGCAAGAAATTTACCGACTGTGAAACTCGGTACACCATGCTTGAGAAAACTTGTTGTGCTTTGGCTTGGGCAGCCAAACGTCTTCGCCAATACATGATTCGTCACACTACTTGGTTAATCTCCGAAATGGATCCAATCAAGTATGTCTTTGAAAAGCCTGCTCTCACGGGAGGTATTGCCCGTTGGCAGATGTTGTTGTCAGAATACGACATCGAGTACCATACTCAGAAAGCCATCAAAGGAAGTATTTTAGCTGATCATTTGGCTCATCAACCGATTGACGATCAGGAATCAGTCGGATTTGACTTCCCAGACGAAGATGTCATGTATCTAAAAATGAAAGATTGCGAAGAACCGCTACCCAGTGAAGGGCCATAACCAAGTTCCCAATGGGGGCTTATCTTTGACGGAGCTGTTAATCATTACAGAAATGGAATTGGGGCAATCATCATAACACCTCAGGGTACCCACATTCCTTTCACCGCTAGACTTACATTCAAGTGCACAAACAACGAGGCCGATTATGAAGCTTGTATCATGGGTCTCGAAGAAGCGATCGACTTAAGAATCAAGAACTTGGACGTATATGACGACTCAGCCTTGGTTATCAATCAGATCAAAGGAGATTGGAACACATACCAATCAGGATTAATTCCTTACAAAGACTATGCGAGAAGGTTGTTACCATTCTTCAACCGAGTCAAGTTTCATCATATCCCTCGTGAACAGAATCACATGGCTGATTCATTAGCCACTCTCTCTTCCATGATTAGTGTAGGTCAATGGAATGACCTACCTAAGATTGACATAATGCGCCTTGAGTGGCCCGCTTACATCTTCGTGATTGAAGCAGTCATAGACGATAAACCTTGGTATGATGATATCAAATGCTTCCTTCAGAAACAAGAGTATCCACCTAGCATCCAGAAAGGACAGAAAGACCCTCAGAAGGCTGGTCGGAAGCTTCTTTCTGAGCGATGATACACTCTATAAGAGAAACTTCGACATGGTCTTGCCCCGATGTGTAGACAGACCAGAAGCAGACATGTTGATAAAAGAAATTCACGAAGGATCCTTTGGCACTCATGCCAACGGACACACAATGGCGAGAAAAATTCTAAGAGCAGGGTACTACTGGTTGACCATGGAATCCGACTGCTACAAGTACATGAGAAGGTGTCACAAGTGTCAGATATACTCAGACAAGATCCATATACCACCAATGCATCTCAAAATTCTTTCTTCCCCATGGCCTTTTTTCATATGGGGAATCGACATGATCGGCATGATCGAACCTAAAGCTTTAAACGGACATCGGTTCATCCTGGTAGCCATTGACTACTTCACCAAGTGGGTCGAAGCAGCGTCATACGCCAATGTAACTCGACAAGTGGTGGTCCGATTTATCAAAAACAATCTCATCTGCCGTTATGGTGTTCCAAGCCATATCATTACTGATAATGGATCCAACTTGAACAACAAGATGATGAGAGAGTTATGCGCTGAGTTCAAGATCGAACACCATAACTCATCTCCCTATCGACCTAAGATGAACGGAGCGGTAGAAGTAGCTAACAAGAACATCAAGAAGATTGTTCAAAAGATGGTTGTAACCTACAAAGACTGGCACGAGATGCTACCCTTTGCTCTTCACGGTTATCGTACATCTGTCTGCACTTCAACAGGGGAAACCCCTTTCTCTCTAGTATATAGCATGGAAGCAGTGCACCCCATAGAGGTAGAGTCCCATCAATCCGGGTATTGATGGAAGCTAAGCTAACGGAAGTTGAATGGTGTCAAAGTCGGCACGATGAACTGAATCTGATCGAAGAAAAGCGAATAACGGCTTTATGCCACGATCAGTTGTATCAACAGAGAATGAAGAAGGTGTTCGATAAAAAGGTTTGACCCCGTGTCTTAAAAAAAGGAGACCTCGTGCTCAAGAATATACAATCATTTCTCACTGATTCTCGGGGTAAATGGACTCCGAATTATGACGGCCCCTATGTAGTCAAGAAAGCCTTCTCAGGCGGCGCCTTGAGACTTGCAACCATGGATGGAGAAGAATTATCCTACCCCACAAATGTTGACATAGTCAAGAAATACTTCGCCTAAACTAAAAAAAAAAGAAAGAAAAAAAAACGTCTCGATGGATTGAAAACCCGAAAGGGCGGTCCAGGAAAAAATTAGAGACACAAGCAAAAAATCATCCCGGTGGATTGGAAATCTCAAAGTACGATCCAGGAAAAATTTAGGGATTCATGGCAAGTAACTACGTCTGATCAGTTTAACTCCTCAGCAGTCGTGCCATTCGACAGAAATCTCGATCAAGGTCATCTTCGACGGAAGCTCAGGATGCCCCGAATTCAAAGTTAGCAGAAGGATAGTGGTTGTTATGTTTCAATGTAGCCTTTTCCCATAAAATTACCATCTTCTAACTTTGTAAATACTCTATGGAATCACGCGTTCGGCTGATCTCCATCCCATCAATAAAATTTGAGCCCTCGTGCTTTTGTTTACAATTTTTATTTGTTTTAGCTTTACAGAATGACGTTTTAATATGATTAATGATTCTTGAAATAAAACAAAAATGAATTTAATTGTCAAACTTTTTCTGCTTTTAAAATAAAGATGGCAATTTCTTTTGACTGTTGAACATCGAAAGAACATCGATCGCTTCTCCAGAAGTAATCGAACTTTAAAGTGCAGAATCAGAGTGCTCCTTCTAAACCAATACGTCTGAACGAAGGATCAACTGTGTTAGAGACCTTGTTTCATCTGACATCCCCGGCAGAGTTCTTATCTCTTAAGCCCGACCAACGGTTTACCCCGTGTGGACTATCTCTCCTAAGCAAGGCGGAATTGCTATCGTGAACCAGTGATACTTTTCATCTCCCACTGTGGCCGAGTATCCAGTCATGTTCATCTATCAGTCTGTATGTCGCGTCAGTTTTGTCGGCATAAACATACATACATCATGCATTATCTATTCATATTCATATTGCATCGCTATCACTCTAGTCGGTCTTATTCCCTAGTGATAAAAGTCCTCTTATCAATCGAGTTGTCAGTTCTTTCCTCGTCAGGAAATGTTTTGTCTGAACAATCTCTCTCCCCCAGTTAATTTCTGGATTGGAGATGGTCCTCGACCACTTTGATAACTTGAACCTCTGAAAAGGCAAGAAAACATTCGACAAACGTCACTCTTCATCATCAAAGATGATGTCTTCGCTTTCCCGGATTAAGGAAAATCCCAAGAGGAAGCCTCGCGACTAAAGACTCTCAGCAACACATTGGTTCTTCTCTCCAGAAAGTCAATGTTAACAAAGTCATCGGCACCTCAAAATTGGGGTACATCATATGGCATTTCTCTGAGAAGACCTCGAGAAAAGTATGATGTAATATCCCTAAGCATACAGTAGTCTCTCAAGAGACCTGCTTTCCCCAGTAGAGTCAGCAAATGGCGTCTCCAACAGAGAAGTTTGTACACCTCTACAACTCAGACCAATGGGTCTCCCCAGCAAGGCTGACATCAAAAGTTTTTCTATCAAATGGCATCTCCCCAGGAAAATTCGACGAGAAGTTTGAGGAAACCCCTACAAATAGCGCCCCTTGTCAATAAAGTTTATTGACAAAAGAAACTAAGACCAGTTCCTTGGTAGGAAACCAGGATCGAGGGGAAGTTTAAATCAAAAACTAAGACCAGTTCCTTGGTAGAAAACCAGGATCGAGGGGAAGTTTAAATTAGAAACTAAGACCAGTTCCTTGGTAGGAAGCCAGGATCAAGGGGAAGTTTAAATCAGAAACTAAGACCAGTTCCTTTGTAGGAAACCAGGATCGAGGTGAAGTTTAAGTCAGAAACTAAGACCAGTTCCTTGGTAAGAAACCAAGATCGAGGGGAAGTTTGTATCAGAAACTGAGACCAGTTCCTTGGTAGGAAACCAGGATCGAGGGGAAGTTTATTTCAAAAGAAAATTGAGACCAGTTCCTTGGCTGAAGACCAAGGTCGAGGGGAATTTTTCTACCTTTTCTAAGCATCATTGTTTAGCTAAAGAAGATGGACGAGCAAACTACCATTCACAGCAGACCATCAAAATTTTGGGTATTCTGATATTTAATCCTCTTACACCCAGAATGCCCGAATACCTTTGCCATTCACACCTTCGGGTCCAAGAAGATTAAATAGGGGCATCTATCATACCCCAAATTTTGACCACTAAGATTCCCATCTTGTACAAATCATCATCACAATATGGATGAACCATCATACCTCATTAGTCTCCCCAAAGATGGGCGAGCACCCACTACAATCAAATTTAGGGTTTCAAATCCTCTAAGAGCCTTAGACAAAGGATCAATCAAGGAATGACATGATCTTTAACTTGTCTAAACCTCTCAAACATCCACAATGGATTAAGAGGACTCCCACCTCAGGAATCAAGCACAAGGCTGTAACATTCCTAGTGGATTAAGCCTCAAGATTGCCAGTGTCACCAAATTAGGGTTTTGGTCAACCAGGGCCTCCAGATGGAATTTTTTTCTTCTGGGAATGAGCCAAGGCTTCAAAGCACAACCTAAGATACTCTAAGGGACCTCATAAACCCAACCATCAAGTCAATTTTTCCTCAGGGGATGCATTCATAAAAAAATCAGGAATTAGGGTTTCTTGACCTAATTCACCCCTAAGTTGACTTTTTGGACAAAACATGAGCCAAGACCTCAAGAGATTATTTGAGGGTCCCTAATACACTACATTAATCCATTTTCAACAATGGATTAATCCAAGAAGCTTGATTCACAAGTTTCAAGTTCATCAGAACTACAATTAGGGTTTTGCGGAAAAAGTCAACTGTGCCTTTGACTTTTGACCCAGATATGCTCCCAAACCTTGGGACATGATTCAATACACCCTATAACACCTATGAAATCAATCCATTAAGTTTGATTTAGGTCAAGGACTTGATTTCATAGAGGATCGCACAGTTTGGAATTCATCTGACAAAAAGTCAACTGTGCATAAAAGTCAACTTTGACTTTTTGAGATTTTTCACAATTATGGTTCTTTGACCCTAAAATGATGTTAATGTGTGATTGGAATCATCATTCATCAAGAAAAATCAAGAAAAGTCGGATAACTTTTAAAAGGGGTAACCATAAAAAACTTAGAAATTTTCTAAGTTATGAAACAAAGTGGCTACGGTACCAACTTTGGAGGATCATATCTCCTAAACCACAAGGCCACTTTTCCCCATTCAAAGCTGGATTTGTAGCTCTCATGGCCCTCTACAAAAGCTTCAACTACACCTCATTCCAATTCATCATGGATTCTGAGTTAGGGTTGGATCAAAATGGCTGAAAACATGAAATGTCACTTTTTCCAACACTTAGTGAAATTTTCACTAAGTCAGAATCTGTTTCACTTTTTCCAAAATGTAAGGGCATTTTTCACTTGGATCCAAAAAGTGTCAAAACAAACTATGATCACACATATGTTGTATCATATTAGGGCTTTCCAAAATGACCAAGAACTTCACCAAACTCAATCTGAGCAAGAAGTTATGACAGTGGCAATATGCCTTGCTGCAACTGTCATAACAAGGCAGATTTGGGGATTTTGCTCGATTTGCTCAAATTTTGCAAAGGGCAAGCAAATCTATCAATATGAACACCTCAAGGGGGGCCAAGAAGGAACCAACTCTGATCCATAAGCCTCCCAAGTCATTGGAACCAAAAGTAGCATGCCAAACCTAAAAACCCTACAAAGAGGGACAAGACTCCAATTTTGTTTTGGAGCATTCAATGGATGCACCAAGGTGCCATGGACTGAGCCTCTTCCAACTGAATTCAGTCAAGACTTCTCCAACAACTAGGGAACCATAACTCTGTGCTCTAACCTCTAGTCAATGGCTAGAGGAGACTTGGATTCTCATTGATCAACATTTGCCAAACTTCTGCAGTAGTTGCCATTCACTATTGAAGCCAAAACAAACTTGACACGCTATAAATAGAGCTCATTTGTGGTCAGTTTGAGTACACCAAAGCCATCAAATAGATGTTTTACTCAAAATCACTTTCTCTAGGAAAAAATACCTTCTTTAGCAAGGTAACTCTGAGTTTTTGAGTTAGAGAGCATTTCCATCATAGCTCATGATCCAAACACATCCAATATGTCATATCTAAGCGGTCCAAACTCTCACAAGTGACCTGTAACACCAAAATCACAAAGTCCCATCTCAAAACCTCAAAATAGGACTTTTGTGCATTTTTCAAGCCATGTCTTGATTCAGTCACTTTCCAAACCATATAAAACCTCAAACACACTCCAAATATCATCCTTGAACTGTCCCAAATGGTTCCCCACATCTGGAACACCATTTGAGAGAGTTGCTATTTTGGCCACTTTTGCCCCTTTTGCAAGAAAGGGCCAGTTTTCATTCCTGAGGTTTCCAACTGGTTCCAACCACTCTAAAAGCTTCTAAGGAATCATTTGAGGGTGTCCAAAGCATCAAAACATTTCTGGAACAAAGCACTTGGTAGATAGCCCAAAAGCTCCAAAAGGAGGTAAGCATCACAACTTGAACTCTCTGAAATATGCCTTGCTTTGAAGTCCACTGATTATGCATCTCTTATACATGTTATATGTGTTGTGTTTGCACCAATTTATCATGTAATTCACACCTGTACCAAGAGGTAGCACAGAAAATGCAAAAATGGCCTATTTCAAAACCACTATCAGGTTTTGAGGAGGAATTGTTTTCTGGAAAAACCACCACCACCATTGGATTCCTTAGGAAATTCTATGCCAGATGCATATAAATTTTGTCTCCATCCATGGAGAAATGAGAAAGTAATGGCCTTCACGTTTCTAACCAAAATCTTGTCTTGCCTTGCCTTGGGCCAGGCCAAAAACAAGGCAAGCCTTGTATATTTGCGGTTGTGTTTCAATACACGGATGTATCACCACCCCAGTGGTAGGAGGCGCGCAATGCACACAAGAGGTCTGGGGTTCGAATCCCCCTCGCCCCAGACCCCCTTTTTAATGCTTTTTCCACTTTTTTATTATTTTTCATATTATTTTTAATGATTTGAAAAATTAATAACTCCCTCAATTTTAATTATTTTTTATTGGTTCTTTTTGCAAAAAATACAAAAATATTGAAATATTTTAATCCAAAAAAAATCAAGTTTATATTATTGATTTAATATAGTTGGTATTTTTGTAAATAAATCCATTTTAATTGTTTTTTAAACATTTTAAAATTGAATTCTCATGTTGAAAATCAAAACTAAATGAATTTTAATTCATCTTGTGATTAAAACATCATTTTTCAAATCTCAACCAAAAATCACAAGTTGTTTATTCAAACTTATTTGCTATTTTATCATTTTTTATTGATTTTCCTTGAGAATTTACTTTTAAAATGATGAAATTAGGGTTTCCTCGATTTTCACCCAAGAAAAACTTTTTTAAATAATCTTTGGTATTCTAATAGAGTGTAAAACCCAACCCTTTTTGAAAACCAAAACAATTTTGGGCCTCAGTATATTGTATAAGTCCCGATACCATCAAAAAGTTTGGCGCGATCGTCGCCTTTTTAACGAAAACCCATAGGCCTCTCCTTGAGTTGTAAGCCCCATCTCTTGTACAAAAAATAACCTCTTTGGGCCTATAATAGAGTGTAATACCCAATCCCCTTTTAAACAATACAATTTTTGGCCTCAGATGTTGTATAAGTCCCTCCGCGTTAAAAGAAAAATCTCGGCACGATCGCCAGTTCAAAAATAAAACCTTGGGCCTCTTCTCGAGCTGTAAGCCCCAACCATCTTTTCAAAAGACTTTCTCTCTTGATTTTGAATCCAAATATATGTTGTTATCCAACTTTCTTTGTTGAACGACTAACAAAACAACATGGAAGCTCTACAACGGGTAAGTGTTTATCCGCTTTCATTTACCGCTTTCATATATATAATTGTATTATGGGGCTGCTTCACTGTAAGTCTTCTTTCACATCCTTTTATATACTTGTCACATATCCACTGTGTAATACTAGTATAGTTATTTAGAGTTTTTCCCGGCAACTACGTCTAGCACTAGGTAAAGCCCTGTTGGTCACTCTTAAATACAAACAAAACAAGATCCCCATAGGATTACCAAATACAGTATTCCCTCCTCTTGGGGTTAAACAATATGGAAACGTGAAAGGCAGCATTCTCGGTGAACCCTTTCTCAGATTGTAACCCTTAGAAATTGTCAAAGAAACTCTAACTCCCCAGAGATGATCTTTTCTCCGTGAATGGCATCTCTTGAGTTTCTTCCAAATCCTTGAACTTTCCTGGCTTGATCTATTCTCGGTGAATAGCATGTCTTGAACTTCTCTTGGTTTGGGGACCCACAGGCTTCCTAAAAGCATCCCCGCCTCCTCTTGGGCGTTGTACAAGGACCCTTCGGCTTCTTAGAAGTTCTCATGCCTTCTCTTGGGCTTAATATAAGGACCCTGACGACCTCTTAAAGGTATAAGACATAACTTAGTCATCCTCTGTTAGGGCAGTCTTTCCAGTGTCAAAACTCTGGTCGTTGTAGGGTTGATACTCATCCCTTAATGCCCGTGCCTCCTCTTGGGCATAGTACAAAAGATAAAACTCTAGGCTTGGACAGTCTAAACCTCTTGAGTCTCAAAGACATTCTCAAGTTCCTCTAAAACACAAGCAGAAACCCAGTCTCTCTCATGAAAGTTCCCCGCACTTGGACCTGCCTAGGAATCTCAGTAACCTTCGGCAGTAAGACAACCTCCTCTTGGGCTTTGTACAAATAATCCTCCCCCAGCAAAGCTAACCTTTTCAGACTCTCTTGTTGAGTCAAACCTTTTTAGCCTCCGTCTTGGGCTTCGTACAAGACACACATAAAAATTCTCTTGTTGAGTATAAAAGACTCTCTTGTTGAGTCAAACCTTTTTAGCCTCCGTCTTGGGCTTCGTACAAGACACACATAAAAACTCTCTTGTTGAGTATAAAAGACTCTCTTGCTGAGTCAAACCTTTTCAGCCTCCATCTTGGGCTTCGTACAAGACACATAAACACTCTCTTGTTGAGTATAAAAGGTTATCTTATTGAGTCAATCCCCTCTTAGCCTCAATCTCGGGCTTCGTATGAGACAACAAATCACTCTCTTGTTGAGTATAAAAGACTCTCTTATTGAGTCAGTCACCCCTTTAGCCTCCGTCTTGGGCTTTGTACAAGACACATAAAAATCCTCTCTTGTTGACTGAACCCTTTCAGCCTCGATCTTGGGCTTTGTACAAGACAGAAAGAACATTTTCCCCGGAAAAGCTAAACTTCCCGGCTCCTCTTAGGCTTTATATAAGGAAATCCCCGGTTGAGTCAATCAATCTTTTAGCATCAAATCACGCTTTAATCACAGCATACAAACACCAACAACTCCTCTTTAGAGATGACAAATTCTCTCTCATCCGAAACCTTTTAGCTTCACATCTTGGGCTTTAAACAAGATACAAATCACCTTTAGCTTCACCTCTTGGGCTTCGAACAAGACACCAAAACATCTCTTTCCTCCCCTAGAATAGGAGGAACTACGATCGCTTTGATTTCCCTGTTTAGCTAAACGGGAATACGTAGGCATAAGATTGCAAAAAAAAATCTTAGCGAGCATAATAAATAAACACTCCCAGTCCAGTCCCTTCACACATTAATCAAGGAAAATCCAACCTAGTTTCCTAACCAAACAGCCTCCTATACCGTAAAGACTCTTTCATTCTTAAAAGCATAACCCTAAGAAAAACCCCCTTTTTGATAGCATCTGTAACCTAATAGACAGCTGTTTAAACTCAGTATGCAAGCAGGGTTAATTGGAGACATCTATTTCCCTTCCTTAATCAGCTCAATAGGATAAAAAATGAATCGAACTGTAGTATCAAAGCGATGGTGATTCGAAACCACAAAAACCACGCTACACACACCCTTGTTCATTTTTGTAGCATTCTTTACAGTCTTGATAATCATGTGAAGCCAGAAAACCAAGTCTAACCTGCTTAGCATGTAATTCCACTAGACTGGTATTCATCAAGCGTATGTCAAAGATTTGAACCATATTGACTTGATGATCATTCCTTTCATGGTAGTCTTGGATCCATCCGAGATCCATTTGACGTTGGAGGGCCTCTTGTATAAAAGAGCATCCCTGATTGTCTTTTGAGCAGATCGAACAAGTGTTGTAATCGTGCCGCGGTAGATTGTAATACTGACTTTGTCTTGAATGCAAAGCCACTAGATTGATGTTCATTGCACGGATGTCGTGGTTCTAAACAATGTTGGGATGTGCATGGGCCATGTTTACTTTACGAATCCTGTGATCTTGAATCCAGCCTAGATCCATTTGTTCTTGTAGAACTGCTTGTACTATGGCACACCCTTGATTGTCCTTGGAGTAAATATCACACTGATGATAGTTGTGTGATGGCACATGACCGTACCCGCTCTGTTTGCAATGCATCTTTACCAGGTTGGTTCCTAGTAAGCGTACATTGTGAATTTGATAACTGTTGATAGACTCTCCTTCTATTAAATTCACTGTAGTCTTCTCATGTTGCGGTAATGGGTTCGTCTGAATATTTGGATTAGTATCTTTGAAAGATAAAACTTCGTTCCTGACAAGCTTCTGTACATTGGACTTGAAGCTAAGACAATTCTCAATGTTATGTCCCGATGCTCCTTGATGGTAAGGGCAAGTTTGATCTATTTTGAACCAAAAAGGTGGATTTTCTAGCACTGTAAGAGGAGTCCTAGTTTGACCGTGCCCCTTGGCCAGCAGAAGTGGAAATAGTTTTGTGTACAACATCGGTATAGGGTCAAACCCTGATGGTCGTGTATTACGATTGTTGCTATTGTACTGCGAGCGAGCCTGCTGAAGAGGCTGTTGTAGCCTTTGCTGATACTGTTGTTGATTTGGTTGGTTCTAAGCAACATGAGATTAATAAGTCGGAGCTGGCATTGGATTGATAACGGGAGTTACTGCTGCTACCGGTTGATACCTTCGCCTTTGCTTTCCTAGAGAGATATTACTGATATCTTGCTCTTTATTCTTTTAGAAAGCACTACCATATCTTTTGGTACTGCTGGATGGCTCTGTATCTTTGACCAACTGTTCTTCTCGGACTGCTTCTTTAAGGCGTACTCCCATGTTCACCATTTCAGTGAAGTCACTGGGCGCACTTGCAACCATCCGGTCGTAATAAAACGAGCTCAATGTTTTTAGGAAGATCTTCATCATTTCCCTTTCTTCGAGAGGAGGACAGATCTGGGCGGCGATTTCACGCCATCTCTGATCATATTCTTTGAAGTTTTCCTTATCCTTTTGTGACATTGCTCTGAGTTGACCCCTATCTGGTGCCATGTTTAAATTGTATTTATACTGCTAAATGAAGGCTGCGCAGAGATCTCTGAAAGTACTGATCTTGGTGTGGTTTAAACCCATGTACCATTTGAGTGCGGCACCGGTTAAACTGTCTTGGAAGTAATAGATTAGTAGCTATTGATTGTCTGTTTAGGTAGACATTTTCCGAGCGTACATCACCAAATGACTTTGAGGGCAAGAGTTGCCTTTGTATTTTTAAAAGTCAGGCACCTTGAATTTGTGCGGGATCTTTACATTAGGGACCAAACAGAGGTCAGCGGCGTCTTTTCCGAATAAGTCTTGATCGCGAATGGCATACAACTCCTTCTACATTTCCAAAAATTATTCCTGGAAGTTATTCATTCTTTCGTACACGTCTTCGTTTTCGCTAGAAATTGCTTGCAGAATCTGTCCTTCCGGGATAGTGTGTACCACTGGCTGTGGTATAGTCATTATTGTGGTGACTCTTGGCGCTTCAGTGACCTGAAGTTTATAACCTTCAGGAGTTTCTATTGTAACCCTTGCATCTTCATTTCCCTGAAGTTTGTAACCTTCAGGTCTAGCTGTTCTTGCTATGACTTCCGGGTCTTCAGTGACCGGTGTGATGTATCCTTCAGGTATAAAGTTGTGAGGCATGCCCCAGGGTAAATCTTTAGGCATGTTGTACTAAGGATGACTGACAGGAGTCTCAAATGCTGGTGTAGACGTAACCTCCAAGATTACAGTCCTTTGATGTTGTTTTTCCAGGGCTGCTGTCAGGGATTGCATGTCATGGTGGAGTTTCTCCAAACTCTCCTTTAGAGCGTTGATTTCTTCTTTCAACTCTCTATTCTCTTCCTCGAGATCGTCCATTTTCTTTTGTCAGTTGGCCCAAGTATTGTACGAATGAGATAGTTTGACTCTAGAGTGTGACACATAAGTGAGACTCAAAGACAGAGATGTTTTATGTGAGAATGATGATTGATATGCAAAGACTGAAAATGATATATTTTTTTAGTTTTTTTGTTAAAAGAACTATTAACAATTATATTGCAAATATCACACAGCGGGGGGAGACCCCTTTTATTGAACTTGAAATATTGCAGTATTTTACAAAGAAAAGTATAGTATTTTACAAAGTGCTGATAAGGAAAAATAGGCCTATGGATCCTGAGTCCTCTCCGAGGAGAGCTTAGATGTTGGTTCCTAAACTTTCCTTTTCTTTTATTGGGCTTCTTCAGCCGTTGTCGGATCGACGACTCTCTGCCAAGTGAAAGGAGTAAGCAAATTCCTTCGTTCCTCCTGACTTTCTATAGCATGCTGCTCTAATATCTCAATCAGAGCATCCTTCTCCTTTAGCAGTTCCTGAATCTTGGTACATTCCAAATTGAGGATCTGGTATTTGTTCTTCCAAGAGTTCTTCTAACGTTGAACTTTGTTGAGAGCGACCTGGAGTTTTTCTGCATCAGACATGAAATAAAGGACAAATTCCTTTAAGGGAAAAACTTCTTGACGAGGGTAAGGCATCCTCAGCTTGAGGGCTCTGGTTTGCACCCACTGGAGATAAGGTCCCATAGAGGTACAACTTGGTCTCCCTAGAGACTTTCTCCCTTTCCTGTGAATATGTTGCCAGGCATGCACTATTTCTTTCTTTAGCGCCCTGTCATTTTCTCCTTCCTTGAAGAAAAGACCTTCCAGATGAGCATTATGTGGGATATTCTTCATCGGGTATCCGAGTTGACGGCGAGCTAGAATTGGATGATAGTTGATCCCTCCTTTAGTACCAATGAGGGGTACATTGGGGAAATTTTTGCATCTGTCGATGATTTGTATCCCTTCGTAAATCCGGTTGTATCAATCTATGTATGTATTGGTAAGAGACATAATCTTCTGCGACCATCTCAGATTACTCTTGTGATCCCAAAAAGTAGCAGACTTGGGCAAGTGGGAAATAAACCATTGTAGAGTAATGGTACACAGCATGTGATCATCCCTCCACTGTATAAATTCCTTAAGTGTACAGAATTGAAATTCTGGTACAGATGTGTGATGTTAAGGTGCAATGTCACAACATCAAACTCTGTTGCATGAACAAGACAATAAAAACAGAATATGAACACAATCAATTGTTCACCCAATTCGGTTCAACCAACCTACATCTGGGGGCATACCAAGCCAGGAAGGAAGTCCACTATTAGTAGTATCAAATTACAGACTCAATAGACCAGTTGACAATCTACCTAATTTAATCCCTACCCAATGACCCTTCTACCTAAGTCCTCCCTAGGTAAGAGACTCCATCTCACTTCCAATCATCTCGATGATGTCTAGCAGTCAACTACACTGTTACTGCATCAACAGCTTGATTTCCTAAACGTATTCATTCACACACATAACCTTGGAAGACACACTTCCATGACAATACCTAGACATGACCCTCATGACTAAGAACAATACTTAGAGTTGCTTAACAGCTTCCTCCAAGAACAATACATCTCTTACCTACAGGCTTCGAGATAAACACGATGACCATCCCACAAACCGGGTGGTTCATCAACCAACACAGCCCTTATAATCTACATGATGGCTGGCTTCCTAAAACTAGGTTACAATGCTTCTATTTATAACCTATTTCCCAACTGGATTTGGGCCTTCAAATCATATCAAATCTTCTGTTCCAAATCTCCAAAAGATTCTGCTACTAAATAGATCTTCAATTAAATCCTCAATCAAATCTTCAATTAAATCTTCAATTAAATTCAGCTCCACATAATATTTCCAGGATATTATGTATCTTTTAAATCTTCACTATTCAGCTGCAAGATCTTCTCCAAATATCTGATTTGATTTGAATTTAAAAACAGATTTTATCTTCAAATCTTTCAGCCCTAAAAATAGCAACAAGATCTGCTCCACTTATGATTGCACCAGAATATATCTTTACCAAGATATTCACCTACAATCTCTCACTCTCTTCAGTAGAATATCTCTCCAATAACAGAAACACGCGCAGTCCTAAAAACACAACAGACTGATGTTCTGGTATAGTGATGTCAAGACATCGCATGTGACATCACTCTTCAGCACTATAACATTCTGCAATCCACAAACCACACAGATGGTTTTCTGATGTTCTGTCATCTGATGTTATGACATCGGGTTTGACATCAGCACAAAACTGCAACCCTTAAAAACTTAACATAACCAGAATGTTAACTCAATATAACAAGGCTGTTAAAAACTCATGTTGAAACATCAACCATGACATCAACATTGTTTTACCAAAATTCTAGCCAACTACAAGAATTAACAATCTCCCCCTTTGGCTAATTTTGGCTAAAACAATTTCAGCCTACATCAGAACAACTTGCAGCAGAAACGAACACTTTCACATCAGCATAACCAGATCACAGCTGTTCAAACACTTTCCCCCTCAACTGCTGCACCATATCAGAAAAGGCTTCACAACCACACCTTGGCAACCACTAGGCTAACTCTCCCCCTTTTTAGCCATAATTGGACAAACTCTGAACATAGCAGCAAGCACAAAAAAATTCCAAAGGCAAACTCTGAATCATCCAACCAATATACTCAGAACAAAACTCAGACTCAGCAGCTACTACTTTCAATGATCAGCAGAGAAAAGATCAACTCCCCCTTTCTAAGAACACCTTAAATGAATGGAAAACATAAGACTCATCTTCATGTCTTCAAGAGCGCACTCTCTATTCAACTCACCTACTGAACGCATTCACTTAGTGCTTAATTACATAATTCCCTCTTAAGTGGTTATCTTCTCATGCTCCAAAACTCACATCTTGCCAAGCTGATCAACTTCTCTCAGGAATGAATTTCTTGATCATAGTCTTCATACATCCACAAATACACTGCCTTCCACTACACTTTAAGTCAAGTCTTCAAAGACCCTCACAAAGTAATTCCAACATCTGCACAAATAAAATCGTCCTTCAGACTCCTCCACAGAAGCATGTGCGCATATGATTCAAACAATTGGCTCCACATGGCTAAAACCATTCATGTCCACACCAACACGTCATCCAAAAGTCTGATGTCATAACATGTTATCTGACATTATCTCCTCACAAGAGGCAACCAATCTCCACAAGCTTGATCAGCATGCAAGCTTCACAATATATGCACCTTTGCTGCAGAATCCATAGACAATTACTCCCCCTGTCATGGTTAACTAAAACTCTCGATGGAGATGAACATTTGAGCACACTTGCTGAGCACTTTCACATATTGTACTTTCACTCTTGGAGAACACATTCAATTATCCTGACTGGTATGACACTGCGCACAAACTCCACGAAATCTCATATTACTTAAAAGCTTTACTGAGATCCAATCTCTTCAAAATTTTCTGATCCAATCACCTCATCTGACACAGTTCCTCCGCCATTACATCCACTAGTGAGGTCTTCAAAAATAGTAGACATGCTTTGCCAGAACATACTACAACAACCCAAGATTAGAATCTCCACATTCTAATCCACAACGTCAGAAACACCTCTTTTGAAATAATGCTGGAGCAATCATCTCCTAAATATGACCATTCTCATCAGGCTTCCAATCAATCAATACCTGATCTACTACAGTCTTCTCTACATTCTCCATTCTACTTCATCATTCTCCCGTATGACTATGTAGACGCTCCTTAGGCATAATGTAGGCACCAAGCTCCTGAACCAGAGCATAAACATCCTTCACCAAGGATATCCAACCCAGATAATGTCCCAACACCAAGTTAGAACATCTCCCACACACCAAGACATCATCACCATGATTCTTGATATGCTCCACCAACTGGACTTACTATTGCATAGTAATCCAAATACCTAGAGACTTAAACTCTCATCCACCTTCAAAAAGAATAATCTCCTTAAGTCTTCAACTCATCACCCTTCTGCCCAAGAGTAACTTGTTCCAAGACAATCCTCAATAATAACCAACTGCCACACTCTGATTATCTTGATTCTTCAAATCCACTTCTGAGATCAACCAAATGCCACAGTTTGATCACCTCATTCATGAATCCTTATATGAAAAAGCCAACTGCCACAAATTGTCTTCTTCACGTTTGTCAAAACTCTCACAAAGATATCCTGATCTACCCACTGAAATTGATCTTCAAATCACATGTTCCTCTTGCTTACACTTAGAATCTCTAAGTCAGTAATATCTTCTCAAACCACAGCTCCCGCGGACTGTATGAGACAGACCTTTATGAAGCATCCATAACTTCCATTACAGTAGATCACTTCTATCTTAGCTGATGTGCCACATCACCAGCTGAGACTTCTGATGTTAAGCTAGATGTTAGAACGTTATGACATCCAACTGTTAAATTCAGCTCTTCCTTCTGCCACTCAAAAGAACCTCCTCCCTTTGCAGAAACAGATTTCCATGCTCTCATAGACTTGATTCAACAATTAAGTTTGAGTAGACAACCTCCATCCTGCTTAGAAACTCCAAAGACTTCAAACCTACCACATCTGAATCTATAGAAAATAAGTAGTCCAAGACTCCCCCATAGCAATACTAAAGAAAGTCACTTCCCTTAGTAGAGTCGTCAGTAGAAAGCCAGAGATAACTGCCACTTATCCACGACCTTCACAACCAGAGCAAACACCATGCTCCAAACCACTTAGATAAACTGATCCAAGCTGAAACCCTCAAGATTATGAAGTCTTCAACAACACCAATAAAGAGCCATACAGAGAAAAGTATATTCTCAACACTTCAACAGACTTGTGTAGCACCCCAAAATTTGCCCTACCTTTTTCTGGCTTTTGCTTCGCGTTCATCTGCATCACTTAGGTCATAACTCATTCCTTCATTTGCATTGGGTTCCTAAGACGTGTGATCAAGGCATCCTGCTTTGGTTTGAGCTTTCCGTATTCAGAATATTATCAGTGTACATCAAGAGCCTGGGGTTTTCTTATGTTAAAGGATTCATCAGAGGCGTTGGGTCAAATTTTCTTGGGCGTGAATTAGGGTTTGGTTCTTTCTCTGTTCAAGACATTTATTTCATCAGTGTGCATGCAAGGTGAATCAAGGTTCCTCATTTAGGGTTGAATTTGTGGATGGTCGTCAACTGAGAATTATTGGTTAGAATTACATGTGTTCAATTCGACTGAGTTTATTGATTGAAGATGGGGAGCCATTCAGGACACGAGTTTGTATTGGATCTGAAGCTTGATGTGGATTGAATGTGTTGAGATTGATCAGGTGACTTACTTGGAATTCAAGATATATGGATCCTTTTTGCTAACCCATAACCATTCTGATACCATTTCCATAAATTCCAAATTCCACTTATAATTCACTTCCTAACCCATATTCGTTTAATAACATTTTTCATTCATAACTAAATGCATATCCATTTTTCAATTCAAATATTCTTTCCACATCAATAATCCATAAATGTCCACATTCACTATCCAATGTCCATTTGTTAAAACCATATCCACTTTTGTCCATATTTCATATCATTTTTTCTTATATCCGTTTTCAACTTCAAATGTCCATTTTTCAAACCCATTTTACATATCCAAACCTAATTCAGCATTCAATTCCATGGTAAATCCATTTAGCTCATGTCCATATATCCATTTTATTTCTAACCAAAATCCATAATCACTTTCTACACCTATCCATTCAAATAATCAATTCACTCCTTTCAATATCCATTTTTAATCACATTAAACCATATTTTTTATAAATATCCATTATCCATTTTTTCCAATTAACCCTTTATTCATTCATAATCCATGTTATCCATTTTACCATTTCCCAAAACCAATTACCCATTGTTAAACCAAATTCATTTTCAAAACAGGATATCCAAAGTTCTTTTTCATGATACATTAAACCATTTGTACCATACTCACTTTTCCAATACCTCTTACTGCATAGCTTTTCCAATACCTCTTACTGCATAGCTATACAGCACGCAAATACAAGCAATAAAAAGCCTCTTAACAGATTTTCATCTTTTACAAAGGCAATTGAAGCATAATACAGAAAAAACAAAACTGTAATAGAATATCACAGAAAAAGCTCGTGACTCTTTTACATGGCCAATTCACTAACATTTTTTCAATTCAAAAATCAATTTTAGAATTCAGAAGAAAACCATAAATTCACTCTAAATGAATCCTAACCTCGAACCAACTCTAACAGAATTGTAACAGAATTTCACCAGAAAATACTATTTTACCCTCCCTGATTGTTGCTATAAAAACTTTGTCCTCTTCATTCTTCAATTCTTCTTGGGGATTCTACAGAAACCTTCAACGATTCTTCAACATCAAACCACACGATCTTCAATCTCAAAACCTGCAGAAAGCACGTTCTAACTCCTCATCAATCAGCAATTTGTGAATCGAAAGAGCAACACCAATTCGCGGCGAGTTCAGTTTCAAAGCAAAATCAACAACAACGGCATTTGCTGAAAATCAACAATAACAACACGCACAAACTGAAATCGGAGAAGAAAAAGATGAAGCAGAAGTTCCAGCAGAATCAAGGAGAAGAAGCGTACTTGTAACGACGAGCAATCATAGAACTGAAGAAGAACATTGAGAAGAAGAAGGCGAAGAAAATCAAAAGCAAGCTTACATGATTTAGATTCGTAAACTGAAGGCGCATCGGACGAACTTCGATAGGTAAGTGTCGTCGTTTTTGCGTTTCTGCCTCTTGTTACATTTTATCTGTACTTGTTGGATTAAGTAGCTTCCTGAGTGATTTGCAAGAAGATGGAATAAGGTTTCCGCCGCCGCCGGCGTAACGCCATGGCGCAGCGGATTGATGCGGTTCCAGCGAGGTGTAAATTTTGTGTGCTTAACGAGAAGTTCATGGCGAGGAGGTCGTTGGAGTAGTCGTGGTTTTAGGAGGTCGTTTTGATTTCCGGTGTTGAGTTGTTGTGAGAGAGAACGGAGAGAGTAGTGTGCATCCCGCGCGATCCTTTTTCGAGTATGGTGAGGACTTCGTACTGGCTTTGAAGGTTTGATCTGTTTGTGTGTCAATTCCTTTGAACTCGAAAGTGGTAAGTGTGACGGAGGTGGTGGTCGACCGTTTGCGACGGCGAGAGACGACGGAGGAAGAGGAGTTTAATAGCGGCGACGGTTTGACGCTAAGAGAGAAGACGAAGTGAGGTGGAACTCCGGCGCGGTGTTTTCCGGTGACAGCGGTTTGTTGCGAAGGAGAAGAAGTGCGTTGGGAGGTTGAAAAGGAGCCGCATGGATGAGTCTTTGAGGGAGAGTGGAGAAGATTGTCACTTGCTGAGAAATTTCTAGGTTAATTAGGGTGGATTGGGCTTCATTCTTTTTTTTTCTTGTATTCACACCACCCAAATCTCTGACCGCACCCCAGGCTCTTCTGAGTGAGGCTATTGGGCCTGTTTTCCTCAGCCCAGCGCTGGATTTCATGGTTGCACCACTAAAACGCTACTGCGCACCCCCTGGCTGAACATAGAAACCATTGGGCCTTGCTTAAGCCCATACGCCTGTTCTTATTCACACCAGCCCAAATCATTTGTGCACCCTTGCTTTTAGTTCTTTGTTTTTAATTGTTTTCTAGTTTGTTTTAATCAATTGAATTAGGTTTTAATTACAGGTTCATGTTTTTAGTATTAGATTAATATTAGAAGTTTTTTTATTAGAAACTAATTGGAATTGATTTTTAGGATTAATATTAGTTTTAATACTAGAACTAATTTTAGGACTAATTGTTTTTAGAATTAGTTTAGATAATACTAGAATTAACTTTAGAATTAATTTTAGAATTAGTTTCTAATCTTAGATTAACTTTTCTTTTTAGAATTTAATCTTGTTTTTACTTAGTATTCTAATTCTAATTTGGCTATTGTGGATTAATTGTTGACCTTAATTTTCATTGCTCATTGTTGATTAATTCCTGATTAATTGTTTCTTTGCTCACTTAATTTTCTTCATCCCTCTTTAAGATCAACTTAACTCCCATCTTGGAAGTAAGTTGCTTCTTATGTTCTTTTCCTCTCTTTAGGATAGAGTTCTCATACCTCACAAACCTTTAGGATCACTCCCTTAACTAATCAATTAGGATTGAGTCTTAGTTCACATAGATTTTACCTTTATCCTCTCTTGAGTCTTTCATCTTCTCATCTCAAAGAAAACTCAAAATATCTAATAAAGGTAGGCATTTATTGCATTTAGGCCTTTCATATAAAGAAGGGATTATAATGGGTCTTCTCTTATAATCTTAGAATGTGTAGCATATGCCCCATCTTGGGTCAATGTGTTAAACATTTGATCTTGTATGAGGGACTTAAATGCAATACTTGTTGAAGGTACAAATAATAAAAACACTTCTTCATTTCTTAATCAATAAAAACACTTAATAAACACAAGTATGCTAGTGTGTTTGAACCTTGACAATTGGAACTAAGTGTGGGGGTCTTCTTCACTCTTAGTGTGCTTTCTTACCCATTCCATCTTGGAATGTGAGAATGTACACATTCCAATGACTAAGATTTAAATACACTATCATATGCAAACAAATCCAAAACACTTCCTTCTAAAAGACAAAAACAAACAATGACGTCTTTCCTTCGGGAATTCTTTTCTCACCTCACTCATTCTCAGCGTACGAACGTGCTTCTACTCGTTCTCTTGCAAGATGGTAACGCACTCGGACCAGCGAGCCTGCAAACACCTGAGCTAGAACGTTAGCCGTTCCTAAAAAACACAAACGATCCATCCCTAGTGAGGGGAACTACGTCGCTCTGATTCTCATGCTCCTGATGAGATACGTAGGCAGTGGGGTAGGGCCCATGCGAGCACTTCTTTTATTTTCCCTACATTTGTTTCTCGTTCCTTTTCCATTCTTTCTCCTTTCTTTCTTTCAGTTCCTTTTCCAGTATCCTTTCCTTACACCCTTTGATCGAAGCAAGCAAGCGTGGATCCCATCGGGTACGATGGACGCGAGAGGGTGCTAACACCTTCCTCTCACGTAACCGACTCCCTTACCCTTTCTCTTGGTCGCAAGACCATGCTCTTTCCTTCCTTCAGGTTTATGCGGTGTTTCCTTTCCCTCTCTTGGGATAAATACACATTGCTGGCGACTCTGTTTCGGTGCCACTTTCGCGTTTGTACTTGGATGAAAATCCCAGGAGCGACAGCTGGCGACTCTGCTGGGGATAGGTTGACCTATTGCTGGTCCATCCTAAGCGAGTCAATCCTAGCGCTTGTTTGCTTTTCTTTCATTGGGTGTTTACTGTTGTGCTATATTTACCGTTTTATTGTATGGTTATTTACGGCTTTACTGTACATTACTGTATTTACTGCTTTTTAGCATTACATATCATATTATTACTGTTGTGTTGGACTGTGCTGTTTTCTGTTTGGCGGGATGGGATTTCTGAGAGATGAGCCCAGTACACAGGCTTGAGTATACACTTAGGATTAGAGTGGAGAGTAGTGGGACCTACGTGCCGTCTGGAGTGCGTTGGGTAATCACGAAATTCACAGCTAGACGAGGCTATCTTGGGACCCATCATGGCGTACGCATCTTGCGTATTCCAGGATGTCGATCTAGAGAGCTGTCGACTCTGGTGACCATTCCCGAGGACTCAGTTGCGGCACTCCTCCCGAGATGTGATAGTGGCAGACCACATTCTGTGGCAAACCCATTGCACATTCTCGATCCGAGGACCCAATGCTGGGAACTTGCATAGGATATCCCTCTTGAAAGAGAATCAGTGAAGCACTCCTCGATTGGCGATAGTACTGTACCCCGAAGGATGAATGTACTATTGCTTCTCGACCTCAGTGCCAGAAGCTGAGGACCTTTCGTTTTGGAGAATCAGTTAAGGCCTCCTCGATTGATGATGATGCTAAACCAGAAATGGTGAACGTATCATCATTTCTCGACCTGAGAACCCGGGATACTGAACATCCTAGTACCCACATGTGAGAGGGGCGTGTTGTTTACAGGTTTGCAGGTAACCTTGACCTTCAACATACCCGGTATTCTGGATTTCCTATCAGTGTGGACTTATCGGCCTGGTATTATGGTATTCTGATCATCCGGTATTCTGTTATTCCGGTATTCTCTTCAGAACAGACTCATGAACTTATTCAGTCATCAGCACAGCACAGTGATTATTCGGACTATGTGGAAGCTTTGATCCCATGTCTTTTTGCATTCATATTATTGCATTGCATTTGCATCTTGCATCATTTTTGCATATCCTTTCTCCAGGCCAGACCGGTGAGCTCATCCATCCTTTATCTGAACTGCAGTTTGATTTCCCGACTTTTATATTTGACTTGAATCAACCTTGGGAAGGATCATGAACTCTGGGGAAAAAAATCGGTTTGTGACTAGGGCCGATATTGATTTGATGAAGCACCAGTTGGACCAACTTATGGAAGCTATGGCCACCATGACAAGGGGAGAGGCCAATATTCAAAGAAATGAGAATGTTGTTCCACCTCCGGTGAACAATGTTGCTCAAGCTCAGCCTATGCAGATCCCTATTGAGAATCATGCTATACACGAGCGTACCATCTTCCGAGACGGACATTCTTCTTCTCTTGATGCCACAGATTATCAGAGTTTTGCCTTCTCTATGCCAAATGTCCAAGGGGTAGTTCCGAAGATGAACCCTAATGACCCACGATCTGTTGATGATGAAAGATACCGTGAGTTGGACGAGAAAATTAAAGCCCTGGAGAGGCGTGATACTCTTGATTTGAATGCTTCGAGCATGTGTTTGGTGTCTGGCCTTGTGTTGCCTCTAAAGTTTAAAATGCCGAAGTTTGAGCAATATAAAGGAGATAGCTGTCCGAAGCTACATTTGGTGATGTTCTGCAGAAGAATGACCTCACAGGTCGACAATGACAAGCTCATGATCCACTGTTTCCAGGACAGTCTGAGTGGGGCATCACTGAATTGGTATATGCAGTTGCAGAGTGGTAGCATCCGATCATGGTCAGATCTAGCCAACGCCTTTGTGAAGCAGTACAGTTATAATCTTAACATGGCTCCCAACCGGATGCATTTGCAAGACTTGTCTCAGGCAGATAATGAATCATTCCGAGAGTATGCTCAGAGATGGAGAGAGTTAGCCGCTCGTGTTCAACCGCCACTTTCGGATAGAGAATTAGTTGATTTGTTCATGGATACCTTGCAAGGGCCGTACTTGGAAAGGATGATTGCCAATGGGGCAACAAAATTTTCTGACCTGGTGATGGTGGGAGAACGTATCGAGAGCCTGCTCAAGTGTGGAAAGCTCCAAGGCCTCTCGAACTTCCAAGCTAATGAAAATGAATCAGTTGTTAGTTCTCAAGAAGAATTCGAGGAAGAAAATAGTTCCATGCAGGAATCTTCACCACCTCGTTCTCAGTGTTCAGACATATCAACTGTTCAGAGTCAGCAATCTTATGGGTCTTCATATCAGGGACAATTTTCTTCTGCAAATCAGAGACCTCCGCAGAGTCAAAGATCATATCACCGTCAGCCGCGTCAGCACGCCCGACAAAGGCCAAGGAAGCCAGAGAGTAATTTCACTCATTTGCCAATGTCGTATAGTCAGATGTTGCCAGATTTGATCAAAGGTGGATTGATAGTGCCGAAGGAGTTGAAGCCAGTGCCTTTTCCGTATCCACCAGGTTTTGATGCCAATGCCCGTTGTGATTACCACGCTGGGGCACAAGGGCATTCAACTGAAGACTGTAAGGTGCTTAGGAGCAAGGTTCAGACGCTGCTTGACTTCAATATGTTCTCATTCACGCCTCAGGGTATTCAGATCAACAATCCTCCGTCATCCAGTCATGTGGGTTCATCAGTTCAGGTTATGGAAGAATTCACTGAGAGCTGTTGTGCTGATGATTATCAGACTGACTTCGATGAGCAATTTTGAAGATGGCCAGCTCATTAGCAAATCAATCTTGGAAGGCCCAGTTCCTCGAAGCTGGCGACCATTTAGATCATGTCATTTCTTTGCATTTGTAGTTTCTTTTCTGCTAAAAAGTGCAAACTCATTTGTAAAACTCGTCTGTTTTCGATTGATAATGATAATGAAATGAATATGCATGTTTTAGTTAAATCCAGTCGTGTTCACTCATACTTTTCTTTATTGGTATCTAACATTTGTTTAAGCAGGATCCGAGGGAGGATGATGAAATTCAAAGACGCAGAACTTCCAATTGTATGCTTTTGAACAAAACCCTGTTGATGATGTACAGGCATTGTTTCAAATTCCTAAACACCGGAGACATAATGAAGATAATCCCTTGCAAACCCCGTTGAGCCTAGTAGTAGGAGTTTCTTTCTGTAAACGAAAAAACCCCCAATAATAACCCGGGGCAGGGTAGGTGTCAGTTAATTTGACCGAGCGTTCAAATTTCAAAAGGAGTATCCAATTCGAGGATCAAATCACAGTGGTTATCCCTCACCAACCGAAGAGTGAGATGGTCACAACCCTTTACAAGTCAAGACAAGCCAGTGTCATACGATTTGTTCAAAAAAAAAAAGGGAAGAAGAAAAAGAATCAAAGAAAAATATCAAAAAGGAAAAAGCCCGCTAAGTCAAGACTTGAAAACAAGTGACTTAGGCAAAAGTTAGGGCATCCCGCTGGACTTCAAAAGCGAAAAATTCAAAAGAATCAGTCCAGGCAAAAATCAGGGAAATAAAAAAAACAAAAAAGAACGAAAAGCGAAAAGGATTAAAAAAGAAAAAATCCTCGAGGAAAAAACAAATCGTGTGAATACAGACACCAAGGACAAAAGGGGTGACTGTCACTCCAAAAACCGTGTGGGTTCCTTCTATCCTCATATCATTCATTAACCCTTTTGAAAGGTGAGCGCTTATGTCGAGTTAGCTGAACGTAGGACTGGAGAACATCAATAAGATTGGGTGGGTTAAAACAAAACTTTGAGCCTTATATCCTTTCTTTCTTAAACCGCGAACCAGGCCATGTTACAACCTTCGAAAGACCTAATTGAAGCAGGGTTGTTTCGAAAGCATACTTCGGTTAAAATCGCGTCAGTTCTGACTCCCAAAAGGACTTTCTTACCATTCATGTTGGTATCAGTGACATTTCGATAAGTGATTCGTTCACTACATGTCATAACATTTTTCCAGTGAACAGACTCGAATTGCAAAACTGTCATATGCATTGCATCAAAATTATCTTTTCAAAACGAATTGTTTTACTTGCGAGTCAGTACTTGACATCAAGAAAGTCTCTACAATGGAAAGATTGATTAATCTAAGGTGCAAAGTGCCCGAGTACTCCTTTGAGCCGGGGCAAGTCATACCAAATGGGCGATTCATTCCAAGATTCAGTTAATCTGGGGCAACTATGTTGTTAATCTGGGGCAATTATGGCGAGAATTTGGGGCAATCAAGTCGAGATTTGACAAATCTCTCGAAGGTCAGTCAGTTAAAGGTACTCCTTCACAGATCAGCCAGACAGGGGCACAAATCATTTCAAGGCTGGGGCAGGCCGCCTCAAAACCAGGAGGTTATTCTCTCCGGAGGACGGTTAATCAAAAGCCATGGGGCAATATATGTTGGATCTTCACGAGACATCCTGAAGACATGTTCATTTGCAGGTTATGCTGCATCGGGGCACCTCTTTTGGGTCATATCACATCTGCAGGGTTCATGTTGATAGCTGACACGTGATGACCCCAGTAGAGTTTCTCTCCTCCACAGAGATATCTAAAGTTTTATCACTCAGCGGAGCATTATGGAGATGGTGATTAATCTCCCCAGCAAGAGTTCATGAGTTCGCTCTCCCCTAGCTAGCTTGGCGAAGTTTACTGCTCGTCAGCAAGGGTTCATATTCCCGTACAGGATAAGAGTGTTGGATTTGTGCCTCCCCGGTTTGTGGTAAAGTTGCTTCCGTCTCCCCAACGGAGTAAGGGTAGAAGGTAAATTCCTAACAGAGGACCAAGTCTGATCTGGTCCCCTAGCAGATCGATATTATCAACCATTGTCCCCAGGCATAATTTTGGATGGTGGTTAGCTTTCCCCGGCAAGTCAAAGGTTGATTGTCATTGGCACTTTTCTTCAGCAAGATTCCTGGGATGTTTCTCCAGCAGAAGTTTGTTATTCATACTTTCCTGCAGAATGGAGGTTTAGTCGGGATCTCAAGCAGTTATGACCTTGAAGACGGTTCAATTTGTTATCCCCAGCGGAGTTGGCCTCGTCTCTTCAGCATTTATTTTGCTGGAGTGGTCCTGTTGCATATCATAATCATGGCATAATCATCATCACATATCATCAGCATAACATTTCATGAAGCCTCGTAAAACCAAACAGAAAATCCATGGCCCAACCTTGCTCGGCATCCTTCCATAACCCACTTTGCTGGTATATTTCAAAAACCTGAAATCCTATCCCTATTGGCATTTCCTTCAAACCTGAAGTCCAATCTCTATTGGCACTTCATTCAAAATCCAATCCCCATTGGTATCCAGAAAGATTTCGCCTTTGAAAAACAATCACCATCAGGTTTCACCTGTCCTTGCCAGCAAAGTCCAATTATACTTGGCACATCCTTCTTTCCCCGGTGGCCCGAGCATGCGTCGGCATTTTGCATGTAGTGATCATTGCATCCTCAAATCGCGTAGCATTTCCATTTGATATGGAGCATTACGCCATAGAAATAAAATTCAAACATATGCATGCGAAGCATAAGCTAGATTTGGTACCTTGCGCGAAAGCCCGAATCAATTTCCAGTCAAGACGGTGACATATCCCCAGCAGACATTACAATCAACCCCTCTGTTTGCCTTTCTTTTGGGTCGTAGATCATACGTCGATCTTACCCTCAATCAGTCTTTGTCCATCAACCCTTTGATGACGAAGTTTCAAAGCAAGTTTCTTCCCGTCAACCCTTTGACGATGTGGTCCGAGCTCAGGTTTCGTACCTTCGGATGTTTTCAGTTTCTTCCCGTCAACCCTTTGACGATGTGTTCCGAGCTCAGGTTTCGTACCTTTGGATGTTTTCAGCTTCTTTCCGTCATCCCTATGATGATGTGTCTCTTTCGGTCAAGTCGTCTTTCTGTCATCCCTATGACAATGTGTTGCCTTTGGTCGAGTCTTCTTTCCGTCATCCCCATGACGATGTGTTGCCTACGGTGGAATTTTCTTTCCGTCATCCCCATGACGATGTGTTCCTACGGTGGAATTTTCTTTCTGTCATCCCTATGACAATGTGTTATCTTTGTTCAGACTTTCTTTCCGTCATCCCCATGACGATGTGTTCCTACGGTGGAATTTTCTTTCTGTCATCCCTATGACAATGTGTTATCTTTGTTCAGACTTTCTTTCCGTCATCCCCATGACGATGTATTCCTACGGTGGAATTTTCTTTCCGTTATCCCCATGACGATGTGTTCCTACGGTGGAATTTTCTTTCTGTCATCCCTATGACAATGTGTTTCTTCGCATAGAATTTCTTCCCGTCAACCCTTTGACGACGTGCTTTCTTTTGTCATCCCCATGACAAAGTGTTCCTCCCGTTGAGTCTTCCTGCCGTCAAATTACTTTGACGATGTGTCCTTTCGGTCGGGTTCCTTTCTTCTTTCCGTCAAACCCCTTTGACGATGTGGTTCTCTGGGTATGTTGTCTTTCCGTCAGATTCCTTTGCGAAGTGTAACTGGGCTCCATGTACATTTTCTCTCCTCGCAGTTAGCAAATTTTGCAGTTCTTTTTGTATTCAATCATCTTGTACCTTGAATGTCTGAAAGCAGTTGCTATCATCCTTTCAGGTCCAAGTTGATTGAATAGGGGCAGCTGTAGCACCCCAAAATTTGCCCTACCTTTTTTTGGCTTTTGCTTCGCGTTCATCTGCATCACTTAGGTCATAACTCATTCCTTCATTTGCATTGGGTTCCTAAGACGTGTGATCAAGGCATCCTGCTTTGGTTTGAGCTTTCCGTATTCAGAATATTATCAGTGTACATCAAGAGCCTGGGGTTTTCTTATGTTAAAGGATTCATCAGAGGCGTTGGGTCAAATTTTCTTGGGCGTGAATTAGGGTTTGGTTCTTTCTCTGTTCAAGACATTTATTTCATCAGTGTGCATGCAAGGTGAATCAAGGTTCCTCATTTAGGGTTGAATTTGTGGATGGTCGTCAACTGAGAATTATTGGTTAGAATTACATGTGTTCAATTCGACTGAGTTTATTGATTGAAGATGGGGAGCCATTCAGGACACGAGTTTGTATTGGATCTGAAGCTTGATGTGGATTGAATGTGTTGAGATTGATCAGGTGACTTACTTGGAATTCAAGATATATGGATCCTTTTTGCTAACCCATAACCATTCTGATACCATTTCCATAAATTCCAAATTCCACTTATAATTCACTTCCTAACCCATATTCGTTTAATAACATTTTTCATTCATAACTAAATGCATATCCATTTTTCAATTCAAATATTCTTTCCACATCAATAATCCATAAATGTCCACATTCACTATCCAATGTCCATTTGTTAAAACCGTATCCACTTTTATCCATATTTCATATCATTTTTTCTTATATCCGTTTTCAACTTCAAATGTCCATTTTTCAAACCCATTTTACATATCCAAACCTAATTCAGCATTCAATTCCATGGTAAATCCATTTAGCTCATGTCCATATATCCATTTTATTTCTAACCAAAATCCATAATCACTTTCTACACCTATCCATTCAAATAATCAATTCACTCCTTTCAATATCCATTTTTAATCACATTAAACCATATTTTTTATAAATATCCATTATCCATTTTTTCCAATTAACCCTTTATTCATTCATAATCCATGTTATCCATTTTACCATTTCCCAAAACCAATTACCCATTGTTAAACCAAATTCATTTTCAAAACAGGATATCCAAAGTTCTTTTTCATGATACATTAAACCATTTGTACCATACTCACTTTTCCAATACCTCTTACTGCATAGCTTTTCCAATACCTCTTACTGCATAGCTATACAGCACGCAAATACAAGCAATAAAAAGCCTCTTAACAGATTTTCATCTTTTACAAAGGCAATTGAAGCATAATACAGAAAAAACAAAACTGTAATAGAATATCACAGAAAAAGTTCGTGACTCTTTTACATGGCCAATTCACTAACATTTTTTCAATTCAAAAATCAATTTTAGAATTCAGAAGAAAACCATAAATTCACTCTAAATGAATCCTAACCTCGAACCAACTCTAACAGAATTGTAACAGAATTTCACCAGAAAATACTATTTTACCCTCCCTGATTGTTGCTATAAAAACTTTGTCCTCTTCATTCTTCAATTCTTCTTGGGGATTCTACAGAAACCTTCAACGATTCTTCAACATCAAACCACACGATCTTCAATCTCAAAACCTGCAGAAAGCACGTTCTAACTCCTCATCAATCAGCAATTTGTGAATCGAAAGAGCAACACCAATTCGCGGCGAGTTCAGTTTCAAAGCAAAATCAACAACAACGGCATTTGCTGAAAATCAACAATAACAACACGCACAAACTGAAATCGGAGAAGAAAAAGATGAAGCAGAAGTTCCAGCAGAATCAAGGAGAAGAAGCGTACTTGTAACGACGAGCAATCGTAGAACTGAAGAAGAACATTGAGAAGAAGAAGGCGAAGAAAATCAAAAGCAAGCTTACATGATTTAGATTCGTAAACTGAAGGCGCATCGGACGAACTCCGATAGGTAAGTGTCGTCGTTTTTGCGTTTCTGCCTCTTGTTACATTTTATCTGTACTTGTTGGATTAAGTAGCTTCCTGAGTGATTTGCAAGAAGATGGAATAAGGTTTCCGCCGCCGCCGGCGTAACGCCATGGCGCAGCGGATTGATGCGGTTCCGGCGAGGTGTAAATTTTGTGTGCTTAACGAGAAGTTCATGGCGAGGAGGTCGTTGGAGTAGTCGTGGTTTTAGGAGGTCGTTTTGATTTCCGGCGTTGAGTTGTTGTGAGAGAGAACGGAGAGAGTAGTGTGCATCTCGCGCGATCCTTTTTCGAGTATGGTGAGGACTTCGTACTGGCTTTGAAGGTTTGATCTGTTTGTGTGTCAATTCCTTTGAACTCGAAAGTGGTAAGTGTGACGGAGGTGGTGGTCGACCGTTTGCGACGGCGAGAGACGACGGAGGAAGAGGAGTTTAATAGCGGCGACGGTTTGACGCTAAGAGAGAAGATGAAGTGAGGTGGAACTCCGGCGCGGTGTTTTCCGGTGACAGCGGTTTGTTGCGAAGGAGAAGAAGTGCGTTGGGAGGTTGAAAAGGAGCCGCACGGATGAGTCTTTGAGGGAGAGTGGAGAAGATTGTCACTTGCTGAGAAATTTCTAGGTTAATTAGGGTGGATTGGGCTTCATTCATTTTTTTTCTTGTATTCACACCACCCAAATCTCTGACCGCACCCCAGGCTCTTCTGAGTGAGGCTATTGGGCCTGTTTTCCTCAGCCCAGCGCTGGATTTCATGGTTGCACCACCAAAACGCTACTGCGCACCCCCTGGCTGAACATAGAAACCATTGGGCCTTGCTTAAGCCCATACGCCTGTTCTTATTCACACCAGCCCAAATCATTTGTGCACCCTTGCTTTTAGTTCTTTGTTTTTAATTGTTTTCTAGTTTGTTTTAATCAATTGAATTAGGTTTTAATTACAGGTTCATGTTTTTAGTATTAGATTAATATTAGAAGTTTTTTTATTAGAAACTAATTGGAATTGATTTTTAGGATTAATATTAGTTTTAATACTAGAACTAATTTTAGGACTAATTGTTTTTAGAATTAGTTTAGATAATACTAGAATTAACTTTAGAATTAATTTTAGAATTAGTTTCTAATCTTAGATTAACTTTTCTTTTTAGAATTTAATCTTGTTTTTACTTAGTATTCTAATTCTAATTTGGCTATTATGGATTAATTGTTGACCTTAATTTTCATTGCTCATTGTTGATTAATTCCTGATTAATTGTTTCTTTGCTCACTTAATTTTCTTCATCCCTCTTTAAGATCAACTTAACTCCCATCTTGGAAGTAAGTTGCTTCTTATGTTCTTTTCCTCTCTTTAGGATAGAGTTCTCATACCTCACAAACCTTTAGGATCACTCCCTTAACTAATCAATTAGGATTGAGTCTTAGTTCACATAGATTTTACCTTTATCCTCTCTTGAGTCTTTCATCTTCTCATCTCAAAGAAAACTCAAAATATCTAATAAAGGTAGGCATTTATTGCATTTAGGCCTTTCATATAAAGAAGGGATTATAATGGGTCTTCTCTTATAATCTTAGAATGTGTAGCATATGCCCCATCTTGGGTCAATGTGTTAAACATTTGATCTTGTATGAGGGACTTAAATGCAATACTTGTTGAAGGTACAAATAATAAAAACACTTCTTCATTTCTTAATCAATAAAAACACTTAATAAACACAAGTATGCTAGTGTGTTTGAACCTTGACAATTGGAACTACGTGTGGGGGTCTTCTTCACTCTTAGTGTGCTTTCTTACCCATTCCATCTTGGAATGTGAGAATGTACACATTCCAATGACTAAGATTTAAATACACTATCATATGCAAACAAATCCAAAACACTTCCTTCTAAAAGACAAAAACAAACAATGACGTCTTTCCTTCGGGAATTCTTTTCTCACCTCACTCATTCTCAGCGTACGAACGTGCTTCTACTCGTTCTCTTGCAAGATGGTAACGCACTCGGACCAGCGAGCCTGCAAACACCTGAGCTAGAACGTTAGTCGTTCCTAAAAAACACAAACGATCCATCCCTAGTGAGGGGAACTACGTCGCTCTGATTCTCATGCTCCTGATGAGATACGTAGGCAGTGGGGTAGGGCCCATGCGAGCACTTCTTTTATTTTCCCTACATTTGTTTCTCGTTCCTTTTCCATTCTTTCTCCTTTCTTTCTTTCAGTTCCTTTTCCAGTATCCTTTCCTTACACCCTTTGATCGAAGCAAGCAAGCGTGGATCCCATCGGGTACGATGGACGCGAGAAGGTGCTAATACCTTCCTCTCACGTAACCGACTCCCTTACCCTTTCTCTTGGTCGCAAGACCATGCTCTTTCCTTCCTTCAGGTTTATGCGGTGTTTCCTTTCCCTCTCTTGGGATAAATACACATTGCTGGCGACTCTGTTTCGGTGCCACTTTCGCGTTTGTACTTGGATGAAAATCCCGGGAGCGACAGCTGGCGACTCTGCTGGGGATAGGTTGACCTATTGCTGGTCCATCCTAAGCGAGTCAATCCTAGCGCTTGTTTGCTTTTCTTTCATTGGGTGTTTACTGTTGTGCTATATTTACCGTTTTATTGTATGGTTATTTACGGCTTTACTATACATTACTGTATTTACTGCTTTTTAGCATTACATATCATATTATTACTGTTGTGTTGGACTGTGCTGTTTTCTGTTTGGCGGGATGGGATTTCTGAGAGATGAGCCCAGTACACAGGCTTGAGTATACACTTAGGATTAGAGTGGAGAGTAGTGGGACCTACGTGCCGTCTGGAGTGCGTTGGGTAATCACGAAATTCACAGCTAGACGAGGCTATCTTGGGACCCATCATGGCGTACGCATCTTGCGTATTCCAGGATGTCGATCTAGAGAGCTGTCGACTCTGGTGACCATTCCCGAGGACTCAGTTGCGGCACTCCTCCCGAGATGTGACAGTGGCAGACCACATTCTGTGGCAAACCCATTGCACATTCTCGATCCGAGGACCCAATGCTGGGAACTTGCATAGGATATCCCTCTTGAAAGAGAATCAGTGGAGCACTCCTCGATTGGCGATAGTACTGTACCCCGAAGGATGAATGTACTATTGCTTCTCGACCTCAGTGCCAGAAGCTGAGGACCTTTCGTTTTGGAGAATCAGTTGAGGCCTCCTCGATTGATGATGATGCTAAACCAGAAATGGTGAACGTATCATCATTTCTCGACCTGAGAGCCCGGGATACTGAACATCCTAGTACCCACATGTGAGAGGGGCGTGTTGTTTACAGGTTTGCAGGTAACCTTGACCTTCAACATACCCGGTATTCTGGATTTCCTATCAGTGTGGACTTATCGGCCTGGTATTATGGTATTCTGATCATCCGGTATTCTGTTATTCCGGTATTCTCTTCAGAACAGACTCATGAACTTATTCAGTCATCAGCACAGCACAGTGATTATTCGGACTATGTGGAAGCTTTGATCCCATGTCTTTTTGCATTCATATTATTGCATTGCATTTGCATCTTGCATCATTTTTGCATATCCTTTCTCCAGGCCAGACCGGTGAGCTCATCCATCCTTTATCTGAACTGCAGTTTGATTTCCCGACTTTTATATTTGACTTGAATCAACCTTGGGAAGGATCATGAACTCTGGGGAAAAAAATCGGTTTGTGACTAGGGCCGATATTGATTTGATGAAGCACCAGTTGGACCAACTTATGGAAGCTATGGCCACCATGACAAGGGGAGAGGCCAATATTCAAAGAAATGAGAATGTTGTTCCACCTCCGGTGAACAATGTTGCTCAAGCTCAGCCTGTGCAGATCCCTATTGAGAATCATGCTATACACGAGCGTACCATCTTCCGAGACGGACATTCTTCTTCTCTTGATGCCACAGATTATCAGAGCTTTGCCTTCTCTATGCCAAATGTCCAAGGGGTAGTTCCGAAGATGAACCCTAATGACCCACGATCTGTTGATGATGAAAGATACCGTGAGTTGGACGAGAAAATTAAAGCCCTGGAGAGGCGTGATACTCTTGATTTGAATGCTTCGAGCATGTGTTTGGTGTCTGGCCTTGTGTTGCCTCCAAAGTTTAAAATGCCGAAGTTTGAGCAATATAAAGGAGATAGCTGTCCGAAGCTACATTTGATGATGTTCTGCAGAAGAATGACCTCACAGGTCGACAATGACAAGCTCATGATCCACTGTTTCCAGGACAGTCTGAGTGGGGCATCACTGAATTGGTATATGCAGTTGCAGAGTGGTAGCATCCGATCATGGTCAGATCTAGCCAACGCCTTTGTGAAGCAGTACAGTTATAATCTTAACATGGCTCCCAACCGGATGCATTTGCAAGACTTGTCTCAGGCAGATAATGAATCATTCCGAGAGTATGCTCAGAGATGGAGAGAGTTAGCCGCTCGTGTTCAACCGCCACTTTCGGATAGAGAATTAGTTGATTTGTTCATGGATACCTTGCAAGGGCCGTACTTGGAAAGGATGATTGCCAATGGGGCAACAAAATTTTCTGACCTGGTGATGGTGGGAGAACGTATCGAGAGCCTGCTCAAGTGTGGAAAGCTCCAAGGCCTCTCGAACTTCCAAGCTAATGAAAATGAATCAGTTGTTAGTTCTCAAGAAGAATTCGAGGAAGAAAATAGTTCCATGCAGGAATCTTCACCACCTCGTTCTCAGTGTTCAGACATATCAACTGTTCAGAGTCAGCAATCTTATGGGTCTTCATATCAGGGACAATTTTCTTCTGCAAATCAGAGACCTCCGCAGAGTCAAAGATCATATCACCGTCAGCCGCGTCAGCACGCCCGACAAAGGCCAAGGAAGCCAGAGAGTAATTTCACTCATTTGCCAATGTCGTATAGTCAGATGTTGCCAGATTTGATCAAAGGTGGATTGATAGTGCCGAACGAGTTGAAGCCAGTGCCTTTTCCGTATCCACCAGGTTTTGATGCCAATGCCCGTTGTGATTACCACGCTGGGGCACAAGGGCATTCAACTGAAGACTGTAAGGTGCTTAGGAGCAAGGTTCAGACGCTGCTTGACTTCAATATGTTCTCATTCACGCCTCAGGGTATTCAGATCAACAATCCTCCGTCATCCAGTCATGTGGGTTCATCAGTTCAGGTTATGGAAGAATTCACTGAGAGCTGTTGTGCTGATGATTATCAGACTGACTTCGATGAGCAATTTTGAAGATGGCCAGCTCATTAGCAAATCAATCTTGGAAGGCCCAGTTCCTCGAAGCTGGCGACCATTTAGATCATGTCATTTCTTTGCATTTGTAGTTTCTTTTCTGCTAAAAAGTGCAAACTCATTTGTAAAACTCGTCTGTTTTCGATTGATAATGATAATGAAATGAATATGCATGTTTTAGTTAAATCCAGTCGTGTTCACTCATACTTTTCTTTATTGGTATCTAACATTTGTTTAAGCAGGATCCGAGGGAGGATGATGAAATTCAAAGATGCAGAACTTCCAATTGTATGCTTTTGAACAAAACCCTGTTGATGATGTACAGGCATTGTTTCAAATTCCTAAACACCGGAGACATAAGGAAGATAATCCCTTGCAAACCCCGTTGAGCCTAGTAGTAGGAGTTTCTTTCTGTAAACGAAAAAACCCCCAATAATAACCCGGGGCAGGGTAGGTGTCAGTTAATTTGACCGAGCGTTCAAATTTCAAAAGGAGTATCCAATTCGAGGATCAAATCACAGTGGTTATCCCTCACCAACCGAAGAGTGAGACGGTCACAACCCTTTACAAGTCAAGACAAGCCAGTGTCATACGATTTGTTCAAAAAAAAAAAAGGGAAGAAGAAAAAGAATCAAAGAAAAATATCAAAAAGGAAAAAGCCCGCTAAGTCAAGACTTGAAAACAAGTGACTTAGGCAAAAGTTAGGGCATCCCGCTGGACTTCAAAAGCGAAAAATTCAAAAGAATCAGTCCAGGCAAAAATCAGGGAAATAAAAAAAAAACAAAAAAGAACGAAAAGCGAAAAGGATTAAAAAAGAAAAAATCCTCGAGGAAAAAACAAATCGTGTGAATACAGACACCAAGGACAAAAGGGGTGACTGTCACTCCAAAAATCGTGTGGGTTCCTTCTATCCTCATATCATTCATTAACCCTTTTGAAAGGTGAGCGCTTATGTCGAGTTAGCTGAACGTAGGACTGGAGAACATCAATAAGATTGGGTGGGTTAAAACAAAACTTTGAGCCTTATATCCTTTCTTTCTTAAACCGCGAACCAGGCCACGTTACAACCTTCGAAAGACCTAATTGAAGCAGGGTTGTTTCGAAAGCATACTTCGGTTAAAATCGCGTCAGTTCTGACTCCCAAAAGGACTTTCTTACCATTCATGTTGGTATCAGTGACATTTCGATAAGTGGTTCGTTCACTACATGTCATAACATTTTTCCAGTGAACAGACTCGGATTGCAAAACTGTCATATGCATTGCATCAAAATTATCTTTTCAAAACGAATTGTTTTACTTGCGAGTCAGTACTTGACATCAAGAAAGTCTCTACAATGGAAAGATTGATTAATCTAAGGTGCAAAGTGCCCGAGTACTCCTTTGAGCCGGGGCAAGTCATACCAAATGGGCGATTCATTCCAAGATTCAGTTAATCTGGGGCAACTATGTTGTTAATCTGGGGCAATTATGGCGAGAATTTGGGGCAATCAAGTCGAGATTCGACAAATCTCTCGAAGGTCAGTCAGTTAAAGGTACTCCTTCACAGATCAGCCAGACAGGGGCACAAATCATTTCAAGGCTGGGGCAGGCCGCCTCAAAACCAGGAGGTTATTCTCTCCGGAGGACGGTTAATCAAAAGCCATGGGGCAATATATGTTGGATCTTCACGAGACATCCTGAAGACATGTTCATTTACAGGTTATGCTGCATCGGGGCACCTCTTTTGGGTCATATCACATCTGCAGGGTTCATGTTGATAGCTGACACGTGATGACCCCAGTAGAGTTTCTCTCCTCCACAGAGATAACTAAAGTTTTATCACTCAGCGGAGCATTATGGAGATGGTGATTAATCTCCCCAGCAAGAGTTCATGAGTTCGCTCTCCCCTAGCTAGCTTGGCGAAGTTTACTGCTCGTCAGCAAGGGTTCATATTCCCGTACAGGATAAGAGTGTTGGATTTGTGCCTCCCCGGTTTGTGGTAAAGTTGCTTCCGTCTCCCCAACGGAGTAAGGGTAGAAGGTAAATTCCCAACAGAGGACCAAGTCTGATCTGGTCCCCTAGCAGAGCGATATTATCAACCATTGTCCCCAGGCATATTTTTGGATGGTGGTTAGCTTTCCCCGGCAAGTCAAAGGTTGATTGTCATTGGCACTTTTCTTCAGCAAGATGCCTGGGATGTTTCTCCAGTAGAAGTTTGTTATTCATACTTTCCTGCAGAATGGAGGTTTAGTCGGGATCTCGAGCAGTTATGACCTTGAAGACGGGTCAATTTGTTATCCCCAGCGGAGTTGGCCTCGTCTCTTCAGCATTTATTTTGCTGGAGTGGTCCTGTTGCATATCATAATCATGGCATAATCATCATCACATATCATCAGCATAATATTTCATGAAGCCTCGTAAAACCAAATAGAAAATCCATGGCCCAACCTTGCTCGGCATCCTTCCATAACCCACTTTGCTGGTATATTTCAAAAACCTGAAATCCTATCCCTATTGGCGTTTCCTTCAAACCTGAAGTCCAATCCCTATTGGCACTTCATTCAAAATCCAATCCCCATTGGTATCCAGAAAGATTTCGCCTTTGAAAAACAATCACCATCAGGTTTCACCTGTCCTTGCCAGCAAAGTCCAATTATACTTGGCACATCCTTCTTTCCCCGGTGGCCCGAGCATGCGTCGGCATTTTGCATGTAGTGATCATTGCATCCTCAAATCGCGTAGCATTTCCATTTGATATGGAGCATTACACCATAGAAATAAAATTCAAACATATGCATGCGAAGCATAAGCTAGATTTGGTACCTTGCGCGAAAGCCCGAATCAATTTCCAGTCAAGACGGTGACATATCCCCAGCAGACATTACAATCAACCCCTCTGCTTGCCTTTCTTTTGGGTCGTAGATCATACGTCGATCTTACCCTTAATCAGTCTTTGTCCATCAACCCTTTGATGACGAAGTTTCAAAGCAAGTTTCTTCCCGTCAACCCTTTGACGATGTGGTCCGAGCTCAGGTTTCGTACCTTCGGATGTTTTCAGTTTCTTCCCGTCAACCCTTTGACGATGTGTTCCGAGCTCAGGTTTCGTACCTTCGGATGTTTTCAGCTTCTTTCCGTCATCCCTATGACGATGTGTCTCTTTCGGTCAAGTCGTCTTTCTGTCATCCCTATGACAATGTGTTGCCTTTGGTCGAGTCTTCTTTCCGTCATCCCCATGACGATGTGTTGCCTACGGTGGAATTTTCTTTCCGTCATCCCCATGACGATGTGTTCCTACGGTGGAATTTTCTTTCTGTCATCCCTATGACAATGTGTTATCTTTGTTCAGACTTTCTTTCCGTCATCCCCATGACGATGTGTTCCTACGGTGGAATTTTCTTTCTGTCATCCCTATGACAATATGTTATCTTTGTTCAGACTTTCTTTCCGTCATCCCCATGACGATGTGTTCCTACGGTGGAATTTTCTTTCTGTCATCCCTATGACAATGTGTTATCTTTGTTCAGACTTTCTTTCCGTCATCCCCATGACGATGTATTCCTACGGTGGAATTTTCTTTCTGTCATCCCCATGACGATGTGTTCCTACGGTGGAATTTTCTTTCTGTCATCCCTATGACAATGTGTTTCTTCGCATAGAATTGCTTCCCGTCAACCCTTTGACGACGTGCTTTCTTTTGTCATCCCCATGACAAAGTGTTCCTCCCGTTGAGTCTTCCTGCCGTCAAATTACTTTGATGATGTGTCCTTTCGGTCGGGTTCCTTTCTTCTTTCCGTCAAACCCCTTTGACGATGTGGTTCTCTGGGTATGTTGTCTTTCCGTCAGATTCCTTTGCGAAGTGTAACTGGGCTCCATGTACATTTTCTCTCCTCGCAGTTAGCAAATTTTGCGGTTCTTTTTGTATTCAATCATCTTGTACCTTGAATGTCTGAAAGCAGTTGCTATCATCCTTTCAGGTCCAAGTTGATTGAATAGGGGCAGCTGTAGCACCCCAAAATTTGCCCTACCTTTTTTTGGCTTTTGCTTCGCGTTCATCTGCATCACTTAGGTCATAACTCATTCCTTCATTTGCATTGGGTTCCTAAGACGTGTGATCAAGGCATCCTGCTTTGGTTTGAGCTTTCCGTATTCAGAATATTATCAGTGTACATCAAGAGCCTGGGGTTTTCTTATGTTAAAGGATTCATCAGAGGCGTTGGGTCAAATTTTCTTGGGCGTGAATTAGGGTTTGGTTCTTTCTCTGTTCAAGACATTTATTTCATCAGTGTGCATGCAAGGTGAATCAAGGTTCCTCATTTAGGGTTGAATTTGTGGATGGTCGTCAACTGAGAATTATTGGTTAGAATTACATGTGTTCAATTCGACTGAGTTTATTGATTGAAGATGGGGAGCCATTCAGGACACGAGTTTGTATTGGATCTGAAGCTTGATGTGGATTGAATGTGTTGAGATTGATCAGGTGACTTACTTGGAATTCAAGATATATGGATCCTTTTTGCTAACCCATAACCATTCTGATACCATTTCCATAAATTCCAAATTCCACTTATAATTCACTTCCTAACCCATATTCGTTTAATAACATTTTTCATTCATAACTAAATGCATATCCATTTTTCAATTCAAATATTCTTTCCACATCAATAATCCATAAATGTCCACATTCACTATCCAATGTCCATTTGTTAAAACCGTATCCACTTTTATCCATATTTCATATCATTTTTTCTTATATCCGTTTTCAACTTCAAATGTCCATTTTTCAAACCCATTTTACATATCCAAACCTAATTCAGCATTCAATTCCATGGTAAATCCATTTAGCTCATGTCCATATATCCATTTTATTTCTAACCAAAATCCATAATCACTTTCTACACCTATCCATTCAAATAATCAATTCACTCCTTTCAATATCCATTTTTAATCACATTAAACCATATTTTTTATAAATATCCATTATCCATTTTTTCCAATTAACCCTTTATTCATTCATAATCCATGTTATCCATTTTACCATTTCCCAAAACCAATTACCCATTGTTAAACCAAATTCATTTTCAAAACAGGATATCCAAAGTTCTTTTTCATGATACATTAAACCATTTGTACCATACTCACTTTTCCAATACCTCTTACTGCATAGCTTTTCCAATACCTCTTACTGCATAGCTATACAGCACGCAAATACAAGCAATAAAAAGCCTCTTAACAGATTTTCATCTTTTACAAAGGCAATTGAAGCATAATACAGAAAAAACAAAACTGTAATAGAATATCACAGAAAAAGTTCGTGACTCTTTTACATGGCCAATTCACTAACATTTTTTCAATTCAAAAATCAATTTTAGAATTCAGAAGAAAACCATAAATTCACTCTAAATGAATCCTAACCTCGAACCAACTCTAACAGAATTGTAACAGAATTTCACCAGAAAATACTATTTTACCCTCCCTGATTGTTGCTATAAAAACTTTGTCCTCTTCATTCTTCAATTCTTCTTGGGGATTCTACAGAAACCTTCAACGATTCTTCAACATCAAACCACACGATCTTCAATCTCAAAACCTGCAGAAAGCACGTTCTAACTCCTCATCAATCAGCAATTTGTGAATCGAAAGAGCAACACCAATTCGCGGCGAGTTCAGTTTCAAAGCAAAATCAACAACAACGGCATTTGCTGAAAATCAACAATAACAACACGCACAAACTGAAATCGGAGAAGAAAAAGATGAAGCAGAAGTTCCAGCAGAATCAAGGAGAAGAAGCGTACTTGTAACGACGAGCAATCGTAGAACTGAAGAAGAACATTGAGAAGAAGAAGGCGAAGAAAATCAAAAGCAAGCTTACATGATTTAGATTCGTAAACTGAAGGCGCATCGGACGAACTCCGATAGGTAAGTGTCGTCGTTTTTGCGTTTCTGCCTCTTGTTACATTTTATCTGTACTTGTTGGATTAAGTAGCTTCCTGAGTGTTTTGCAAGAAGATGGAATAAGGTTTCCGCCGCCGCCGGCGTAACGCCATGGCGCAGCGGATTGATGCGGTTCCGGCGAGGTGTAAATTTTGTGTGCTTAACGAGAAGTTCATGGCGAGGAGGTCGTTGGAGTAGTCGTGGTTTTAGGAGGTCGTTTTGATTTCCGGCGTTGAGTTGTTGTGAGAGAGAACGGAGAGAGTAGTGTGCATCTCGCGCGATCCTTTTTCGAGTATGGTGAGGACTTCGTACTGGCTTTGAAGGTTTGATCTGTTTGTGTGTCAATTCCTTTGAACTCGAAAGTGGTAAGTGTGACGGAGGTGGTGGTCGACCGTTTGCGACGGCGAGAGACGACGGAGGAAGAGGAGTTTAATAGCGGCGACGGTTTGACGCTAAGAGAGAAGATGAAGTGAGGTGGAACTCCGGCGCGGTGTTTTCCGGTGACAGCGGTTTGTTGCGAAGGAGAAGAAGTGCGTTGGGAGGTTGAAAAGGAGCCGCACGGATGAGTCTTTGAGGGAGAGTGGAGAAGATTGTCACTTGCTGAGAAATTTCTAGGTTAATTAGGGTGGATTGGGCTTCATTCATTTTTTTTCTTGTATTCACACCACCCAAATCTCTGACCGCACCCCAGGCTCTTCTGAGTGAGGCTATTGGGCCTGTTTTCCTCAGCCCAGCGCTGGATTTCATGGTTGCACCACCAAAACGCTACTGCGCACCCCCTGGCTGAACATAGAAACCATTGGGCCTTGCTTAAGCCCATACGCCTGTTCTTATTCACACCAGCCCAAATCATTTGTGCACCCTTGCTTTTAGTTCTTTGTTTTTAATTGTTTTCTAGTTTGTTTTAATCAATTGAATTAGGTTTTAATTACAGGTTCATGTTTTTAGTATTAGATTAATATTAGAAGTTTTTTTATTAGAAACTAATTGGAATTGATTTTTAGGATTAATATTAGTTTTAATACTAGAACTAATTTTAGGACTAATTGTTTTTAGAATTAGTTTAGATAATACTAGAATTAACTTTAGAATTAATTTTAGAATTAGTTTCTAATCTTAGATTAACTTTTCTTTTTAGAATTTAATCTTGTTTTTACTTAGTATTCTAATTCTAATTTGGCTATTATGGATTAATTGTTGACCTTAATTTTCATTGCTCATTGTTGATTAATTCCTGATTAATTGTTTCTTTGCTCACTTAATTTTCTTCATCCCTCTTTAAGATCAACTTAACTCCCATCTTGGAAGTAAGTTGCTTCTTATGTTCTTTTCCTCTCTTTAGGATAGAGTTCTCATACCTCACAAACCTTTAGGATCACTCCCTTAACTAATCAATTAGGATTGAGTCTTAGTTCACATAGATTTTACCTTTATCCTCTCTTGAGTCTTTCATCTTCTCATCTCAAAGAAAACTCAAAATATCTAATAAAGGTAGGCATTTATTGCATTTAGGCCTTTCATATAAAGAAGGGATTATAATGGGTCTTCTCTTATAATCTTAGAATGTGTAGCATATGCCCCATCTTGGGTCAATGTGTTAAACATTTGATCTTGTATGAGGGACTTAAATGCAATACTTGTTGAAGGTACAAATAATAAAAACACTTCTTCATTTCTTAATCAATAAAAACACTTAATAAACACAAGTATGCTAGTGTGTTTGAACCTTGACAATTGGAACTACGTGTGGGGGTCTTCTTCACTCTTAGTGTGCTTTCTTACCCATTCCATCTTGGAATGTGAGAATGTACACATTCCAATGACTAAGATTTAAATACACTATCATATGCAAACAAATCCAAAACACTTCCTTCTAAAAGACAAAAACAAACAATGACGTCTTTCCTTCGGGAATTCTTTTCTCACCTCACTCATTCTCAGCGTACGAACGTGCTTCTACTCGTTCTCTTGCAAGATGGTAACGCACTCGGACCAGCGAGCCTGCAAACACCTGAGCTAGAACGTTAGTCGTTCCTAAAAAACACAAACGATCCATCCCTAGTGAGGGGAACTACGTCGCTCTGATTCTCATGCTCCTGATGAGATACGTAGGCAGTGGGGTAGGGCCCATGCGAGCACTTCTTTTATTTTCCCTACATTTGTTTCTCGTTCCTTTTCCATTCTTTCTCCTTTCTTTCTTTCAGTTCCTTTTCCAGTATCCTTTCCTTACACCCTTTGATCGAAGCAAGCAAGCGTGGATCCCATCGGGTACGATGGACGCGAGAAGGTGCTAATACCTTCCTCTCACGTAACCGACTCCCTTACCCTTTCTCTTGGTCGCAAGACCATGCTCTTTCCTTCCTTCAGGTTTATGCGGTGTTTCCTTTCCCTCTCTTGGGATAAATACACATTGCTGGCGACTCTGTTTCGGTGCCACTTTCGCGTTTGTACTTGGATGAAAATCCCGGGAGCGACAGCTGGCGACTCTGCTGGGGATAGGTTGACCTATTGCTGGTCCATCCTAAGCGAGTCAATCCTAGCGCTTGTTTGCTTTTCTTTCATTGGGTGTTTACTGTTGTGCTATATTTACCGTTTTATTGTATGGTTATTTACGGCTTTACTATACATTACTGTATTTACTGCTTTTTAGCATTACATATCATATTATTACTGTTGTGTTGGACTGTGCTGTTTTCTGTTTGGCGGGATGGGATTTCTGAGAGATGAGCCCAGTACACAGGCTTGAGTATACACTTAGGATTAGAGTGGAGAGTAGTGGGACCTACGTGCCGTCTGGAGTGCGTTGGGTAATCACGAAATTCACAGCTAGACGAGGCTATCTTGGGACCCATCATGGCGTACGCATCTTGCGTATTCCAGGATGTCGATCTAGAGAGCTGTCGACTCTGGTGACCATTCCCGAGGACTCAGTTGCGGCACTCCTCCCGAGATGTGACAGTGGCAGACCACATTCTGTGGCAAACCCATTGCACATTCTCGATCCGAGGACCCAATGCTGGGAACTTGCATAGGATATCCCTCTTGAAAGAGAATCAGTGGAGCACTCCTCGATTGGCGATAGTACTGTACCCCGAAGGATGAATGTACTATTGCTTCTCGACCTCAGTGCCAGAAGCTGAGGACCTTTCGTTTTGGAGAATCAGTTGAGGCCTCCTCGATTGATGATGATGCTAAACCAGAAATGGTGAACGTATCATCATTTCTCGACCTGAGAGCCCGGGATACTGAACATCCTAGTACCCACATGTGAGAGGGGCGTGTTGTTTACAGGTTTGCAGGTAACCTTGACCTTCAACATACCCGGTATTCTGGATTTCCTATCAGTGTGGACTTATCGGCCTGGTATTATGGTATTCTGATCATCCGGTATTCTGTTATTCCGGTATTCTCTTCAGAACAGACTCATGAACTTATTCAGTCATCAGCACAGCACAGTGATTATTCGGACTATGTGGAAGCTTTGATCCCATGTCTTTTTGCATTCATATTATTGCATTGCATTTGCATCTTGCATCATTTTTGCATATCCTTTCTCCAGGCCAGACCGGTGAGCTCATCCATCCTTTATCTGAACTGCAGTTTGATTTCCCGACTTTTATATTTGACTTGAATCAACCTTGGGAAGGATCATGAACTCTGGGGAAAAAAATCGGTTTGTGACTAGGGCCGATATTGATTTGATGAAGCACCAGTTGGACCAACTTATGGAAGCTATGGCCACCATGACAAGGGGAGAGGCCAATATTCAAAGAAATGAGAATGTTGTTCCACCTCCGGTGAACAATGTTGCTCAAGCTCAGCCTGTGCAGATCCCTATTGAGAATCATGCTATACACGAGCGTACCATCTTCCGAGACGGACATTCTTCTTCTCTTGATGCCACAGATTATCAGAGCTTTGCCTTCTCTATGCCAAATGTCCAAGGGGTAGTTCCGAAGATGAACCCTAATGACCCACGATCTGTTGATGATGAAAGATACCGTGAGTTGGACGAGAAAATTAAAGCCCTGGAGAGGCGTGATACTCTTGATTTGAATGCTTCGAGCATGTGTTTGGTGTCTGGCCTTGTGTTGCCTCCAAAGTTTAAAATGCCGAAGTTTGAGCAATATAAAGGAGATAGCTGTCCGAAGCTACATTTGATGATGTTCTGCAGAAGAATGACCTCACAGGTCGACAATGACAAGCTCATGATCCACTGTTTCCAGGACAGTCTGAGTGGGGCATCACTGAATTGGTATATGCAGTTGCAGAGTGGTAGCATCCGATCATGGTCAGATCTAGCCAACGCCTTTGTGAAGCAGTACAGTTATAATCTTAACATGGCTCCCAACCGGATGCATTTGCAAGACTTGTCTCAGGCAGATAATGAATCATTCCGAGAGTATGCTCAGAGATGGAGAGAGTTAGCCGCTCGTGTTCAACCGCCACTTTCGGATAGAGAATTAGTTGATTTGTTCATGGATACCTTGCAAGGGCCGTACTTGGAAAGGATGATTGCCAATGGGGCAACAAAATTTTCTGACCTGGTGATGGTGGGAGAACGTATCGAGAGCCTGCTCAAGTGTGGAAAGCTCCAAGGCCTCTCGAACTTCCAAGCTAATGAAAATGAATCAGTTGTTAGTTCTCAAGAAGAATTCGAGGAAGAAAATAGTTCCATGCAGGAATCTTCACCACCTCGTTCTCAGTGTTCAGACATATCAACTGTTCAGAGTCAGCAATCTTATGGGTCTTCATATCAGGGACAATTTTCTTCTGCAAATCAGAGACCTCCGCAGAGTCAAAGATCATATCACCGTCAGCCGCGTCAGCACGCCCGACAAAGGCCAAGGAAGCCAGAGAGTAATTTCACTCATTTGCCAATGTCGTATAGTCAGATGTTGCCAGATTTGATCAAAGGTGGATTGATAGTGCCGAACGAGTTGAAGCCAGTGCCTTTTCCGTATCCACCAGGTTTTGATGCCAATGCCCGTTGTGATTACCACGCTGGGGCACAAGGGCATTCAACTGAAGACTGTAAGGTGCTTAGGAGCAAGGTTCAGACGCTGCTTGACTTCAATATGTTCTCATTCACGCCTCAGGGTATTCAGATCAACAATCCTCCGTCATCCAGTCATGTGGGTTCATCAGTTCAGGTTATGGAAGAATTCACTGAGAGCTGTTGTGCTGATGATTATCAGACTGACTTCGATGAGCAATTTTGAAGATGGCCAGCTCATTAGCAAATCAATCTTGGAAGGCCCAGTTCCTCGAAGCTGGCGACCATTTAGATCATGTCATTTCTTTGCATTTGTAGTTTCTTTTCTGCTAAAAAGTGCAAACTCATTTGTAAAACTCGTCTGTTTTCGATTGATAATGATAATGAAATGAATATGCATGTTTTAGTTAAATCCAGTCGTGTTCACTCATACTTTTCTTTATTGGTATCTAACATTTGTTTAAGCAGGATCCGAGGGAGGATGATGAAATTCAAAGATGCAGAACTTCCAATTGTATGCTTTTGAACAAAACCCTGTTGATGATGTACAGGCATTGTTTCAAATTCCTAAACACCGGAGACATAAGGAAGATAATCCCTTGCAAACCCCGTTGAGCCTAGTAGTAGGAGTTTCTTTCTGTAAACGAAAAAACCCCCAATAATAACCCGGGGCAGGGTAGGTGTCAGTTAATTTGACCGAGCGTTCAAATTTCAAAAGGAGTATCCAATTCAAGGATCAAATCACAGTGGTTATCCCTCACCAACCGAAGAGTGAGACGGTCACAACCCTTTACAAGTCAAGACAAGCCAGTGTCATACGATTTGTTCAAAAAAAAAAAAGGGAAGAAGAAAAAGAATCAAAGAAAAATATCAAAAAGGAAAAAGCCCGCTAAGTCAAGACTTGAAAACAAGTGACTTAGGCAAAAGTTAGGGCATCCCGCTGGACTTCAAAAGCGAAAAATTCAAAAGAATCAGTCCAGGCAAAAATCAGGGAAATAAAAAAAAAACAAAAAAGAACGAAAAGCGAAAAGGATTAAAAAAGAAAAAATCCTCGAGGAAAAAACAAATCGTGTGAATACAGACACCAAGGACAAAAGGGGTGACTGTCACTCCAAAAATCGTGTGGGTTCCTTCTATCCTCATATCATTCATTAACCCTTTTGAAAGGTGAGCGCTTATGTCGAGTTAGCTGAACGTAGGACTGGAGAACATCAATAAGATTGGGTGGGTTAAAACAAAACTTTGAGCCTTATATCCTTTCTTTCTTAAACCGCGAACCAGGCCACGTTACAACCTTCGAAAGACCTAATTGAAGCAGGGTTGTTTCGAAAGCATACTTCGGTTAAAATCGCGTCAGTTCTGACTCCCAAAAGGACTTTCTTACCATTCATGTTGGTATCAGTGACATTTCGATAAGTGGTTCGTTCACTACATGTCATAACATTTTTCCAGTGAACAGACTCGGATTGCAAAACTGTCATATGCATTGCATCAAAATTATCTTTTCAAAACGAATTGTTTTACTTGCGAGTCAGTACTTGACATCAAGAAAGTCTCTACAATGGAAAGATTGATTAATCTAAGGTGCAAAGTGCCCGAGTACTCCTTTGAGCCGGGGCAAGTCATACCAAATGGGCGATTCATTCCAAGATTCAGTTAATCTGGGGCAACTATGTTGTTAATCTGGGGCAATTATGGCGAGAATTTGGGGCAATCAAGTCGAGATTCGACAAATCTCTCGAAGGTCAGTCAGTTAAAGGTACTCCTTCACAGATCAGCCAGACAGGGGCACAAATCATTTCAAGGCTGGGGCAGGCCGCCTCAAAACCAGGAGGTTATTCTCTCCGGAGGACGGTTAATCAAAAGCCATGGGGCAATATATGTTGGATCTTCACGAGACATCCTGAAGACATGTTCATTTACAGGTTATGCTGCATCGGGGCACCTCTTTTGGGTCATATCACATCTGCAGGGTTCATGTTGATAGCTGACACGTGATGACCCCAGTAGAGTTTCTCTCCTCCACAGAGATAACTAAAGTTTTATCACTCAGCGGAGCATTATGGAGATGGTGATTAATCTCCCCAGCAAGAGTTCATGAGTTCGCTCTCCCCTAGCTAGCTTGGCGAAGTTTACTGCTCGTCAGCAAGGGTTCATATTCCCGTACAGGATAAGAGTGTTGGATTTGTGCCTCCCCGGTTTGTGGTAAAGTTGCTTCCGTCTCCCCAACGGAGTAAGGGTAGAAGGTAAATTCCCAACAGAGGACCAAGTCTGATCTGGTCCCCTAGCAGAGCGATATTATCAACCATTGTCCCCAGGCATATTTTTGGATGGTGGTTAGCTTTCCCCGACAAGTCAAAGGTTGATTGTCATTGGCACTTTTCTTCAGCAAGATGCCTGGGATGTTTCTCCAGCAGAAGTTTGTTATTCATACTTTCCTGCAGAATGGAGGTTTAGTCGGGATCTCGAGCAGTTATGACCTTGAAGACGGGTCAATTTGTTATCCCCAGCGGAGTTGGCCTCGTCTCTTCAGCATTTATTTTGCTGGAGTGGTCCTGTTGCATATCATAATCATGGCATAATCATCATCACATATCATCAGCATAATATTTCATGAAGCCTCGTAAAACCAAATAGAAAATCCATGGCCCAACCTTGCTCGGCATCCTTCCATAACCCACTTTGCTGGTATATTTCAAAAACCTGAAATCCTATCCCTATTGGCGTTTCCTTCAAACCTGAAGTCCAATCCCTATTGGCACTTCATTCAAAATCCAATCCCCATTGGTATCCAGAAAGATTTCGCCTTTGAAAAACAATCACCATCAGGTTTCACCTGTCCTTGCCAGCAAAGTCCAATTATACTTGGCACATCCTTCTTTCCCCGGTGGCCCGAGCATGCGTCGGCATTTTGCATGTAGTGATCATTGCATCCTCAAATCGCGTAGCATTTCCATTTGATATGGAGCATTACGCCATAGAAATAAAATTCAAACATATGCATGCGAAGCATAAGCTAGATTTGGTACCTTGCGCGAAAGCCCGAATCAATTTCCAGTCAAGACGGTGACATATCCCCAGCAGACATTACAATCAACCCCTCTGCTTGCCTTTCTTTTGGGTCGTAGATCATACGTCGATCTTACCCTTAATCAGTCTTTGTCCATCAACCCTTTGATGACGAAGTTTCAAAGCAAGTTTCTTCCCGTCAACCCTTTGACGATGTGGTCCGAGCTCAGGTTTCGTACCTTCGGATGTTTTCAGTTTCTTCCCGTCAACCCTTTGACGATGTGTTCCGAGCTCAGGTTTCGTACCTTCGGATGTTTTCAGCTTCTTTCCGTCATCCCTATGACGATGTGTCTCTTTCGGTCAAGTCGTCTTTCTGTCATCCCTATGACAATGTGTTGCCTTTGGTCGAGTCTTCTTTCCGTCATCCCCATGACGATGTGTTGCCTACGGTGGAATTTTCTTTCCGTCATCCCCATGACGATGTGTTCCTACGGTGGAATTTTCTTTCTGTCATCCCTATGACAATGTGTTATCTTTGTTCAGACTTTCTTTCCGTCATCCCCATGACGATGTGTTCCTACGGTGGAATTTTCTTTCTGTCATCCCTATGACAATATGTTATCTTTGTTCAGACTTTCTTTCCGTCATCCCCATGACGATGTGTTCCTACGGTGGAATTTTCTTTCTGTCATCCCTATGACAATGTGTTATCTTTGTTCAGACTTTCTTTCCGTCATCCCCATGACGATGTATTCCTACGGTGGAATTTTCTTTCCGTCATCCCCATGACGATGTGTTCCTACGGTGGAATTTTCTTTCTGTCATCCCTATGACAATGTGTTTCTTCGCATAGAATTGCTTCCCGTCAACCCTTTGACGACGTGCTTTCTTTTGTCATCCCCATGACAAAGTGTTCCTCCCGTTGAGTCTTCCTGCCGTCAAATTACTTTGACGATGTGTCCTTTCGGTCGGGTTCCTTTCTTCTTTCCGTCAAACCCCTTTGACGATGTGGTTCTCTGGGTATGTTGTCTTTCCGTCAGATTCCTTTGCGAAGTGTAACTGGGCTCCATGTACATTTTCTCTCCTCGCAGTTAGCAAATTTTGCGGTTCTTTTTGTATTCAATCATCTTGTACCTTGAATGTCTGAAAGCAGTTGCTATCATCCTTTCAGGTCCAAGTTGATTGAATAGGGGCAGCTGTAGCACCCCAAAATTTGCCCTACCTTTTTCTGGCTTTTGCTTCGCGTTCATCTGCATCACTTAGGTCATAACTCATTCCTTCATTTGCATTGGGTTCCTAAGACGTGTGATCAAGGCATCCTGCTTTGGTTTGAGCTTTCCGTATTCAGAATATTATCAGTGTACATCAAGAGCCTGGGGTTTTCTTATGTTAAAGGATTCATCAGAGGCGTTGGGTCAAATTTTCTTGGGCGTGAATTAGGGTTTGGTTCTTTCTCTGTTCAAGACATTTATTTCATCAGTGTGCATGCAAGGTGAATCAAGGTTCCTCATTTAGGGTTGAATTTGTGGATGGTCGTCAACTGAGAATTATTGGTTAGAATTACATGTGTTCAATTCGACTGAGTTTATTGATTGAAGATGGGGAGCCATTCAGGACACGAGTTTGTATTGGATCTGAAGCTTTATGTGGATTGAATGTGTTGAGATTGATCAGGTGACTTACTTGGAATTCAAGATATATGGATCCTTTTTGCTAACCCATAACCATTCTGATACCATTTCCATAAATTCCAAATTCCACTTATAATTCACTTCCTAACCCATATTCGTTTAATAACATTTTTCATTCATAACTAAATGCATATCCATTTTTCAATTCAAATATTCTTTCCACATCAATAATCCATAAATGTCCACATTCACTATCCAATGTCCATTTGTTAAAACCGTATCCACTTTTATCCATATTTCATATCATTTTTTCTTATATCCGTTTTCAACTTCAAATGTCCATTTTTCAAACCCATTTTACATATCCAAACCTAATTCAGCATTCAATTCCATGGTAAATCCATTTAGCTCATGTCCATATATCCATTTTATTTCTAACCAAAATCCATAATCACTTTCTACACCTATCCATTCAAATAATCAATTCACTCCTTTCAATATCCATTTTTAATCACATTAAACCATATTTTTTATAAATATCCATTATCCATTTTTTCCAATTAACCCTTTATTCATTCATAATCCATGTTATCCATTTTACCATTTCCCAAAACCAATTACCCATTGTTAAACCAAATTCATTTTCAAAACAGGATATCCAAAGTTCTTTTTCATGATACATTAAACCATTTGTACCATACTCACTTTTCCAATACCTCTTACTGCATAGCTTTTCCAATACCTCTTACTGCATAGCTATACAGCACGCAAATACAAGCAATAAAAAGCCTCTTAACAGATTTTCATCTTTTACAAAGGCAGTTGAAGCATAATACAGAAAAAACAAAACTGTAATAGAATATCACAGAAAAAGCTCGTGACTCTTTTACATGGCCAATTCACTAACATTTTTTCAATTCAAAAATCAATTTTAGAATTCAGAAGAAAACCATAAATTCACTCTAAATGAATCCTAACCTCGAACCAACTCTAACAGAATTGTAACAGAATTTCACCAGAAAATACTATTTTACCCTCCCTGATTGTTGCTATAAAAACTTTGTCCTCTTCATTCTTCAATTCTTCTTGGGGATTCTACAGAAACCTTCAACGATTCTTCAACATCAAACCACACGATCTTCAATCTCAAAACCTGCAGAAAGCACGTTCTAACTCCTCATCAATCAGCAATTTGTGAATCGAAAGAGCAACACCAATTCGCGGCGAGTTCAGTTTCAAAGCAAAATCAACAACAACGGCATTTGCTGAAAATCAACAATAACAACACGCACAAACTGAAATCGGAGAAGAAAAAGATGAAGCAGAAGTTCCAGCAGAATCAAGGAGAAGAAGCGTACTTGTAACGACGAGCAATCGTAGAACTGAAGAAGAACATTGAGAAGAAGAAGGCGAAGAAAATCAAAAGCAAGTTTACATGATTTAGATTCGTAAACTGAAGGCGCATCGGACGAACTCCGATAGGTAAGTGTCGTCGTTTTTGCGTTTCTGCCTCTTGTTACATTTTATCTGTACTTGTTGGATTAAGTAGCTTCCTGAGTGATTTGCAAGAAGATGGAATAAGGTTTCCGCCGCCGCCGGCGTAACGCCATGGCGCAGCGGATTGATGCGGTTCCGGCGAGGTGTAAATTTTGTGTGCTTAACGAGAAGTTCATGGCGAGGAGGTCGTTGGAGTAGTCGTGGTTTTAGGAGGTCGTTTTGATTTCCGGCGTTGAGTTGTTGTGAGAGAGAACGGAGAGAGTAGTGTGCATCCCGCGCGATCCTTTTTCGAGTATGGTGAGGACTTCGTACTGGCTTTGAAGGTTTGATCTGTTTGTGTGTTAATTCCTTTGAACTCGAAAGTGGTAAGTGTGACGGAGGTGGTGGTCGACCGTTTGCGACGGCGAGAGACGACGGAGGAAGATGAGTTTAATAGCGGCGACGGTTTGACGCTAAGAGAGAAGACGAAGTGAGGTGGAACTCCGGCGCGGTGTTTTCCGGTGACAGCGGTTTGTTGCGAAGGAGAAGAAGTGCGTTGGGAGGTTGAAAAGGAGCCGCACGGATGAGTCTTTGAGGGAGAGTGGAGAAGATTGTCACTTGCTGAGAAATTTCTAGGTTAATTAGGGTGGATTGGGCTTCATTCTTTTTTTTTCTTGTATTCACACCACCCAAATCTCTGACCGCACCCCAGGCTCTTCTGAGTGAGGCTATTGGGCCTGTTTTCCTCAGCCCAGTGCTGGATTTCATGGTTGCACCACCAAAACGCTACTGCACACCCCCTGGCTGAACATAGAAACCATTGGGCCTTGCTTAAGCCCATACGCCTGTTCTTATTCACACCAGCCCAAATCATTTGTGCACCCTTGCTTTTAGTTCTTTGTTTTTAATTGTTTTCTAGTTTGTTTTAATCAATTGAATTAGGTTTTAATTACAGGTTCATGTTTTTAGTATTAGATTAATATTAGAAGTTTTTTTATTAGAAACTAATTGGAATTGATTTTTAGGATTAATATTAGTTTTAATACTAGAACTAATTTTAGGACTAATTGTTTTTAGAATTAGTTTAGATAATACTAGAATTAACTTTAGAATTAATTTTAGAATTAGTTTCTAATCTTAGATTAACTTTTCTTTTTAGAATTTAATCTTGTTTTTACTTAGTATTCTAATTCTAATTTGGCTATTGTGGATTAATTGTTGACCTTAATTTTCATTGCTCATTGTTGATTAATTCCTGATTAATTGTTTCTTTGCTCACTTAATTTTCTTCATCCCTCTTTAAGATCAACTTAACTCCCATCTTGGAAGTAAGTTGCTTCTTATGTTCTTTTCCTCTCTTTAGGATAGAGTTCTCATACCTCACAAACCTTTAGGATCACTCCCTTAACTAATCAATTAAGATTGAGTCTTAGTTCACATAGATTTTACCTTTATCCTCTCTTGAGTCTTTCATCTTCTCATCTCAAAGAAAACTCAAAATATCTAATAAAGGTAGGCATTTATTGCATTTAGGCCTTTCATATAAAGAAGGGATTATAATGGGTCTTCTCTTATAATCTTAGAATGTGTAGCATATGCCCCATCTTGGGTCAATGTGTTAAACATTTGATCTTGTATGAGGGACTTAAATGCAATACTTGTTGAAGGTACAAATAATAAAAACACTTCTTCATTTCTTAATCAATAAAAACACTTAATAAACACAAGTATGCTAGTGTGTTTGAACCTTGACAATTGGAACTAAGTGTGGGGGTCTTCTTCACTCTTAGTGTGCTTTCTTACCCATTCCATCTTGGAATGTGAGAATGTACACATTCCAATGACTAAGATTTAAATACACTATCATATGCAAACAAATCCAAAACACTTCCTTCTAAAAGACAAAAACAAACAATGACGTCTTTCCTTCGGGAATTCTTTTCTCACCTCACTCATTCTCAGCGTACGAACGTGCTTCTACTCGTTCTCTTGCAAGATGGTAACGCACTCGGACCAGCGAGCCTGCAAACACCTGAGCTAGAACGTTAGTCGTTCCTAAAAAACACAAACGATCCATCCCTAGTGAGGGGAACTACGTCGCTCTGATTCTCATGCTCCTGATGAGATACGTAGGCAGTGGGGTAGGGCCCATGCGAGCACTTCTTTTATTTTCCCTACATTTGTTTCTCGTTCCTTTTCCATTCTTTCTCCTTTCTTTCTTTCAGTTCCTTTTCCAGTATCCTTTCCTTACACCCTTTGATCGAAGCAAGCAAGCGTGGATCCCATCGGGTACGATGGACGCGAGAGGGTGCTAATACCTTCCTCTCACGTAACCGACTCCCTTACCCTTTCTCTTGGTCGCAAGACCATGCTCTTTCCTTCCTTCAGGTTTATGCGGTGTTTCCTTTCCCTCTCTTGGGATAAATACACATTGCTGGCGACTCTGTTTCGGTGCCACTTTCGCGTTTGTACTTGGATGAAAATCCCGGGAGCGACAACTTGCACTTTTACATCAGACATATACATAGTCTCCCGTTAATGTATTTTGTCATTAGTTGACAGCACATCCTCAAAAGCAGATAAATACTCAACTCCTGTCGAGGTAACCTTTTCACACAAACGCCATCTGCTGATCCAAACCATCACGAAAACCACTTATACCACAAAGCCTTCCAGGTTAGGTCAGTGTCTTGATCTTTCACTCTACTCTGAGCAAAGAACTGAAATGATGTTTCAACATCAGTTCTGACATTAGTCTTAATCACAACTCCTAATCATACATAACTCTTGCAGGGAACATAAGAGAACAAATCAAGCTCAGCTTCTTCCTTGATGAAACTTCTTCCAGATCATGTATTTGCAGAACTACATGTAACATCATAACCAGAAGGATCCTCCTAAGCATAAGAGATAACTTATCAAGATTTTCACTCCCGCATGAAAGCTTTGACAGTGATACTCTTTTGCTTTGACTCCACCCTCTTCTTTCATCATCAAGAAGGTTGACACAGCCTTCAATAAGACCTATTCACCTTCTGATCACTTCTATCCCCAACACAAAGATATGAGATAATCTTCAAGTAACTTTGGCATCTCTAACCAAATGGTTGAAGTTGTCTTGCACAAACTACAACATCCTGCTGAGGAGACCAACCACTAATGTCTTTCCAACAGATACCATGCAGCGGAACACTCAACACCTCCTTGCACAAATCTGAAATGCTCATCCTATGGTTGGTACACACATACAACTCCTTTCAAACAGAATCTACTCCATGGCCATAAACAAGATTGCAAACAACTGGCTGCTTTGATCAGAAGGAACTTTCAGATATCAGAGAAAATGTCCTTGACATTTGAGCTTGACCTCCACCAAGACAAACAACCTTTGAACACCTACTCACTTATCCAATGAGTGACACTATATTGATCATCTCTTGACCAATATACATATCTAAGACATGTTTCTTGAGGGAAACTTCTTAGACACACAACCCAGATGCCTCCTCTTCCAAGCCAGGAGTAGGTTCCAAACAGATGTGATCAAAACATTTGTTTAGCCCCCAAGCATCTGTTATGTCACGATTCTGCATAATCTGCTGGTAGGACATAAGTTCTCTTCACACCAAAAGATCCTTTAACACAACCCAGAGATTAACCTTGTAAGGTTGGAGGCAAGAATAAATTGCTTCTACCTTTCTTCAGACCTCTTTTCAACAAGCTCATATAAGAGTTCCTTTATGAGTGGACTTGGGATGAACCACAAGTATCTTTGGCAACTCTAACAAGCTAGTTTAAGATGTCCTCACGTATCACCACACCATGTGATACATCTTCAGTGGAGAACAGAATGTTGCAGCCTTAACAAAAAAACCATCAGGAATTTTCCATCAGATATATAAATATGCAGCGTAACATACACCAGAAAACTCCTCTACAACCTTCAGGCAAAACATAATAACCCTTGCATAAACAAGACACTCCAAGTGCACTAGGTCATCATAAGTCACAACAGCTTTCCTCAGTTTGAACACTTTATTCTCCACTCCAAGGGATCATCAAGTCCAGAACTATCTTCCTTGCTCATGAACCAGAAAGTATCTTCCCTAGATCTCATCCAGAAATAGACAGGATGCCTGCTCTGATACCAATTGAAATTCTGGTACAGATGTGTGATGTTAAGGTGCAATGTCACAACATCAAACTCTGTTGCATGAACAAGACAATAAAAACAGAATATGAACACAATCAATTGTTCACCCAGTTCGTTTCAACCAACCTACATCTGGGGGCATACCAAGCCAGGAAGGAAGTCCACTATTAGTAGTATCAAATTACAGACTCAATAGACCAGTTGACAATCTACCTAATTTAATCCCTACCCAATGACCCTTCTACCTAAGTCCTCCCTAGGTAAGAGACTTCATCTCACTTCCAATCATCTCGATGATGTCTAGCAGTCAACTACACCGTTACTGCATCAACAGCTTGATTTCCTAAACGTATTCATTCACACACATAACCTTGGAAGACACACTTCCATGACAATACCTAGACATGACCCTCATGACTAAGAACAATACTTAGAGTTGCTTAACAGCTTCCTCCAAGAACAATACATCTCTTACCTACAGGCTTCGAGATAAACACGATGACCATCCCACAAACCGGGTGGTTCATCAACCAACACAGCCCTTATAATCTACATGATGGCTGGCTTCCTAAAACTAGGTTACAATGCTTCTATTTATAACCTATTTCCCAACTAGATTTGGGCCTTCAAATCATATCAAATCTTCTGTTCCAAATCTCCAAAAGATTCTGCTACTAAATAGATCTTCAATTAAATCCTCAATCAAATCTTCAATTAAATCTTCAATTAAATTCAGATCCACATAATATTTCCAGGATATTATGTATCTTTTAAATCTTCACTATTCAGCTGCAAGATCTTCTCCAAATATCTGATTTGATTTGAATTTAAAAACAGATTTTATCTTCAAATCTTTCAGCCCTAAAAATAGCGACAAGATCTGCTCCACTTATGATTGCACCAGAATATATCTTTACCAAGATATTCGCCTACAATCTCTCACTCTCTTCAGTAGAATATCTCTCCAATAACAGAAACACGCGCAGTCCTAAAAACACAGCAGACTGATGTTCTGGTATAGTGATGTCAAGACATCGCATGTGACATCACTCTTCAGCACTATAACATTCTGCAATCCACAAACCACACAGATGGTTTTCTGATGTTATGACATCGGGTTTGACATCAGCACAAAACTGCAACCCTTAAAAACTTAACATAACCAGAATGTTAACTCAATATAACAAGGCTGTTAAAAACTCATGTTGAAACATCAACCATGACATCAACATTGTTTTACCAAAATTCTAGCCAACTACAAGAATTAACAAGAATGATAAGCATCCGCGAGCAAGGTTGGTATGGGGTTTCCAATCAAGAATATCTTAAAAGCATTGGTGTCGACGAAGTTGTCGATGTTGGGAAAAAGGAATAATCCATATGTGAGCAGGACAAAGATATTCTCAAAAGCAGTTATATTTTCTATACTGGCAAAGTATAGGGCTTTCTCCATCAGAAATGTAGCTGGTAAACCCTGGATTCCTCCTTTGGTGGTCAAGTGAGTCCCAACTTCTGACTCATCCAAAGAAATTTCTCTTGCGATGGTTTGTTATTTTGGAATTTCTTCCAGTCCGGAAAATGGGTCTCGATCAGTGATAGGTAAATCAATCGGATGGGGGTATTCTTCCAGTGTTGGTGCGAGATGATAATCCGGGAAAGTGAAACAGTGGTAAACCGGATCGTAGAACTGAATCAGCGTAGGCATGATCCCTTCAACCATGTTGATCTTTAGAAGAGATAACAGTCCTCCATGTTTTTCCCTAAAAGCCTCGGGATTAGTAATCATCCTTCCTAATTTCCTAAAATCATCCAGTTTTGGAACCTTGAAGGTGTACTTGTACATTTTTCTTCTTCCGAAATCCATAACGCAACCTCTCTGATATTTGCAATTATTGTTTTAGTTCTTTTGAAAAAAGATTTTTTCTATTTTGAAAAGAGTTTTTTAATGAATGCATGAATGTATGAATGCAGCAAACAAAAACATTCAAAAATATGGGTTTAGGGGTTGATCGTCACGAGCATGGAGCCATGGATCTACCCATCCCCAAAGGTGTGAACTAATTGGTCGATTTTTTGTACCTGTAGAACGGGTTCTAAAAGGTTCCCAAAATCATTGACCCCTCCTAGGGATATTAACAGCAAGCTGATTCACTCGAGCGTGTCAACTATTCCTGATAGTCACGCACTATCTAATGGTTTAAATGGTTAAATGTCTACTAAATCCTCAGTGTCATGGGTACCGCACTGGGAACACTATGCTTTCACGATGATCGATCGTTCAACATTAGAGAATCCACACGGGTACCTCAACTGATTTGGTGGACTGCCGGGTCAGCTTGGTCAGGATTCACATCCTATAAGCCTTTCCTGGAGACGCCACCACTTATCTTAATGTTCTCTCAAACTTTCCACATGCGTATCAATCGCATTCCCAGTTAACAGAAATTTAAACACGGGTATCAAGTAATATGACAGTAAATGTAGTAGAAACTAAATAAGCATAGAAATAAAAGCAAAGCAAAGCCTAGACCTCTTAGGAACTCTAATCCTAAACAACAAAACATTCTGCAGCAGAGTCGCCATTTTTCTGTAGCGTGCGATTTTTGTCGATGACGCGACCACCTTTCCGCAATGGTTGGAATTTGGGTGCTACTTTCTGATTTCTTATTTATCCTATGAAGCTGGAAAGAAAGGGAAGATATCTAAAACTAACCTTGCACGCAAATGTTATCTTTAACAAATGCTAAGAGATTGGGGATTCGGGGTCAGGTTATACAAAGGGAAGCTATTAACACCCAGTGTATATATGGTTATCCATAGACCTTTTATTGCATGTTTCTCTGTTAATTTTAAATGTTTTCTTGTGTTTATCTGTTGTGGTTTGGTAAAGTTTCTCCTATGGGAGTGTTGAGAGAGTTTTTGTTGTTTTCGGGTTTTCCGTTGTTTTTGGGAAGGTACTGGACCTAAAGTTTTTGATTTGTGTGCTCGCTAAGATTTCGCAATCTTATGCCTACGTATTCCCATAAAGAAAACCAGTAAATCAGAGCAATTGTAGTTCCTCCTATTTCTATGGGTGGAAATATGTTTGGTGTCTTGTTTAAAGCCCAAGATTGAAGCTATCGGAGTATTTGTGTCATATTTAAAGCCCAAGATTGAAGCTGAATGGTGACTGAGAGAGAATTTGTCATCTCTAAAGGGAGAATATCTCACCTATTCATCACAAAATGAGAAATTGATTATAAGGGAAATTACTTTAACTAGGATATGTGAATCCAGTAATGCCATAATTTCCTTTATAAGGGTGATGTCATGAAGGAAGAAAGCTTTAACTCAGTGTAGAGCAATGCTACTTTTTCCTTATGAATCTTCAGGCTAAGAGAAGGACATTGGCTTGGATGTAAATAATCCAGAGGCTTGCCACTTACAGCTGTTAGATGAAAGATAAATTTTAGCCAGGATAAAGGAAGGACTCCAACTTGGATTTTGAATCAACAAGTGTGCCACTTACAGCAATTATTTGGGAAAAAGATTTTGAGTGTTTGTTTTGATATGTGATGTATAGAGGAAATATACTTCTGCATAGTGGACTCATGGTCTCATTTGAGGGGATGTTGATTTTTGTGTGCCTTTATCAAAGCCCAAGGTTGAAGCTAAAAGGAAACTAAGTCTACTGGGGGAGTTTGATGTCTGTCTTGTACAAAGCCCAAGATTGAGGATGAAAAGAGATTGACTCCACTGAGGAGGGTTTTATCTGTCTTGTACAAAGCATAAGATTGAGGCTGACTGACTCCACTGGGGGAAGTTCTTATATGAAGCCAAATAGGAGGCTACTTCTTGCTGAGGATTATTGAAATCCAAGAGCAGATCCAGATTGTGTTGGGGAATCCAAAGGTTTTGCTCTTTCTGGGAATCAGGGAAGAGTTGAGATATCAGAGGCTAAAGGGGATCTGATTCTCTTGGGGATTTGTTGATGGTAAATTGACCCTGGCTGGGGATTTTTTAAGATGAAGCTTAAAGATTGAGTTTGAAAACCTATGGAGGTTTTAACTCTGCTGGAGATTAATGTATTGGGATAATGATCAGGGTTTTTCCTGTGCTTTAAGGAAACTTGAGGGTCTTTGGTGAGATCCAAAAGGAGATGAGACTTTCCAAGTCTACTTGAATGAATAGGTTGACTCTTAGCTGGAGAAGGATCTTTGTATGATGCCCAAGAGGAGGCTGAGACTGTCCAAGTCTGCTTGTATGAAGTCCAAGAGAAGGCTGAGGGTTTAAGGGATGAAGATCACCCCTAAAATGGTCTGATGTTTAGTAATTCTGACTCTCCTGAGGTTTGAACTAGCAAAGATGACTAATTTATGTCCTATACCTGTAGGAGGCCTTTGGGTCCTTGTACTAAGCCCAATAGGAGGCTGAAGAACTTCTAAGAAGCCTGGGGGTCCTTGTACTAAGCCCAAGAGGAGGATGGGGATGCTTTTAGGAAGCCTGTGGGTCCAAGCCTAAGAAAAGTTCAAGAAAGGTCTCACCGAGAATTAATCCTTTCTTTGTTGAACAGTTCTAAGATTTGGAGAAATTCAAGAGAGGTTTCACCGAGAATTAATCCTCTCTGGGGAAATGAATTTCTTGTACAAATAAAATTTCTAAGTTTGGACAGTCTTGAGAAAAGTTTCACCAGAAATAATGTCTTTCTCTGTTCCATATTGTATAAGCCCAAGAGGAGGCAAGACTGTATCTTGAATGTCCTATGGGGGACTAGTTTTGACTAAGTTGAAATTAACCTCTGGTTTGATCTAAACCTAGACCTAACTGCTGGGGGAACTCTAAGCAAGATATGCACAAATATATATATAGACAATTATATTAACAGATATATATATATATATATATATATATATATATATATATATATGAAATAAGCATTGAAACAGATACGGGGACTTACCTTCTGAGAAGAAGCCCAAGCATATTGTGATCTATAGTATTAACTACAACTTAATTCCCTCTTTTAGGGTTTCAAGAAATTGAAGAAAGTTTTGAAAACACATTGAATTTGAATTTTAATTAAAAGAAAGTTGTTAAAAAAGATTTGTTTGGGGCTTATAGCTCAAGGAGAGGCCAAGATGACTTATTTGATAACATTGATCGCACTGTGATACCGACAGACGTTGTGGGACTTATACTATAGTAAAGGCCCAAAAATTTTTTTTGTACAAAGAGGGGTTGGGTCTTACACTCTATTTAGAGGCCCAAAAATGTGTGTAAAGAAAATAATGGGGTTTATACTCAAGGAGAGGCCCAAATGATTTATTTGAAAAGGCGACTATCGCGCCGTGATTTTGGAAACCACGGAGGGACTTATACAATGACTGAGGCCCAAATTATTTATGTACAAAGGGATGGGACTTACACTCTATCAAGAGGCCCAAAAGTTTATTTTTATACAAAAGATGGGGCTTATAACTCAAGGAGATGCCCAGATAAAAACAGCGATCGCACCGTTTATCGTATCGAGGCTTATACAATGACTGAAGCCCAAAAAATTTATTTACAAAGGGAATGGGTCTTACACTCTATTAGAGGCCCAAAAATGTTTGAAAATAAGAAAGATGGGGCTTACAACTCAAGGAGAGGCCCAGATGAAAATTGTTTTGAAAATGGCGATCGCGCAGAGGTTTTTAAAATCGTATCGGAATTTATACAATGGCTGACGCCCAAAAAATTATATATTTACAAAGGGATGGGACTTACACTCTACAAAGAGGCCCATAATGTTTGAAAAAAAAGTTTGAAAAATTAAAATTAAGAGAAACCCTAATTTTAATTTAAAAAAATATAATTTTTAAAGGAAATTAAATATAAATTGATACAAAATATCAAATATATTCAAAAACAAGTTGTCAACTTTAAAAAATATATTGAAAAACCATGTTTAATCACATGAAAGCTTGAAATCCAATTGGTTTTGGAAAATCAAGGTGAGAATTTCATTTAAAAATGTTTTAAAACAAATAAAAATGAAATTAAATTCAAAAATCAAACTATATTAAATACATAATATAAATGTGATTTTTTGTAGAATAAAATAATTTAACATTTTTGTGACTTTTTAAAAAAATAACCAATAAAAAATGATTAAAAATGAGAAAGAAATTAATTTTTGAAATCATTTAATAAAAATATCAAATATTCAAAAATTCCTAAATTTGAAAATGGAGCTAAGGCCATCTTCTTCTTCCTCACTCGTACCCGCCATGGCCAATTTGCAAAACCTCTCATATCTCTCTAATTACTTAATGAAAATGACGTTTGTAAACATGAAAGTTGTGTGTTTTTGAACAAGGATTTCAGTCATATAAATTAATTGCATTTATATTAAGTGTCGAGTGAGAAATCAAGTGATGAACTCAAGAACCCTAATTTCTACAAGAACTCTATGAAATCTTATACATGAAAGCTACAAAGCAATTGATTGAGGGGAATCACTCTATATAAGTGTAGAAACATGTTTGTAACTTGAAAACACATTTATGATGCATGGATTATAGAGTTTGAGAGTGTCAGGCTTACCTATTGCAAGAAGAATTCGAATTCTATGTTGGAGGTGTTACAAATGTTGTGTAATGATCTGGACAGCTTCAATGGACCTCAAGTAATGTGTTGAAAGCTTGGAATGGATTGAATCAGCTTGGAACTTGTTGTGGCACCTCAACTACAAATAGGCCAAAAAGCTTGAGCAAATGGGGGTGACTTTGTGATTCTGATGTTCCAGATGAGTTTTAAGGTTATGGATCACTCATGTATGATGTATGTGAGGTGTTGGCATGATTGGTTTTGATTGAATTGCTCTCAAATTGAAAATTCGATAGTGACTTGAAAGAGAAGCAAAATCTATTTTTTTTTAGAGTGATTTGGAGGAAAGCATGTATTGCTATGCTTTGGCGTACTTGAATTGATCAGAAAGAGGCTCTATTTATAGTAGAGCAAGTTTATTTGGAGCAATGGTGATTGGAGGCTGGATCACTCCAATATCCATTGAACTTTGTCAAGTAGCCAAAGTCTCCTCTAGCCATTGACTTGAGTTAATCTTGCAGGCTATGAGTCTTCTGTTGCAAGGATAAGGCTTGACTCATTTGGTTGATCATGGACTGATACATTCCAGCTCTATGCATCCTTTAAATGCCTCATGACAAAATTGGAGTTTTTGGATTTTGAACTTTGAATGTCACATGCGAAATGATGAGGTTTTTGACTTGCAAGGCTCTATGGTGTTGTAGCTCTACAGAGATCATGTTCATTGCACTTTAGAAACTTGTCTTGTATGGTGACAAGGCTTGCCAAGTCATGGAAATGACAAAATCGTGTGGCATGTACAAGACTGTCTTATAAAACCAGTCTTGGAGGTGTCATGTTTCCATGCTTATAACTCCCTACTGAAGTTGAATTAGGATGAGTTCTGGTACTCTTTGGAAAGCTTGTATATCCTACTTTAACTTTGATGTCCAACATTGGTCTTGAATCAACTTGGATCTTGGTGAAAATTTGCCTCAAAGTTAGTGAAAATCCAAGACTGATTCTGTCCAAAATTTTCACTAAGTGTTGGAAAAGTGGTCATTTTCATGTTTTTGTGATTTTGATCAATCCATAACTCAAAATCCATGAGGATTTGGAATCTGATGTAGTTGACAATTGTGAAGTATGTAATGAGATCTTTCATTTGAGCTTTGGATGGGAGAAAAAGGCCTTGTGGTTTAGGAGTTATGACCTTGCAAAGTTGGCACCAAATCACTTTTGTTCCATAACTTAGAAAATTTTAAGTTTCTTATGGTTGCCCTTTTTTCAAGTAACCTCACTTTTCTTGATTTTTCTTGATGGATGACGATCCAAATAATGAATTAACATTGTTTTTTACTTAGGAAGCCTTGTTTGTCAAGAAATTTAAAAAGTCAAACTTGGTTTTTTGGTACAGTTGACTTTTTATCAGATGAATTTCAAACTGTGTGATCTTTTATGAAATCAAGTCCTTGACCTAATTCAAACCTAATGGATGGATTCCATAGGTGTTATAGAGTGTCTTTAATAATGTCCCAAGGTTTGGGAACATGTTTTGTTCAAAAGTCAAAGATACAATTGACTTTTCATCAGGAAACCCTAATTTGTCCAGATGAATTTGAATCCTTGCATTGCTTGTGAACCAAGTTCTTTGAATCAATCCAACCTTGTGAATGGATCAATATGATGTATTGTAGGTCTTCAAAACACTTCTTGAGGTCTTGGCTCATGTCTTGCTCCAAAAGCCAACTTAGGGGTGAATTAGGTCAAGAAACCCTAATTCCTGATTTTTTATGAATGCATCCCCTTAGGCTATTTTGACTCTATGATTGGGTTCATGAGGTCCCTTTAGGATCCTTGGATCATGTTTTGAAGTATTAGCCCATGCCTAGATGAAAACTTTCATCTGGAGGCCTTAGTCAACCAAACCCTAATTTGGTGACACTGGCGATCTTGAGGCTTGATCCACTTGGAATGTTGCAACCTTGTGCTTGATTCTTGATGTGGGAGACCTCTTAATCCTTTATGGGTGTTTGAGAGGCTAGAAAAGTTGAAGATCATGTCAGTTCTTGACTGATCCTTTGTCTGAGTGCTCTGAGAGGGTTCAAAACTCTAATTCTTGGTTGTAGTGAATGCTCAACAATCCTTGAGAAGATTGATGAGGTATAAGGGTACATCCATATTGTGGTGATGGTTTGCACAATTATGGGAAATCTTTGTGGTCAAAATTTGGGGTATGACACTGGGTCTGAAGATGATTCTGCAAGTGATGAAGAATCACCTAAATATGTTTCTGCTCTTACAGGAGTATTTGACTCTGATATAGAATCAGAAATTGGAGATCTATCATATAATGATCTGATCAACTCTTACAAGGAGCTGTACACAAGATGTGCAAAAATTTGTCAGCTAGGAGAGGATCAACATAAGGTTATTATGCTTCTTGAGGCTGAAATATTGAAGCATCTTGATATCATCTCTGATCTAAAAGAGGAACTTGTTTTGCTCAACTCCAAACTTAACAATGTAACCAAAAATATTAGAATGCTCAACAGCAGTTCTGATGTGCTAGATGAGATACTACCATTTGAGAGGAATGCTGGAGATGTCAAAGGACTTGGTTACGATGACCAAGTTGTGATAAGCAAGAATAGAGATCCATAATCTAGTTCTGATCAGCCCAAAAGAAGACAGAATCCTAAGGCATCAAAAAGAATGTTTCAACATCAGCGCAGACATCAGACAGATACTTCAGGCAAAAAGAAGAAAGACTGGAAATGTTATCATTCTGGTAAGTACGGTTATATTAAACCTTACTGCTACAAGTTACATGGTTATCCCAAGCCTGACTCTCAATCCAGAAAGATGCAAGTTGGTAATACAGCAAAGAAGTGGAGTCACAAGAATGAGTTTGTGGCCCTAATAGCCCACTCTTCTCTAAGAGGCTCTGCTGAAGAAAAGTGGTATTTTGATAGTGGTTGCTCAAGACATATGACTGGTGTAACACCCCAGTTTTAGTAGTTTTATTTAATTGAGTCGTTTTGATTATTTTATTATTATTTTATTTTATTTCTGACTTTTATTTGAAAATATGTTATTTTTCGTCGAGATTATATTTTATCGCGTTTTGGGAGCGTTTGCGAGATATTTGAGTGTAGGGGTATTTTGGTCTTTTGTTTGAGTAGATATTATATTTTTCATATAATAGAAATAGAAAGAGAGAAAATAGAAAGGAAAGAAAAAGAAGAGAAGAAAAAGAGGAAGAAAGAAAAGAGAAAGAAAAGGAGAAAGAGAGAAAACTTGGAGAATTTAGAAACCGATTCAACCGACTTTTCAAACGCGATTTAATCGGGTAAGGGTGCGAAACTCGATTATACTATGTTTGTGTATGATTATGTATGTTTGTGTGGAAATTTTATTGGTTTTTAGATATAGGTCGAAATGTGATAAACGATAGAAATCGATGTTTTCGCGGATGGAAATCGATGTAAATGTGGTAGAATACTTGTTACCATGATTAGATTATGTTCTGATAACTATATGTTGGTTTGGAAGTGTTTTGGGGGTGGAAAATATAGATTTGGGTTATATGACAGCGCTGCTGGGTTTTCTGGTTTTCGCAGGTTCGCACTGCGAATCCCCTAGCGAAGGGGAAAGCGAGCATTCGCTGGCTATTCGCACTGCGAATGTGAGGGCGAGCATTCGCCAGAGGTTCGCACTGCGAACTTTGTGTTATTTTGTGTTGTTTTCTTTCTGCCACTGTTCACTGGGAGACTCGCACTGCGAATGGGGAAGCTAGTATTCGCTGGTTGTTCACAATGCGAACGTTAGGAAATTTTTAGGCTATTTTCAGTTCTGACTTGGTTTGCTGGGATATTCGCACTGCGAATGAAGAAGCGAAGGACTCGCTAGGAGCTTCGCAATGCGAATGTGACAGTTTTTTCCAATTTGTTTTCTTTATAAATTTTGATCCGTGAGCCGGTTTGAGGCGCGGTTTGGTGCGTTGGAAAGCTTTTGACATGTTCTTGCTTATATTATTGGTTTTGAGACTAATGGACGATTTATTTATGTTGGGGATTGGAATGGTGTTGGTTTGTCAACTTGTACTATGGTAAGTGTGTGTAGTTGATGTGCATTATGTAATATTCTGTTGATATGAATGTTGTATGACCTGTGTGATGTTGTGCAATGGAAATGCATGTGGTAAATGTTTTGATGATGGTTTGTGGCCGTATGGCAATTAAATGCATTGTTTTGGGCTTGAATTGCAAAGCATGATTATTGTTGATGGAGATTGTTGCATATATGTGTGCATTTGAATGTCATGAGTCATTGTATGCCAAGCATCATGATATGCATTCTTGTGATGTCATGTGCCCTAGTGGGTATGAGCGACGAAACGGTTCTAGAGGGAATCCGCTATAACATCGTGAGCCTTAAAAAAATAAGAGGACTGAAAGCGATGATTATAGACGATCGTGAGCCTTATACAAAGAGGACCGAAAGCGATTGGATCGTGAGCCTTATACAAAGAGGACCAAAAGCGATCCATAAACGTCATGAGCCTTATACAAAGAGGACCGAAAGTGGCAGGGAACATCATTTGCCCGACGGGGAGTTACACTAAGTAACAAGCGATGATTCCAATAGTTCTTGAGTGAACTAGTGATGAGATTGATGGATGGATGGTACCGCATGTGCATTGCATAGAGTCGTTGTGTCGGTCTCTTTGCATTTGCATAAATCATGAATGGATCAATTGTGTGTGGAATTGTGGATGAGATTGATGAGTTGATATATGTTTATATGTCGGTGATATTTGTATTGTGCTTGGGTGATATACTCTGTGTTGTTTGTGTTTGAATTCGGGTATAATTGGTGGTGAGAATATTGTATATGTGTATTTGTGTGTATATATAACTGTATGCAATTATATTATGATTGTATTTCTCACCCTTATGTTGTTTTTAAATGCTCTACGAGACATTGCAGATTAGATGCTGGAGGTCTTTTTGTGAAGCTTAGGTCTTCATTCTTTTGTCGGTCGGCTCTGATATGTAGCACCGGGTAGTCCGGGAGATCGAGTGTGATTATTTTGTATTATGTATATGTATCTTCTGGATGTACATGTTTGATGTTGTATATGACAGACAACTTTTATGATATATATATATATATATATATATATATATATATATATATATATATATGAGTTTCAGTTACAGATTTTCCGCTTTTATTCTGTATCTGATTAGTGGGTAGTAGGAAATAAGTTCCTTTATTATGTGCTACCTGAATTGTTGCGTATCTATATGAGCAGGTGTATGTGTAATTGTTTCAAATTAATGTGACCCCTCGGTCTATGCCGTGAATCTTTATTTGTACTCTGACTAATTGTTATCGCTTTATTATTTAGGGGTATAGATTGGGGGTGTTACATTAAGTGGTATCAGATCCAATCCGTGTCAGTTTGTGTCAGTCCTTGTTGGTCTTTGTGGTTCGGTGAGCTGTTTGTTAACCATAGTTGTTGTTATTGGAAATGAACAGAATATGGCTGGTAGGAATGACGCTGCTTTGGCTGCTGCTATGCAAGCTATGGCTCGGGCTGTGCAGGGTGCACCTAATGTTGCGGGTAATGATGAGTTCAGGAAGAATAAACCGCATGTCTTCAAAGGAAAATATGATCCTAATGGTGCACAGATTTGGCTTAAAGAGATTGAAAGGATCTTTCGAGTGATGGATTGTGTGAAGGATCAGAAGGTGAGACTGGGTACTCACATGTTGCTGGAAGAAGCTGATGATTGGTGGGTTGGTACACGTCATGTGTTGGAAGCTGCAGAGGAGGAGATCACTTGGGCCGTGTTTAGCATTGAGTTTCTGAGGAAGTATTTTCCTGAAGATGTAAGAGGAAAGAAGGAAATTAAGTTTTTGGAGTTGAAACAAGGTAGTATGTCTGTTGTTGATTATACTGCTAAGTTTGTGGAGCTTGTGCAGTTTTATCCACATTATGCGGAAGCGACTGCGGAGTTTTCTAAGTGTGTGAAGTTTGAGAATGGATTGCGTCCTGAGATAAAGCAGGCAATTGGTTATCAGAGGATAAGGAGGTTTTCTGATTTGGTAGATTGTTGTAGGATTTATGAGGAGGATAGTAAGGCTCGTTCTACTCACTATAAGAGTGTGAACGAGAGGAAAGGGAAACAACCGTTTCGTAGTGGTTCGTATGTGACACCAGCTGATAAGGGTAAGCAGAGAGGTAATTTTGAGAAAAGGCCAAGTGGGGGAGGAATGTCTAGTCCTCTGAGATGTTATAGGTGTGGTGACCTAGGACATCGTCAGTTCGAATGCAGGAAGGATATGAGAAAGTGTTCTAATTGTGGAGGGTTAGGACATGTCGCAGTTGATTGTGCCAGGAAGAATGTGGTGATGTGTTTCAACTGTGGTGAACCTGGTCACATTAGTACAAAGTGTATGAAACCGAAGAAAGCTCCAACTGGTCGGAAGGTTTTTGCCTTGGCAGGAGCTCAGACAACAAGTGCAGACCGTTTGATCAGAGGTACTTGTTTTATTAATAGTACGCCTTTAGTTGCTATTATTGATACCGAAGCGACTCATTCGTTTATTTCGTCTGAGTGCGCAAAGCATTTGAATCTTGTGTTGTCTTCGATGGGTGGAGAGATGGTTATTGATACTCCAGCAATGGGGTCAGTAACTACTTCTTTGGTTTGTTTAAGTTGTCCTTTGACCATTTATGGTAAAGACTTTGAGATGGATTTGGTGTGTTTGCCGTTGGAGGGTTTAGATGTGGTTCTAGGAATGAATTGGTTGCAATTTAATCGGGTTAATATTGATTGTTATCATAAGCTAGTAAGATTTCCTTCTCTTGAGGAGGACGAAGACTCGAGCTTCTTATCTACCAAAGAGTTGAAGAAACTTTTGGCGGAGGAAGCTCAGTTGTTTGGGGTGTTTGCATCGTTGACTGTGGATAGTCAAGTTTCACTTGATGTGTTTCCTGTGGTGTGTGAATTTCCGAAAGTGTTTCCTGAGGATATTTCAGATGTGCCGCCAGAGAGAGAGAGGTGGAGTTTTCTATAGATCTAGTTCCTGGTACTAGACCTGTATCGATGGCACCATACCGAATGTCGACATCTGAGTTGGTTGAGCTAAAGAAGCAATTGAATGAATTGTTAGAGAAGAGGTTTGTGAGACCGAGTGTGTCACCTTGGGGTGCTCCAGTTTTATTCGTGAAAAAGAAAGATGGAAGTATGCAATTGTGTATTGATTATCACCAGTTGAATAAGGTGACGATTAAGAATAAGTATCCTCTTCCGAGAATTGACGATTTGATGGACCAGCTGGTAGGTGCTTGTGTGTTTAGTAAGATTGACTTGAGGTCAAGGTATCATCAGATTAGGGTGAACGAGGAAGATATTCAGAAGACGGCTTTTAGGACACGTTACGGTCATTATGAATATTCTGTGATGCCGTTCGGGGTTTCTAATGCGCCGGGTGTGTTTATGGAGTACATGAATTGTATTTTCCATGAGCATTTGGATCATTTTGTTGTTGTGTTTATTGATGATATCTTGGTTTATTCTAAGTCTCGTGAGGAACATGCGGAGCATTTGCGCATTGTGTTTCAGGTTTTGAAGGAAAGAAAACTTTTTGCCAAGTTGTCGAAGTGTGAATTCTGGTTGTCGGAAGTGAGTTTTCTTGGTCATGTGATTTCAGGTAACGGTATTGCTGTGGATCCATCTAAAGTAGAAGCAGTGCTACAATGGCTCCGAGATCTGTTACTGAAATTAGAAGCTTTTTGGGATTAGCCGGATATTATCGAAGGTTCATTGAAGGTTTTTCTAAGCTAGCACTTCCGTTGACCCAGTTGACTTGTAAAGGTCAAGCGTTCATTTGGGATATTCGGTGTGAGGAAAGTTTTAGTGAGCTGAAGAGAAGATTGACGACAGCTCCGATTTTGACTTTGCCGAATCCTACTGAACCATTTGTGGTGTATTGTGATGCGTCTTTGATTGGGCTAGGTGGAGTGTTGATGCAAGAAGGTAAGGTAGTGGCGTATGCTTCGAGGCAATTGAGAGTGCATGAGAAAAATTATCCTACTCATGATCTTGAATTAGCGGCTGTAGTTTTGTGTTGAAGATTTGGAGGCATTATCTCTACGGGGCAAGATTCGAAGTCTTTAGTGATCATAAAAGTTTGAAATATTTGTTTGATCAGAAAGAGTTGAATATGAGGCAACGTAGATGGTTGGAATTTTTGAAGGACTATGATTTTATCTTGAATTACCACCCTGGTAAAGCTAATGTGGTAGCCGATGCGTTGAGTCGGAAATCGTTGCATATGTCTGCTTTGATGGTTAAGGAGTGGGAACTTTTGGAATCGTTTAGGGATTTGAGTTTGGTATGTGAATTGACGTTGGTTAGTGTGAGGCGTGGTATGTTGAAGGTTACTAATGATTTTCTGTTGACCGTTAGCGAGAAACAGAAATTGGATGTGAAATTTGTGGATTTGATGACGGTTGGGGATAAAAGTGAAAATGAGGACTTTAAAGTGGATAGTAATGGTGTTTTGAGGTTTCGAGGTAGGATTTGTATTCCTGATGATGCGGAGTTGAAAAGGATGATTCTAAAGGAAGGACATCGGAGTAATTTGAGTATACATCTGGGAGCTAACAAGATGTATCAGGATTTGAAGAAGATTTTCTGGTGGTCCGGGTTAAAGAGAGATGTGGCTCAGTTTGTGTATTCATGTTTGACGTGTCAGAAGTAGAAAGTAGAACATCTGAAGCCTAGTGGTTTGTTGCAACCGTTGGATATTTCTGAGTGGAAATAGGATAGCATTTCTATGGATTTTGTAACAGGGTTGTCGAATACACAGAGGGGGCATAATGCGATTTGGGTGGTTGTGGATAGGCTGACTAAATTGGCTCATTTCATTCCAATTGACATCAGTTTTTCTTTGGAGAGGTTGGCAGAGGTTTATATCAGTGTGATTGTGAAATTGCATGGGGTTCCGTTGAGCATTGTTTCAGATCGAGATCCGAGGTTTTCCTCGAGATTTTGGGAAAGTTTACAAAAGGCGTTGGGTTCTAAATTGAGATTGAGTTCGGCTTATCATCCGCAGACGAATGGGCAGACGAAGAGAACGATTCAGTCGTTGGAAGACTTGTTGAGGGCTTGTGTTCTTGAACAAGGTGGTGCATGGGATAGTTATCTTGCGTTGATTGAATTCACGTATAATAATAATTTCCATTCAAGTATTGGAATGGCATCGTTTGAAGCATTGTATGGACGAAGATGTCGAACACCGTTGTGTTGGCATGAATCTGGTGAGAGTGCGGTGGTTGGACCGGAGTTAGTGCAACAGACTACGGACAAAGTGAAACTTATTCGAGAGAAAATGAAGGCTTCTCATAGTAGATAAAAGAGTTATCATGATCGAAGGAGGAAAGATCTTGAGTTTCAAGAGGGCGATCATGTATTTTTGAGAGTTACGCCGGTGACGGGTGTTGGTCGTGCATTGAAGTCGAAGAAGCTTACTTCTCGGTTTATTGGTCCTTACCAGATATCCACAAGAGTTGGTGTTGTGGCTTATAGGGTGGCATTGCCGCCGAGTCTGTCGAATTTGCACGATGTGTTCCATGTTTCACAGCTTCGGAAGTATGTTATGGATTCGTCGCATGTGATCCTGATGGACGAGGTTGAGGTAAGGGAGAACCTTACGGTTGAGGCATTACCAGTTAGGATTTTGGATCGCGAGTTGAAGCGGTTAAGAGGCAAGGATATTGCACTCGTGAAAGTAGCGTGGGGAGGCGCTGCTGAGGGCAATTTGACTTGGGAGTTGGAGAGTCGGATGCGGAAGTCGTATCCAGAGTTGTTCGTCTCAGGTAATATTTTCAAGGACGAAAATTTCTAAGTGGGGGAGAGTTGTAACGCCCCAGTTTTAGTAGTTTTATATAATTGAGTCGTTTTGATTATTTTATTATTATATTATTTTATTTCTGACTTTTATTTGAAAATATGTTATTTTTCATCGAGATTATATTTTATCGCGTTTTGGGAGTGTTTGCGAGATATTTGAGTGTAGGGATATTTTGGTCTTTTGTTTGGGTAGATATTATATTTTTCATATAATAGAAATAGAAAGAGAGAAAATAGAAAGGAAAGAAAAAGAAGAGAAGAAAAAGAGGAAGAAAGAAAAGAGAAAGAAAAGGAGAAAGAGAGAAAACTTGGAGAATTTAGAAACTGATTCAACCGACTTTTCAAACGCGATTTAATCGGGTAAGGTGCGAAACTCGATTATACTATGTTTGTGTATGATTATGTATGTTTGTGTGGAAATTTTATTGGTTTTTAGATATAGGTTGAAATGTGATAAACGATAGAAATCGATGTTTTCGCGGATGGAAATCGATGTAAATATGGTAGAATACTTGTTACCATGATTAGATTATGTTCTGATAACTATATGTTGGTTTGGAAGTGTTTTGGGGGTGGAAAATATAGATTTGGGTTATATGACAGCACTGCTGGGTTTTCTGGTTTTCGCAGGTTCGCACTGCGAATCCCCTAGCAAAGGGGAAAGCGAGCATTCGCAGGCTATTCGCACTGTGAATGTGAGGGCGAGCATTCTCCAGAGGTTTGCACTGCGAACTTTGTGTTATTTTGTGTTGTTTTCTTTCTGCCACTGTTCGTTGGGAGACTCGCACTGCGAATGGGGAAGCTAGCATTCGCTGGCTGTTCGCACTGCGAACGTTAGGAAATTTTTAGGCTATTTTCAGTTCTGACTTGGTTCGCTGGGACATTCGCACTGCGAATGAAGAAGCGAAGGACTCGCTAGGGGCTTCGCAATGCGAATGTGACAGTTTTTCCCAATTTGTTTTCTTTATAAATTTTGATCCGTGAGCCGGTTTGAGGCGCGGTTTGGTGCGTTGGAAAGCTTTTGACATGTTCTTGCTTATATTATTGGTTTTGAGACTAATGGCCGATTTATTTATGTCGGGGATTGGAATGGTGTCGGTTTGTCAACTTGTACTATGGTAAGTGTGTGTAGTTGATGTGTATTATGTAATATGCTGTTGATATGAATGTTGTATGACCTGTGTGCTGTTGTGCGATGGAAATGCATGTGGTAAATGTTGTGATGATGGTTTGTGGCCGTATGGCAATTAAATGCATTGTTTTGGGCTTGATTTGCAAAGCATGATTATTGTTGATGGAGATTGTTGCATATATGTGTGCATTTGAATGTCATGAGTTATTGTATGCCAAGCATCATGATATGCATTCTTGTGATGTCGTGTACCCTAGTGGGTGTGAGCGACGAAACGGTTCTAGAGGGAATCCGCTATAACATCGTGAGCCTTAAAAAAATAAGAGGACTGAAAGCGATGATTATAGACGATCGTGAGCCTTATACAAAGAGGACCGAAAGCGATCGGATCGTGAGCCTTATACAAAGAGGACAGAAAGCGATCCATAAACGTCGTGAGCCTTATACAAAGAGGACCGAAAGTGGCGGGGAACATCATTTGCCCGACGGGGAGTTACACTAAGTAACAAGCGATGATTCCAATAGTTCCTGAGTGAACTAGTGATGAGATTGATGGATGGATGGTACCGCATGTGCATTGCATAGAGTCGTTGTGTCGGTCTCTTTGCATTTGCATAAATCATGAATGGATCGATTGTGTGTGGAATTGTGGATGAGATTGATGAGTTGATATATGTTTATATGTCGGTGATATTTGTATTGTGCTTGGGTGATATACTCTGTGTTGTTTGTGTTTGAATTCGGGTATAATTGGTGGTGAGAATATTGTATATGTGTATTTGTGTGTATATATAACTGTATGCAATTATATTATGATTGTGTTTCTCACCCTTCTGATGTTTTTAAATGCTCTACGAGGCATTGCAGATTAGATGCTGGAGGTCTTTTTGTGAAGCTTAGGTCTTCATTCTTTTGTTGGTCGGCTCTGATATGTAGCACCGGGTAGTCGGGGAGATCGAGTGTGATTATTTTGTATTATGTATATGTATCTTCTGGATGTACATGTTTGATGTTGTATATGATAGACAACTTTTATGATATATATATATATATATATATATATATATATGAGTTTCAGTTACAGATTTTCTGCTTTTATTCTGTATCTGATTAGTGGGTAGTAGGAAATATGTTCCTTTATTATGTGTTATCTGAATTGTTGCATATCTATATGATCAGGTGTATGTGTAATTGTTTCAAATTGATGTGACCCCTTGGTGTATGTCGTGAATCTTTAATTGTACTATGATTAATTGTTATCGCTTTATTATTTGGGGGTATAGATTGGGGGTGTTACAATTGGTGTCAAGAACCTTTTAGTGAATATAGAAGCCCATGACTCCAATTATGTCACCTTTGGAGATGGGTCTAAAGGAAAAATTAAAGGGGTTGGACAATTGGATCATGCTGGGAATCCTATACTTGACAATGTGCTGCTTGTCAAGGGATTGACTGCTAATTTGATTAGTATCAGTCAACTGTGTGATCAAGGTCTAAAGGTCAACTTTACCAAATCTAAATGTTTGGTTATGAATGATAAAGATAGGATTAATATGAAAGGTGTCAGATCAAAGAATAATTGCTATGTATGGACATCTTTACAGACAGAATGCTTATCAATGTCAAATGAAAAGCGTCAGAAACATGCCTCAGATCTGAACATTGATGAATGGTAAATTGGGAAGTTAACCAAGATGTCACATAGGAGGTTGCAACATCAGACTATCTCAAGAATTCAAAACCATTTTCATAGGGCCTCTATGATTGATGATTTTGGAGGAAAAAGGTGCGCTTATGTTATCACTGATAACTTAATCATAGAAACTGAAGAAATAGCAACAGAGAATAGTTGTTTTCAAGTCACAGGATTGAGACAGGTGCTGGTTTGGCTTGATGTCACACAAGATGTCGTGACATCATCCTGTGACAACTTGAACCTCACCGGTAGTATCAAAAATTAGGTGAAGATGTTGAAGGGAAAATTAGGGTTTTGCTTGCTTATGGGTTTAAAACAATTAATGTGTGGGAACACTATTCAAGGATATGTATGGTTTCAAAATCAATCATTTCAAATCAACCTAAACCGCTCTCACGCACGATACCTTCATTCTGCACCATTCTCCACAAACTACTCCATCTTCCAGTTTGAAGAAAAATCTAATCTTGTTTACTCTACGATGTCTCAACAACAATCGTCAAAAAGGGCAAGCAAGAAGGAGAATGTTACGACATCCTCTACTAGGGCAAATCCTGGGGAGTTGTCTGCTAGAGATGCGATTGATGTTGTTCCCCTGGCTATGGTGCCATGCAAGCCTGATAAAATCCCTATGAGAAGATCTGAGAATCTCCCTACAGGTAACACTTCCCAGACTTCTAATGCTTTTACTGATACTAGGAGTGAGAAAGAAATTTTTGATATGTATAATAGAATAGGAGCAATAGTGGCTCGGTACTTAAATATAAGGGGTATACATAATGTTGCTGAAATTACTAGACCTCTGGCTCAGATTATGCCAACCACCTCTGCTCTTGTTGCTGAACCGGAGGTGGTGACTGAGAGGAATGTTGATGAACATATTGATGAAGGAGATAATCATGAAACGTCTGAAGGGAATCTTCACACCCTTGCTGATTCTGTTCTGAGAGATGTTGGATCAGATGATGGAACATCTCCATCTGTAGAAGAATCTCAAAGAAAGGAAACTAAGGATACAGCTGGAGAGGTTGTTGACAGGGTTGTCAATGTTGATGACCTGCCTTCTGATGATGAGATCATTGCCAAGAGTCTCCACCTGGGTGTCGCTAGGAGACTAAAGTCAAGAAAAGGTAAGAGTGTAGTTGCTGAAGACACTCCAACCAAGATACCTAGGAAATCTGTGGTTGGACCACATAAACCTTGGAGTAAAGTTGTTGTGGTGTCAAGGAAGAGAAAGGCTGAATCTGATACTGAATTAGACTTTGATGTCCAGGACATCATGCATGTTAAGAAACCAGCCTCTAAGAAAAAGGTTGTTACCCTCCCTAAAGCTCCCTTGGACAACATCTCATTTCATGATGTTGAAAATTTAAACAGGTGGAGGTATGTGTACCATAGAATGGTAGCATTGGAGAGTGAATTGGGGAAGAATGCTCTTAATTGTAAGGAAGTGTTGGATTTGATTGAAGCTGCTGGCTTATTAAAGATTGTCACTGAATTTGGCTCATGCTATGAGAGACTGGTTAAGGAGTTTGTGGTAAACATTTCGGAGGGATGTAATGATCGAAAAAGTGAAGATTACCTGAAGGTATATGTCAGAGAAAATGTTGTGACATTTTCTCCTGCTGAGATCAACAATTTCCTTGGAAGATCTGAAGTTCCTCAAGCTGAGATTGAAGATATTGATGATCAGGTGTGTATGGAGATTACCTGTAATACTGTGAAGAATTGGCCTATCAAAGGGAAGTTGTCAGCTGGGAAGCCGAGTGTGAAATATGCCATTTTTCATAGGATTGGCACTATGAACTGGGTTCCTACAAATCACACCTCAACCATTTCTACTGGGCTTGGGAGGTTTATCTATGTTATTGGTAAAAGGAAGTCATTTAACTTTGATGCATACATCTTTGAACAAATTTTGAAACAGGTTGTCTTTTCTGCTGTGAAGATACTTATTTGTTTCCCCTCACTCATCTGTGGAATAACTCTTCAACAACATCTTGGGATCCTTCGACATGTTGATAATGTCATGAGGAGGGAGTCTCCCTTAACCTTGCATTATAAGCACTAGAAGTCATATTCCAGATATTGCTTCAACATCTACTCCAACATCTGTTTCTACAACTACAAAAGAGGAAACCATTACCCAGCTGAAGGAGACCTGCAGGGAGCTTGATGCCATCATCAAGACCAGTACAATTAGGAAGGCTAAACTTGAGCAGTTAATACAAGCCTTGACTGCTGAGCAAGACAAGGACACTGATGAAGCTGAGAAGAATGCTGATGGCAATAATGAAGTGAATAGTGATCAAGATGTTGCTGCTGATGATGATTCTGGTAGTAATGAAGAAGAGGAGGAGGATGATGAGGAAACTGAAGATGACTGTTGAATGTTGTCTTCTTTTTTTTTTCTATGGTTTTGTAAGGGCTTAATGCCCAAGATTATGTTTAGCACCTTATATGCTTGTTTTGTACTTTAATACTTTATACTTTATGCTTGGTTATTTAGTTAGTTTATCTGCCTTTGTCATATTATGTCTAAAAAGGGGGAGTAATACTAACTTTACTAACCACTGCTACTGCTAACTATTGAGGGGGAGTATGCTAATGTTGCTTGCAGAAGAAGGATCTGGTTGAGGGGGAGACAAGATGATGTTTTTCCGCTGTTGCTGTTTTGATGTTTTGTTTCTTAGCCTCGGAAGGTGGTTTTCTCTTTGCAAGTTCCATTTAGTTAGTTTTAGCCAAAATCTGCCAAAGGGGAGATTGATGAGTCCAAGCCTTTGAGGTTGACATCAATTTTGGTAAAACTAACTTGTCAGCAAGATGTTGGACAAGATGTCCTAACATGAAGAACTAACTGAAAATCAAGATGTTGGACAAGATGTCCTATCATGATGATTCGACATCTTTGTCTGTTTCAGTTTGTGATAGCTGTTATTTGGTTTTCTGATTTCCAGATTTTGTGGGAATGTTTGTTTTTCCTAGGTGGCGTCGAAGATTGAGGAATCAGAGATTCTGATTATAATTTGAAGATGTTGTTTCTAAGTGTGGAGACACTTTAGGAAACTTAGGATTGAAGAAACTATTCTAGAGGAGAATAAGGTGAAGATTCTGTGGAGCAGAATTGTTGCGTCTTGTTTATGGTTATAAATAGGATAGATTTAACCTAGAATAGGTGGAGAAGATACACGGTTGTTAGTGAGTACTAGAGTTTGTACTTTTGTGAGCCTCTCTTGTATTGCGTGAATACTTGAGTTGGATTGTTTCATTGAGATGTAATTTTTCAGTCACTGCTGTGATTGAAAGGGAATTGAGAAGGGTCTTATACCTAGGAGTGTCTTAGGTAGAAATATAGCACGGGTAGTGATTAGGTGACAAGTTGTAAACGAAGGAGTTTAGCATAGAACTAATACTGTCTAGTGGATTTCATTCTTGGCTTGGTAGCCCCCAGACGTAGGTGTTGTTGTTCACCGAACTGGGTTAACAATTCCTGTGTGTTTCTTTATTTTCTGAAGACTTTGAAGACAAATATGTGCTCAACAAGTTCTAAAGACTCTGAAGACAAATATGTGCTCAATAAGTTCTAAAGACTCTGAAGACAAGGTTCTGCTGAACAAGCTCTGAAGTCTCTGAAGACATCACTTCTAAAAGACCAAGTGCTGAAGACTCTTAAGATAGTTCTGCAGAACGAAGATCTAAAATTCTGAAGACTTAGGTTCTGAAGTTACAAGTATTGATCTCTCTACATGCTTCATCAAATATACATCTGAAGCCTCTGAATATTAGAAGACAGAATAATGGTTTGTGTGTTTCAATGAATATAAAAGTACAAAGTAGTTTGTGACCTCTACCTAGATTAGGTGGCGCAAAGACAACTCTTTTGTATTATGATGTGACCATTCCTGTAAGTGCACGTTGGGATATTGCAGTTGGAATATGTTTCCCATTATACCCTCCAACAGATTTACCTCAAGCTCTATATATTGAAAATCTGAATGCTTGAAGAATAGTTGTTCGTGAGCTGCCGTAGCTGGTGTGGTGCGTGATAAGCACAAATGCTAAAATGCCAAAGTGTTAAAAGCCAGAAGACCTAAAAAGAAAATCATGAGAGACTAACAAGAATAAGAAGTTAAAGAGCTGAAGAAAACACGAAAGTATGTGTGCAAGGAGGAAGCAAACACCAAGTTATAAGCTCAAGAAGAAGATGCTGAATGCTCAACCAAATTAGAGCGTTGTTCTACAGGAAATGAGAGAAGCATTAAAAGAAGCTTTTAAGCTCACAAAACTCATGCTAATACGATGCAAATCTCTAGGAGATTATTCTTAAGATAGTTTTGTAAATTAGCAAGGAGTTGTTGTTCATATCTTGCTAGAAACACTTTTGTGTTATTGTACTTGAATTGTGTCATCTGCTTGTTTATAAGCAATTCATGTACACACATTTGTAACACTTTTCAAAGTGTAGATTCCTCAAGTGACTAAGTCGTTAGTCTAGATACTTGAGAGGGATAAGTTGTTTTCTAACACTTAGAGGTTGTAATCTTTCTAGATTATTGAATTAAGTCCTTGTCTAAGGTGAAATCACCTTGGTGGGTGGACTGGAGTAACTTTGTTAACAGTGAACCAGGATAAAAATAATCATGTCTATTTATTTTTATTCTCTTGTTAGCATTGATTTTTAATTCCGCAGAAAATACCATTGTTGGCGAAATCCAATTCAAACCCCCCTTTCTTGTGTTTCTCACCCCTTCAATGTGTGACAGGGGGAGTAATGAACCTGATTAAAGTTGGTGTGTTGGAGCTGTGTTGATGTGATGTCAGACCATGTGTCTTGACACCTGATCTTTAGAAATTTCTGGAGTTTGAAGGAGTTGTAATCTCAGATGATCTATAGTTGCATTTTATCTCTGATATCCTTCTGTTTGCAGGTTGTGCAAATTTTACATATAGCTTGTGTCTTATCTCTGGTTTTATTCCTCTCTCCAGGTTCACTAAGCAAAAGATGTGTCGTAACCCGAAATTTGACCTCCTCTTTGCCTTTGCATAAGCATGTGCATTCGCATCGCTGGCATACGCATTCGCACTTTTCGCTGTGTTTTCTTTGTTGCAGGAATATTCAGGTTTTTTAAGCCCGATTAATTGTAATGCCCCAGTTTTGAGAGTTTTTATTTAATCGAGTCGTTTTGATTATTTTATTTTATTTTCGACTTTTATCTGAAAATATGTTATTTTTCAATGTTGTGATATTTTATCGGGTTTTGGGAACGTTTGCGAGATATTTGAGTGTGGGGGTATTTTGGTCATTTCATGATATTTTTCTTAAGTTAGAAAGAATAGAAAATAGGAAGAGAGAAAAATAGAGAGAAAGAAAAAGAGAAGAAGGAAAAAGGGAAGAAAAGAGGAGAAGAGAAGAAAGTGAGAAAATCTTGGAAAATCAAAGAAAACAACTTCTAGAATCGATTTAATCGGGTAAGGGTGCGAAACTCGATTATTATATGCTTGTGTATGATTATGTATGTGTGTTTGTGATTGTTATGGGATTGAAATGATAAATATAGTAAAAATTATAATGTTTGGAAATTGGTAAAAATTGATCCAAATGTGTCTAAACTCATGTTGATTGTGTTCTTTGTTGTTTATACATGTTGGGTATGTATTGTTATACCTCAAATTGGTGTTTTTCTGAGTATTGGATGATGATTTGGAGGATTTTGGGTTGAAAACCATAGCAACAAGTTCTGCATAATTTTTTCTGGTTTTTCCAGGTCATACGCGTATGGGGCATGTTCATACGCGTATGGACCTTGGCAATACGCGTAACATGGGCGAGTCTTGGGCCAATACGCGTATGGGATGTCACTTTTCTCGGCCATCTGCACATTTGCATATGGTACGCGTATGAGGTTTTGCCGTACGCGTATGACTCAGGGCACTACGCGTACGGGCAGGAGAATGGTAAAATGGGACTTTTCAAAATATCGTTTTCGTTGTTCTTTCGTAACTTGGGTTCCGTTTATCCGATTTTTACATTCTTGGTATCGTTGGAAAGCTATTGAGTTGTACTTTCTCATTATGATGGTTTGGAAATTTTTAGCCGATTTAATTATGTCAGAATTTGGAATAGTGTCAGTTTGTCGACTTTTGTCGTTATAATTGTGCGTAATTGATGGGTATTATGCAAGGTGTTGTGGTATAATGTAAATGCATGTGTTTAAATGGTGTTGTGATGATTTGTGGCTGTATGGTAATTAAAGGCATTGTTTTGGGCATAAGTGCAAAGTGTGATTTTGTTGATGTAGACGAATGCATTTATGTGTGCATATTAAATGTCATGAGTCATTGCATGCCAAGCATCATGATATGCATTGTTGTGACGTCCTGAGTGACGGATTGATTCCAGAGGGAATTTACTATAACATCGTGAGCCTTAAAAATAAAAGGTATGAATCGCCTTAAAAATAAGAGGACCGAAAGCGATGGTTATAGACGATCGTGTGCCCATGTGGGGTGTGAGCGATCGGATCGTGAGCCTTATACAAAGTGGACCGAAAGCGACGGGGAACATCGTATGCCCGACGGGGAGTTACACTAAGTAACGAGCGATGGTTCCAATAATTCCTGAGTGAACTAGTGATGAGAAATATTGGAAGTCGGTACCGCATGGCATGTGCATAGAGTCGTTGTGTCGGTCTCTGTGCATTTGCATAAATCATAAATATGATTGACTATGTGTGAGGATTGTGATTGGATTAATCGTGTGTGGAATTGATGAATTGATATTCTTGGTGATAATTGCATTGTGTACGATTAATATACATTGGTGTTAGATAAATGAAATATGTATGATGTTGTGTGGTATTTGGATTCTGTTGTATGTTTGTGGTGAGAAATCTATATGTGCATTTCTGTGTTAATATATAATTGTATGCAATTATATTATGATTGTTTTCTCACCCTTCTGCTGTTTTATAATGCTCTATGAGGCATTGCAGATTAGAGTTGCTGGAGGTCCTTTTTTGAAGCTTAGGACTTCATTCTTTTGTCGGTCGGCTCTGATATGTGACACCGGGTAGTTAGGGAGGCCGTTTGTGATGTTTGTGTATTATGTATATATATCTTTTGGCTTGTGCATGTACAACTTGATGTATGACAAACTTTTTATGATATGTATATATATGATGTTCAGTTTTAGATTTTCCGCTTTTATTCTAAAATTTGAAATGTGGGTGTAAGGAACTGAGTTCCTCTGTTGATTGCTACCCCACTGTTGCATATCTTTATGAGCAGGTGTTGTATGAATTGTTTCAATATAATTTGATTGCCCCCGTCTATGCCATGATAATTTAGATATACTCTGATGAAATTTTGAATTTTCTTTTACTGCTTTATTTTATTTGGGGGTATAGATTGGGGGTGTTACATTAAGTGGTATCAGAGCCAGTCCGTGTCAGTTTGTGTCAGTCCTGGTCTGTGTGGTGTGTGGAGTGAGTTGTTTATTTAACCATAGTTTTTGTTATTGGAAATGAACAGAATATGGCTGGTAGGAACGATGCTGCTTTGGCTGCTGCTATGCAAGCTATGGCTCGTGTTGTGCAGGGTGCACCTAATGCTGCAGGTAATGATGAGTTCAGGAAGAACAAACCGCCTGTCTTCAAAGGGAGATATGATCCTGATGGTGCACAGATATGGCTGAAAGAGATTGAAAGGATTTTCCGAGTGATGGATTGTGCTGAGGATCAGAAGGTGAGACTGGGTACTCACATGTTATTGGAAGAAGCTGATGATTGGTGGGTTAGTACTCGTCATGTGTTGGAAGCTGCAGAGGAGGAGATTACTTGGGCTGTGTTTAGTATGGAGTTTCTGAGGAGGTATTTTCCTGAAGATGTAAGAGGAAAGAAGGAAATTGAGTTCTTGGAACTGAAACAAGGTAATATGTCTGTTGTTGATTATACTGCTAAGTTTGTGGAACTTGTGCAGTTTTATCCTCATTATGCCGAAGCGACTGCGGAATTTTCCAAGTGTGTTAAGTTTGAGAACGGATTGCGTCCTGAGATAAAGCAAGCAATCGGTTATCAAAGGATTCGGAGGTTTTCTGATTTGGTGGATTGTTGTAGGATTTATGAGGAGGATAGTAAGGCTCGTTCTACTCATTACAAGAGTGTGAGCGAGAGGAAAGGGAAGCAACAGTTCCGTGGTGGTCCGTATGTGACACCAGCTGATAAAGGTAAACAAAGGGGTACTTTTGATCGGAGGTCAGGTGGAGGAGGAATGTTTGGTCCTCTGAGATGTTATAGATGTGGTGATGTAGGACATCGTCAGTCCGAATGTAAGAAAGATTTGAGGAAGTGTTCTAATTGTGGAGGTGTAGGACATGTTGCAGCTGAGTGTGCCAGGAAAAATGTGGTGAAATGTTTCAACTGTGGTGAACCTGGTCATATTAGTACAAAGTGTCAGAAACCGAAACAAGCTCCAGCTAGTGGGAAGGTATTTTCTTTGGCAGGAACTCAGACTTCAAGTGCAGACCGTCTGATCAGAGGTACTTGTTTTATTAATAGTACTCCTTTAGTTGCTATTATTGATACTGGAGCGACTCATTCGTTTATTTCGTCTGAGTGCGCGAAGCGTTTGAATCTTGTGTTGTCCTTGATGGGTGGTGAGATGGTTATTGATACTCTAGCAATGGGGTCAGTAACTACTTCTTTGGTTTGTCTAAGTTGTCCTTTGACCATTTATGGTAAAGACTTTGAGATGAATTTGGTGTGTTTGTCGTTGGAAGGTTTAGATGTGGTTTTGGGAATGAATTGGTTGCAATTTAATCGATTTCATATTAATTGTTATCATAAGCTGGTAAGGTTTCCTTCTCTTGAGGAAGACGAAGACTCGAGTTTCTTATCTACCAAAGAGTTGAAGAGACTTTTGGCGGATGAAGCTCAGTTGTTTGGATTGTTTGCATCTTTGATTGTGGATAGTCAAGTTTCACTTGATGTGTTTCCTGTTGTGTGTGAATTTCCGGAAGTGTTTCCTGAGGATATTTCAGACTTGCCGCCAGAGAGAGAGGTGGAGTTTTCTATAGATCTAGTTCCTGGTACTAGACCTGTTTCTATGGCACCTTATCATATGTCGGCATCTGAGTTGGTTGAGTTAAAGAAGCATTTGAATGAGTTGTTGGAGAAGAGGTTTGTAAGGCTAAGTGTTTCTCCTTGGGGTGCTCCAGTTTCATTGGTGAAAAAGAAAGATGGAAGTATGTGGTTGTGTATCGATTATCGCCAGTTGAATAAGGTGACGATTAAGAATAAGTATCCTCTTCCAAGGATTGATGATCTGATGGATCAGTTGGTTTGTGCTTGTGTGTTCAGTAAGATTGATTTGAGATCAGGGTATCATCAGATTAGGGTGAAAGAGGAAGATATTCAGAAGACGGCTTTTAGGACACGATACAGTCATTATGAATATTCGGTGATGCCGTTCGGGGTTTCTAATGCGCCAGGTGTGTTTATGGAATACATGAATCGCATTTTTCATGAGCATTTGGATCGATTTGTCGTTGTGTTTATTGATGACATATTGATTTATTCTAAGTCTCGGGAAGAGCACGCAGAGCATTTGCGTATTGTTTTGCAGGTTTTGAAGGAAAGGAAGCTTTTTGTCAAATTGTCCAAGTGTGAATTCTGGTTGTCGGAAGTGAGTTTTCTTGGGCACGTGATTTCAGGTAATGGTATTGTTGTGGATCCATCTAAAGTAGAAGTAGTTCTACAATGGGAGGCTCCGAGATCTGTTACTGAAATTCGAAGCTTTTTGGGTTTGGCTGGTTATTATCGAAGGTTTATTGAAGGTTTTTCTAAGCTAGCACTTCCTTTGACCCAGTTGACTTGTAAAGGGCAAGCGTTCATTTGGGATATTCGGTGCGAGGAAAGTTTTAATGAGCTGAAGAGAAGATTGACGACAGCTCCGATTTTGATTTTGCCGAATCCTAATGAACCATTTGTGGTTTATTGTGATGCTTCTTTGATTGGTCTAGGTGGTGTTCTGATGCAAGAAGGTAAGGTGGTGGCTTATGCTTCGAGGAAATTGAGAGTGCATGAGAAAAATTATCCTACTCATGATCATGAATTAGCGGCTGTGGTGTTTGTGTTGAAGATTTGGAGGCATTATCTCTACGGTGCAAGGTTTGAAGTCTTTAGTGACCATAAAAGTTTGAAATATTTGTTTGATCAGAAAGAGCTAAATATGAGGTAGCGTAGATGGTTGGAATTTTTAAAGCACTACGACTTTGGCTTGAATTACCATCCTGGTAAAGCTAATGTGGTAGCTGATGCATTGAGCTGGAAATCGTTACATATGTCCACTTTAATGGTTAAGGAGTGGGAAATTTTGGAATCGTTTAGAGATTTGAGTTTGGTTTGTGAAGTGACGTCGGATAGTGTGAGGCTTGGTATACTAACGATCACTAATGATTTTCTGATGATTGTTAGTGAGAAACAAAAGCTGGATGTGAAATTTGTGGATTTGATGTTGGTGGGAGAAAAAGACGCGAATAGTGATTTTCAAGTGGATGTTAATGGTGTTTTGAGATTCCGAGGTAGAATTTGTATTCCGGATGATGCGGAGTTGAAAAAGATGATTTTGGAAGAAGGACACCGGAGTAATTTGAGTATACATCCGGGAGCGAATAAGATGTATCAGGATTTGAAGAAGATTTTTTGGTGGTCTGGATTGAAAAGAGATGTGGCTCAGTTTGTTTATGCATGTTTGACTTGTCAGAAATCGAAGGTGGAACATCTGAGGCCTAGTGGTTTGTTGCAACCGTTGGATATTCCTGAGTGGAAGTGGGATAGCATTTCCATGGATTTTGTGACAGGGTTGTCGAATACTCAGCGAGGGCATAATGCTATTTGGGTGATTGTTGATAGACTGACTAAATCGGCTCATTTCATTCCGATTGATATCAGTTTTTCTTTGGAGCGGTTAGCTGAGATTTACATCAGTGCGATTGTGAAGTTGCATAGGGTTCCATTGAGTATTGTTTCGGATCGAGATCCTAGGTTTACCTCGAGATTTTGGGAAAGTTTGCAGAAGGCTTTGGGTTCTAAATTGAGATTGAGTTCGGCTTATCATCCGCAGACGGATGGACAGACGGAGAGAACAATTCAGTCTTTGGAGGATTTGTTGAGAGCGTGTGTTCTTGAACAAGGTGGTGCGTGGGATAGTTATCTTGCATTGATTGAATTTACGTATAATAACAGTTTTCATTCTAGTATTGGAATGGCACCGTTTGAAGCATTATATGGACGAAGATGTCGAACACCGTTGTGTTGACACGAATCTGGTGAGAGAGCGGTGGTTGGACCAGAGTTGGTGCAACAGACGACGGAAAAAGTGAAGCTTATTCGAGAGAAAATGAAGGCTTCTCAGAGTAGGCAAAAGAGTTATCATGATTGGAGGCGGAAAGATCTTGAGTTTCAAGAGGGCGATCATGTATTTCTAAGGGTTACGTCGGTAACGGGTGTGGGTCGTGCATTGAAATCGAAGAAACTTACTTCTCGGTTTATTGGTCCTTACCAGATATCCGCGAGAGTGGGTGCCGTGGCTTATAGGGTGGCGTTGCCGCCGAATCTGTCAAATTTGCACGATGTGTTTCATGTTTCACAGCTTCGGAAGTATGTTCCGGATCCGTTGCATGTGATTCCGATGGATGAGGTTGAGGTAAGGGAGAACCTTACGGTCGAGGCATTACCAGTTAGGATTTTGGATCGCGAGGTGAAACGGTTGAGGGGCAAGGATATTGCACTTGTGAAGGTGGCGTGGGGAGCCGCTGCTGAGGGCAATTTGACTTGGGAGTTGGAGAGTCGGATGCGGGAGTCGTATCCAGAGTTGTTCGTCTCAGGTAAGATTTTCGAGGACGAAAATTTCTAAGTGGGGGAGAGTTGTAATGCCCCAGTTTTGTCAGTTTTTATTTAATCGAGTCGTTTTGATTATTTTATTATTATTTTATTTTATTTTTGACTTTTATCTGAAAATATGTTATTTTTCAATGTTGTGATATTTTATCGGGTTTTGGGAACGTTTGCGAGATATTTGAGTGTGGGGGTATTTTGGTCATTTCATGATATTTTTCTTAAGTTAGAAAGAATAGAAAATAGGAAGAGAGAAAAATAAAGAGAAAGAAAAAGAGAAGAAGGAAAAAGGGAAGAAAAGAGGAGAAGAGAAGAAAGTGAGAAAATCTTGGAAAATCAAAGAAAACAACTTCTAGAATCGATTTAATCGGGTAAGGGTGCGAAACTCGATTATTATATGCTTGTGTATGATTATGTATGTGTGTTTGTGATTGTTATGGGATTGAAATGATAAATATAGTAAAAATCATAATGTTTAGAAATTGGTAAAAATTGATCCAAATGTGTCTAAACTCATGTTGATTGTGTTCTTTGTTGTTTATACATGTTAGGTATGTATTGTTATACCTCAAATTGGTGTTTTTCTGAGTATTGGATGATGATTTGGAGGATTTTGGGTTGAAAACCGTAGCAGCAAGTTCTGCAGAATTTTTTCTGGTTTTTCCAGGTCATACGCGTATGGGGCATGTTCATACGCGTATGGACCTTGGCAATACGCGTAACATGGGCGAGTCTTGGGCCAATACGCGTATGGGATGTCACTTTTCTTAGCCATCTGCCCATTTGCGTATGGTACGCGTATGAGGTTTTGCCGTAGGAGAATGGTAAAATGGGACTTTTCAAAATATCGTTTTCGTTGTACTTTCGTAACTTGGGTTCCGTTTATCCAATTTTTACATTCTTGGTATCGTTGGAAAGCTATTGAGTTGTACTTTCTCATTATGATGGTTTGGAAATTGTTAGCCGATTTAATTATGTTGGAATTTGGAATAGTGTCAGTTTGTCGACTTTTGTCGTTATAATTGTGCGTAATTGATGGGTATTATGCAAGGTGCTGTGGTATGATGTAAATGCATGTGTTTAAATGGTGTTGTGATGATTTGTGGTCGTATGGTAATTAAATGCATTGTTTTGGGCATAAGTGCAAAGTGTGATTTTGTTGATGTAGACGAATGCATTTATGTGTGCATATTAAATGTCACGAGTCATTGCATGCCAAGCATCATGATATGCATTGTTGTGACGTCCTGAGTGACGGATTGATTCCAGAGGGAATCTGCTATAACATCGTGAGCCTTAAAAATAAGAGGTATGAATCGCCTTAAAAATAAGAGGACCGAAAGCGATGGTTATAGACGATCGTGTGCCCATGTGGGGTGTGAGCGATCGGATCGTGAGCCTTATACAAAGAGGACCGAAAGCGGTCCATAAACGTCGTGAGCCTTATACAAAGAGGACCGAAAGCGACGGGGAACATCGTATGCCCGACGGGGAGTTACACTAAGTAACGAGCGATGGTTCCAATAGTTCCTGAGTGAACTAGTGATGAGAAATATTGGAAGTCGGTACCGCATGGCATGTGCATAGAGTCGTTGTGTCGGTCTCTGTGCATTTGCATAAATCATAAATATGATTGACTATGTGTGAGGATTGTGATTGGATTAATCGTGTGTGGAATTGATGAATTGATATTCTTGGTGATAATTGCATTGTGTACGATTAATATGCATTGGTGTTAGATAAATGAAATATGTATGATGTTGTGTGGTATTTGGATTCTGTTGTATGTTTGTGGTGAGAAATCTATATGTGCATTTCTGTGTTAATATATAATTGTATATAATTATATTATGATTGTTTTTCTCACCCTTCTGCTGTTTTATAATGCTCTATGAGGCATTGCAGATTAGAGTTGCTGGGGGTCCTTTTTTGAAGCTTAGGACTTCATTCTTTTGTCGGTCGGCTCTGATATGTGACACCGATTAGTTAGGGAGGCCGTTTGTGATGTTTGTGTATTATGTATATATATCTTTTGGCTTCTGCATGTACAACTTGATGTATGACAAACTTTTTATGATGTGTATATATATGATATTTAGTTTTAGATTTTCCGCTTTTATTCTAAAATTTGAAATGTGGGTGTAAGGAACTGAGTTCCTCTGTTGATTGCTACCCCACTGTTGCATATCTTTATGAGCAGGTGTTGTATGAATTGTTTCAATATAATGTGATTGCCCCCGTCTATGCCATGATAATTTAGATATACTCTGATGAAATTTTGAATTTTCTTTTACTGCTTTATTTTATTTGGGGGTATAGATTGGGGGTGTTACATTAATCACTTCTTCACAAGATCATCGCATCATCAAAACAAGCACAAAAATAAGGGTTTCCATGATTATTCATCAAAACATGAGGTGGAAAATCGAAATCGGGGCCACAACACCATTTCCTAAGCAAATTTGAGCAAAATTGGCTAGAGTAACCGGTTACTCAATATAGGGTAACCGATTACTCTGTGTCAGTTTGCAAATCTCTGCTTTTTTTTAGGGCAGCAACTATGCACACTCTTTGGTCTTTGATTCTACATTGTTCTAGCAGCATGTGGAATATTCTAGAAGTAATTCATTGGCATTTGCTACAATGCATCATTTCCACTCAAGACTACCATGCACCCTATTCTCCTGAGATGTGAACCTTTGGATGTGAAGCTTACATTGGGATGTTCCCACTGAGTTAACAAATAACTAACTGAGTTAGCCTCTAACTCAGTGAGTTAGATGTAACTAACTCCTGGACTAATTCCAAACCACCCAAAGCTAGCTCCTAGCCTAATTCCAAACCTCTCACACTCCAAACCAAAATTCTATATAAACAAACCTTCAATCATTTTTCAAGAGGAACCATTTCATACACATTTCTCACACTTCACTCTCAATTCTCTCACATTCTCTCTGAATTTTTCTGCAACTTCTTCATCTTCATCTACATTTTCTTCCCAAACCTCACCATAGCTCTTCACCATTGAAGATTAATCACTTCTACAATGGAAGTGATTATTTCTTGAGCTTAACCTTCATCACCTTGAAATTATACTTGATTTTCGAGAGTTCTATTGGCTTTTGCATTCATCTCAAGTGTTTGCTTCAAGATTCTACGGTTCAAATTCGTATTTCGGAGTTTCGTCGCAATTTGCTCGGTTTCAGTACGATTCGGCTACAATTGAAGATTCCTCTGGTTTTCTTTGATTATCTTCATCAAGAATCCTTTGCAAAAATCACCAAGCCAAGTCTCCGGCTTGTAGGTTGGTAGATCTCATTCATTTTTACTGTTTTGAACGTTTTCGTATCATTCGAAATATAGTTTGATACTTTTTTGTGTGTGAATTAATTATGCGATTACTTGATCCATGATCTTGATATGTTAATTGATTCCATTGTTGCTCAATTGTTGTTTTGAAACTTGATTTTCGTGCACAAATTCATAACCTAGCATGTGGTAGTTTGAACAAGTGATTTAGGTGTTTAAAGTGCTTTTTGAAAAGCTATTTTTGCCACTGTTACAGTGGTAACCGATTACTCAAAAGAGAGTAACCGGTTACTCTGCACAAACTTTACACCAGAGCTATTTTTTTCAACTGAGTAACCGATTACTCTGCACAAATTTCACCAGTAACGTATTTTTTCCAAGCAAGTAACCGGTTACTCATTTTAGAGTAACCGATTACCACTGTACAGAAATGTGTTTTTTGCTTCTTTTCAAGTGTTTTAGCCATGCTCTCTCCTTCTAACTTCCATGGATTAATATGATTGATTTTTATGGATTTTTTAGGTAATGTTTCTCTTCAGTTTGAAGCATGCTTGTGATTTTTCCAATGCTCGATCTTTCAATTTCGTAATTGTTCTCATTCTTGGCATTGTATGAACATGATCATTCTTGCACAAATTCTATTCACATGATAACATGATTTAGTGTTGCATTTTGAATGGTCATTTGGTACTGTTTTGCACTTTCCATTCATGTTTGAATTAAGTTTGTTCTTCAAGGGGTAAGCTTAATCTTGTATAATCAATAATGCACCCTTTGCTTTAATAATTTTTCAAGTCATTTTAGAAAATTATTAGCATATTCCTCCCTTTGATTAGTTAATCGAAACTTCATTTCGATTATTAATCTTCCCGTTGGCGCTTCTCTTTAGGCTTCTGAAAGCTCTGAGTTTTTGAACAAATTTTGGTGAAACATAATTGTTAACACAACAATGAGATCAAGCTAAATAATTCTGCTGAAGACGTGATGTCGAACAAGATGTCTTAACATCCTGGACTGAATGGCTTAAGTTAGTTTTTTTAAACTGCTGCAACACTCAAGGAGAAATTGCTGCATGGATCAAGGACTGAAGACTGAAGCCCAAGGAAGCAGAAGACACTATAAACAGAAGACTTAGACCTAGGTTTTGGATGCCTTAGTACGCCTTTTGTAACCTTGCTTTCTTGCGTAAGAAACAAGGGTTTAGGGTTTTGAGAGTCGTTGGCTCTCTAGGTTGTAAGTCTCCCTTTGTATCAATTAATACAATGTGGTAGATATAGGTGTCGCACAGATCCATAAGCCTTGAGGTATTGGATTATGTATTGTTCTTGGATGAAGCTTTTAAGCAAATCCGAGTTAGCTTGTTTGTCAAGTATGCTTGACAGATTTCTGTATTGACAGGGATAATGTAGAAATCATAGTTGGTGATTAAGGGAAGTGAGTGGGGTATCTCATATCAGGGTTGTAAACGTTTGAGTTTAGCCTTGGTAAAGATGTTCATTGGGTAAATGTTAGGTATGAAGTTGTAAACGGGGGAGTTTAACTTTGTAACAGTCTACAAATAGTGGAGTCTTCTTCCTGGATTGGTATCCCCCAGATGTAGGTGAGTTGCACTGAACTGGGTTAATAATTACTATGTTCTTTATCATTCTGCAGATTTACGCTTTCTGTTAGGGTTCATGATAAACATGTTGGATCAGATGTCATGACATCTGTGATGGTGCAGTTCTGATATTCAAGGTATCAGTCTGCTTTTGCGCCTCTGAGTTTAAATTATTATGTAGCACAATGTCTTGACATGTGTTAGGACATCTGCTATCTGCATAGGCCAGAATTTCAATTGGTATCAGAGCAGGCATCCTGTCTGGTTCTGGATGAGATCTTTGGGAGATACTTTCTGGCGTTTAAACAAGGAGGAGTTTTGAAGATCAGATCAATCAACTTAGACATACTCAAGGATATTAATGAATGAGATGGATGTTCTGGATCGAAGGGAGCAACCCGGAGGTTGTTCATATTACTGAGGAGATTCTACAACAACTACAGGAGAAGTGGCTAGTTCTCTTATTGGTGTGTCTTATAGGATGTTGTGACATCTTATTAGGGCAAGCAGGATATGTTCCTTGGTGGTTATGCTGCATGTGTTTCTGATGGAAGAGCGCTAGAATTATGGGATTCTGGAGTTATTACTGAAGACAGTTGGTGGAAGGTCTCAATCGTCGGCCTCTATATTTGAATATATATGCATTCTTTTATTCCAGAGTCGGGAGTGATGAAGTGAAATGAGTTGTGGTTAGATATCTGGTATGATGACTTGGTACTTGGAAGCTTGGTTTCTTAGTGCAGTCGAAGTCAGTTGAAGAGGAGAGGAGTTGAGTTTAAGTTTATCAGGTTCTTGCTCTAGGAGTTTGATAAATTGTTGGTAGGCTAGGTTGTCAAAGATACTTGAGAATTCTCTCAAGTCCACTCATAAAGGCATCTATGTCTTGTATCTGGAGTCTTCTAGTTACTCTTCTGACTAGAAGGTGTTTCTTTGAAACACAATCTGAAGAAAGTGGAGGTGATTTATTTTCACCATCCAAAAACAGCAAGGAATGATTCATCTCTCTTGACCCTAAGAGTGGATCCAATCTGATTGAAGAATTGTTGAGGTAAATAAGATTTGTTCAGAGAAAGTCTTAGTTACTTGAGTAAAGGGTGGCAACCTTGGTATCTTAACATTGTCCTTTGAAGAAGACACTTGCAAAAAGATTGAATACTTTATAAGTGTTCATGACATGATCTGGTGGAGCTCAGCTACAGGAGTGAAGAAGGGTTATTGGACAAGGATTTAAGATCAATTGCTATTTGTGGAATCCACAAGTATTTAATTGATTATCCTTGAAAGTCATGATTGCTGATGTTCAACAAGATGTTGGAACATCTCATCATCAGAGTTTATGCAGAATCATGGGAGGGGTACTGCATACGCTTTAGCATCTGTTTTAGTCTTAGGTGGTGACCTAAGAAGTGGCTTCCGTTGGGTGTGATAGAAGCATGTGTTCTCTGGAGAGTTTCCTGGCAAGAAACTAGTTTGGACTTTGATGTTGTTGAAGATGAAGATGAAGACATCATAATATTGATGGGTACAGCTTGGATCAGTTTATTTCTTATCTAGGTGCTTTGGAGCACGATTCTTGCTCTTTTTGTTGAAGGTCTCAGTTAAGTGGCAGTTATCTCTGACTTTCTATAGTCTGCTCTACTGAGGAAAGTGGCATTCTTTGGTATGGCTATGGGGTAGTTTTGGAATACTTATTTTCTGAAGATTCAGACGTGGCATGTGTGAAGTCTTTGGAGTTTTAAAGCAGGATATAGGTTATCTACTCAAACTTGGTTGTTGAATCAAGTCTATGAGAGCATAGAACTCTTGTTCTGCAAAGGGATGAGGTTCTTCTAAGTGACAGAAAGAGGGGCTGAATCCAACAGTTGGATGTCATTTCAAAATGTTCTGACATCTAGCTCAACATCAGAGGTCTCAGCTGGTGATGTGGCACATCAGCTTAAGATAAGGTGATCTACAGGAGAATGGAAGTTATGGATGCTTCAAAAAGGTCTATCTCATGCAGTTTATGGGAGCTGTGGATGGGAATATGTTACATGACTAAGAGGCTTGGTGGATCCAAGATGTCTTGCTATGGGGCAATTAGTTCATGTGACTTGAAGGTATGATTTCATTAGTGGATCGGTGTATCTTGTGGGAGTTCTGAAGAAGATTGAGATCAATCAAAAAGTGGCATTTGGTTGGTTTTATTGTGTGCATTCAAACAGGATGCTTGAACTGATTGCTCTTGTATAAAAGAGTAGTTAGTTGAAATTGTAAGGAGGTTCTGGTTCTCTGGGAGCTTGTGGCAGAAGTACTGGGTTGAGAATGGAAGCATACCTTCTTTTGGTGGATGAGAGTTTATTTCTCTCTGGGTTTCTGAAGTATTCTTTGTTCAAGCTGGTGGCGCAGTGTTGTGTGAAGATCTTCTGTGTGGATTACTATGCTGATAGTAAGTACAGTGGTAGAGCATATCAAGAACCATGGTGTGTGGTGTCTGTGATGTGTGGAAGATGTCATAACTAATGTTAGAACATCTTTGGGTTAGTTATCCTTGGTGAAGGATTTCAGGTTCTGTGAGGAACTGGTTACTTGCATCGTGTCTAAAAAGTATCTACATTGTCATATGGGAGAATGATGGAGTAGAAGAACTATCTTGGAGGTCTAATGTAAGTTTTTGGAAGACTGGAGTGGATCATTTGTTGATTGCATGAAGGTCTGGTTTCTGATGCATTCAGAAGTGGATATTCACCAGAATATCAGAAGTATTCCAGGTTATCATACAGGAGAATGATAAGGAATGACTGTCTTGGATTGTGGGGTGTCTATCTTTGTTGCTGGCTGGGTAAGGTCAGTGGAAAATCTTGCGAAGGGGATGTTCCCCTAGCTACAAGTCGTGCTAGTAGTGGATCGGTTTAGCATCTGTGAAGTTCTGGAGCATGCATACGATATCTGACATCATTATAACAAACTAAGGGGCCCCTGTGCGTCTCTTTGAGGAATGTGAAACATTCTGATTCAATTGGTTTGTGCATCAAGCAGCTGAAGGTCTATACATGAGAATTCAAAAGGAGTTCGTGTGGTGTGTAGATGGTTGCAAGATGGGGGGATCAATGGGACTTTAATCTTAAGCCAAGAGTTTGTTATGGCTGGTATACATTTCCTCACGGGTAGCATGATGGTGATCATGTGTGAATGATTATTGTTTCTTATCAGAGGAAGTAATAAGAGAGTTGATGATTGTGTTCAGCTGGTAAGTTGAATTGAGGGTGCGCTCTTGAAGACATGAAGATGCGTCTTATGTTTTCCTTTCATTAGCTTGGGTGTTCTGTGGAGGAGCACTAGTTATCTTAGATAGGGGGAGATGCCCCTTGATCTAAGATGAATTACTGCGAGGATGCAGTTAAAGTTCCAATTTGCATTTGTGCATCAAGCAAGCTGAGATGTCAAGGAGGATGTCTTGACATTGTTGTATTGTTGCAAGTTGTGGGAGACTTGGCAGTGCATGTGTAATGGTAATGGTTCTTATTGGATACTTAAGAATCATTGATTGAGTCTGGGGGAATTTATTTTTCTCTACAGGCTGTGATCACAAAACTGTGAAGATTTTATTCAATACAGATATTTTCTTTAACATTGTTGGGTGTGACTTGGTCGAGGACGTCATAGCAGTAAAGAGTGTCTGAAGAATCTCTGACAGTCTGATGACAGAGGTATTGATTCCGTCTTGGGAAAACGCTTAGGGTGTATACCTGTCAGAAGGACGTGTAAAATCTTGTCCTTGAATATACATTCACGTGTGTTAGAACTTGTACTTCAAGAAGAATCTGTCCTAAAATGAATAAAGACATAAAGACCGGGTAGTGGCTGATACAATTCAAATAAGGGGATCTCAAAATTCATCTTATCCATCGATGTATCACTCTTACTATTATCTCTATGGCTTATATAAGGTTCTGGGTAAGCACTCATTGGATCTGGATATACCTTGATAATATTTGTCAAATTGTGTCTAAAAAGGGGGAGAAATGTTCTGATCTTCTCATGAGAATCTCACGTCTGATAAAGCAGCTTGTCAAAATGCTCAATAGGATGTTACAACATTCTTGGTCTCAGCTCTCAAATGGACTTTTGTGTCTTGTGATCTGAGTTATGAACACAGTCATGTCATGTGTTTTGAGTTACCCAAGGAAGTACTTCACTGCTAATGGTATTGCTACTGCTTTTTCTTAATGGTTTTCTTATGCCTCTTAAGAGGAAGATTTATCATTTCGTGACAAGTATTGGTTCATGGGTTGAGGGGGAGTGTCTTGCATCTTCTTTCTCATGTACTCCATCACAGGTAAGGTATAGGTCTTGAAATTATTTGGAGTCCTCACTGCATGAACCAATTTCCTTTAGAGCTTGCTTTCTCTTGATCCCCGACGGAGTCGGAGTTTCGCGCGACACTAGAGCACTGTACAACTTGGAGCTGTCATGTTGTCTGTTTCAACTTCTGCACTATACCCTGTGTGTTAGAGAAGGAATGAGAATGGAGAATTCCTACTCTCATTCTGACTACTTCAGTTAGGGGATGAATGACCCTGTACCTGGCTTAGTCACCTTTATCTCCAGGAGGTAGCGTATCTCCTACCCCAGTTGAGTCGATCTCTGATCACTCGTGCCTCTTTCTACTTCTCTTTTGATCAATCACCACCCTTTTGGTTAAAGATCGTTGTCTTTGGGATTAACACCTATCTCTTACCTCATTTGTTATTTTCTTGTGGTCGATCATCGTCTTTTGATTCCCCTGGAGGGTCTCAATTCCCTTTTTTCGGTTAAACACAGTTTTCCTGTTAAAACACCAAAACTCTTGTGGAGTTCGCAACCTTCTCTTGGTTCTTCTCCCTTTGTTTGGTTAACCACTGCTGGTCAGTTAAAATACCAATTTGCATTTCTCCTCAGTTAACCAAAGTGTGTCTGTTAACACACTGAGTCCCGCTTAGGTTAATCACCTTCTCTTGGTTAATCACCCGTTTTTCAGTTAACCATAGCCCGTCTGTTAAAGCACTGTGCCCCTTTTGAGTTAATCACCTTCTCTTAGTTAATCACTCGTTTTCTTTTCGGTTAATCACAGTTTCTCTGTTAACACCGAGTCCTCAGCGGTTGGCAACCTCTTTTGGTTCAATACCCTTTGTGTTGGTCAAGTATTGTTTGTTCAGTCAGTACCAACATCCCTAGCGGGTTACAACCTCTGTTTGGATTTACACCCTTTTCTTTGGTTAACCACTGTTTATCAGTTAATATACCAAAATCTCCTCAGAGTCAAACACCTTCTCTTGGTTCAGTAATCTCTCTTTTGGTTGATCACAATCTATCTGTTAAGACCATTATCCCCACCAGAGTTGTTATCTCTTTCTCTTCGGTTAACCATTGTCAGTCAGTTAATATACCGAACTCTTGTTCTCTTGGTTTCAACACCATTCCTTTGTTTGTTTTCCCCAGTAGGGTCGCTTACCCTCTGGTCCCTAGCACAATTCTTTGCTCTCTTCTCCACAGTGGAGTCTTTTCATTTCCTTTTGTTCCTTTATTTTCTTAGTTTTGACAGCATTTCTTGGGAATCCCCAGTGGAGTTTCCTTCTTTCTTTTGTTCTTGGTTTTGACACCACTTTCCTTTTCCTTTTTCGTCTTAGTTCCCCGAACTACGGAAGCTCTGATTCTGCATTCATTCGAATGTATGATATGTAGGCACTAGATTGTGATGATCTTGGCGAGCACACTTCCACCCTTCCACTTTCTTCCATTCTTCTTTTCTTTCCCTAGTTCCATGAACTACGAAGCTCTGATTTCCTCATTGCACTATGGGGGTACGTAGGCACGAGGGCCCTAATCCTCCGCAAGCACTTTTCTTTCTTTCTTCTTCTCTCTCTCCTCTTCTTTTAGTTAGAAGCCTTTAGAGAGATAACCCATCCAAGCCTAAAAGCAAGCGAAATGGTTCCCGTCGAGTACGACGGATGCGTAAGGTGCTAGTACCTTCCTTTCGCATAACTGACCCCCGTTCCCATTTCCCCCCCTTGGGTTTTATTGATCTTTTCCCTGTCTTTTGGGACTAAATAAAGTTTGGTGGCGACTTTGTTGTATCTTTGAGTGTGCGATTCACTCAGGTATAAACCAACAATCTTCAAGATGTTTTAGCCAAAATTTGCCAAAGGGGGGGATTATTAGTTACATGGTTTTAGGATTGACAGCAATTTTGCTAAAACATGGTTCACAACAAGATGTTGTGTGAAATGTTCTAACTTGTTGGTCTGTCAATATTGAAGACAAATGTTTTTATAGATGCTGTGATATGATGTACTAGAACATCAGTACAAACTGTAGATTTATTCTGGATAAATTTGATTTGATTATGTGATATTTCTTTTGGATATATCTCACTTATTTTTGCAGGTCAAGAAGATTTAATCTGGAACATTTGATCTCCAACTGTTCATAAGTTTCTAAATTTGGATGTTGAGACAATTTAGGAAACTTGACGATTTATTCCAAGATTTAAGGAGATTTTTTCTACAAAATTGATGCAGCCCTCAACGTGTGGATCAAGAAATATCTGGGTGAAGATTTCGAAGCCCATGGACTGTTGAGGAGTATTTAAAGAGCAACCTAAACCTAATGTTATCACGACTTTCACTTTTGTAAAAAGGGGAGGTTTTAGAGTCTTAGGTTTTGAGAGTCCCTTTAGTGTGACTTTGTAAGTCACCCATGTATCTTTTGATACATTGAGGTAGACTGATTGTATGTTGTCAATTGTCCACTTTAAAGCTTTTAAGCAAGAATGTATTTTCCTTAGTTGAAGCTTATAAGCAAAACTAAGTATTGTCTTGGAAGTGTGCTACTTCTATTTTGAGTTATTGTTGAATTGTCACTGGTTTATAACTGATTGGAAGTGAGAGGGGGATCTCATATCTAGAGGGTTTCTATGTAGAAGTTGCAAAAGGTAGTGATTAGGCAAGAAGTTGTAAACGAGGGAGTTTAGCTTTGAACTAATGCTATCATAGTGAATTTCCTTCCTGGCTTGGATGCCCCCAGATGTAGGTGATGTTGCACCGAACTGGTTTACCAATTGACTGTGCTATTTATCTTTCTGCAATTTATTTTCAATCTAAATTATTTGTTCTGTCAGACAGAAGATGTTGTAACATCTGTCTTGACATTATGTTCTGATGTGAGGAGATCAATATTAACATGTGTTAGAGTGCCAAAATTTCACATAGGGTTTCATGCAAATCATTAACTTCTTTTTTCAGAGAGACACAAGTCTCACATGTTCCTTTTAACTTTATAAGCTTGATTATTTCTGCCTGGAACAATTTATTGATTGCTTTAAGGTATCTTATGGACTCTTTAAGACCTAGGGGTGTTCTCTCAGTTTATCATTCTTCTACTAATTGACTACTCATTCTAAACAGTTATTTATAAGATGGTTCAAAACATAGAATAATATCTACATCGTAGGTTGCCTTTAAGAAAACTTCATCTTCTTTGTTGGAAGATGATTCTTTCATATTTCTCCTTAAGGTTGATGCCTTTCCTCCTCTTCTTCGTTCGAATATTAAAGAAACTTCTTCTTCTGCATTATCATTTTTTGAATAAGAGGTTCCTTCGTTTGATGTTGAATTTTCTGAAGATCGTTCAACTACTGAGTATGTCTTTTTGAAGGATTCTACCAAAGTTGTATGATAAAAGTATGATAAAGTTGATGATTCTTCGGTTTTAATTTCTTTATCTTTGAGTAATTGAACTTGTTCGTTCAATTTATCTATAATTTCCTTCTTTCTTGATTTTTCCTGAAATTCATGAAGGTTCTCATCCTTTGATTTAAGAGTTGGATTAAAATTTAAATTCTTAATTCTTAGAATTTGGTTAGTTACAAATGTTCCAATACACTTCCAATATTTCAAAGTTTTGAAAAGAACTTAAAAGCAATATCTTCATCTTCTTCGCCTTGTGTGTTAATCTCCTTTTGCTTGATACTTAGAGAAACTCCACATATCATTTCAAGAGTATTCCACATTTCCTTGTGTCTAACAATGATGAATGTAACACCCCATTTAAAATAGTTATTCATTGTGTGTTGTTTATGGAATCTATTGATTAATTGAGGGAATTGTGGCTAAGGGTGGGTGTGGTAGTTACCCTTAGTTGTGGGAATCAAATGAAAACTTTAGGATAATAATAATATAACGATAAATAAATAATATGTAGGCATAAGTAGTAATAGTAGTATGGTTAATATTATTATTATTATTATGACTAGTATTATTAATATTATTATGATTATTATTATTATTGTTGGCATCATTAGTATTATTATTATTATTATTATTAATATTATTGGTGTATTATTATTATTATTATTGTGACATTATTAGTATTATTATTAATATTTTGGTTAGTGGGAGAGAATTAAGGGAAATAAAACAAGTAAGACTGAGTTAGTGAGGGTTTATGGAGTTAATCACTTTTCACGTAGAAAGAGAGCAAGAAGAGGAAGAACAAGGGTGCTAGGGCAGGATTTTCTTCTCCAATTTTTGCAGAAATTAAGACCCAAATTTGAGGTAAGGGGGGAGAATGGGCTCAATATCGGTGTTAATATCATGAGAGGGCAGTGAGGGATCCTTTCCCTCGTAGGATTTTATTTGTGTAATTGTGGTTGCAGATCTGAATCTGGTATGTGTGTATCTGTTGTGAATTGCATGAAATTGATCATTGTTGTTGTGAATGGAATGATAACTGCTGTTGTTGTTGCCATGTTATACTGTGTTTGCAGATTTGATTTTTGACAGGTTTAAGAGTGACGAATATAGATCTAATAGGTGATAATTTGGCTAGTAATAATAGGGGAATGATAGATGAACAAATGAATATAATCGATGTTTTAACGGTTAGAATATGGAATAGATTGCGTAGTATAGTCGGGTGATGAGGGGATTTAATCGGGAATACTTGTTGGTATGTTTCGGCACGTGTTTAATTGAGTGATTGAAAACCTAACTTTTCCACTTTTGATAACAATGGTGTTAATTTTTGTAAATGTGTTGGATGGCGTTTTAATGGTGAATTACGGTGCGAGTGTAACGCATGTGTGATCAGGAGGATCGTGGAGATGTATAACTGATTGTTATACATGTGTTTGAGCATCTTTTGTGTCATGCATTTCATGATGTGTCTGGTGGAGACAACTAGGTGGGAATCCATGATGGGTGCCTAGTCTTGTCCGGACTCCAATGTGGAGTTGTGATGGAGATAAATCATTGCTCAGTGGGAGTGTATGTGATTTATTCGAATTCCAATAGGAATCAGGTTCGATTGAATGAACCATGGTGTATTGGTACCACATACGTAGTGTCAATCATCGAGTTACATTGCATTACTATATGTTTATTGAATTATGATTGAAAGTGACAAGTGTGTCGTGATGGTGTACTGTTTATGTGTGATTGTGTGATGACTACTCCTTAACATATATTATACACCGTTAATTATTGAATGTAGTTCTCACCCCTTTGTTGTTTGTTGTGTCTGTGCTTCTCGGGAAGTACAGATAAGCAGGTACATGAGTAGTGCGTGGAGCTTGTGTTGCTCGATCGAGTCTTAGGAGTCGCTCTAATACGTAACACTGGATATTGAGGGATTTGTTATGTTTTATACCATGTTATTTTGTTACGTATCTCATTTATTAGACTTTTATTAGACCACTTATTATGTGGAGAGTATTATGGTGAAGGCCTTAGTGCCATAGATTGAATTGAATTATGATTCCGCTGTAAGAACAATTGTTATGAGTAATAAAGTGAATGAAGTAATTGAGACTTCATGCAATTTTTATGAGATGTGACATCCTACTTTGTTGTAGACTCTGATTATTTTCATATTATTTATGTATTTTATAAAATGGGAAAGTGGGGTGTTACAATTGGTATCAAAGCCTGGTTGGTCCGTCCGGCCAGGTTGTCTGACGTGGTTTGGTCTTTAGTATGCGACATGTGTGTGGAACACTGTCGATACTTGTTTGTTTTCTAACTGTTATCTGCAGGAGTTGGGGATAAAATAAGTGGGGGAGAAGCTGGTGCTTCTCCGAGATGCTTCCAGTGTGGAAGGATGGATTAGTGCGTAGTGGAGTGTTGTCGTAGTTGGTAAGGATGGTCTATACTTCGTCATGATAGTCGGCTGTCTATTGACAAATTGAGGAACTGATCACCCTCAATCTCTTGTTGATAGTAGACGGGATCATGTTGGATGGATAAACGTGCCTTGACAGCTAAGATAACGTATGCTGTGGATTATTTGGAGTTAAGCCAAGTGCTTACAAATGGTTGTGATGAGTCGGTATAGATTCTTATACCTGAAGACGGTGTGGACGAGAGGTACTTGTTTGTCAGTCAAGTTGGGGACGTCTCCGAGGAAGGACGATCTGGTATGGTTGATGATTGCTTCTTAGTGAGTGGAAAGCAAGGTGATGACTAGAGATATGCTGATAGTATGTAATTCCTGATGCCTTCCAAGGTGTCGATCTGAGTTGGGTGATAGCAGAGGACTGCTGTTGTGGTGTGCTAAGCAAATGGATGGGCTTATATTGGGCGAAGCCTCGATGTCTTAATGTTCGCATCGTTGTGAGTTGATCGTGAAGTTACATGGGCTGAGTTACCTGTTGTTGGAGGATTTTTGGATGTATTTCCGGACGTAGGGTGAAGTAGGATTGGCTATTGATTTAGCACTTGGTATAAATCTGATGTCAATGACTCCGTACAGAAAGTAAACTCCAGAGTCTTATGAAGAGATAATCAGAAGGATTACTCAAGGAAAGGTCTGTCTGACCAAATGTTTCTTGGCGGGTTATGTCCGTGTTTTCGGTTAAGATGAAGGGTGAAAGTATACGTATGTGCATTGAGTGCCACCAATGGGATAAAGTGACCATTAAGAATAAATATACGCTTCCAAGAAGTGAGGACTTGATGGATCATCTTGTGGGAGCTCGTGTTATTAGAAAAATTGATTTGAGATCGGGTCATCATCAGATTCGAGTGAAGAAGGATGATATTTGGGGGACGATGTGCAGAACTTGTCACGGATATTGCGAAAATGTAGTGATGCCTTTTGGAGTGTCTAATACGCCGGGTGTATTTAAGGAGTACATGAATAGTATATTTCATGCTTATCTAGATTTGGTGGTTGTGGTATTTATTGAGGACATTTTGATTTATTCCAAGTTCGAGGAAGATCATGCAGAGCATCTGAGGATTGCCTTGCAGGTACTGAAGGATAGCAAGTTATTTACGAATTTCGAATAGTGAGTTTTTGGTTGCAAACTGTGAGTTGTTGGGACATGTTATTTCTGTAAATGGTATAGCGGTGAGTCCGTCTAAAGTAAGTACACTGCTTCGATGGAGACCTCCGAAGACAGTGACAGAGATTAAGAGTGTATTGGACTTAGCAGGTTATTATCAAAGATTCATCGAGGGAATTTATGAGTTGGCATTGCCATTGACTCAGTTAAATAGAAAGGGTTAAGCCTTTGTTTGGAATGTTGTGTGCGAAAAAAAGTGTTAGAGAGCTGAAGAAGAAGCAGACTACAGCGCTAGTGTTAGTGCTACCAAATTTGAGTAAACCTTTTGGTATACTGCGATGCGTCTAAAATGGGATTAGGCAGAATGCAGGTGCGAGATGGTAAAGTAGTGACGTATGTTTCACGACAATTAAGGATAAATGAAGGGAATTACCCTACTCATGATTGTGAGTTAGCTGCAGTGATTTTTGTGTCGAGAATTTGGAAACATTGTTAGTATGGAGCGAGGTTAGAAGTGTTCAGTGGTCACATGAGTCAGAAGTACTTATGGGACCAGTAAGAATTGAATATGGGAAGAGAAGGAGTTAGAACCTTTGAAGGATTAGGAATTTAGTTTGAGTTATCATCCGGGAAAAGCTAATGTGGTAGAAAATATTTTGAGGAGTAAGGAAATACATATGTCAATCTTGTTGATGAGAGAAACGAATTTAATTGAACAGTTCAGAGACTTGGGTATGGTTTGTAAGTTGAGACCGGAGAGCGTCAGGTTGGGTATGCTTAAAGCGAATAAGATTTTCTTGATGTGATTAAGGAGAAACAGAAGCTGGACGTGAAGCTAGTTGATTTGATGCCTGTAGGTGAGGGCAGTTCGGATAGTGACTTCGAGATGGATGGTGTGGTGTGTTGATATTTCAAGGAAGAATTTGTGTGCCATGTGACATTGAATTGAGAAAGAGGATCCTAGCGGAAAGTCATATAGAATAGCTTGAACTTTCGGCCGGGAGCTATGAAAATGTATTAAGACATTACGAGATTATATTGGTGGCCAGGCATGGAGAGTAATATAACTCGGTTATGTATGATTGTTTGCTGTGTCGAGAATCAGAAGTTGAGCGTCAGAAACGGTTAGGTTGATGCAACCTTTGGGAAATTCCGGAATGAAAGTGGAATAATATTTTGAGGAACTTGTTATTGGATTACCGAATAAGGCGAAAGACTTTTGATGCTATTTGAATAATTGCAGATCGATTGATGAGATCAACATATTTTATATCAGGGTATTAGTGAATTTGTGTGGGGTTCATTGGGCATAGTGTCGGACAGGAATCCGAGGTTTACTTCAGAGTTTTGGAAAAGCTTGCAGGAAGCTTTGGGATCTATACAAAAATTGAATTCGACTTATTATCCATTGACGGACGGTCAGTCAGGAAGGACTATTCAGTCGTTGGAAGATTTATTGGGAAATTGCGTGTGGAGAAAGATGGTATATGTGATACTCATCCGCCATTGATCTAGTTCACATATTATACTAACTACAATTCTAGTATTGGGATGGTGTCTTGCAAAGCATTGTATGGTAGGAGGGCATGACACCTCTATATTAGTGAGTCGGGTGGAAGGTGTTACTTGGACCCGAGTTTGTGTAACAGATTACTCAAGTGATTGAGAGCAAGCAACCGAGACGCCAGGATAGTTCCTTGGTGAGAGTAGCTTGAGAAGGAGCTACTGGGGGAAGTGTAACTTGGGAATTGGAAAGCAAGATGCGAGGGTCGTATCCAAAATTGTTTCTATCAGGTACATTTTCGAGGACGAAAATATTTTAAGTGGGGGAGAGTTGTAACACCCCATTTAAAATAGTTATTCGTTGTGTGTTGTTTATGGAATCTATTGATTAATTGAGGGAATTGTGGCTAAGGGTGAGTGTGGTAGTTACCCTTAGTTGTGGGAATTAAATGAAAACTTTAGGATAATAATAATATAATGATAAATAAATAATATGTAAGCATAAGTAGTAATAGTAGTATGGTTAATATTATTATTATTATTATTATTATGACTAGTATTATTAATATTACTATGATTATTATTATTGTTGTTGGCATCATTAGTATTATTATTATTATTATTATTATTATTAATATTTTGGTTAGCGGGAGAGAAATAAGGGAAATAAAACAAGTAAGACTGAGTTAGTGAGGGTTTAGGGAGTTAATCACTTTTCACGTAGAAAGAGAGCAAGAAGAGGAAGAACAAGGGTGTTAGGGCAGGATTTTCTTCTCCAATTTTCGCAGGAATTCAGACCCAAATTCGAGGTAAGGGGGGAGAATAGGCTCAATATAGGTGTTAATATCATGAGAGGGTAATGAGGGGTCCTTTCCCTCGTAGGATTTTATTTGTGTAATTGTGGTTGCAGATCTGAATCTGGTATGTGTGTATCTATTGTGAATTGTATGAAATCAATCATTGTTGTTGTGAATTGGAATGATAACTGCTGTTGTTGTTGCCATGTTATATTGTGTTTGCAGATCTAATTTTTGACAGGTTTAAGAGTGACGAATGTAGATCTAATAGGTGATAGTTTGACTAGTAATAATAGGGGAATGATAGATGAACAAATGAATATAATCGATGTTTTAACAGTTAGAATATGGAATAGATTGCGTAGTATAGTCGGGTGATGAGGGGATTTAATCGGGAATACTTGTCGGTATGTTTCGACATGTTTCCACTTTTGATAACAATGGTGTTAATTTTTGTAAATGTGTTGGATGGCATTTTAATTGTGAAAATATTGTAGTATGTTGAATTCTGAGACCGAGGCTTTTTACGGAATCGAAATCGGAGGTCCGAAAGGCATTTAACGATGAAAAACATAAACTTTTTATGTTTTTCCGCATCATGAGTCGACTCATGGGTCGACCTGTACGGACCCGCAGGTTGTACAGTTTTTCCAAAATGTCAAATTTTGTTTTCTTTATAACTTTTGATCCGTGAGTCCGTTTTGACCCCCGTTCGAAGCGTTGGAAAGCTAATGAAATATTCTTTCTATTGAGAAAGGTTTAGAGGGCAATAGATGATTTATTTATTCCGTGATTTTGGAAAATTATCGTGTTGTCGGAGTTTTGTCGCGTTTTCTTTCCCGATTTCGCGTCCGATGCAGTTTCTTTTGGTCTGAGAGGTTGGAGTAGATGTCAGAACTTGCTGAACCTAGTAATGGTAGAAAAATTAATAAAAATTGAATTTAGGTGGATTAATTAGATAATTAGCTAATTAAGACCACGTGAGGTGTTGTTATTAATCGTGTGAGCTATGTGAGACTATTTGGACAGGGTGGTAATTCTAAGGCAACTCATAGTGAGGACATATATATGTATATAAGAACACGGGAAATCTAGTAATACTAGGAAATATGATGAACTGTATTTTTGTGTGGATTACTTCATTAATGACTGATTAATACAAAGTAATGGATTGTTGTATATGTGATAACTGTATTGGTGCAGGTGGGTAATTCTAGTGGGAATTGCGGTGAGTGTATGACTCACGTGCGATCAATGAGGATCGTGTATTATGCTTGATAATAACGTATCATGCATACTTTTTGTGTGTAATGATATTGTGATACAGGTGTAGTAATTCAATGGTGAATTACGGTGCGAGTGTAACGCACATGTGATCAGGAGGATCGTGTAGATGTATAACTGATTGTTATACATGTGTTTGTGCATCTTTTGTGTCATGCATTTCATGATGTGTCTGCTGGAGACAACTAGGTGGGAATCCATGATGGGTGCCTAGTCTTGTCTGGACTCCAATGTGGAGTTGTGATATAGATAAATCATTGCTTAGTGGAAGTGTATGTGATTTATCCAGATTCCAATAGGAATCGGGTTCAATTGAATGAATCATGGTGTATTGGTACCACATACATAATGTCAATCATCGAGTCACATTGCATTACTATGTGTTTATTGAATTATGATTGAAAGTGACAAGTGTGTCGTGATGATGTGCTGTTTATGTGTAATTGTGTGATGACTACTCCTTAACATGTATTATACACCGTTAATTATTGAATGTAGTTCTCACTCCTTTGTTGTTTGTTGTGTCTGTGCTTCTCGGGAAGTACAGATAAGCAGGTACCTGAGTAGTGCGTGGAGCTTGTGTTGCTCGATCGAGTCTTAAGAGTTGCTCTGATACGTAACACGGGAGATAAAGGGATTTGTTATGTTTTATACCATGTTATTTCGTTACGTATCTCATTTATTAGACTTTTATTAGACCACTTATTATGTGGAGAGTATTGTGGTGAAGGCCTTAGTGCCATAGATTGAATTGAATTATGATTCCGCTGTAAGAACAATTTTTATGAGTAATAAAGTGAATGAAGTAATTGAGACTTCAGGCAATTTTTATGAGATGTGACATCCTACTTTGTTGTAGACTCTGATTATTTTCATATTATTTATGTATTTTATAAAATGGGAAAGTGGGGTGTTACAATGAACATAGTAAAATTTACTATCATATAAAGACATTAAGATAAAGCCATTAATTATAAAATTTATCTCAACTTGCTCTTTTCTTCTTTAGTCCAAAGAGAATCAGGTTTATATACTACTTTTCCATTAACTTGGTAAGTAGGGATAAACGAAACATTGATTATTGTTTCCCATAATTTATAATTTATGCTTTGAAGAAAAATTCTAATCATAGATTGCTAAATATCAAATCTAGTATTATTGAAAAATGGTGGTGTGTTTAGAAAGGTTCTTGATAACATGCATTTTTCACTATGTATTTAGCTCAATTTTAGCATATTTTAGTGTCGTTTTATCTACCTTTTATTGCATTATGGTGGCTATGTGCTGGATATTTCGGGTGCTGATCAATCGGCAACGATTGCAAAGAAAAACAGAGAAAAAATATGAAAATTCCACGAAGATGTATTTCTTAGACTGTCATGACGGGTAGGCGATAAGTGAAGCCCGCCATGCCTCATCAAAGACAGATCGTCACAACCTCAAAGAGAAAGAAAAAATGCATGAATGAAGTCCATGATGGGTAGACTGTCAGCCAGGCTGACGCATGTCATTGGACATGGACTCAGAAGAGTCTCACACAACATGTCATGACGAACATGTTGTCATGCTTCATGATGCCCAGTTCTAGAAAAATCTCCCACAATCAACATTCTATTTCAGCTTTTCTCTCACTTTCTCCCATGATTCTGCACGATTTGTAGTACCTTTGGGGTGCGAAAATTAGTATAAATAAGGGTTGTAACACGTGAAAACATGATCCAAGCTTACTAGCACTAGAATTACTCATTATAAAGCATACAAATTCTGCACTAGAATTTTATGCAATTTTAATTTTCTGCAATATTGGAGTTATTTTTCTGCGCGGTTAGAGTTATTTTTTGCTGCTTTTACATTCCGCATTTTTGTATTAAGAACAAAGTCTCCATTCAGAGCAATTTATTTATCATATTCAACTTTCATTTTATTTTCAGGTTCTTTTTCTTTACTGCTTTAAATATGTATTTACAAAAATTATGTTGTTTATGTTTAATCGATATGTCTGAGTAGTCTAATTGAGTTCAAAACGGGAGAACCGTCATACCGTTGGAACTCGTACAAATTGCATAATTTACCGCAACGAGAATTAAACTATTGTTTCGTAACTTCTGTTTCTAAAATAAAATATGTTTACTACGAAAGTAGAAATACCAAGATACCATATACGTACCGATATGGCGGTATCTGACATAGAAGTTTGAACGATAGATTTTGATGGCCATGTGAAAGCGGATAAGAATCGATTGAGAGAATACATAAGCTTATATTCTGAATTTTCTGCTTTTAAAATTAAATCTTTACCATGAAAGTATAAACACTGAAATACTGTTTACACGTCGAAAGAGCGAAGACGGTATTGGACTTAGAAAATTGAGATTTTTAATTTATAAATCAGGAGAGCATTTTAATCAATTAAGAGCTTGCCGTATTTTAAAAAGGAATTCTAAACTTGTAGTTTTTCCTTACGAAAGTAGTCAATTACGGGTTTAAAATCCGATAATGGACAGACGAAAGCGAAGAATACCTCTAACTCAGTTTTCTCTACAAAAGTAAAGTTCTCCTTATGATTAAATGCTGTAAATTGTATGAGTGGCATAGGTAGACGAAAATCAACGTTTTGGTCTCTCATTTTTATTATTGATTTAAGTCCATTATTTTTATTTTTTGCGTAAAACCAATCATTCGCTCAACCTTAGATAAACATGGGAACAATAGATAACAATAATTTATAATTGGTCTATATGGATTCGACAATCTTTTATACTAAATTGATATAGCTATATACTTGTGGCATATCATCTCTCTTATCGAAAGTCATCTTCCCCTTGAGACAATTAGTCCTTAAATAAGAGACAGACTCTGATGCAACTTGTTCGACATGTGACTTCACACACAAGAGGGATGAAGGGGGGGGGGGGGGAATTGCGTGGTTCAGAAAAATATGGTTTTAACAAACTTTTCGATTAAGAGTTAGAGTTTAAAATCATTTTTAAAGTTGTTTTAATATTAAGCAGTGGAAATAAAATTTGCAGAATATAAAATGCAGAAAGTAAATAGTTGAGGAAAAAGAAAGAACACCGAGAATTATAGAGGTTCGGCCAGATAAAGAAAAAGACCTACTATTCTCCCTAAGAATTGATCTTAAGAGTTCCAATGAACTTAAGAGTTTTTTAGTGGGTTATACCAATAAACCCTCATTATACAAGGAAAAATAAAGTATAAGGTTGACTTCCAACCAAACAATAAACAACTGAGTAAAGCGGTAAGTCTTACTTCTAAACAGAAGATCGAAGCGGTTAGTCTCTTTTCCACGAGAATCTTAGAGCGGTTAGTCTGCAAGCTCCTAAATAAGCTTTACGAGCTTTTAACACCAGGATGAGCTCACGAACCTTAAACCTTGATTTTACCACAGACTAACCAATAACCTGAGAGATTTTAATACCGAGCTAATCTCAAGCCTTAACAAACTTTTAATACCAGGCTAAAATTTAATCTTAACTTGGTTTTACCAAGGGTTAACCAAGAACCTATGAAAGTTTTTATCACGGGCTGTGCCTTGGAACCTAAACAAGGGTTTTATCACACAATCCCCAAATAAAATTTTTACGGGTTTAGCTTTTAACCCAAATAAACAATCCTTAATTAAATAAAATATTCAATCATGGTATAAAAAAATTTCCTTGGTGAACTTACAAATCCATCCTTCCAGAATTACAACTTCTCCCTCACAAAAGGACTTTCTTGAAAATCACTTCGACAAAAAATTTAGTGTGAGAAAGTAAAAGAAAAGTTTAGAGAGAGAGAGAGAGAGAGAGAGAGAGAGAGAGAGAGAGAGAGAGAAGTATGTAATGAAACTCGGTTCTGCATGATTTAAAATGAAGGAAGAGACCTCTATTTATACGTTAGAGATTGACTAAAAAAGGAAATCATTTTAAAAGCTTTTTATGAACTGTCAATCGACTAGCAAAGTGTTCCAATCGATTGGTTGGCTCCATTACAATTGATTACCAAGTTTAAAATGGAAAAATATATATATAGTTGTTACCCATAATTAAGATGTTATCCTAATCGATTAGGGTGCATTTTTGAAATCTCCAAACCGATTGGAATAAGGTAACAATCGATTGATAAAGACAACACTTTGCCCAGATCTTTTTAGACAGTTTCCAACTCATCTGACACAACTTTGAGATATTTTTGAAAATATTTTCTTGAGAAAAAATCAATTTAAAAAATGTTTTCGTGTGTGTCTGTGTGATTTAGCCATGTACTTTTATGAAAACACCATGATGCATTACATAATTTTCACTCAAACTAATTAAGGAAGAGTTTTCTTGTACTTTAAGACTTTGTCAGATACTTTCCTTCTTGTAGACACTTGCTTGGGTTTACTTGAGATGAGGCTTAAGTAAACTTTCATTAGGTTGTCATCATCGGATAGTCAAGTCCAACAAACCCTAATTCTCTGGTTTGTATATTTAACCGCTTATGCTTGACTTTTCATCATTAGTTGTCCTCATCAAAAATAAAATAATTGTCCATGTTAAACGCATATCACCTGCAAAACAAAGTTTCATGCTATATATATATATATATATATATATATGTGTGTGTGTGTGTGTGTGTGTGTGTGTGTGTGTGTGTGTGTTTTGTTGTGTTATTGGTCCTCCCTTTCAGCATCATGGTACTGATATATTTATAGCCCCCAAGGGTCTCACATTATGCAATCTACCAATCTAACGAGTCTTCTTCACAATTAGAGAACCCTTCACAACCTTCAAAACACCATCAACGAAAATAAATTTACAATCACCAAAATCTAAAGTGGTCGAAGAGATAAGATTCTTTGACATGTCTATAACATGTCGCACCTCAGTTCTCACAGCACTGTCGTGCATTTAGACCAAACCAATACTACCTACATTGCAGGGGTGATCATTTCCCATCAACACAACTCCACTGACAACCGATAGGATTTGAGTGTCATGAAAAATCGTTCTTGACTTTAGACTAAGGTAAGTCAAAATTCGATTGTTTTTTATTTTAATTTTATACAGAATAAAAAACAACCCGCTCCTCTTTAAGTCTCCATAGAATGTAGTAACATTCGCAGGAATGGGTGATTGATACCCATAAATTTATGAGGTGTAGTTAAAATCCATGACTTCTTAGGTACAATTGTTAACCCAATATACGCTCATCCCACGATCGCGTGTTATGGACTTTTTTAATGTTTGAAAATTTATTAATCGATTTTATTTTAATACTACCTCCGTTTTTTATTATAAGTCATTTTGGGAAAAAATTTGTACCACAATATAAGTCACTTTATAATACCAATGAATCATTAATGTTATTTTTTCCTTTTATACCCTTAAATATTTATTATTCTCTCCCCTTTCAATTATGTAAATTTGTCTTTCCAATACCATTAATAAATGATAATTTTGTAAAATCATTCACAATTTCTCTTTTCCATACTACAATTATTACATTTCTTAATATGTGTGAAAAGTCAAAAACGACTTATAAAAAAAACGGAGGGAACACTTATGACTTTTATGTTTTTTTTTTCCTGAGAATTTATTAAACAAATCATGAGCCGTATTAATCAACCATTATTCTTAAAGTTGATTTATTACATAAGATTTTATTTTATTTAGTCTGAACACTTAATAATTAAATTATAAACTACATTAATCAACCAATTTATTAATCAAATGCTTACGCACCATTAATAAAAAATCTCTTAGAGAAAAAAATATAAAAAAATCAAAGGCTTAAATGCACTTTTGACCCCCCTAGTTTGGGTTTTTACCACTTTTGATCCCCCTATTACAAAACCTGTGTTTTTGGTCCCTTTAGTTTGATGCGCCTGGCATTTTGTTGGTCCCCCTTCCAAATATGCTGATCTGGCTTTAAATTGGCTGATGTGGCTGGTTAAATGTTATGCCATGTCATTTAAATTCTATTTGTTACTAATTATAATTGAAAAAAACTAATTAAATGACTAATTACCTCCTAGTTTCAATTCATTTAACCCTAGTTTCAATTCATTTCTCCAATTCACCTGTACACGAACACTGCTCTTTGTTCTTTGTGTTTTCACTCCATTCCAGCAAGTCAAAGGAAGATGACGAAGGAAGCAACGCGCGAAGGGGTCAACTACTGCGTAAGGTACGTAATGTGTTCCTTTTAGGGTTTTGTGGTCCCTTGTATCAGTTTATTGCTTTGTGGTCCCTTGTATCCGGTTAGGGTTTTGTGGTCCCTTTTCTTGTTTTCTGGTCATTTGTTTATGATTACTAAGTATTGGGTTTTGCAATGTTTCATTGTTGTCGTGGTAGTGCGTGTGGTCCCTGATCTTTCTGCATTTTCTAATGTTATTCACATCGTGTGGGACCCTAAAGTGGTTAATGGTTTTTTTTGTCAGGCCAACTAAGAACAATAAGGTCAGGTTGAGAATCCATCATAGGGGACAGTTGGTTGATTATCCTGTTAAATGGTACGTGAATGGGTTAGTGACTGAGATGAATTGGAGTTGGGATGTAGATTACATGTCATATATGGAGATAGAGGATATGATAAGGTCTGAGGGTTATGTGAATATCAAGTGTCTATGGTATTGGAACCCAGGTTTTAGCTTTTCTCGTGGTCTTAGACCTTTGAACAATGACAATGATGTGGTGCAGTTTACAAAAGATGTTGTAGGATATGATGTTGTTGATGTTTATGTGGAGCATAGTGTGGGGATACCAGATATCATTGAGGATAGTGAAGCTAATGTAAACATTGAGGATGATGAGGAAGATGAAATACAATGTACAGGGTTTAAGAGTTCACAAGCAGATAATGTTGCCACTGAATGTAATGTTGCACCAGAAGTTAAGGCTACTGAATGTAATGTTGCACCAGAAGTTAAGGCTACTGAAGGTAATGCTACTGAAGGTAATGTTGCACAAGAAGTTAAGGCTACTGAAGGTAATGCTACTGAAGGTAATGTTGCACCAGAAGTTAATGCTACTGAAGGTAATGATGCCCCAAAAGTTAATGCTGCTGAAGGTAATTCCACTGAAGGTAATGCTACTGAAGTAAATGCTGAAGAGGTTAATGATAGTATGGATGATGACTATGTTGCTAGTAGTGAAAGTAGTGAAGAGGAGAGTGATTACAATTATAGTGATGATTCAGGTGTTAGTGAGGTCAACTAGACTAAGGTTTTGCCACAAGAGACATTAGGTGAGGGTGGAAGCTGTTAAAAACATGTAGACAAGGTTGACATTGTACATGATGAGAGTGAGGACTCTGACCATTTGTATACACCCCCTGGAAGTGATGATGATGAGGAGGGTACTAAGTTTCCCACATTTAAGACTGGTGAGGGGATGGCATTTCAGCTTGGCATGATGTTCACCAACAAAGAAGCCATTAGGGATGCAATCAAGGAGTATGGTATGGAGAATCAAAAGAATGTTTTCATTAAGAAAAATGATGCTAAAAGAGTTGTGGTGAGATGCACAGATGGATGTAAGTTTTACTTGAGATTTAGTAAACGAATGGGGAACCAATTTTGGCAAGTAGTAAGTTTGATTGAAGAGCATACTTGTCCTAGAACTGTTAGAAACAGAAGTGCAAAAACCAAGTGGCTTGCTAAAAGGTTTGCCAACACTCTTAGGCATAGCCCCAATATGAAACCAGTTGGTCTCATAGCTGAAGCAGTTGATAAATGGGGAGTGAAATTATCAGTGGACCAAGCATATAGGGCCAAGAGGAAAGCAATGGAGCTAGTTCAAGGGGCTGGTATTGATCAATTTTCACATTTGAGATCTTATGGGAATGAAATATTGAAATCTAATCCTAACAGTACAGTGGTGATTCAATGTGGTGAAAGTAATGGCAGTCATGTTTTTGAGAGAATTTATGTGTGTCTGGAAGCAAGCAAAGCAGCTTTTGCAAAGACATGTAGGCCACTAATTGGGTTAGATGCATGCTTTCTAAAAGGAGACTATGGTGGACAATTGATGTCAGCAGTTGGGAGGGATGGAAACAATCAAATATTTCCTATAGCATATGCTGTAGTTGAAGCTGAAACAAAGGAGACTTGGGAATGGTTTTTAGATCTTCTACTGCATGACTTAGAGGTTTATAATCAGAGGGCATACTCATTTATATCAGACCAACAAAAGGTACAGTTTTATGTTTTACAATCAGATTTGGATTTTGTGCATTATGTTTGACTATTACTTGATCAATTTCCATTTTCACTTTTAGGGACTTGTTCCAGCTGTTCTAGGAATTAGTGCCAATGTTGAATGCAGACTATGTGTTAAACATCTATATGGCAATTGGAAGAAGAGACATGCTGGATTAGAATTCAAACAAGTGTTGTGGGCAGCTGCAAGGGCAACAACAATTCCTGCTTGGGAGAAGGCAATGCTGCAAATGAAAGCAATGAAGGAAGAGGCATGGAAGGATATGATGGAAGTGCCTGCTAACCAATGGAGTAGGTCACACTTCAGCACTTACTCAAAGTGTGATTTACAAGTCAATAACATGTGTGAAGCATTCAATAGGGCAATCCTTGAGCATAGGGACAAGCCAATTATCACCCTATTGGAGGGCATCAAACACTACATCACCAAGAGAATTACAAGTCAAAAGGAGCTGCTTCAAAATTACACTGGATCCATATGCCCTAAAATTCAACTCATACTTGAAAAAAATAAGAAACAAGCACAAGGCTGGAGTCCTACATGGCATGGTGATGATGACTTAGCCATTTTTGGTGTCAGCAATGGAAATGAAGCTTATTGTGTTGATTTGAAGAAACAAACTTGTTCATGTAGGAAATGGGAATTGAGTGGAATACCTTGCTGCCATGTAATTGCATGCATATGGAACATAAAGAAACACCCTGAGGATTATGTTGCAACATATTATAGGTTTGCCCATCTAACATTGTAGTTTGTATAGACTTACCCTCACATTTAACTGAATTTTGAATTTTGTGGCAGGAAAGCAACTTTTATGGAAACTTACTCTCACATTGTGTTTCCAACCAATGGACCACAATTGTGGCCTGTGACTGATGTGGGTAAAGTGGAACCACCTGTTATGAGGAGAGCAATAGGAAGGCAAAAAAAACAGAGAAACAAGACCAATGATGAGCCAAGAAATCCTCACATTCTCCAAAGGAAGTTCTCAACTGTGACATGTGCCAAGTGTGGTGCAATGGGGCATAACAAAAGAAGCTGCAAGGGAAAAAGGGCTGCAGATAGGGCTATCCCAAAGGGTGGGAACAAACCAAAGAAGCCTAAGAAGGTTAAGGCTACCCCAAAGGAAAAACAAACTGAGATTGGTCAAAGTCCACAAGCACCTCAACCAACTCAAGAGTAGTCTCCTATAGGTTTTAGATGTCATTTTGATGTAGGTTATTTTGATGTAATGCTATCAAGCTATTGGTGTAATTTTGATGTTATTTTGGAGTATTGGTGTAATACTGTCAAGCTGCCAGGCAGTCTTAGTTATTTTGGCATATATTTTAATGTTGTTTTGTTGGTTTGAATTGGTGTAATGCAGACAAGTTAATGGTTTGATCAATATATAAGTATTTCAAGTAATTTGGTGTAATGCAGACAAGTTAAGGTTTGTGTAATTATGCTGTCAAAATGCTGTCAAGGTGCATACATTATAAGTATCACTGTTAAGGTTTGGTTTGTGTAATTATGCTGTCAAAATGCTGCCAAGGTGCATACATTATAAGTATCACTGTTAAGGTTTGGTTTGTGTAACACTGCTGTCAAAATGCTGTCAAAGTGCATACATTATAAGGATCACTGTTAAGGTTTGGATTGTGTAATGCTGCTGTCAAAATGCTGTCAAAGTGCATACATTATAAGTATCACTGTTAAGGTTTGGATTGTGTAATGCTGCTGTCAAAATGCTGTCAAAGTGCATACATTATAAGTATCACTGTTAAGGTTTGGATTGTGTAATGCTGCTGTCAAAGTGCATACATTATAAGGTTTGGTTTACAACATTAGAAGCTGCATAAATTACAACATAAACTACAACCAGAATTAGTGCACATGCTCATATATGTGGAATACTATTTAAGCTGCATAAATTACAACCAGAATTCTAAACATTGCAATTCTTTTCATTTCAACAATCAACACACATTACATCTCAAAATTCTCAGCCTTGCATTTCATTACATCTCAACCAACCAAAATACAATTACATTTCTACCTAATCTACTTCATCATTGTTGTTCCAACAAAGGCAAAAAAAACTACAAATAACAACATCCAGTTAATCTTCAATTGTTTCTTCATGATCTTCATCTTCATCCTCAATTCCTCCTCCTTTGCTTTGTGTGTGTTAACAATGTCTTTCTCCTCATTCAACTTCATTAACAGTGATGATATTATCTCTTTTGCCCTAGGAGGCATTTCTTCATCCAACCAAACAAAGTGAGAACATTTCTTGTATCCTTGTACTTTATACATCCCACATCCATAGAAACGACGACCCGGGTTCGCATCCGTCCATGCCGTCATCAACGGAGCATCAAGTCCACACTTGCAAACATGCCTTGAACGATTTGATGACCCACTTCCATGGCTACATCCAGATTCACATTCACGAGGCATAGAAACGAAGACTACCAACCTGGTTTGTTGGCAAGTGAAGTGAAGAAGAAGATTATGAACTGAGAAGAAGATGATGAACTGGGAAGAATATGCGTAGTGAGAAGAAAGAGGAATATAAATCCCTAATTTATAAATAATCTTCATAACATAATTAGGTAATTAGTCATTTAATTAGTTTTTTTCAATTATAATTAGTAACAAATAGAATTTAAATGACATGGCATAACATTTAACCAGCCACATCAGCCAATTTAAAGCCAGATCAGCATATTTGGAAGGGGGACCAACAAAATGCCAGACACATCAAACTAAAGGGACCAAAAACACAGGTTTTGTAATAGGGAGATCAAAAGTGGTAAAAATCCAAACTAGGGGGGTCAAAAGTGCATTTACGCCAAAATCAAAATTATATAGTGACATGTTGTAGGTGATCTAAACTGAATTTAATTTAGTAAGTGAATAAGAATTTGATTGAGAAGGATAAAAATAAAATATCCTTGAAAGGCTGCAAGACATAATACGGTATCATTTCTGGCTTCCCATTCCTTCGCAATGGCTCTCACTTCTCATTCTCCTCAACTTTCCCTCTCCCCATTCTCTCGCTCAACCCAATTCAACCGTTGTCGTTACACATTCATCACACAAACTTCCCCAACCCATACTTCCCGCCAAATTAGCCCCAGTCCCAACAACAACAACAACAAAACCCTCTTCACTCTTTCTCTCACTAAACCAACTCCATCTTTCTCTGTAATGGCTTCTTCTAACAACGCACAACCCATGCTTCCCCCTTACAACGTTTTGATTACTGGCTCAACTAAAGGTTCGCATAATTCTCTCATCATTCAATCAAACTCATGTTCGGTTCCTAATTTCGATTATTAGGTCCAATTGTTGTACTCTTGCGGCTAATTTCAATAATTAACTTGAATTAATTTCCCTATATGATTCAGGGATAGGGTTTGCTTTAGCAAAAGAGTTTCTAAAAGCCGGGGACAATGTCTTGGTTTGCTCAAGATCAGGTGTGGACAAACAAGCTTTTGCAATTTCAATTTGTTTCAATTATGCTTTTTGTTTATTTCATGCTATATAGTACTTAATTCCTTTACGTTAAAATTTGGGTTTTAGATAAAATAGAGTGATGAGTGAAAAAAAATGATTTTGGTGTAATATGATTGATAATGATTTGATACTAACTTATTATAAAAATGTAAACCCTAATCACTATTTATAGCAATACATAGATTCAAACCTAAATAAATGGACGGATTAAGAAATCTAGTCAAATAGTCATTTATTCACATTGTTTGTCTCAATCCCTCTTATTTATGTTTTCTCTTCAATTTACCTTGTGACTTATGGCTAGTGTCTGGGATTTCAGGGTCTCATCTATCTGATTTCTATGGCTTTAATTTTTCTTTTTCTATGTATCTTTGTATTCATTTATAGATGAAAGGGTAGAGACTGCTGTCAAGTGCTTGAGAGAAGAATTTGGAGAGCAGCATGTGTGGGTACCTCCTCTTGAACTTCTTTCTTAGTTGAAACCAATCTATGATCAATATATAGATATCTTCTGTGTATCCCCATACTCACATTTGTTTCTTGCAGGGCACTACATGTGATGTCAAAAATGGAGAGGATGTGAAGAAATTAGTTTCGTTTGCTAAAGAAAAACTGAAATACATTGATATATGGGTATTAATGTCTGATTTCTTTTTTCCCTTGTGGTTGCTTATTTTGCATATATGGGTAGAAAATTTTTGCCAGGAATAAATGTAATTGGTTCTCTCTCTCATTGTTAAATTCATGGTCTGGTCAACTATGTAAGCTGATGTTCTTAAAATATTTCTGGCCATTTTATTTTCGTACTTGTATTCACAATCATCTTCATTTACAGACAGCATCAAGCATATCAATTTTCTCCCCTTTCCCATCGATTCCTCATTCTTCCACTATTTATAATTCCACATTTTCTTGTAGCTGTACCAAATTTTCATTTGTTCCCTCATTTTATTTAACGTGTTTGTTGAAGTATACTAATTCCATTTTTTCTTGCCCTATGAGAGTGGTGCAGATCAATAATGCTGGATCAAATGCATATAGTTACAAGCCACTTGCTGAAGCATCAGATGAGGATCTTATGTGACCCACTATAAATCTTTCCCCCTAAATGTCATTTTTAATGTTTTATTTTTATTTTTATTTAAAACTCTCAATTCCATGCATGCAGTGAGGTGGTTACAACAAACACACTTGGCTTGATGATATGCTGTCGAGAGGTAAAATATATTCTCACGTAAGAGGCACACTGTAAATAAAGTAGGTACTCTGTTATGCACAGATGTTTAGTTTCTATTTAGGCAATAAAGATGATGGTGGGCCAACCACGCGGAGGACATATTTTCAATATTGATGGAGCAGGTTCAGATGGAAGACCAACTCCCAGGTATTTTTTGACATCATGGGACTGTTGCATAATCAGTTTGTTGGGTGCAATTTCCTGGTTACACTTTTAGATTGTTGCTGTTTATTATCTTCTTCTTGGACTGACAGCCAAATTAGACATGCCATACTGAAGCATCTTTTGTCGAGCTTTGGTTAACCATGCTGTGGTCTTTTGTGGTCCAATTGATTTAACTCCCATTTTGATTAAAGTCATAGATTATGAGTTCTTTTTTAAGTTTAATAATTGATTATATTCTTCACCAATACTTGCAAAGCCTGGGAGTTGGTGCTTTATGGGTGGTGTCAATTGAAAGGTATTTTTTGGATGAAATCCAAAATTGAACCTTAGATTCTGCTGTGTATGATAATCTTTGTAGATGCCATGGGGAAAATTATTGATTTTTGCCCTTTTTCTTAGGTTTGCTGCATATGGAGCAACAAAGAGAAGCGTGGTTCATTTAACAAAGTCATTACAGGTTAATGTCTTAGATGTAAAATGTTAAATAATCGCAGCTGTTTCCTAATTTACATAAGTTTCTGTATATACAAAGGAAAGAGGGAAATTAGGGAAATCTCAACAAATCTTTTTGGTGAATCAAGTCAGCTTGCTAATTTTGTGATGTTCCTTACTGATTCTTGTGTTCTTTGACCCCCTACCTGTGATAACAAGACATCATCACAGTTATCAGCCCGATCATGTTAAAAGGATGCTGCTTTTTTTCTTTCTTTATAGTCATTCTCTAAATGTAATTCTAGGTGGTCAGAGTGAAATGAACTTATAAAATTATTCTTAAGTAACCATTAAAACTAAACAATGTCAGACCCTACTAAAGGCCATCTAGGTTTTCTGTCGGATGTTAGTCATTGGCAAAATCATAGCACCTAAATAAACAATAATTAGGACTGTGTTATGTGTTGGGAAGCCTTCTTAGTTGACATGTAATGCCTGACAATATTTTTAAAAGTATAGTAAGTTACATTATTCCACAAATTGTTTTCTTGCTTGCTTGATAGTGGATTGACATTTCAAGCTATTCATCAAATTTTGTGTTGGTAGATAATTTTACTTTTTGCATTCAAGTATCACATATGAGATGTTTGGTGTGCAGGATACTACATTTAAGTATCTTGTAAAATTTATTAAAACAATCTTCTTGAATTTGACAGGCCGAATTGCAGATGCAAGATGTTAAAAACGTCATGGTTCACAATCTTTCGGTATGTTTTGACTTCTTTATCCTTTGGTAATGTATAATTGGCATTTCCACATGGATATTAAAACTTCCGTCTTCTATACTCTAAGCTTTTTTATAGTTATTTGTTCATATGATAAATTTAATAAATCTGGCTGCAAAGAATTAGTAATTTGACACGCTTTTTGTTGTGCTGAGTGATTCTAGTCATTATTACTGTGTTAGAAAGAACTGATGAACCCCTTCACATTAACAGCCATGTGCTGAGTGATTCCAGTCTTTATAACCGTGTTAGAACTGATGAACCCCTTCACATTAACAGCCACATTTTCTGAGTTACTGGCTTGGATATGCTAGATTTGATTTGTAATGAACTTATGCATACTAATTAGTAATCACCACATACATTCTGAATGCACTTGTTAGAGAAAGAACTTTAAGGGTGTGTTTGTTTTAGATGAAGTAGGAAAGAGAAAAGTTGGTGAGAGAGTTGAAGAGAGATGGCTTATTTCTCTTGATTGATTTGGTGTGAAATAGGGAAGAGAGAATAAAATTGTGTGGGTCCAACCACTTTTTCTAATCTCCTAAAATGAGAAGAAAGAAGAAAGAGACACAATTTTTTACTTTATTCAATATTTTTCCTTGCATTTTCTATCTTAAAGTTAAGTATATAATATTTTATATATTTTCATAATAAGGATAATTTTGTCTTTTCAAAATTTTACATACTTTATCTTCTATTTCTCTCATATTTCTCTTATAACAAGCAACACTATGAATCTTCTTTATTTCTTGCCTATTTCTCTCTTCTCACACTCACCTATTTCTCTCTACAACCACCATGCTTGTCCAACTAGGTCAAATAATAAAGTTATTATCCCCATCTATAAAAAATTTAAGGGCCTTTTGTTATCACAAAATGTTGTGTTTTTCATTTTCAGTTTTCACTTTTAATTACGAAGTTGCCACTTTATATTCAATTTGTTTCCCGTTTTGGAAGATTTCTAAGAAATAGTGAAAAACAACAAAAAAAGTGAAAACAATTTTTTCTAAACGGGGAACAGGAAATTATTTATTAAAGGACACTACTGGTCATCTTACAAACGTCTCCAAGGGGATTTGGACTCAGTCCGTTGAGGTTACAAGGCCAAGCTCTTACCATTGGGCAGACACCTCATGGGCAAAAACAAATCTTTGGAAACAAGAAGCATAGTGAAAACAAAAAATGTTTACTCAAACCTAACAGACCCAAATGTTATAAGAAAAATAGTATATCAAATTACAATTTGATTCCTGTAAAACCAGGAGTGCACTTTTGAAGATAAAGTGCAGAGTTTTAGTCGTTGATTGGGAAATCAATGATTGATACTATGATGAAATACATACACATATATAACAAAATAAGTTGTTAAAATCTCAATCGTTGATATGTCATCAACAGACATAAGCATAATTACTGTACCCCTTAAGTACGTCCCTCATTATGGAGGAAGCAAAATTAGCAAATTAAGTACTGATGTAGCGGAAACATTGATGTTGTTCTTCTAGATCACTTACCAATAGAAAGGTAGTCCATCTAAAAAAACACTGAAATATTTGGATTATATAGTGACATAATCTGAGTCCATTACTCTATTATATGCTAATTTTATACTAATCTAAAGGGTATTGTTTACTGGTCTATAAGAAACTTAAATAAATTAGATCTATTAGAAAATTTACACTAAAGTCATGTGTCCAACCCTTGTCTAGATCCCACAATTGTGGGAGCTTTGTAGCACCAGGTTGCCCTTTATATAGTGTTATTTTGTGCTAATCCTATTACATATTTTTCATCCCTTGAACAATACAGTGGTTTTGAGGATCTAATTCAAAACTCAAAAGAGCAAATCATACTTGTAAGTTGTTAAAAGTCCCACATTAGATGAGATATGGTCTAAAAACATGTTTATTAGTGGGATTGAGATAGTGCTCAACAAATTCTAAGATGATAGGAGAGCCTATCTAAGATTTCATTTAGCCACCTGCTATAAGGTCACTGCTACCGAGCCACACACGGATCATGCTCCAAATGTTCAATCCTGGGCATGAGTGTGTTAAGAATCCCACATTAGATGAGATTATCATGAAAATGTATTTATAAGTGGGATTCTTCACCTCACAATCTAATTTTGTATGCAGATCATGTGAGGAAATGCACATGAATTTGATTCCCTGAAAAGTTCAGTGGCTTACGGCCATTATGAACTTTAATTTTCCATGCGAGTTCAATAGATGGAATGTTAAAGAAGCGGAAAGAAATCTAGGGGAACAAAATTACCTTTTGAGCATGAGCTTGATTGATATAATTCTTAAAAGGAGAAATGCTTGAAAAAAACATGGGCTCAGTGTATTAGAGAATTGTAGTATTAGATCTTTGTGGATGCTAAAAATGTGCAGTCATCAAAACTAAACGGTTCTAACTGCAATCCACTGCCAGAAAAAAACGATTTCTTAAACCTGTCATTTGCATGGTTTTCTTATTTATTTAAGGTTTTAGTTTGTTCAAGTGTTTTCATCATGTCACATTTCACCTTTAAGGAAACAGGATTTAAGAAAATACATCAGGATAGAATTCCAGTAAAGCTTTAACGGTTGATGCTCTCTCATTTCACCTCAACTGTAGGACTTTTTTTTTCTTTCTCTTTTTACCCCCTTCTTTTTGGTGTTGCAGCCAGGAATGGTTACAACTGATCTTCTCATGTCTGGCGCCAATACAAAACAGGTAAATATGCAACTATCTTACAGTTTCCACTTAGTTCTTTAAACTGACTGACTTCTTTCTTCTTTGCAGGCAAAGTTTTTCATTAATGTCTTGGCTGAACCAGCCGAAGTGGTAAGATTTTCATGTTAGAATATTATAATATTCTGACATTTCATAGCAATGAATTGTGATAGATAAACATGCTAATATTGTGCCCTAATGCGTTTCATTAAATCATTTTGATTACCTGACAATCAAAGCAAGTGATTTTGTCCATTCATTTTTCATAGATATGTAGCTTTTGTGAATAACTTCATGAAAGTAAACTCAAGTGGAAAAATGGCATAGGCTATAGATCTGTAAAATATTTGAAGTGAAATTCTTCACAATTACTTGCATGATTCAACTCTTCCAGAAGCTTAAACTGTTAAGTGACGGAACACTATTGCATTTCTAACATATCTGTGATGATTTTCAGGTTGCAGAATACTTAGTTCCAAATATTAGATCTATCCCTACCAACAATTCAATGAAGCCGACATACATCCGGTTCCTCACGGGTTTGAAAGCCTATTCACAGATATTTTCAGTTAAGAAAATCCTAATTTTCAATAGTCTAAATCTCGTACTTGCATGCATCATCACATTAGCTCATAAATGCACATACCCTAAATTTCTTTTTTTATCATGGAACTAGGGACCATAACATAATCTAGCATTTCTATCATGTTCAAAACTCAACGCCTTCTTTTCTGTTACCATACAGAGATTTGCATTTGGGGCAAGGAGGAACCGGTACATTATTGAAGATTGAACAGCATATACATAGGTATTATGCCATGTACAATTCTTGTCAGCCCCTTTATTTTATGATTTTCTCTTTTATTTTTCTCTTTTCGGTAAATCTGAAATCAACATATATGCTCAGGGCCGGTCCAACAAATTTGGAGATTTAAGGCAAAATTTAAATAGAAATTAATTAAAATTTAAATAGAAATTAATACAAATTTGGAGGTCTAAGACAAATTCTTAAATTATTATTTTGATAATATAAATTAATAATTTCTAAAACATATCAAAATTTTCAATTTAATCCCAAAATTTAATTAAAAAAATCATCATATTACTTCATAACATGTAAATTAAACTCACTAATTTTATACTTCTTAAGGTACATAATAAAACAAATTACTTATTATATTTATATGATTTAAGAATTAGTTTGGAAGGTGAGAATTATTTTAAAAATTTAATATAAAATTATTTATTAAAAATATTTATTTTTGTTCTTATATAACAATAGTAGATTTTAGTCAATTTTTTTAAGATAACATATTACACATAATTTTCTTAAATAAAAAATGAAACAGATATATAACTATTTAAAATTAATTATATTTTTTTATTCAAAAAACATTTATGACATTGATGAAAATTCACATGTAATGCTATTAGTGTTGATAATAACCATTAAATAAAAGTAGAAGACTCCACAAAATGAAAGAAGCATGAATCGAACAGCTTAGCAAAATGTCGATGGCATAGTATTATTTCCGATGAACCAATACACTTACAATTCTGAAATAGATTTTGCAAGTATATATTAATTAACCAATATATTTGGAGGCTCAATTTTAAGCCCAAAAAAGTGAGGCCCAAAATGACTTTGCTTGCCTTGCCCTTGGCCGGGCCTGGCCTGTATATGCTATTGATATTATTAATATTATTCAGGAAAAAATCTTTTCTTTAAGTGGTGACAAAGACTCTTTACAATAACATTAATAAGCTGATTTTACCTCATTAAATGAACTAATGCATGAATAATTTTTTTTTTCTTTCATAAATGTTGCAAAATACTCCCTCTATCTCAAAATATAAGGAAAAAAATATTTTTCTTGTCTCAAAATATAAGGAAAATAAAATCAACTTTCATCTTGAAAAAGATGCGAAGTAGTGTGTTTTCTTAATAAGTGAGTTTTATTTTTTCTTTTTATATTTTGATATTTTGCGACGGAAGTACATTTTGAGAATGAATTCAATTTTACTGTTTTTTGAAACGCTTTGTGTTTCTCTACTGAAGTGAGAAGCTCCAAGAACGAAGTCACGGGTGGAATTTTCGTGACAACCAACTTGGAAAAGAAACAATACAGAATACCAGATTCTGGCCGAGTTTCAAGATTTCTCAATTATTGAGTATAATTGAGATGTGAGTTTCCTTTCTACTTCCGCTTTTGGACATGTAATTTGGTGGCTAGCTAAAAATTAATTTAAACAATTAAGAAGAATGAAATTATTTATATCATTTATGTTTTAACAATGATGCTATTCTTACACTACAATTTACACCTACACCTACACCATATTTTATATTTATTTTTAGATTAAATGATACACATATAAAATTGAGCGATTAACCAATTTCGTAACTTCATTAATTAATTTTTTATATTGTATTAACCAATTTCATTGACTGTTAAAAATTATTCTTAATATCTGGATGTTTATTAACTAACTTCATAACTTCATTAACCAACTTTTTACATTTTATTAACCAATTTTTTACATTTTATTAACCAATTTTGATTTATTACTAAAAATTATGTTTAACATTTGAACGTTTATTAACCAACTTTTATCACTTCATTAGCCAACTTTTTACATTTCATTAACAAATTTTATTTCACTATTTTAAAGGCATTGTTTACGCACCGTCTACGTACTGTTCATGCACTATTTTCACACTGTTCACGTATTATAAATATTATTTTTTATTTTTAAAAAAATAAAAACACTGTTCACTCTATAAATACGATGAACAGTGTTTGATGTAAGATTTAGTGTAGGAAATGGTATAGGAATAACAATGCTCATATTTTAATTTTTGTATGAATAATACTAAAATAGATATATCATGTTTTGTGCTGGATTTTGATGTGAAAAACATTACAAGTAGTCATGGCAACGTAATAATAACCCAACCCATGTTGATAGACTTTTATCCGAATTTGTTTCAGAATTTGACTGAGAAAATCCGTCCGTTTTGACAGGATTTGTGTTTGGGTTTAAGTTACATTTTATTATAGAGTATGAGGGCTAATCGGATATATATATATATATATATATATATATATATATATATATATATATATATATATATATATATATATATATATATATTTTGAGATTGTTTTATTTATTATTTGTAATGTAATTTAATATATTAAAAAACTGATGTCACTATATGGATAGTGGTAGGACGAGGATACTAGAATTCAATCCAGTTCGGTTTGGGACGAATTTGGATTTCAATCTTCATTTCTATTAGGGATCGTTGTGAGAAACAAAGTTTTTTCAAAAATTTGAATTTAAATATGGGGAAGGTAAAAACCGTTTTCGGACCTATCTTGTTGTCATGCCTAAGTCCAATTAAAGATATAATGTGTAAAATAAATTTTTTGAGCATTTCTTTTTCCACCTTATGCATTTCTTACGCACTATGTGGATTTTCTATTATGTTCCTCGGTTTCGGAGATATATCTCTGGATGCACCCTTTTTACACTCAAGTAAGGCCATTATGAGTGACACTTCATGCAGTTGGTAAAGTTTTATTCCGGAGATATATTTTCGAAACGGTTTGGAAAAAATATGGAAATTAATCAGTTCAGTGAATGTTCCGGAGATATATCTCTGGAAAATGTGGGCGGCAATTTGAATTTTCTGCCACCTTTGCATGCCAGATTTGTCCGGAGATGTATCTCCAAAAAAATCTTATAGAGTTTCCAGCTGCATGATTGGTCCCTCATTGTTACCATTCTTCATTTTCAACTCAAACTCTCACCCTAAAAGCCCTTCATTCTCAATCCTTTATTTCACTCCAAATTTTCATTCTTTTGGTTCAACATATCATAGAGAGCAAAAGAAGATCGAATTTTGGGTAAAGATTGTTTATTTTCATCTGCATTGCTCACATTAATAATGAAAGTTTGCTAAAAAAATGGAGAAAATAATGGATGCATGAAATCACATAATAAATTCTTCTACAAAAGAATTATATGTCGATTCTGTCATTCCTTTCAGAAGTGTGTGATAAGTATCCTACCTTGTTGAAATATGTTGAAAGCACAATTCTCGATCAGGTGAAGGAAAATATATTTTGCACGTGGACTGATAATGTCCGACACCTTGAAAATACAACTACCAACAGAGTTGCGTCGACCCATGCTACTTTGAAAAATTGGTTGGGAAATAGCAAGGGAGATTTGTGTCGAGACTGGGACTCCGTGAACCACATGATTGAAAACCAACATAATGAGATACAAATAACATTTGGTTGGAGCATAACGGTTTTGGAACACCGATTTAAAGAGAACATTCTTTATTCTCATTTGGCCGGCAACATTTCTCGGGTGGGGTTGAACTATATTTTTTACGAGGCTAAATGAGCTAATAACGTAGGTTCCGACAGCGTAAAGTGTGGTTTAAATATTGTGAAAACATATGGTCTCCCATGTACTTGTGTTATTGCTAAAAAAGTGAAACTTGGTGAACCAATAAGAATGGATGAGGTTTGCTCTCATCGGAAGATATTTAGTTTCAATGATGATGATGCATGAATGAAGCTAAATCGAATATCTCTATTTTGACCGAATGGGAAGCGATACAAAAGAGATTTTCGAAGGCCGATACCACCTAGATCACCGGAGTGGACGACTCATTCAACCACAATTGCCGAGATGTGGCCGAATCATTTTATGGAAAGGATGCAAGAATTCGATTGAACAACATTGAAAAGGAGTCGAATGCACAAAAGTCAAAGGGGGGTACCACCGATCGATTTAGCCGGCGACACATGTCTCGATTTGTTTTGATTTCTTATGTAACCAGACATATAATTGTATATTATTGTGTCTCAATATAAATGAAGTGTTACATATTCACTATTTATTCATATTTGATCTTTATACACATTTGTTTCATATTTCATCTTAATGTAAGTGTCTGTTATATAGTTCTGTTTTGAAAATGTATCAGAAAAAATTATGGATATACATCTCCGGAACAAGATAATAGGGTGCCGTTTCAGATATATATATCTGGAGTAAGAATGACAGTCAATAACTGGTCCATATTGAACTAGGTGTTCTATAAATTTGGGTGTTCTTGTGTTATACTTCACACAAACTTAAAATGTCTCAAATGTATGAAATAAACACCCGTTGGTATGTCGCAAGTGTCTTCGACTCCGGCGACTCTACACCCGGGAGGAAGTTCAAGCTCACCGATCTCACCTCCCTTGATGATATCATAGACGAAATCCATTATCTCCTACCTTATGGAGACAAATGAGGGGTTGTGAATCTCGAGTACCATTTACCTTCAGTTAACAACGAAGGGAACACTGTGTTCAACAAATTTGAGCTCAAGACTCGAGCGGATGTTATGGCCATGTGGCAAACGTTTTTTGGTTTCGAAGAGAAAGTTCCGCTCGAGTTGGAAGCGACACTACAAATATTGGTCGAAGATATCTTGGAGATGTGCAAGTGTCCATCGGGATTTTGAAATGTAGTGTCTAATTTTCTGTTGAAATTATCATTGTAATGCTCATTTTATGTTATGAATTCTCATTTTATGTTTGCAAAGTTCATTTTGTGTTGAATTTGTATCTGTTTTTTTTCGGAAATATAACTACGACATGGTTTCGGAGATGCATCTCCAGAACTAATCAAACCCAATATACGAGGCGCCATCCAGAATGACCTTCCTTGAATGTAAAAAGGGTGCGTCCGGAGATATATCTCGAGAACCGGGGGGGGGGGGGCATAATAGGAAATCCACATGGTGCGTAAGAAATGCATGAGGTGGAAAAATAAATGCTCTTAATTTTTTTTGCAGTTTCAATATTTTCATGGCACCTATAGCTTGTGTATGAAAGTATTACTAGCATTATTCAGGTAGGGATTGCTTAAGGCACCCTAAGTATTGTTTGTCCACCCTAGTGAAAAACTAAAATTGTTTATAGAATTTGAAAATGCACTTTCAGACGCATCTGAAATACATTAATATATGCGTAAGTGAGTTACACTTTCATTTTGTAAATAAAAAAAAATAGTTTGAAAATTTACTTTCAAAATAATTTTAAAAATGCATTTTCAGAACGCACCTCAAATATATAAAATACATACGTAAATGTGTCTCACTCATTTTGTAAAAAAAGTAGTAGTTTAAAAATATACTTACACATATCCTTCCGTAAATTCTTATTTGTTGCATTGGATAATTGAAATGGACTGTTACTTTCAATGATTGGCAATACTAATTTCATTCAAGTGAAGAGTTTCTACGCATAAATAAATATGTCTATGTGTGTGTCCAAACAAACAATGATTGTGAAGTACAAAATAAGTTATGCATTAGTTCTACTTCAATTTCAATAATGTTTTGTTACTTATATGTTGCATGTAACTAATCAGTTTTTTTTAGATTGTTGTTGCAGCCTTCATTTTAGAACAAAATTGGTTGATACCATATCCCTTGGAGTTTAATGCAGTGTTTTAAAAACCGGACCGGTCATCAAACTGGTGAGGGTACTAGGTCACTGGTTTATTGGTCGAACCACTGAGTCATTGGTCGAACCACATGACAAAACCGGATAACTCGGTTGAATAGACCGGTCTATATAACAAAACTATATAAATATAAAACTGGTCGAACCGGATGATTCAGTCTCTACAAAATATAACTAACAATTACATTTATTTAAAATATCATATCATATGTTCACAAGTTCATTATCTAAATTCAAATTTAAAACAAAGGTATCACACATAACAAAATAGTACAAAATTATAAAGTCTAATGGCGAACAAAGTCTAATTGCAACATAATCTAATTAAATAGTTTATAACAAAATAACTCTAATGTGCACCAATTCAAAGGAGGAAAATTTTTTTCAATGTTGGGATCTCTTTCTTCAATATTAAAATCATATGCAGTAAAATCAACCGCATCCGCAACAACTTCTCCGTCAATGATATCATTAGTTTGTTTTATTTTTTATTTTAATTTTTTATTTCATTTATTTCATTTTTTATTTTAATTTTTTTAATTAAAATAATCTAAAAGACTTCGTTTTAATTTTTAAAAAAATGCAATTAAACCGCCGGTTTTTCCAGTTTACACCGGTTTTTACTGGTTCACACCGGTTCAATGACATGAGCGATCTAACAACTGAACCAGACCGGTTACCTGGTGTAGGTTGCTAAGTTCGATGCCTAGATAATTGTTCAGAACAAATTTGGAAATCTGCCAGGGTATTTCGACAAGAATGTGTTTCTGATGGGAGATAGCCAGTAGAAGGCAAAAGTTACTTAAAGGAAAGCATCGGCAGATTTTTCTAAGTATTAGAAATATTTCGACAGAGGGGTGATAGGCCTCGTTCGAGAGATGTTTGAAATTCAAATTTAGGAGGGAGTTTCATTTTGGAATAGGACGCGTGGAATGCATCCAGTTGACGAATGCATGCAGATTGCCATTTGTCACCATTAAGAGAAATAGTTGTTATTGGTAATTATTTCGATTGTATATAAATAGGGAGTCTTAATGTTAGATTTATGGGGTGTGTGTTCAGAATTTGTACAAATCACTCAAGAAATACTCAAAGTAACCGTGAGAGAGAAAATAGTAGTTACTGAGAAAATGTACGTTTGAAAAACACCAGTTTTCATTCCTTGCATTTTAATAAAAGTTTTAAGTTCTTCATTTACAATTCCTTTTACATTTATGTAATTTTCTTTCTTGCAAGTTATTTACATTTCGCCATTTATTTCAAGAAGCAAAGTTTTTATTACTTTTGTCGAAAAATACAAGTTGATGAAAACAATGATGAATTCAATAGACAAAAGGTTTTTTAACACAAATTGTCAAGATTGTTAAAGCACATTGTCCTAGGATTTGTTTGATCGGTCCTGTAAGCAAACTAATTTTTCATAAATTAGGAGATCAGCGGTTGTTTGCGAATTTTCCAAGCAAACAAATTGGCACGCCCAGTGGGACCTTGTGCTATTAACATTTAAAAACCTTTATTTTACACTTTACTCGTAAGGAATTTTCTTTGTTTTGTTGCATGAGACTAAGAAGTGGTAAGATAGCCATAAATAACGAAGAAAGACCCAGAAGGAGACGAGTACGCAGAATGGCGAATCCAAATCCGCCTAACAATCAGAATCCTACGAATAATGAAGTACCACCCCCTAATCCCTCGACTGGGGGTAATACGGCCTCAATATCAGTATCAGAGGTTATGCCTTCAACAGCGGGTTCGACGCCTGCGTATTCAATTCCCCAGAGTGCGCCTAGTTTTTCAACTATGGGACCCCAAATGCCTCAAATGACTCCTCCCCCTTCAGGGAGTATGTACAAACCCTTTATATTTGGGTTTTCGATGCCTCTAAATCAAGAACAACCATATGGAATGCCAACTTCAGTAATGGCAAGTTTGCAAAATGCGCCATCAGCATTTATGGATCCAACAATGAGCATAACTTCGCCTTTGCAAGGGTCCGGTTCTGGTGTGAACCATATGGGTAGAATTAGCCAGCCTTTAGGAACGAGATATCAAACTTACATGCCGAACATTACCAATAACTCTGCACAAGTGATCAGACAACAAATGGATGAGAGTAACCATGATATGGTCCAGATGTTAGCCCAACAGATGGGGGTTATATTTAACCCTTTGATCCAAAACATGACACAAACGAATCAACAATTGGCAGCACAGATGACGCGCATTGCTGATTTCTTTGGTGTCCCCCAACCTCCCCCAAGGGAACAGGTAGTTCAGAACCCAAGGGTAGCCGTCGAAGAAGAACCTACCATAAACCAAAGGCAACCAAACATCCCTTAGGCGGAAGTTATGAACCAAGGAGGGGCAGTCGAACCACCTGGGGTCGAAATCCCTGTTCAACAAGAACCAAGAGTGTTGCTAGTAAACCGAAACCAAAATGCTGACAATATTATACAACAAATGCGTTGTAATGATATGCCGGCAGAGAACAATTTGGCTGGCATGGTCGAAAGAATTATGGCGCGAAATGGTATGAATGTGGGATTACAAAGACCCAGTTATACCTCCTCTTTATCGGAGTATATTTTGCAGCAAGAATTACCCCATAGATGGAAAGTTCCCAAGTTCACAAAATTTTCAGGGGATACCAGTGAATCGACGGTCGAACATGTGGCGCGATACTTAATTGAAGCAGGCGAAATAGCGCACAATGAGAATTTGAGAATAAAATATTTCCCAAGTTCCCTAACGAAGAATGCTTTCACTTGTTTCACTACATTGCCCGCGAATTCGATACATACCTGGACCCATTTGGAGAGATTATTCCACGAACAATTTTACATGGGGCAGACGAAGATAAGTCTGAAAGAATTGGATAGCGTCAAAAGAAAGTTCTCAGAGCCAATTGATGATTATTTGAATAGGTTTAGATTGCTCAAGGAAAGGTGTTTCACACAGGTGCCTGAGCATGAGTTAGTCGAAATGGCTACTGGTGGCCTTGACTATTCAATCAGAAAGAAATTAGATACCCAATATTTAAGAGACATGGCCCAATTGGCTAATAGGGTTAGACAGGTTGAACGACTAAAAGCCAAAAAGGCTAGGGTTAATAAAAATAAGAAAGAAAGGGTAGAATATGTCAGAGTTTGTGAGGATGATGACGAAGATGAATCATCAAATTTCGACGAACAAGAGGTTGATTTGGCGGAGTTAAAACAGGGTCCGCCTTATGCTTGCAAAGTCTTGGCTCCGTCGAATGGGAAAAATCCAATCGAATTGGAGAAGAACGACAAGTTCCCCAAAAGAACTTATACGTTCGACGTTACAAAATGTGACGAAATATTTGATTTATTAGTCAAGGATGGCCAAATGATAGTGCCTCCTAGTACTAAGGTGCCTCCTCTAGAACAACAGAAAAAGAGAGGTTTTTGAAAATATCATAATTTTTTGGGTCATAAAACGTCTCAATGTTTCCTTTTCAGGGATCTAGTGCAGAATGCAATAAGGGATGAAAGGCTCAAATTCGGCGACAAGTCAAAATCCCAGGCGAAGGTGGATTCAAACTCCTTGCAAGTGGTGGAGGCCCACTATGCTGAGCCATCCATAGTGAATATGGTCGAGGTTACTGAAGGCTTTGGCGACAACATGGATATGATGGAGGCTAATGATGGCTTTAACAATAATGTGAATATGGTGGAGGTTGCTGAAGATCCCGCTAACGAAAGTGACGTGGTCGAAGCTACAACTAACTGCGTGGACTAGGCAGTGATGGTCAAGGTTACTGAAGACCTTGACGCAAAGATCATTGAGAACTACATTGCTGAGGCCACTGAAGGCATCAACAACGAAACTACTGAAGGTTTCGACCAAGTAAACAACGAAACTACTGAAGGTTTCGACAAAGTCAACAATGAAACCACTGATAGTTTCGCCAAAATCAACGAAGGAACTACTAAAGGTTCTTGCAAACAAGCTGTTGTTGGTATTCTCCGAAGAACCATGGAGGATCCAAAAGACAAAGCTGTCGGATTCGTCAACCTACAAGTTTCCAGGAGTCCACTCCCAAAGGTGCTAACGAAGAAAATCTCTGAGGATTTCAATCGTATGAAGAAGGAACACGAGGTCAATGAAGGCCTCAGTTTGAAGATGAATAAGTTGAGCATGGACACAGAGACACCTGCCAATATAAACATGGTCGAAGTGGCTCAGAATGCGTCGATGCAAGTTGACGAAGAACGTCGATGGGAGGAGTACCAGAAAGTGGCGTATCCCAAGGAGGAAGAAAATTTGGCAGATTTTATACATAGATGCCAGAGGAAAAGATCTGAGGTGATGCTTTGACCTCGCCGTAGTGCCATCTTCGACAAAAAGGCAACACAAAACTTAGAGGGAGTGGAGAGAGCAAGAAGAAGAGGAAATTGGAGGCCTTCTGGAGAAAGATTCGACCCTAGAAGAGGGGACCAAAGTAGGGAAAGGTTAGGGGGAAGACACCCTAACACATTCAAACCTACAACCAAAGCTCCAGACGACAGGTGGGTTAATCCAATCCGACAAGCCCAAGGGCAAGGAAAATGGAAGGATTTCGAAGTACAGCAGGGATCTTCTATATCATACAGAAAAGAATTCCAAAAGTCCAAAAAGGTGACTTACCCTTCTGAAAATTATAAGGGCGAGAATCCTATGACGAAGTCACAGTGGAGGAGATACCAACGTCGAAAGAAGGATGAGAAGGAGGCTGCAGGAAAAGACAAGCCAGAAACCAGCAGCAATGTTCAAACTTCGATTCAGATGGAAGGAGTGAAGTTTGAGAAGCCACCTATTGCTCCAGTACAAGCAGCGTCAAATGAGGAAGTAACCAAGGATGATGAAATGACAGACGATTTTAACTCAGAGTCTGAGGCATCATTCGACATAACATGTAACGTCGTTTCAGTGCTCCCTAGGGAGTATGATCAAATAATGGAAGTCGAAGAGGAAGAGGAAGCTTTGGAGGTCGAAACGGCCAGACACAGGCCCGTTTGCTACTATATCATGAACAATTGATGCGTTGAAGAACATAACGCATTTTTCGAAAGGCCAGATGACTCAATGAGGAACCACTTGAAACCCCTATTTATAAAAGGAAAAATGGGTAACATAGGGGTGAATAAAATTTTGGTCGATGGAGGAGCGGCTGTCAACTTGATGCCGCATTATATGCTTAAGAAAATTGGAAAAGATGATTCCGACACCAAACCTCATAACATGGTGTTGTCGAATTATGAAGGGAAAGTAGGAACCACTATGGGTGTGATACAGGTAGATTTAACTGTCGAAACCATCATGAGGCCGACAATGTTTATGGTGATTGCGTCGAAAGCAAATTATAACCTTTTCTTAGGTAGGGAGTGGATACACGGCATTGGTGTTGTCCCTTCGTCAATGCATCAACGAATAACAATTTGGCGCACAGACGGGATTGTCGAAAATATAGAGGCTGACCAGAGTTATTTTCTGGCTGAAGTAAACCAGGTGGATAGGTGAAGTTTCGATAGGAATCTAGATCACATTGCTCCTTGTAGCCCAGCCACTTTTGACATGACGCCAATGAACAATGCTTTTTGCTCATTATACCTTCATCCCACCCACGGGGTTCAGTGGGATAGAGAGGTAGTTGGCGAAGAAGACTACATTTTTGGAACCTCGCACATCCGGCCAACTGGCTGGGGCAGCGAATTCAGTGACAATGAGTGAGTCACTAGTTCTCAAAAAGACCGCAGCTTATATAGCCGAGAACAAACTCAAAGCGACCTTAGAGGCCGAAGTAAAGTATATGGCTGTCGAAGCCAACCAAATCGAAGCAGATCAACAAGGTCTTGAAAAGGATTCTAATATGGATCCTCCAGATAAAGATCTAGGAGATTTGCAAAACCAGAGGCTTGACGCGATTTATGACGATGAGCCATTGGGCTTCGAAAAGGATCCTTTAGCAGCAAACATCAAGATGATGGCACAAGACCCACTCGAAGAAATCGACTTGGGATCAGGGGAAGAGAAAAGACCAACCTATATCAGTGCGAAAGTGATCCCTCTACTCAAGATCGAAATAGTCCAGTTGCTGAAGGAATTCAAGGATTATTTCGCATGGGACTACGACGAAATGCCCGGGCTGGATAGGAGTCTGGTCGAATTAAGGTTGCCAATAAATCCTGGGAGGAAACCTGTTAAGCAAAATCCAAGGAGATTCGCCCTAGAAATCCTCTTGAAGATTAAAGAAGAAGTCGAAAGACTCCTCAGGTGCAAGTTCATCCGTCCAACCAGGTATGTCGAATGGATTGCTAGCATAGTTCCTGTAATAAAGAAAAATGGCAAATTAAGGGTATGTATTGATTTTCGAGACTTAAATTTTGCTACCCCAATGGACGAATATCCTATGCCAGTGGCGGAAATGCTCGTCGATTGTACCGCGGGCCATGAGTACCTCAGTATGCTTGATGGGTACTCTGGTTATAACCAAATTTTTTTTTGCTGAGGAAGATGTTCCAAAAATGGCATTTCGATGCCCTGGAGCCTTAGGCACTTACGAATGGGTGGTAATGCCTTTTGGTTTAAAGAATTCTGGGGCAACATATCAGCGAGCAATGAATTCGATTTTTCACGATTTCATTGAGGATTTTATGCAGATTTATATTGATGATATTGTTATTAAGTATGTTTCAGGAAAAAATCATATAGACCATCTTCGACAGTCCTTTGAAAGGATGAGGAAGTTTGGTCTGAAGATGAATACTCTCAAATGTGTGTTTTGTATGCAGGCGGGAGACTTCCTAGGCTTTGTGGTCCACAAGAAAGGGATTGAAATCAATCAAAACAAGGCCAAGGCAATAATGGAGACGAAAGCTCCATCTACAAAGAAGGAGTTGCAGTCTTTACTTGGCAAGATCAACTTTCTCAGAAGGTTCATCTCCAACCTTAGTGGAAAGACGCAAGCCTTTTCCCCTCTACTTTGACTGAAGAAGGAATACTTCGAATGGGGGCAAGAGCAGCAGGATGCCTTCGACAAGAACAAGGAGTACCTGGCGCATCCTCCAATTTTAGTGTCACCTTGTAGAAGTAGCAGTATGAGGTTATACATATCCGCGTCGGACAAGCCATTAGGGAGCATGTTAGCTCAGGAGGATGAGAACGGTGTCGAAAGAGCCATTTACTACCTCAGTAGGGTCTTGAACGATGCGGAAACTAGGTATAGTGTAATTGAAAAGTTGTGTTTATGTGTATACTTTTCATGTATGAAACTGAAGCACTATATAAAACCAGTTGATGTTTACGTTTCTTCTCATTTCGACGTTATAAAATACATGTTATCTAAACCAATCTTGCACAGTCGAATTGGAAAATGGGCATTAGCATTGACTGAGTATTCTTTGACATATTTACCTTTAAAGGCTGTCAAAGGACAAGCAGTGGCTGATTTCATAGTCGACCACGCTATAAATGAAAAGTCTTTGGACTATATTGAAATAGAACCATGGAAGTTGTACTTCGACGGTTCTAGTCATAAAAATGGAACTGGAATAAGAGTTCTTGTTATTTCTCCTAACAAAATTCCAACAAAATTCAAGTACAAAGTCGAAGGCCTCTACTCAAATAATGAGGCAGAATATGAGGCTTTGATAGCAGGACTTGAAATCTTGTTGGAATTGGGGGCAACTCGGGTCGAAATAATGGGCGACTCTGAGTTAGTCATAAAGCAGATAACAAAGGAGTACAAGTGTGTTAAAGAGAATTTAATCATGTGCTTTGTAATAACTAATCGACTCTTAAAAAAAATCGATATGGTTACGATTCGACATATCCCTCGAATAGAAAATCAGGAAGCAAATGATTTAGCGCAGATAGCTTCTGGATACAAAGTGTCGAAGGAAAAGTTGCAGAAAGCCATTGAAGTTAGAGGAAGAGTCGTGTCAACTAGATTATCCCCGTCAGATTTGGAGACGATAAATATAACACCCCAATTCCCATCGCGAATAAATAATATATAAATAAATCAGAGTAGACAAAAATTTATTTTTCCGACAGAAACAAGAATGCCACAACGATAGAAAGAAAATACAACTCCTGCTCATAAATTTTGAAGGAAACAAAAGTTATGAAGGAAATAAAACGGGACAACCTGCCATGTTCGCTAGGCGAACCTTCTAGCGAGCATTCGCTACCACCTTCGCTAGGCAAACGTCCAAGCGAAGCCATAATCAGAACAAAACAGACACAAAGTTCGCTAGGCGAACTCCTTGGCGAACCCTCGCCTTGCCATTCGCTCCGCGAATCCCTTGGCGAGCCAAGGCAGCAACAACCATAACCAAAAAGATACAAAGTTCGCTAGGCGAACAACGTTAGCGAACATTCGCTGACCTTCACTAACTGGCTCGCTAGGCGAACCCGCGAAAAATCATTCGCTTCTGCTTCGTCCCAGGTTCGCTAGGCGAACCATGGAAAACTCAGAATTCCAGCAGTTCTGTTACTCATCCAAAACCATCATTTTCTCCATCCAAACACCTTGAACCTAAAACCCTCAAAATAATACCTCCAAATATTCCAACACCATACAACCGCAACCAATTCCAAATCCGGAATAGTATAGATCCTCTTATGAATCCTCAATTGTCGTAAGGCATAAGCCACGACTTTACCCTCTTGCATTAACACACTGACTAAACTCATCAAAGACGCGTCCCAATACCTCACAAACGGTTTATTAGGATCACACAGAATCAAAACTGGAGCCGTAGACAACTTCTACTTCAGCTCACCAAAACTTACTCACAACGAACATCCAAAACAAACGACTCACCCTTTGCAAGTCAACCGAAGTAACGAAAACACTAACTTGGAAAAGCCTTCCCTAACCTCCGGTAATAACCAACTAAAGTCCAAAAAGATTCTAATCTCCTCAACCAACTTCGGAGCCTCTCATTGTAGAACTGCATCTACTTTGGATGGATCCATAACCATACTCTCATCTGAAATAACATATCCAAGAAAACTAACCTTTTCAACCAAAATTCTCACTTGAATAACTTGGCATAAAACTTCGTCTCTTTTCAACACTTGTAATTCAAATCTCAAACACTCTGCCTGTTCTTCCTCTGAGTTTATAACAGATCCGAATATCATTAATCAAAACCACTACGAACTTATCAAATTAAATACGGAAGATACGATTCCTCCATTCCACCAACATTCCAGACACATTACTAACACCGAACAACATCACTATACGTTGTAATGCCAAACCAAATTCCAAAAGATATAAATTCTTAAAGCTTTAGCAAAAATTTTCACTGGGTAATTGGTTACTCACATACAAGCTTAACCGAGTAAATAACAGCCTATCCCGATGATAACAAACATAACCGGTCTCATTAAATCGATCAAAGCCTCAACTCATACAATTCACCACTCTTATCAAACATCCCGAACAATTGTAATTTCACTCAAACTCACCCAAACCAATCCAGTTATCTATTCATGAAAGTGGACACTTGTTCTCAATCGTTACCTTATTCAACTGTCCGTAATCCCTACACAATTTCTTCTCTTGGCAGTCCAAACTCCATAAATCCCAACATGTAGCAACAACCAAACAAAAAGAACTCTCAATATTACATCCACACCTAAGGGTTCTCTTAAGATTTCCATTAATGCTCTAAAATTCCAAAGACTCCAAACCTCACCTTCGTCCAATTTGAGTTCACACTCTACTCTCTAAGAACAACTATTAACGATACCCAATCGTTCTCTCTCAACGACTTCCCAACGAAACCAACATACCAAAACCTCTAATCCGTCTCATCTTTCGGTATTAGAATCTTCATCGATTTAACAAAATGATCCGTAAACACTTTACTTAATTCCAAACAATTCATTGCACACACTATCAAAATCGGAAAAACACGTCTATTCCATCCAACATAATTCCAATCTGCTATCAACAAGAGATTAAGGGTGATCAGTTCCTCAATTTGTCAATAGACAACCGACAATCATGATGGGGCATAAACCGTCTTTACCAAACCATAATAGCATTCCTTGCATCTTGTGCACAAAACTACCTAAGGCACCAATCCTTAGTCAACATAAACCTTACCTCCGCATTCCCTCTGGAATCGGGAACAACACTGTCCAAATAACACTTACACTCTGGCAACCCACTGCACACAAACGAAGCAACTTGGAGAAGTACAAGCTTCTCCCCCACTTATCTCATTCTCAATCCTGAAGACAAAGGATTAGAAAACCAGAAAGCACTGACAGTGTTTCACACACATATCACGTACTAAGGGACAAACAACATCGATAGTATTCAACTGTCACACCAACTGACTCAACAACTTGGCCGGACGGACCGACCTGCTCTGATACCACTAATTATAACACCCCAATTCCCATCGCGAATAAATAATACATAAATAAATCAGAGTAGATAAAAATTTATTTTTCCGACAGAAACAAGGATGCCACAACGATAGAAATAAAATACAACTCTTTCTCATAAATTTTGATACATAACACAAAATAGAATACCCTCAAAGGGAAACTTTTTCCATATAAAATTAAAGTTCAATTATGGAATAAAGCGGAAAGATCCATAACCGACTTGTTTTACAAATGAATGGTTTTATAACGTCAAAATATACATACATAAATAATACAAAATACATTCAACAAATGTATACATATATAACAAAAGCGTTCCCCGACTCCCGTGCTACATATCAAAGCAGACTGACTGACAAAAGGATGCATAACTAATCTTCACAAAAGCCTCCAAGAATACTAATCTGCAATTGCCTCATAGAGCAACAAACCACAGCAGAAGGGTGAGAAATAACAACTAAATCAAGATTGCATAATAATATGCAACACATAAAAATTCACATGCACAGTTATTCTCACCACAGGCATCACATACAATACATATAGCATATATCAATTATACCAACATAATAACACATTCACACATAATACACACCAAAGTTATGACATATGGAAACACATCACCACATCACATAGCATATGCCTCTACATAAAACATATTATCCACAACCAATGCATTTATCATGTATGCACATCAATTCACCAATCCAATCATAAATCTCAACACATACTTAATCAATTCACAATTCCACACATAATCACATAATCAATCCATTCATGATTTTCCTCACATAATCACATAATCAATCCATTCATGATTTTCCACACATAATCACATAATCAATCCATTCATGATTTATGCAAATGCAAAGAGACCGACACAACGACTCTATGCAAATACGGTACCATCCATCCATCATTCTCATCACTAGTTCACTCAGGAACTATTGAAACCATCGCTTGTTACTTAGTGTAACTCCCCGTTGGGCAAACGATGTTCCCCGTCGCTCACACCTCTTTGTATAAGGCACGCGACGTTTATGGATCGTTCACACCTCTTTGTATAAGGCACATAACCCGATCGCTCACACCTCTTTGTATAAGGCACACGATGTTATAACGGATTCCATCTGGAATCGATTCGTCGCTCACACCCCACAAGGGTACACGACATCACAAGATGCATATCATGATGCTTGACATACAAGAACTCATGATAATCAAATGCATCACCATAATTCAACAATATGAATTATCTCATCATCATTATTCATGCATTGGAAATCAATTCAAACAATGCACTTACTTGCCATAAGGCCACCAAATAACATACATTGAATTTCACATAAACAATGCATTCATCATAATCCACAACCACCACAATTAGCATTTTAGCATATACACTCATATCAACTCACATCAAGAATTACTCACCATCAACCACAACAATAACAACAACTTATCACATGCTTCAACATCATACAAACCACAACAATCCCACAAAACATCATAACAACATACATTGATATTTAATCAAATAATGTATTTTACCACACAACAACATAATTATCACATCCATCAACATCATATAAACCACCTAAAAGCTCCACGTTACACAACAATAGCACAACACACGGTAAAACACCGACCGCACGCATTTAACGCGATAAAAACCCGACAACCTAACACTTTTACAAAACCACGACTTAAATAAATCATCTAATGACCTCCAAACCATTTTTAATAGGAAGAATATTTCATTAGCTTTCCAACGCTTCGAACGGCGACCAAAACAAACTTACGGTTTGAAAATTACGAAGAAAACAAAATAGAAAAATCTGCCACTTCGCTCCAGTATTCGCAAGGCGAACCCTAGCGAACCAAGTTCGCTAGGCGAACCTCTAGGCGAACATTCGCCCGTTCCTTCGCTGGGGTTCGCTAGGCAAACCCGTGAAACCCAGAATTCGCAGCTGCGTCAGTATAGGTCGTTTGGGGCCAAAATACATCATTTCTACCACCCAAACCCTTCCAATTCATACCAGAACAACCAAAACATGTTCAGACCTAATCAACAAGTATTCTACGCAGTTTATATCGAATTTCATCCGTGAAAACATCGATTTCTATCAATTGCTCCTAATTTCCATCGATAAGAAAAATCGCGAAACAACCAAAACAATTACAACAAACAACACATATACATACACAAGCAAGATATAATTGAAACTTCTCACCCTTACCCGATTATTCGTGCTCGAAACGGAGTTCCCGCGATTTTCCTCTTTCTCCTCTTTTCTTTCCTCTTCCTTTCTATCTTCTCTTTTCTTTCTCTCTATTTTCTTTTCTCTCTATTTCCTCTCAAATCTCTATTTATATAAAATATCTAAATCCCTAAAAAGACTATTCTACCCCTCAGCTCAAATATCCCGCAAACGCTCTCAAAACGCGATAAAACATAAACAACGATGAAAAATAATATATTGTCAAATAAAAGTCAAGAATAAAATAATATAATCATAAAAATAATTAAATCGACTCGATTAAATAAATAAGACAACCGGGCGTTACAATTCTCCCCCACTTAGACATTTTCGTCCGCGAAAATATAACCGATACGAACAACCCCGGATACGACTCTCGCATCCGACTAACCAACTAACATGCCAACAAAAGGCACACCACGAATAACACAAACTAACAAACCACCTCGCTAACAACGACTACAATAACGACGACTACTACAACGACAAGATGCAATGCCCATACAATTGCACTTGACGACCAACTCACCACTCAAAGAATATCCAAGTTACGACCACACAGGTAACACTCCCCTAATCTCCCACAAGGGATTTTCTACTCGCACTCGAACCATCACGATGGAAACGAGGCAACAACACAAACAAGAACATAAAGTTCCTTAACCCAACATCGTTCAACAACCTCGTCAAGACCAGAATACCAAACATCCTTATCACACAACAATATTACAACAATGCTACGCACCCTGATTACTCGTAACCATCAAAACTACCAATTTCACGTCCAAAGTCTAACTCTTTCTCATATTCACCAAAAATCACCGTTCACTTTTAATATATCCAACTTCACCCTCTACTGTGTTATCTCACACACTAGACACAAGTCTCTGAACTGCTCAAATAATTTTAATTCTCTGACCATCAAAACAACCATATGCAAGGCTATCGACTTAACTCTTCAGGAACAACATTCACTTTACCAATAGGATAATTTGAGCCAAGGTCATAACTAATCAGGATTTCCAACCATCCGACTGTGCCTTAATCCGAGTTACAAATCAAAAGTTATGAAGGAAACAAAACGGGACAACCTGCCATGTTCGCTAGGCGAACCTTCTAGTGAGCATTCGCTACCACCTTCGCTAGGAAAACGTCCAAGCGAAGCCATAATCAGAACAAAACAGACACAAAGTTTGCTAGGCGAACTCCTTGGCGAACCCTCGCCTTGCCGTTCGCTCCGCGAATCCCTTGGCGAACCAAGGCAGCAATAACCATAACCAAAAAGATACAAAGTTTGTTAGGCGAACAACATTAGCGAACATTCGCTGACCTTCACTAACTGGCTCGCTAGGCGAACCCACGAAAAATCATTTGCTTCTGCTTCGCCCCAGGTTCCCTAGGCGAACCATGGAAAACTCAGAATTCCAGCAGTTCTGTTACTCATCCAAAACCATCATTTTCTCCATCCAAACACCATGAACCTAAAACCCTCAAAATAATACCTCCAAATATTCCAACACCATACAACCGCAACCAATTCCAAATCCGGAATAGTATAGATCCTCTTATGAATCCTCAATTGTCATAAGGCATAAGCCACAACTTTACCCTCTTGCATTAACACACTGACTAAACTCATCAAAGACGCGTCCCAATACCTCACAAACGGTTTATTAGGATCACACAGAATCAAAACTGGAGCCGTAGACAACTTCTACTTCAGCTCACCAAAACTTACTCACAACTAACATCCAAAACAAACGACTCACCCTTTGCAAGTCAACCGAAGTAACGAAAACACTAACTTGGAAAAGCCTTCCCTAACCTCCGGTAATAACCAACTAAAGTCCAAAAAGATTCTAATCTCCTCAACCAACTTCGGAGCCTCTCATTGTAGAACTACATCTACTTTCGATGGATCCATAACCATACTCTCATCTGAAATAACATATCCAAGAAAACTAACCTTTTCAACCAAAATTCTCACTTGAATAACTTAGCATAAAACTTCGTCTCTTTTCAACACTTGTAATTCAAATCTCAAACACTCTGCCTGTTCTTCCTCCGAGTTTATAACAGATCCGAATATCCTTAATCAAAACCACTACGAACTTATCCAATTAAATACGGAAGATACGATTCCTCCATTCCACCAACATTCCAGACACATTACTAACACCGAACAACATCACTATAAGTTGTAATGCCCAACCAAATTCCAAAAGATATAAATTCTTAAAGCTTTAGCAAAAATTTTCACTGGGTAATTGGTTACTCACATACAAGCTTAACCGAGTAAATAACAGCCTATCCCGATGATAACAAACATAACCGGTCTCATTAAATCGATCAAAGCCTCAACTCATACAATTCACCACTCTTATCAAACATCCAAAACAATTGTAATTTCACTCAAACTCACCCAAACCAATCCAGTTATCTATTCATGAAAGTGGACACTTGTTCTCAATCATTACCTTATTCAACTGTCCGTAATCCCTACACAATTTCTTGTCTTGGCATTCCAAACTCCATAAATCCCAACATGTAGCAACAACCAAACAAAAAGAACTCTCAATATTACATCCACACCTAATGGTTCTCTCAATATTTCCATTAATGCTCTAAAATTCCAAAGACTCCAAACATCACCTTCGTCCAATTTGAGTTCACACTCTACTCTCTGAGAACAACCATTGACGATACCCAATCGTTCTCTCTCAACGACTTCCCAACGGAACCAACATACCAAAACCTCTAATCCGTCTCATCTTCCGGTATTGTAATCTTCATCGATTTAACAAAACGATTCGTAAACACTTTACTTAATTCCAAACAATTCATTGCACACACTATCAAAATCAGAAAAACACGTCTATTCCATCCAACATAATTCCAATCTACTATCAACAAGAGATTAAGGGTGATCAGTTCCTCAATTTGTCAATAGACAGCCGACAATCATGATGGGGCATAAACCATCTTTACCAAACCATAATAGGATTCCTTGCATCTCGTGCACAAAACTACCTAAGGCACCAATCCTTAGTCAACATAAACCTTACCTCCGCATTCCCTCTGGAATCGGGAACAACACTGTCCAAATAACACTTACACTCTGGCAACCCACTGCACACAAACGAAGCAACTTGAAGAAGTACAAGCTTCTCCCCCACTCATCTCATTCTCAATCCTGAAGACAAAGGATTAGAAAACTAGAAAGCACTGACAGTGTTTCACACACATATCACGTACTAAGGGACAAACAACATCGACAGTATTCAACTGTCACACCAACTGACTCAACAACTTGGCCGGACGGACCGACCTGCTCTGATACCACTAATTGCAACACCCCAATTCTCATCGCGAATAAATAATACATAAATAAATCAGAGTAGATAAAAATTTATTTTTTTGACAGAAACAAGGATGCCACAACGATAGAAATAAAATACAACTCTTGCTCATAAATTTTGATACATAACACAAAATAGAATACCCTCAAAGGGAAACTTTTTCCATATAAAATTAAAGTTCAATTATGGAATAAAGCGGAAAGATCCATAACCGACTTGTTTTACAAATGAATGGTTTTATAACGTCAAAATATACATACAAAAGTAATACAAAATACATTCAACAAATGTATACATATATAACAAAAGCGTTCCCCGACTCCTGTGCTACGTATCAGAGCAGACTGACTGACAAAAGGATGCAGAACTAATCTTGACAAAAGCCTCCAAGACTACTAATCTACAATTGCCTCATAGAGCAACAAACCACAGCAGAAGGGTGAGAAATAACAACTAAATCAAGATTGCATAATAATATGCAACACATAAAAATTCACATGCACAGTTATTCTCACCACAGGCATCACATACAATACATATAGCATATATTAATTATACCAACATAATAACACATTCACACATAATGCACACCAAAGTTATGACATATGGAAACACATCACCACATCACATAGCATATGCCTATACATAAAACATATTATCCACAACCAATGCATTTATCACGTATGCACATCAATTCACAAATCCAATCATAAATCTCAACACATACTCAATTAATTCACAATTCCACACATAATCACATAATGTCTCCATTCATGATTTTCCACACATAATCACATAATCAATCCATTCATGACTTTTCACACATAATCACATAATCAATCCATTCATGATTTATGCAAATGCAAAGAGACCGACACAACGACTCTATACAAATGCGGTACCATCCATCCATTATTCTCATCACTAGTTCACTCAGGAACTATTGAAACCATCGCTTGTTACTTAGTGTAACTCCCCGTCGGGCAAACGATGTTCCCCGTCGCTCACACCTCTTTGTATAAGGCACACGACGTTTATGGATCGCTCACACCTCTTTGTATAAGGCACACGACCCGATCGCTCACACCTCTTTGTATAAGGCACAAGATCATCTATAATCATCGCTCACACCTCTTTGTATAAGGCACACGATGTTATAGCGGATTCCCTCTGGAATCGATTCGTCGCTCACACCCCACAAGGGTACACGACATCACAAGATGCATATCATGATGCTTGACATACAAGAACTCATGACAATCAAATGCATCACCATAATTCAACAATATGAATTATCTCATCATCATTATTCATGCATTGGAAATCAATTCAAACAATGCACTTACTTGCCATAAGGCCACCAAATAACATACATTGAATTTCACATAAACAATGCATTTCATCATAATCCACAACCACCACAATTAGCATTTTAGCATATACACTCATATCAACTCACATCAAGAATTACTCACCATCAACCACAACAATAACAACAACTTATCACATGCTTCAACATCATACAAACCACAACAATCCCACAAAACATCATAACAACATACATTGATATTTAATCAAATAATGTATTTTACCACACAAAAACATAATTATCACATCCATCAACATCACATAAACCACATAAAAGCTCCATGTTAAACAACAATAGCACAACACACGGTAAAACACCGACCGCACGCATTTAACGCGATAAAAACCCGACAACCCAACACTTTTACAAAACCATGACTTAAATAAATCATCTAATGACCTCCAAACCATTTTTAATAGAAATAATATTTCATTAGCTTTCCAACGCTTCGAACGACGACCAAAACGAACTTACGGTTTGAAAATTACGAAGAAAACAAAATAGAAAAATCTGCCACTTCGCTCCAGTATTCGCTAGGCGAACCCTAGCGAACCAAGGCAGTGGAAAACCAATATAAAGTTTGCTAGGCGAACCTCTAGGCGAACATTCGCCCGTTCCTTCGCTGGGGTTTGCTAGGCGAACCCACGAAACCCAGAATTCGCAGCAGCGTCAGTATAGGTCGTTTGAGGCCAAAATACATCATTTCTACCACCCAAACCCTTCCAATTCATACCAGAACAACCAAAACATGTTCAGACCTAATCAACAAGTATTCTACGCAGTTTATATCGAATTTCATCCGTGAAAACATCGATTTCTATTAATTGCTCCTAATTTCCATCGATAAGAAAAGTCGCGAAACAACCAAAACAATTACAACAAACAACACATATACATACACAAGCAAGATATAATTGAAACTTCTCACCCTTACCCGATTATTCGCGCTCGAAACGGAGTTCCCGCGATTTTCCTCTTTCTCCTCTTTTCTTTCCTCTTCCTTTCTATCTTCTCTTTTCTTTCTCTCTATTTTCTTTTCTCTCTATTTCCTCTCAAATATCTATTTATATAAAATATCTAAACCCCTAAAAAGACTATTCTACCCCTCAGCTCAAATATCCCGCAAACGCTCTCAAAACGTGATAAAACATAAACAGCGATGAAAAATAATAAATTGTCAAATAAAAGTCAAGAATAAAATAATATAATAATAAAAATAATTAAATCGACTCGATTAAATAAATAAGACAACCGAACGTTACAATAAAGCTTGGATACGCTGACGAAGAAAATTTTGAAATTTTTAACATAGATGATACAATGACTGGAGATTGGAGAAAGCCTATAATGGAGTACCTGCAAAATCTAACAGGACCAGTCGAACGAAAAATCAGGTGTCGAGCTTTGAGTTATGTGATTTTGGGGAATGAACTATTTAAGAAAACTCCGGAAGGGATATTACTTAAGTGTTTAGGCGAATCTGAGCCATACATAGCTTTGTCGAATGTACACAGCGGGGCATGTGGTGCGCATCAGGCAGGCCATAAGATGAAGTGGTTATTATTCCGACAGGGAATGTATTGGCCAACTATGTTAAAAGATTGCGTCGAATTCGCGAAAGGATGCCAAGAGTGCCAGGTACACGCAGGGATACCACATGTTCCTGCAAGTGAATTACATTCTATAATAAAGCCTTGGCCCTTTAGAGGTTGGGCTTTGGATTTGATTGGAGAAATTCGATCGGCCTCTTCAAAAAGCCAGAAGTTTATTTTGGTTGGGATCGATTATTTTACGAAATGGATCGAAGCCATACCCTTAGTAAACGTGGATCAAGAAGCAGTAATCGAATTCATTCGAAAGCACATCATTTACAGGTTTGGCATCCCAGAGACAATAACAACGGATCAAGGATCTGTTTTCACTGGTAAAAATATACAAGCATTCGCGAAGGAAATAGGTTTCAAACTTCTCACATCAACGCCTTACTACGCTCAAGCCAACGGTCAGGTCGAAGCAGCAAACAAGGTTATAATTGGTTTAGTAAAGAAGCACGTGGGAAAAAAAACCAAAGAATTGGCACAAAACTTTGGACCAAATTCTATGGGCTTGTCGAACCTCTCATAAGGAAGCTACAAATGCTACACCTTTTCGACTAACGTATGGCCATGATGCGGTCTTACCGGTCGAAATATACTTGCAGTCAACAAGAGTTCAAAGACATCATGAAATTCCATCGAATGCATATTAGAATATGATGATAAATGAATTAGTTGATTTAGACGAAGAAAGATTCACTACTACAAAATGACAAAACAACAACGCCAGGTTTACAACGGCATCCTATACACCGTTCTTATAGTGCGTACTGGTTGCGCGCACATTATTTTAATTAGAAATCTCAAGGGTATAATAACGGTTTTTATGAAAACCGTGGTGATACAATCTAGCTATCATGGGTTCGAACCTCATCGCCCTCAAATAGTTTATCCCTTTGATGTAAATGCTCCCTTTTTAAGTTTTATTAATATTTAACTAAAAACTAATAAGGATATCACGACGGATATTTATCAAAACCGTTGTTACAAATTGAAGCTTCTTTTTATGTATTTTAAACACCATGTATATATATCAATTTATCCATTGAAACAACCCTAACACCAACGCCGTCACCATTGTCGGGAAGAAGATAACAACAACAACAAAGTGTTCTACTTTAAGGTGTTGCAATGTCACATTTGAAGACAAAATCATCCAAAGGTGTTTCTACGTCTTGTTCCAGTGTAAAATCTCGATCTGGAAATTTTTGTGGTTGTGATGGTCGTATGGTTTCGTATCAATGAAAGAAGGGACAAAATAAATGAAGGCTTTTTTGGAGATGTCCATTTTGGAGGAGCGATGAAACATGTAATTTGTTCATATGGGATGAAGACGTGGGAGAAAGAGATGGAAATGACGATGAGAGCATTATGAAGTCAGAGTTGGAAGCTGTGGGCTATCTGAAGGTTATGTATGAGGATTTAAAGAAAAAGAACAAGAATTTGAAGAACAAACTGAAATCAGAGATATTTTCTGGAAATATCAAGATGTTATGTTTTTTTTGTCTCCTTTATGTTTCATATTTACTTTGTTATGAAATGTAATAGTTGAATTAGGGTTCAATTACATTATTGATGTTTAAACTGCAGATGCATTGTGAATTACATTGTTGATGTTTAAACTGCAGATGCATTAAGTTAGAAGTTAAGGCGCACCTTTTATTTTTTATTTATTTTAAAATTCATAAATAAAAGGGTTATCACTACGGTTCTTCTGGTTAACCATAGTGATATATTTATAATAAATAAATACCTATGTATACGGTTTTTATTTATTTTAAAATTCACAGATAAAAGGGTTATCACTACGGTTATTCTGGTAAACCGTAGTGATATATTTATAATAAATAAATACATATCTATACGGTTGTTATTGTTAACCGTTGTGAAATAGTTTACCCATATATAAGCGAAATAACTTTCACTTAATTGACAGTAACGCCGTTGCCTTTAAAGTGAAACCCTAGAACCCATTTTTTCTCTTCGTTTTCACCATTAGCCGTGAATCTTGTGCTTCATACATTAAGGTATTCTTCTTCTTCCATCTATTGTTAGATATTTCCCATTATCTCGTTTGTTGCATGTTGTTTTTGTTGATTGTTCTCATTTTTTCAGATTCGTTTTCACTACCTTAACAAAGACCATACTTTGGAAACTTCATAATTTTTGTGTTGCTATGGAAAAATGTATAAGAAGCATGAAGCTATGATGGAAACTTCATCCACCTTGTACCTTTTCTTCATAGCATCACGAACAAGATGTTAGTAAATGAAGAAATAACAGTGTATGCAAACTTTATCTAGTTTTAGAAGCAATGAAAAGAAGTATAAGAAGTATGAAGCTTTTGTGTAAGCTTCTTCCTCCTTATATTTCTTTTTCATGGCTTCCCAAACTAGTTCAACATCATAATTAATTCTTGTTCCGCGATTAGTTTCGTTAAAAGGTGCGTTATTCCTATTCCTCTCTTTACTCATCACTGGATTATGGTTTTAGGGTTTGTTTTCAACTGAGGATGCTCATTTTTGAAGTTTGCTTTGTTTCCTTTTAGGTTAAGGGGATGATACAGGGTGATGATGCTGGTGGAAGCAAGCGTATTATATCAGTTTATAATTTCTGGATCTGGTATAGAATGTTGTTTGAGTTTATCATATTCTATTTACATTGTTTGTTTAACTAACCCTCACTTAAAGTTTGCTGGTGGTAGCAAGCGTATTATATGAGTTTATAATATCTGGATCTGGTATAGAATTTTGTTTGAGTTTATTATATTCTATGTAGATTGTTTGTTTCACTAACCCTCACTTAAAATACATTCAGTTAATTTGACATAGATACTTATAATCTGCAAATTAAGTTGTATTTGAAAACCAACTTAAACAAACCAATGTTGTTTTCTGATTGCATGCCTCTCATCATTTATCTCACGTTCTTTTATATATAGATTATGGTATAATGATCTCGCTCCTTAGATGCATCGCCATCTTCCAATATAGTTAAATCAAAGATGAGGCAAATTATCCAATGTCTTGTTTATCTTATGGAAATTTAACTATAATCGAAGATAACGATATATCGAAGGAGTCAGATCAATAAACCACAATATATGTAAAAGAGCGTGAAATGCACGATGAGACGAATGCAATCAGAAAACAACATTGGTTTGTTTAAGTTGGTTTTCCAGAACAGTTTAATTTGCAGATTATAGTCATCTTCATCAAATTTAATCCATGTATATTTATTTAGTGAGGTGTTTGGAAAACAAGCAATCTACATTTAATATAATAAACTTAGGGTACTTACAATAATGGTTATATATTGTAACCGATATCATAAGTAATTTATGTTTTATATAAATTCGCTACTGATGGGTTTCGAACCCAGAACTTAAGTGTATGTATCGCAACGGTTTATTATCATAACCGTTGTGATATATGGAGCGCGTCCTGCCTTTCAACAACGGTTTCCAGACCGTTGTAGAAACAGCAAACTTACAACGACAATCTACATAACAACGCCTTCGCCCGCGTCATTATATGTCATTCCCAACCGTTGTTAAATGGGTTTTTCGTAGTAGTGATTAAACACGTTAGATTTATTGGAAAGGCAAAAGGAAAGGGTCGAGAAATTCTACAATAAAAGAGTGAAAAGTAAAGCCTTTTTGATTGGTGACTTTGTGTGGAAAGTGATTCTTCCCATGGATCGAAAAGATAGACTTATGGGAAAATGGTCCCCTAAGTGGGAAGGACCTTTTCAAATCACACAAGTATTTTCCAGTGGCGCTTATGAAGTCGAATAGTTGGATAAAGATAAGCGAATATTAAAAATAAACGGGAAATGTTTAAAAAAATATAAGCCCACATTATAAGAAGTAAAGATACCAATCGAATAGTCATGCATAGAAAACAAGCAACATGGTGGATTGAAATTCTTTTCTCCAAATAAAATAGCTTAAATGTCATTACAAAATAGGCCTTAAAAAGGCCAAATAAAAAATTTCAAAATATTTAAACTGGGAAAGATTCTTTCAGTTTTTCAAATTTGGATTTCTGAATTTGAAGACGACGCTCGCAAAGGGCCTTTCCATTCGAAAGTTCCTCGATTTCTTCACCAAGTTTTCGAGCCCTATCAACATGGTGCACCCCGACTTCAAGCTCTTTAGTTATTTCCTCTTGATTGATTTGTTGTAGTTCTTCTTGGCGATTTTCCGCCTGAGAAATTTTGTTTTGAAGAACAGCAATTTGTTTCTTCCACTTGAGGATGTTTTCGCCACAGACAGCTGCTTCTTTCTTATTTTGCTCAGAAGTCTTTTCCAATTCAGTTACTTTGTTAGACGAACTTGAAGCAGCATCCCATTCAGCAAGTTGTGTTTCCGTCTTATTTTCGAGCTTCTTGGAGTAATTTCGAAGCCGGTTAAAGTCTGCCACCACAAGATCTATTAGAGTAGTCAGATCCAGAACAACATCAGTCACTTCAGGAGGAGCCTCCAGAACATTGATTTGCTTTAAGATCTTTTTCAGGTCAAAGTGAGCAGATGAATCATTCTCTAAAAGCTGAAATAAATCAATGTTGAGGATTTTTTGTCGAATATGGGTCAATGCTTCGTTCGTGGATTTGGCATCAGACATAGTTCCTGAGGTGGTCAAACTACTGACGGTAATATCAGCAAATTTATAACGGGAACTAAGCATGGCCTTCAGATATTCAAATGTCCGTTGCACCTTCAGATTCTCAAGTTCCTCTTGAGAGAGTCGGGTCGAAGTTGTAGTGGTCGAAGCAGCTTTGGGTGGTTCATCAAGGTTGTTCTTGTCGCTTTCTCCTTCTTCATCCGCAGCAGCCTTGGGAGTTGTTGGCTCTTCACCTACTTTCTCTCCCTCCTCTTCGCCATCAGTTCTAGCCTCCTCATTCTTCTCTTCGTCAGCATCTTTTAAACTGATGGGGGAATGGTCATCAGGATCATCATCTGTTGTGGGCGCTGCAGTAGGCATCACAGTGTCCCCACCAATGTCAACTAAGATGTCAGCCTCAGGACCAGTTTCTTCTTCCACTACGTCTTGAAGTCATTTAGAGACAGTAGTGGGCTGATTCACTTCAGTGGCCGATTCTTTTGTCGAATCTTTAGGAGAAGGCTTGGAGACGCTTGTTGGCTTGTAGGTAGGATTGCTGCTAGTCTTTGGGAGAACTTGGACAATAGGATGCCCGTGAGTATCGACAAGGACCTGGAAGATAAATGAATTAATAAAGGTATCATAAGAAAACTGCTTTTCAGCGTCGAACTATAAAAAGAAAAGAGAAAAAGCCATACCTTGGGAATCTCGGTCTTAAGACTAGAACTTTCGCTTTCTGCTGAAGCAGGGGTAACTTTCTCGTCAGGATTTTTAAGGGGGGTTTTTTCCAATATTCTGGAAGCAGGAGGTTTTTGTTGTTGAGATTTTGTCGGTTTCTTCTTCTTCCTTGAAGGTTTCACTTGGTCTGGTGATTCGTCGCCATCATCGGTGTCAACAGCTTTGACGTCAGGTTCTTTTTACTTTCTTTTCTTTGGCGTCGAAGGAGGTCTTCGACTTCCCTGTGGAACAAAAAGAGATTTTATTAGTATTTCATAAAATAAAATAAAAAAATATATATTGACCAAAAGAAAAGCAAAATAATACCTTCGCCAAAGGTGTCTTGGTAGTATCTTTTTGGTTTTCTGCATCCCCTGCAGTTGACGCTTCAACAGTAGCTGAATTCTTGGTAGGAATTTTGACGGCTGGAAAAGAAAAAAAGAAAAATTTAAACATAAATTAACATATACATTTGTGGGTAAATGGAAAAGAGGTGGTGTCGAATATCTTCCCATTCCACACCTTCGTATATAGGAGTTTCCACGCGAATATGTTATATGCCAATATGAAGGTGCCGTTTGAAATTGTCCAAGGTGTACTTAGTCGGAACCACTCGCTTAGCACGTTTTTGATATTCTTGGCGAAGAAGTTTCATAGAATCCCCACAAGTGAACCAATCTAAAATGGAGGGATAAAAGCCACGCCAAATTCAGCAGATGGTAGAGGAGGAAATTTTGGTGGATAGAGGTTAAAAGCTATCTCATAACGTTGTTCTGGTCGAACATATGAAGGTAGTTTTAACTCATCCAATTTTCTGGTAAATTTTTCTTTCAAAGTAACAGCTGCTTCGCTTATGGTTCGACTAAGTTCGTTGGGCCTGTAGACAGTTTCAAAGTATTTCTGGAATGCTTGGATTTCTTTGACGTGTCTTGAAGTACCTTTCTTCGTTTTATCCTGCACAAGGGCAAAAGCTCTGGTCAGTTGGATGGTAAAAGAAGGCACGTCAAAAAATTGAGAATCATAGTAGGCCCTCCACCATTCGTCAAACTCTTGAGTACAGAGGAAGCTGGGTTTAAAGGGCACTGGTTGAATTTCGACCAGGTTTGAATACTTCGCCAGCAACCCAGAACACTCATCTTCGGTGTGGGTCATGTTGTAGTGAATTAAAGAACCTTTCCTTGAGAAGAGGGGTTTTGGTTTTATTTGTATTAGCCCAAACTGTCGAGAGACCAGATTGGGTTGGTAGTTAACAAGGGAGACCTTCAGCTTTGAGGGAGCAATTCTGGACACTAAAAGTCTAGGGGTAAGGAAAGATTCCTAGACATTAAGGAATTCGTCTTCTAGAGCTTTCGACTCTAATGGAAGTTTCCTGGTGAGCCACTCTGGTCCAATTTTTCTGTCGGAGAAATGAGCCATGTTGGGATTGAAGTTATGACGTTTGGCAAACATCATAACATAACTAGTAAAAGTTTGTTGAAGGCTCAAACCTTCATCATTGGGTGTTAACTGCACCAGTATGGTACCTTTGACTCTTTTGTCCTTCAGAGCAGTGTCGTCCACAGTTTTCTTGTTGGGTAAGGAAGCTTCAAAGGTGGCATTGAGCCACAGTTGTAAGAGCCAAAATGGTCCTGACAATAGTAGACTCCCTTTGTCTTTCATATTCTTCAGGAAGGTAACCCCTTCTCCAAGAGATTCGTATAGGTTCACCAAGATCATCTCACTGAGGCACAATTGATGTCCAGCATGAAGCTGATTTGCTATGGTAATATAACGCTTCGCCACTTGAAGAGATCTAGAGCAAAAAATGCATCTCGACAGCCAAAGGGCTAGGAAGGCTACATGCTCTTGATCAGAGACTTCTTTGGTTTCTTTGTCATGATAATTGGAAATATAGGCCGTGAAGGTGGCCTTGCTTGTGTCGAAGCTTATGGAATCGTCGGATAGTAGGGTAGGATCATAATCCATTCCTAGTGGACTTAGGCCAGTTATGGCAGCCACGTCGAAAATAGTGGGGGTAATCATTCCACAAGGAAGATGGAAATTGTTATAGGTGCTGTCCCAAAAGTAAAGGGAAGCTTGAAGCATGGAGGGGAAATATCCTGGTCCTACTTTCGACAACTGGATGAGGTCGAAAATGCCCATAGTTTTCTAAACATCAGCTTTGACCGTCTCTATTTTCTTCAGCCAAGCCAGATAATCAGAGGGGTCTTTCGACAAAGGACAAGACCTAAAGATTCTAAAGTTGTTCATGTACTCTAAATTTATGACTTCCTCAGAAGGTGATCCTTGGCCGTCTACCTTGGATTTTTCGTCTATGATTTTCTCCTTATCGGTTCTAGGCCTAACCTCGTTAGCTATGGGTTTGTAACGGTGGTAAGCTGGAAAGAATTCTATCATTTTTACAGGATCTAGGGCTAAATCAGGTAAGGGTCCTAGCATTGCATGAGATTTACCAGAAATTAAAATAGGAATTAGTACCTGAGACTGGTAAATACGTCGTTTCTCCTCTTCATTGGGAGGCTCTGGTACATACTGTTGGTTCCCCACCACCTTTGGCCTAAGGATCTTATGGACAAGTGGTAAGTTTTTGGATTTTTTGGAATCTTTACTTGTGATTTGGGGAGCAGCGGAAGATGCCATGGTTGATTGCAGAAGAAAATGCAGAGAAATGAAGAAGATGAAGTTGAAGAGAGTTCTTGCTTAAAGAAAAGAAACGTGAAAAGTGAAAAATAAAATTTTCCAACTTATTTATAGGAAGAAAAGGGACCGAGCCGATTGGAATTCAGAAGTTTCTTTTTCATTTAATGGAGAAATAATGAAAAGATTATGGGACACGTGGAAGTTATGAAGTGGGTTGTTTCAGACGGTGGCCGTTAAGTTTTTGACCCATGATCTGCTAGGGACTAGAGTAGTGATGATGGAAGATCTTAAAAACGTGGACTGAAGAGACGTTTGAGAAAAGTGCAATGATGACTTTGACGCCACAAACGTCTAATCATATGAACAGTCACTGGTCGAATTATTGACGGCGTCAAATTGCATTGGCAAGAAATGCTTTTCTCCCTTTGTCGAAAATGAATTTTCTGGGGGGCAATTTGTAGGTTGCTAATTTTGACGCCTAGATAATTGTTCAGAACAACTTTGGAAATCTGCCAGGGTATTTCGACAGGAATGTGTTTCTGATGGGAGAAAGCCAGTCGAAGGCAAAAGTTACTTAAAGGAAAGCATCGACATATTTTTCTAAGTATTAGAAATATTTCGACAGAGGGGTGATAGGCCTCGTTCGGCCGATGTTTGAAATTCAAATTTATGAGGGAGTTTCATTTTGGAATAGGACGCGTGGAATGCATCCAGTTGACGAATGCATGCAGATTGCCATTTGTCACCATTAGGAGAAATAACTGTTATTGGTAGTTATTTCGATTGTATATAAATAGAGAGCCTTAGTGTTAGATTTCCGGGGTGTGTGTTCAGAATTTGTACAAATCACTCAAGAAATACTCAAAGTAACCGTGAGAGAGAAAAGAGTAGTTACTGAGAAAATGTACGTTTGAAAAACACCAGTTTTCATTCCTTGCATTTTAATAAAAGTTTTAAGTTCTTCATTTACAATTCCCTTTACATTTCTGTAATTTTCTTTCTTGCAAGTTATTTACATTTCGCCATTTATTTCAAGAAGCAAAGTTTTTATTACTTTTGTCGAAAAATACAAGTTGATGAAAACAATGATGAATTCAATAGACAAAAGGTTTTTTAACACAAATTGTCAAGATTGTTAAAGCACATTCTCCTAGGATTTGTTTGATCAGTCCTGTAAGCAAACTAATTTTTCATAAATTAGGAGATCAGCGGTTGTTTGCGAATTTTCCAAGCAAACACCTGGCCGGTTCCCGGTTCGACCGGTCCCACCGGCCGGTCCGGTTCGGTTTTTAAAACACTGGCTTGATGATAGCAAAGTATTTAAAAAACAATTGGGTATTTTAACATCTATTCAAGTATGCATGATTATAAGACTGAGAACAGATGAGGAAAAGCTTGAGGATTCTGAATTTGTAGTTCAGACTCTGGCTTTGAAGATCACTTCTGAAGACTCTAGCTCTAATGGAGGATCCAGACTTTGAGGAAGTCAACTGTTAAGGAAGTTAGCCTCTGGCGGTCCAGACTCTGAAGCTTCAAAAGTCAAGAATCAGACTCTATAGAGTGAAGTCTGAAGAAAGTCAATCTCTGAAGCATGTTTTCTTCAATCGAGACAACTTTGACAGACTCAGAGATTTTTTGATCACGTGAAGAGTTAAGGAAAAATCTCATCTTTGTTGTCTGAGCTTCAACGGGTAATTCCTCTTGCAGAAAGGTGCTTTCTTAATGTGTCCAATCAGGTACAAAGTCTACCCATCTTTTTGGTGAAAATCTTCAACGTATCTTTTCTTCCTCTCTATATAAGGAGCAGAAAATCTGAAGAAGAAGACTAATACTCTACATCACAAGACTCTGAACCTTGACATTTCAAATAGAAGAAACTATGTCAAATCATTTATAGTTAGAACCTCTTAACACCTTGTATATTTTATAAGTTCTTAAGTCTTAGAGTATTTCTAAGTTGTATTCTCTTCACACCTCTGGTTGTATATCATGTGTAGTTGTTACCCAAATCTCTTAACAATTTGTTATAGAGTCAGAAGTCTCTTGCTTTAGTGCTTTAGCATTTGAAGTCTCTTGTCTGTGTGCTTGAGCATAAAAGTCTCTTACTTGAGAGTTTGAGCATTGAAAGTCTCTTGCTCGTTTGCTTGAGCATATAAGTCTCTTACTTGTGGGTTTGAGCATTGGAAGTCTCTTGCTTCGTGCTTGAGCATTTGTAATTAGTTTGGTAATAGTGAAAATCCCTTGGAAGTGCAAGTTGTGATAGGAATCAGGATAACTGCTTGTGTCTTTGCTTTTACTTTCCTTGATTTTGTACTTAGCATTCCGCTGCTATCAACTTTGCAATTCCGAGTCAGATTCTATTTTAGAAGAGAAAAAAGCTAAAACAATTCAAGCCCCTTCTTGTGTTTTTCTCACTTTCATTCATAACCTGGCTTGGATGGTTTTTTCTTGGAGAAGCGGGTTTAAGAATTTACGAAATTATATTTTTAGATTTATTCCTGTTCTCAAGTGTTTTTAGCGAATAATCATGAGTTTGAAAGTCTTTAAGATTAACTCAAAAAATTTCGAGAATAACTTTGCACAAAAACTTTTACAAGAAAGTATATGTATGATGTGATTATAAATGTCTGCGTGCAGACAGTGTAAAAGCAAACTTTAAAGACAATAAAGCTTAAATTAAAGTAAAAAAGGTTTAAAGTAAACAACACTAAATAAATGTAAAATATGACAAAAGAAAAGGTGTTTCAATTAAAGAAACATAAAAAAACAATAATACAATGAAATGGACGCAGACTCACATATCACTCACAAAGTATGTCACGCTTTGGTTTAGGTACTCCAGTTCTATAGAGACAATATATGAAATTTGCGACCTCGATTACAACATATGAGTCTGCTATATATACTAAACTAAAACTAATTGTTTCTAACAATTTACTCCTAAAGAATTGACACGTCTTCAGATGCATGCAACTCAGCTACTAATGTACTGCCACATCGTCAGTACATTGGAACTGTTGAAAACCATTAGCTCACGTTCTCTAACTGCTCTTAGCAACTAGTAACTTCATGTTCATCGAATCTAGTTATGTATAACGCTAAGTCCATTCTGTCTTTGGTTTCCTCAATTTTCTAAGTCCTTGGAGCTTGTTGAAGTCTCATCCTCAACATGGTGTCAAGTGATTACTCAGGCATGTTCCCGAGACTCCTCCAAACTATATCTTAAGATTTTCTCTTGAGATTATTTCAAACCACATATCAAGATGTCAGTCGGGAAGCCCTAGTCAAAGTAGCATTGTTATTGAATCCCGTCAATCAATGCTAACACTTAGCATTTGCCAAGTAACACAATGCTAACACTTAACACTTAGCATTCTTCTAAGTAAAAAATCTCAGGCTAACAATTGTCCCCCCCAAAATGTCACTTTCGATCATATGGTCAGATGATAGAAAGAAAGCATTTTTGTAACCCTCTAACACTATTTGCCCAGTCTGCACATGTCACTTTAACGAAACGTCACAATATTTAATCATTATTCTCTGGTCATTATGACCACTTTACACCAAAACGTCATGGCACAAACGTGCGTGCAATCGATCATGATCACCCCTTATTTTCTAGGAGCTTTAATTAAAAATAAATTCAAGAAAACTCTCTTGATTCCATTTTCATCTTCCCCTATGACCTTTCAGACGACATCTGTCGACTCAAACATGCCACATGGCTAATGTAATTTGGAGGGAAAAACTAAATTGTTTCCTCCTTTGAGTATTTAACATGCCACCCTTCAACGCCTTCTTCGCTCTCACATTTCCATCCGTTTGAAATGAAAACAAAGAATCCTTGAGAGTTTTTTCCTTGCAGTTTCCTTTCTTCCTCACTAAGATTTTCTTCAAAACACTTTCATCTACCACAATGGCGCCTAAATATAAGTCTCATCCTCCTTTCGGTGCTGAGATTGATGCACCACTTTACATCAATAATCGTACCTACGTTCCTGAACCTCCCATAAAGGATGGAAGAAGGAACTTATAGTATCGTGCTTCTCTCTTTCCCTAGACCCTTGTTGTCTCTTTTCAGGCATTCATGGGTCCACTCCCTAGGCATATCAAGAAACCTCACATGCTGAAGGAATTATTTCCTACTTATCCTGGTTACGAACCCTTGGAGTTTGTGGATGCCCCATTCAACTTTAACTTCTTCAAGAACAAAGTATTCCGTTCTTCTTCTCCAACTGAGCACGCTGATTACATCAAATGGTTGACTAGGGTTGAAGAGAAAAAGCACTTTTGAAGGGATTTGGGCATTTTTTACCTAATTCACCTGGCTCGCGTTGGTCCCTCATACAATCCTCATATGCTCATTTCTGTTATTTGCTTCTAGGATACGTCGATCAACATGTTTCACTTTCCTTGTGGGATAATAACTCCCACACTTTTCTTTTGCGGTGCAAAAATACCTGAGCGCATCGTATGCTCGAAGATACAACAGAGTCACCACAGAACTTTATTTATTTCAAAAGAAAAGGGAAAATATCAATAAAATCCAAGGGGAAGAGAAACGGGTTAGGGTGTAGGTTATGCGAGGGGATGGTATTAGCATCCCTCACATCTGTCGTACTCGACGGGAACCATTTTGATTGTTCTTTGTGCGGATGGGTGTTTCTATTTGAAGGTTACTTGCGATTGATTTTAATTAAGGGAAAAATAAGTTTTAAATTAGTGTGCTTGCCAAGGATTCAAACCCTCGTGCCTACGTATTCTCATATTGCAATGAGAAAATCAGAGCTTCGTAGTTCACAGTAGAAAATACATATTTGTTGGTTGTTTTTAAGGAATAATTATAATCGTATCTTAGAAGTGTGTAGAGGTTAGTTGAGTTGATCCTCGTTCGGATGCTCCAAGCTTTTAGTCTAACTACTAAGGAACAGATTATAACAGTTCTTTTATGAAAAGAAAGAAAATTGTTTTGAAAAAGGTTTAAGTGTCAAAAGAAAAGAGAAAGAGTTGTCTGAATTGAATTAAAAGAGAAAGCTTGAATTGAAAAAGAATTGTGAAATTAGGAAAATGTTGTTTGGATGTTATGGAAGTTTTGGTTGGACCAGTGTTCTGTTGTTTGAATTCATAAGGTAGTGTATCTGAACCAAAGAGTGTGGCATTAACTAGTAGATGGTGTGGCCAATGCAGAATTGTAGGATTTTGCCCAGATCTAGGGATCAAGACCTACAAGAAGGGGTGTTTGCCTAAGCATGGGACTAACAAGGAAAATATGTATGAAGGGGCTAGCCTAAGCATGAGAGTAACAAGACAAGTATGAAATGGTCTGTCTAAGCATGAGACTAACAAGACTGACATGCATGAAGAAAGGGTTTGTCTAAGCATGAAGCTTATAGGGCAAACATAAAAGGAAAAAGGGGTCTGCCTAAGCATGAGACTAACAAGGCAAACATGCATGAGAATGAGGGGTATGCCTAAGCATGAGACTAACTAGGGGTGGCAAAACGGGCCGCCCCGCCTTAAGCCCGTCAAAAAAAAGGCGGGGCGGGCAAGCCCTCCTAGTGGAAATGGGCTTACAAATCTAGCTCGCCCCGCCAAGGTGGCGGGTTGGCGGGCGGCGGGCTTGCCGGCAACTTTTTTATTTATTTAATTTTTCATTTTTTCAATAGATTAATAGGCTTGTTTTTACATTTAAAATAGATTTTTCACTTATTTTTTAGAACAATTTTTTACAAAGCATCTTTTTAACAAATTTTACTTCAAAAAATATTGCATATACTCTCAAATAAATGTACAAAATAAAACCATCAAGAATTAGAATACTAGAATTAACTAAAAAATGGCGGGTTTAAGGTGGGACAAGCTAAACGAATAGGTACAACGGGCTTTCGCGAGTGGCGGGTTTTGGAGGGGCGGGCTTTGGTGGGTGGCGGGTTTTGGTCGGGCGGGTTTTGACGGGCGGTGGGCCCAAAATCCCAACCAACCCGCCATTTTTTGGCGGGTGCGCGGGCCGGCCCGGCGGGCCACGACCCTTTTTGCCACCTCTAAGACTAACAAGGCTAACATGCATGAGGGGTATTGATTCAAAGATGGGTACTTAACCATGAGGTGATTAACCCAAAGAATGTATGGATGCCAAAGAAGATGCAGTGTTTGGTCCAAAGAGAAGTTGTTGCGATGTGGTATGTGGGGAAGAAAGCTTGAGAGTTATTCGATTTGAATTGCACTAAAGTCTATGAATGGAGAAGAATACTTTGAACAATTGGGTCAGGCGTCCTGTATCCAAAATATTCAGAATGGGGATAAGAATACTCTCTCTCATTCCTTCTCCACTACTTAAGACTTGTGGTGCGCAATTCACGTCGTAACTGACAGGTTTTGAAAGAAGAATCTTTTTATTGTGCTTGAATGATGCAGTGATTCAGTCTTAATGTCCAGAGTCTTCAGCCTTGAGTATGAAGCTTGACTTGACTTGAGATCCAGTGCAGTGCCAATGCAGTGGTCTAATCTCATAGAGTGATCAAGAGGATTACGATCATTTGAGTGGATAGGGGAAGCAGATAAATGTCAAGTGACTAATTGATCAAAAATAACTTTGATCAATCAATCCATTAGGAACATGATCAGAATATACAAGCACATGGATTTTTAAGTTGAGCATAAATTTTAATTATAAATAAATTAATGGAATTTGATTGAATTAATTCTAAAACTCAATCTACTTAAATTCTAATTAAATCTAAGTGTATTATCATCTTTTTAAGAATTTTTCAATTAAGAAAATGGACTAATGAGATTAAAACCTAATTAAATTCCAAGCATTATCATTAATTTCTAAGTGTTAATAACAAAGTAAAATATATTTTATGTGTTAAAATGTGTATTAACATGGATTAAAAACGCACTAAGATGTGTTAAAAATGTATTAAAAAAGTGTGCCAAAAATTACATATAGCATATGGAAATGTAAGAAATTAACAAGGCTCTCAAAAATTGAATTAAGCATGTTAGATCCTAATTTCTAATGAATTTTAATGAAGAATTAAAGAAACGCCAAAATTAAATTCAATTAAATTCTAAAAGAGAATATATTCTAATTAACCATTTTACATGCATTTTCTATGAATTAAAAGTGTAGAAAAGTGAAAAAAGAAAATAAAGAAAACAAGCACCAATTTAATAAAAATTAACTACTGGAGAGGGGTGCACAGGCCAGAAGGGAGCGTGGTCTGAAAACAGAGGCGTTATGCCTAACAAATTGAGGCCTAATGCAAAGTGTTGTTGTTGTTTTCAACAGGGGGTGTCCTAAGCAAAACATAGATGTATGGATGCAACGAACCATGGGCTTAGTGTTTCCAAAGCCCAATCGAATTTTCCAAGGGAGGAAATGAGAAGTATCAGCAAAAATGCATCTCCTTCTTCACATTATGTTTTCACTAGTTACTCTCAAGAACACCTCCTCCATATTTTTTTGCTCCGTCGTCGGAGGCTTCAGAGTTGGCCGGAACAACCAAATAGCACCATCAAACCACTCCTTTCAACAGCGTCTCTCTTAATCTCTCATCAATTTCTACCAATGATTAACCAATTCTCCAAATTACATCAAGAAAGCTATGAACCCTAACCATGAAAACTAAAATTAAATTGAGGAGGAGGGGAATCAAGCCACTCCACCTTAGGGCTTTGATTCCCCATAGCAAGAGCTACATTTTGGTATCAAAATTTCAGCAAACAGAGGAGAAAGAAAAATGCATCATTGACCTGCAAGACGGAGGATTGTATTGGAATTGTTGAAATATGAATATGAAGAAAACCAAAGGTATGCTACTTTGAACCTTCAATCTTCTTCTTCTGCAATAAGCTTCTTCTTCTTAAGAATCAATTCAGTAAAATTCTGAACTGAACAATTATTGTTGTTTCTGTAGATTATATGAGTGTGAGAGTAGTGTAGAGTGTAGGAAGCTTAGCTCAAATGGTGAGAAGATTCAAAGTGAAGATTGCTCCAATGGTGGTAGAGAGCTTTGGTGAGGTAAAAAAGATTGGAGAAGATGAATTGAGAGAGTGAATTCTAGGTTTGCAGTGTTGTTAGAATTGTACTATATGGGGATTTTTGTTATCGTCTCCACAGGGATTGTTCTGATATGGGATTTTTGTCGTTCAATAGTTTACCTTTTCAAGAAAAGGGTTTTCAAAGTTTGTTTCATAAATTGTCATGTTTTAGTAGCAAAGCTTTAAAGTCTAGATGTTTGATTAACAAAATATATCAAAAGTAGTTTTCATCTACCCTAACTTATACATATTCTCTTAATCTTGTATGTGAATTCAGATTCGATTAATATCATCGCGTATTCTCTCAATATCGTCTATGTCTAGAGCGGTGTCGTGAGAAATACCATATTCATCGCTCCAAGATCTCTTCATATAACAACCAATATAGTAAGATTTAAGTTCAATACAAAGCAAATATCAACCATAGATTGATCTCCAATCTATAATTTGATAGATGAATATTTTAGGTCAAGTTCCAAAAAATCTATGTCTAGAGTTATACAAAACAAGAATGGATCATTAAGAACAAAAATATTTATCATATATTAATCATCACTTGTTCACATACAAGGCCAATCAAAAGAAATACATGAAGCTAAGGTAGACTACCTCTACCTTTGATAGAAAGGAAATTAGCTACCCGTAACCATGGTATCTTACTTTACAAGTAATGAGAGAAGATGAATGAGTATCCACGTCGAAGAATCGATCTTGGATGTGAATCCAGCTTCTATTTGTAAAATATCACTCTTTGGTGAAGAAATGCTAAAAATAGGATTTCTATGTGAAAAATGGGGTTATGATCCCAAAAAGTGTGAAAAGTACATATATAGTACTTCCAAAATGTGTCAAGTTCCTCCATCAAACACCTTCTTCGCCTAACGAAGACCACTTTTTGGCACCTGAAGTGCCTCTGAATAGTTAAATCGCCCTTGAGAAAATATCTATATTCACAGTGTGTAGGTTGCTAATTTCGACGCCTAGATAATTGTTCAGAACAAATTTGGAAATCTTCCAGGGTATTTCGACATGAATGTGTTTCTGATGGGAGAAAGCCAGTCGAAGGCAAAAGTTACTTAAAGGAAAACATCAGCATATTTTTCTAAGTATTATAACTATTTCGACAGAGGGGTAATAGGCCTCGTTCGACAGATGTTTGAAATTCAAATTTAGGAGGGAGTTTCATTTTGGAATAGGACGCGTGGAATGCATCCAGTTGACGAATGCATGCAGATTGCCATTTGTCAGCATTAGGAGAAATAGCTGTTATTGGTAGTTATTTCGATTGTATATAAATAGGGAGTCTTAGTGTTAGATTTCCGGTGTGTGTGTTCAGAATTTGTACAAATCACTCAAGAAATACTCAAAGTAACCGTGAGAGAGAAAAGAGTAGTTACTGAGAAAATGCACGTTTGAAAAACACCAATTTTCATTCCTTGCATTTTAATAAAAGTTTTAAGTTCTTCATTTACAATTCCCTTTACATTTCTATAATTTTCTTTCTTGCAAGTTATTTACATTTCGCCATTTATTTCAAGAAACAAAGTTTTTATTACTTTTGTCGAAAAATACAAGTTGATGAAAACAATGATGAATTCAATAGAAAAAAGGTTTTTTAACACAAATTGTCAAGATTGTTAAAGAACTTTGTCCTAGGATTTGTTTGATCGGTCCTGTAAGCAAACTAATTTTTCATAAATTAGGAGATCAACAGTTATTTGCGAATTTTCCAAGCAAACAAATTGGCACGCCCAGTGGGACCTTGTGCTATTAAAATTTGAAAACCTTTATTTTACACTTTACTCGTAAGAAATTTTCTTCGTTTTGTTGCATGAGACTAAGAAGTGGTAAGATAGCCATAAATAACGAAGAAAGACCCAAAAGGAGACGAGTACGCAGAATGGCGAATCCAAATTCGCCTAACAATCAGAATCCTACGAATAATGAAGTACCACCCCCTAATCCTTCGACTGGGGGCAATACGGCCTCAATATCAGTATTAGAGGCTATGCCTTCAACAGCAGGTTCGACGCCTGCGCATTCAATTCCCCAGAGTGCGCCTAGTTTTTCAACTATGGGACTCCAAATGCCTCAAATGACTCCTCCCCCTTCAGGGAGTATATACAGACCCTTTATATCTGGGTTTTCGATGCCTCTAAATCAAGAACAACCATATGGAATGCCAACTTCAGTAATGGCAAGTTTGCAAAATACGCCATCAGCATTTACGGATCCAACAATGAACATAACTTCGCCTTTGCAAGGGTCCGGTTCTGGTGTGAACCATATGGGTAGAATTAGCCAGCTTTTAGGAACGGGATATCAAACTTACATGCCGAACATTACAAATAACTCTGCACAAGTGATCAGGCAACAAATGGATGAGAGTAACCATGATATGGTCCAAATGTTAGCCCAACAGATAGGGGTTATATTTAACCCTTTGATCCAAAACACGACACAAATGAATCAATAATTGGCAACACAGATGACGCGCATTGCTGATTTCTTTGGTGTCCCCCAACCTCCCCCAAGGGAACAGGTAGTTCAGAACCCAAGGGTAGCCGTCGAAGAAGAACCTACCATAAACCAAAGGCAACCAAACATCCCTCAGGCGGAAGTTCTAAACCAAGGAGGGGCAGTCGAACCACCTGGGGTCGAAATCCCTGTTCAACAAGAACCAAGAGTGTTGCTAGTAAACCGAAACCAAAATGCTGACAATATTATACAACAAATGCATTGTAATGATATGCCGACAGAGAACAATTTGGCTGCCATGGTCGAAAGAATTATGGCGCAAAATGGTATGAATGTGGGATTACAAAGACCCAGTTATACCTCCCCTTTATCAGAGTATATTTTGCAGCAAGAATTACCCCATAGATGGAAAGTTCCCAAGTTCACAAAATTTTCAGGGGATACCAGTGAATCGACGGTCGAACATGTGGCGCGATACTTAATTGAAGCAGGCGAAATAGCGCACAATGAAAATTTGAGAATAAAATATTTCCCTAGTTCCCTAATGAAGAATGCTTTCACTTGGTTCACCACATTGCCCGCGAATTCGATACATACCTGGACCCAGTTGGAGAGGTTATTCCATGAACAATTTTACATGGGGCAGACAAAGATAAGTCTGAAAGAATTGGCTAGCGTCAAGAGAAAGTTCTCAGAGCCAATTATTTGAATAGGTTTAGATTGCTCAAGGCAAGGTGTTTCACACAGGTGCCTGAGCATGAGTTAGGCGAAATGGCCGCTGGTGGCCTTGACTATTCAATCAGAAAGAAATTAGATACCCAATATTTAAGAGACATGGACCAATTGGCTGATAGGGTTAGACAGGTCAAACGACTAAAAGCCGAAAAGGCTAGGGTTAATAAAAATAAGAAAGAAAGGGTAGCATATGTCAGAGTTTGTAAGGATGATGGCGAAGATGAATCATCAATTTTCGACGAACAAGAGGTTGATTTGGGGGAGTTAAAACAGGGTCCGCCTTATGCTTGCAAAGTCTTGGCTCCGTCGAATGGGAAAAATCCAATCGAATTGGAGAAGAACGAAAAGTTCCCCAAAAGAACTTATACGTTCGACGTTACAAAATGTGACAAAATATTTGATTTGTTAGTCAAGGATGGTCAAAATGATAGTGCCTCCTGGCACTAAGGTGCCTCCTCTAGAACAACAGAAAAAGAGAGGTTTTTGCAAATATCATAATTTTTTGGGTCATAAAACGTTACAATGTTTCCTTTTTAGGGATCTAGTGCAGAATGCAATAAGAGATGGAAGGCTCAAATTCGGCGACAAGTCGAAATCCTAGGCGAAGGTGGATTCAAACTCCTTGCAAGTGGTGGAGGCCCACTATGCCGAGCCATCCATAGTGAATATGGTCGAGGTTGCTGAAGGCTTCGGCGATAACATGGATATGGTGGAGGGTGCTGATGGCTTTGACAACAATGTGAATATGGTGGAGGTTGCTGAAGATCCCGCCAACGAAGGTGACGTGGTCGAAGCTACAACTGACTGCGTGGACCAGGCAGTGATGGTGAAGGTTACTGAAGACCTTGACGCAAAGATCATTGAGAACTACATTGCTGAGGCCACTGAGGGCATCAACAACGAAACTACTGAAGGTTTCGACCAAGTAAACAACGAAACTACTGAAGGTTTCGACAAAGTCAACAATGAAACCACTGATGGTTTTGCCAAAATCAATGAAGGAACTACTAAAGGTTCTTACAAACAAGATGCTATTGGTATTCTCCGAAGAACCATGGAGGATCCAAAAGACAAAGCTGTCAGATTCGTCAGCCCACAAGTTGCCAGAAGTCCACTCCCAAAGGTGCTAACGAAGAAAATCTCTAAGGATTTCAATCGTATGAAGAAGGAACACGAGGTCAATGAAGGCCTCAATTTGAAGTTGAATAGGTTGAGCATGGACACAGAGACACCTGCCAATATAAACATGGTCGAAGTGGCTCAGAATGCGTCGATGCAAGTGGACGAAGAACGTCAACGGGAGGAGTACCAGAAAGTGGCGTATCCCAAGGAGGAAGAAAATCTGGCAGATTTTATACATAGATGCCAGAGGAAAAGATCTGAGGTGATGCTTTGCCCTCACTGTAGTGCCGTCTTCGACAAAAAGGCAGCACAAAACTAAGAGGGACTGGATAGAGCAAGAAGAAGAGGAAATTGGAGGCCTTCTGGAGAAAGATTTGACCCCGGAAGAGGGGACCGAAGCAGGGAAAGGTTAGGGGGAAGACACCCTAACACATTCAAACCTACAACCAAAGCTCCAGACGACAGGTGGGTTAATCCAATCCGACAAGCCCAAGGGCAAGGAAAATGGAAGGATTTTAAAGTACAGTGGGGATCTTCTATATCATACAGAAAAGAATTCCAAAAGTCTAAAAAGGTGACTTACCCCTCTGAAAATTATAAGGGCAAGAATCCTATGACGAAGTCACAGTGGAGGAGATACCAACGTCGAAAGAAGGCTGCAGGAAAAGACAAGCCAGAAACCAGCAGCAATGTTCAAACTTCGATTCAGATGGAAGGAGTGAAGTTTGAGAAGCCACCTATTGCTCCAGTACACGCAGCGTCAAAGGAGGAAGTAACCAAGGATGATGAAATGACAGACGATTTTAACTCAGTTTCAGAGGCATCATTCGACGTAACATGTAACATCGTTTCAGTGCTCCCTAGGAGTATGATCAAATAATAGAAGTCGAAGAGGAAGAGGAAGAGGAAGCTTTGGAGGTCGAAACGGCCAGACACATGCCCATTTGCTACTATATCATGAACAATGGATGCGTTGAAGAACATAACACATTTTGCGAAAGGCCAGATGACTCAGTGAGGAACCACTTGAAACCCTTATTTATAAAAGGAAAAATGGGTAACATAGGGGTGAATAAAATTTTGGTCGATGGAGGAGCGGCTGTCAACTTGATGCCCCATTATATGCTTAAGAAAATTGGAAAAGATGATTCCGACACCAAACCTCATAACATGGTGTTGTCGAATTATGAAGGGAAAGTAGGAACCACTATGGGTGTGATACAGGTAGATTTAATTGTCGGAACCATCACGAGGCTGACAATGTTTATGGTGATTGCGTCGAAAGCAAATTATAACCTTCTCTTAGGTAGGGAGTGGATACAAGGCATTGGTGCCGTCCCTTCGTCAATGCATCAACGAATAACAATTTGGCGCGCAGACGGGATTGTCAAAAATATAGAGACTGACCAGAGTTATTTTCTGGCTGAAGTAAACCAGGTGGATAGGCGAAGTTTCGACAGGAATCTAGCTCACATAGCTCCTTGTAGCCCAGCCACCTTCGACATGACGCCAACGGACAATACTTTTTGCTCATTATACCTTCATCCCACCCACGAGTTTCAGTGGGATAGAGAGGTAGTTGGCGAAGAAGACTACATTTTTGGAACCTCACACATCCGGCCAACTGGTTGGGGCAGCGAATTCAGTGACAATGAGTGAGTCACTAGTTCTCGAAAAGATCATGACTTATATAGCCGAGAACAAACTCAAAGCGGCCTTAGAGGCCGAAGTAAAGTATATGGCTGTCAAAGCCAACCAAATTGAAGCAGATCAACAATGTCTTGAAAAGGATTCTAATAGGGATCCTCCAGATAAAGATCTAGGAGATTTGCAAAACTAGAGGCTTGACGCGATTTATGACGAGGAGCCATTGGGCTTCGAAAAGGATCCTTTAGCAGCAAACATCAAGATGATGGCACAGGATCCACTCGAAGAAACCGACTTGGGATCAAGGGCAGAGAAAAGACCAACCTATATCAGTGTGAAAGTGAGCCTCCAACTCAAGATCAAAATAGTCCAGTTGCTGAAGGAATTCAAGGATTGTTTCGCATGGGACTACGACGAAATGCCCGAGCTGGATAGGAGTCTGGTCGAATTAAGGTTGCCAATAAAACCTAGGAGGAAACTTGTTAAGCAAACTCCAAGGAGATTCGCCCCAGAAATCCTCTCGAAGATTAAAGAAGAAGTCGAAAGACTCCTCAGGTGCAAGTTCATCCGTCCAACCAGGTATGTCGAATGGATTGCTAACATAGTTCCTGTACTAAAGAAAAATGGCAAATTAAGGGTATGTATTGATTTTCGAGACTTAAATTTTGCTACCCCAAAGGACGAATATCCTATGCCAGTGGTGAAAATGCTCGTCGATTCTGCCGCGGGTCATGAGTACCTCAGTATACTTGATGGGTACTCTGGTTATAACCAAATTTTTATTGCTGAGGAAGATGTTCCAAAAACGGTATTTCGATGCCCTGGAGCCTTAGGCACTTACAAATGGGTGGTAATGCCTTTTGGTTTAAAGAATGCTGGGGCAACATATCAGCGAGCAATGAATTCGATTTTTCACGATTTCATTGAGGATTTTATGCAAATTTATATTGACAATATTGTTATTAAGTCTGTTTCAGGAAAAAATCATATAGACCATCTGCGACAGACCTTTGAAAGGATGAGGAAGTTTCGTATGAAGATGAATCCTCTCAAATATGCGTTTTGTATGCAGGCGGGTGACTTCCTAGGCTTTGTGGTCCACAAGAAAGGGATCGAAATCAATCAAAACAAGGCCAAGGCAATAATGGAGGCGAAAGCGCCATCTACAAAGAAGGAGTTGCAGTCTTTACTTGGCAAGATCAACTTTCTCAGAAGGCTCATCTCCAACCTTAGTGGGAAGATGCAAGCCTTTTCCCCTCTACTTCGACTGAAGAAGGAAGACTTCTAATGGGGGCAAGAGCAGCAGGATACCTTCGACAAGATCAAGGAGTACCTGACGCATCCTCCAATTTTAGTGTCACCTTGTAGAAGTAGGAGTACCAGGTTGTACATATCCGCGTCAGACAAGACATTAGGGAGCATGTTGGCTCAGGAGGATGAGAATGGTGTCGAAAGAGCCATTTACTACCTCAGTAGGGTCTTGAACGACGCGGAAACTAGGTATAGTGTAATTGAAAAGTTGTGTTTATGTGTATACTTTTCATGTATGAAATTGAAGCACTATATAAAACCAGTTGATGTTTACGTTTCTTCTCATTTCGATGTTATAAAATACATGTTATCTAAACTAATCTTGCACAGTCGAATTGGAAAATGGGCATTAGCATTGACTGAGTATTCTTTGACATATTTACCTTTAAAGGCTGTCAAAGGACAAGTAGTGGCTGATTTCATAGTCAACCACACTATAAATGAAAAGTCTTCGGACTATATTGAAATAGAACCATGGAAGTTGTACTTCGACGGTTCTAGTCATAAAAATGGAACTGGAATAGGAGTTCTTGTTATTTCTCCTAACAAAATTCCAACAAAATTCAAGTACAAAGTCGAAGGCCTCTGCTCAAATAATGAGGCAGAATATGAGGCTGTGATAGCAGAACTTGAAATGTTGTTGGAATTGGGGGCAAATCGGGTCGAAATAATGGGCGACTCTGAGTTAGTCATAAAGTATATAACAAAGGAGTACAAGTGTGTTAAAGAGAATTTAATCATGTACTTTGTAATAGCTAATTGACTCTTAAAAAAATTCGATATGGTTACGATTCGACATATCCCTCGAATAGAAAATCAGGAAGCAAATGATTTAGCGCAGATAGCTTCTGGATACAAAGTGTCGAAGGAAAAGTTGCAGAAAGCCATTGAAGTTAGAGGAAGAGTCGTGTCAGCTAGATTATCCCCGTCAGATTTGGAGACGATAAAGCTTGGATACGCTGACGGAGAAAATTTTGAAATTTTTAACATAGATGATTCAATGACTGGAGATTGGAGAAACCCTATAATGGAGTACCTTCAAAATCCAACAGGAGCAGTCGAACGAAAAATCAAGTATCGAGCTTTGAGTTATGTGATTTTGGGGAATGAACTATTTAAGAAAACTCCGGAAGGGATATTACTTAAGTGTTTAGGCGAATTTGAGGCATACATAGCTTTGTCGAATATATACAGCGGGGCATGTGGTGCGCATCAGGCAGGCCATAAGATGAAGTGGTTATTATTCCGACAGGGAATATATTGGCTAACTATGTTGAAAGATTGCGTTGAATTCGCGAAAGGATGCCAAGAGTGCCAGGTACACGCAGGGATACCACATGTTCCTGCAAGTGAATTACATTCTATAATAAAGCCTTGGACCTTTAGAGGTTGGGCTTTGGATTTGATTGGAGAAATTTGACCGGCCTCTTCAAAAAGCCAGAAGTTTATTTTGGTTCGGATCGATTATTTTACGAAATGGATCGAAGCCATACCCTTAGTAAACGTGGATCAAGAAGCAGTAATCGAATTCATTCGAAAGCACATCATTTATAGGTTTGGCATCCTAGAGACAATAACAACGGATCAAGGATCTGTTTTCACTGGTAAAAATATGCAAGCATTCGCGAAGGAAATGTGTTTCAAACTTCTCACATCAACGCCTTACTACGCTCAAGCCAACGGTCAGGTCGAAGCAGTAAACAAGGTTATAATTGGGTTAATAAAGAAGCACGTGGGAAGAAAACCAAAGAATTGGCACAAAACTTTGGACCAAATTCTATGGGCTTGTCGAACCTCTCCTAAGGAAGCTACAAATGCTACACCTTTTCGACTAACGTATGGCCATGATGCAGTCTTACCGGTCGAAATATACTTGCAGTTAACAAGAGTTCAAAGACATCATGAAATTCTATCGGATGCATATTGGAATATGATGATAGATGAATTAGTTAATTTATACGAAGAAATATTAAACACGTTAGATTTATTGAAAAGGCAAAAGGAGGGTGGAGAAATTCTACAATAAAAGAGTGAAAAGTAAAGCCTTTTCGATTGGTGACTTTGTATGGAAAGTGATTCTTCCCATGGATCGAAAAGATAGACTTATGCGAAAATGGTCCCATAAGTGGGAAGGACCTTTTCAAATCACACAAGTATTTTCCAGTGGCGCTTATGAAGTCGAAGAGTTGGATAAAGATAAATGAATATTAAAAATAAACGGGAAATATTTGAAAAAATATAAGCCCACATTACAAGAAGTAAAGATAGCAGTCGAATAGTCATGCATAGAAAACAAGCAACATGGTGGATTGAAATTCTTTTCTCCAAATAAAAAAGCTTAAATGTCATTACAAAATAGGCCTTAAAAAGGCCAAATAAAAAATTACAAATATTTAAACTGCGAAAGATTCTTTCAGTTTTTCAAGTTTGGATTTCTGAATTTGAAGACGACGCTCGCAAAGGGCCTTGCCATTCGAAAGTTCCTCGATTTCTTCACCAAGTTTTTGAGCTCTATCAACATGGTGCACCCCGACTTCAAGCTCTTTAGTTATTTCCTCTTGATTGATTTGTTGCACTTCTTCTTGGCGCTTTTCCGCCTGAGAAATTTTGTTTTGAAGAACAATAATTTGTTTCTTCCACTTGAGGATGTTTTCGCCACAGACAACTGCTTCTTTCTTATTTTGCTCAGAAGCCTTTTCCCATTCAGTTACTTTGTTAGACGAACTTGAAGCAGTATCCCACTCAGCAAGTTGTGTTTCCGTCTTATTTTCGAGCTTCTTGGAGTAATCTCGAAGCCGGTTAAAGTCTGCCACCACAAGATCTATTAGAGTAGTTAGATCCAGGACAACATCAGTCACTTCAGGAGGAGACTCCAGAACATTTATTTGCTTTAAGATCTTTTTCAGGTCAAAGTGAGCAGATGAATCATTCTCTAAAAGCTGAAATAAATCAATGTTGAGGATTTTTTGTCGAATATGGATCAGCGCTTCGTCTGTGGATTTGGCGTCAGACATAGTTCCTGAGGTGGTCGAACTACTGACGGTAGTATCAACAAAGTTATAATGGGAACTAAGCATGGCCTTCAGATGTTCAAATGGTCTTTGCACCTTCAGATTCTCAAGTTCCTCTTGTGAGAGTCGGGTCGAAGTTGTAGTGGTCGAAGCAGCTTTGGGTGGTTCATCAAGGTTGTTCTTGTCGCTTTCTTCTTCTTCATCCACAGCAGCCTTGGGAGTTATTGGCTCTTCGCGTACTTTCTCTTCCTCCTCTTCGCCTTCAGTTCTAGCCTCCTCATTCTTCTCTTCGTCAGCATCTTTTAAACTGATGGGGGAATGGTCTTCAGGATCATCATCTGTTGTGGGTAGGGCTGGAAATGAGTCGAGTCGAGTCGAACTCGCCTTAGCTCAGTTCGACTCGTTAATAATTAGCCGAGTTCGATTTCGAGTTCGAGTTCATCACGAACTTTTTTTTCAGCTCAAACTCGACTCGTTAAGATTGGCCGAGTTCTAGTTCGAGTTCATCACGAACTTTTTTTCAGGTCAAACTCGACTTGTTAGAAGTTCACGAATATCTCGGTTCAACTCGTTAGGTTTATCTTGTTAGGTTCAACTAGCTTATTTCACAGACTTAAAAGTAATTTTTTAAAGTCTATTTTATATATATATATATATATATATATATATATATATATATATATATTTGACATTTTAAATTAATATTTTTTAAATAAAAAATATAGAAATAAAATAAAAGTTATAAGATTGTAATTTATACGATGTTAATTTTATTTGTATAATTATTCGTAGAAATATTTTACTTACTTGAGAATATAATTATCAATTAAAACCGTTAGATTAAAAGAAAATATGAGACTAAGATTTAGAACAAATCTTTAAACCTACTCTTAAAGACAATATAATCTATCTCATATATAATCGAATTGACTCATGAACCTAACGAGTCGAACTATGTATAGTTCAAGTTCAGATCATTTAGTTAACGAACTTAGTTTTTAGCTCATATTCTCATTTGGTTCATGAACCTAGTTCAACGATTTAATTTTCGAATCGAATTTCAAACTATTTTAGAGTTGGTTTGGTTCATTGCCAGCCCTAGTTGTGGGCGCTACAGTAGGCATCACAGTGTCCCCACCAACGTCAACTAAGATGTCAGCCTCAGGACCAGTTTCTTCTTCCACTACGTCTTAAAGTCGTTTAGAGACAACAGCGGGTTGATTCACTTTAGTGGCCGATTCTTTTGTCGAATCTTTAGGAGAAGGCTTGGAGACGCTTGTTGGCTTGTAGGTAGGATTGCTGCTAGTCTTTGGGAGAACTTGGACAATAGGATGCCCGTGAGTATCGACAAGGACCTAGAAGATAAATGAATTAATAAAGGTATCATAAGAAAACTGCCTTTCAGCGTCGAACTATAAAAAGAAAAGAGAAAAACCATACCTTGGGAATCTCAGTCTTAAGACTAGAACTTTCGCTTTCTGCTGGAGTAGGGGTAACTTTCTCGTCAGGATTTTTGAGGGGGGTTTTTTCCAATATTCTGGAAGCAGGAGGTTTTTGTTGTTGAGATTTTGTCGGTTTCTTCTTCTTCCTTGAAGGTTTCACTTGGTATGGTGATTCGTCGCCATCATCGGTGTCAACAACTTTGACGTCAGGTTCTTTTTCCTTTCTTTTCATTGGCATCGAAGGAGGTCTTCGACTTCCCTGTGAAAAAAAAAGAGATTTTATTAGTATTTCAGGAAAAAAAATAAAATAAAAATATATTGACCAAAAGAAAAGCAAAATAATACCTTCGCCAAAGGTGTCTTGGTAGTATCTTTTTGGTTTTCTGCATCCCCTGCAGTTGACGCTTCGACAGTAGCTGACTTCTTGGTAGGAATTTTGACGGCTGGAAAAGAAAGAAAGAAAAAGTTAAACATAAATTAACATATACATGTGTGGGTAAATGGAAAAGAAGTGGTGTCGAATATCTTCCCATTCCATACCTTCGTATATAGGAGTTTCCACGCGAACGTGTTCTATGCCAATATGAAGGTGCCCTTTGAAATTGTCTAAGGTGTACTTAGTCGGAACCACTCGCTTAGCATGTTTTTGATATTCTTGGCGAAGAAGTTTCATAGAATCCCCACATGTGAACCAATATGGAAATAGAGGGCTAAAAGCCATGCCAAATTCAGCAGATGGTAGAGGAGGAAATTTTGGTGGATAGAGGTTAAAAGATATCTCATAACGTTGTTCTGGTCGAACGTATGAAGGTAGTTTTAACTCATCCAATTTTCTGGTAAATTTTTCTTTCAAAGAAACAGCTGCTTCACTTATGGTTCGACTAAGTTTGTTGGGCCTGTAGGCAGTTTCAAAGTATTTCTGGAATGCTTGGATTTCTTTGACGTGTCTTGAAGTACCTTTCTTCGTTTTATCCTGCACAAGGGCGAAAGCTCTGGTCAGTTGGATGGTGAAAGAAGGCACGTCGAAAAATTGAGAATCATAGTAGGCCCTCCACCATTCGTCAAACTCTTGAGTACAGAGGAAGCTGGGTTTAAAGGGCACTGGTTGAATTTTGACCAGGTTTGAATACTTCGCCAGCAACCCAGAACACTCATCTTCAGTGTGGGTCATGTTGTAGTGAATTAAAGAACCTTTCCTTGAGAAGAGGGGTTTTGGTTTTATTTGTATTAGCCCAAACTATCGAGAGACCAGATTGGGTTGGTAGTTAACAAGGGAGACCTTCAGCTTTGAGGGAGCAAGTCTGGGCACTAAAAGTCTAGGGGTAAGGAAAGATTACCAGACATTAAGGAATTATTCTTCTAGAGCTTTCGACTCTAATGGAAGTTTCCTGGTGAGCCACTCTGGTCCAATTTTTCTGTCACCGAAAGGAGCCATGCTGGGAGTGAAGTTATGACGTTTGGAAAACATCATAACATAACTAGTAAAAGTTTGTTGAAGGCTCAGACCTTCATCATTGGGTGTTAACTGCACCATTCTGGTGCCTTCGACTCTTCTGTCCTTCAGAGCAGTTTCGTCCACAGTTTGCTTGTTGGGTAAGGAAGCTTCAAAGGTGGCATTGAGCCACAGTTGTAAGAGCCAAAATGGTCTTGACAATAGTAGACTCCCTTTGTCCTTGATATTCTTCAGGAAGGTAACCTCTTCACCAAGAGATTCGTATAGGTTCGCCAAGATCATCTCACTAAGGAACAGTTGATGTCCTGCATGAAGCTGATTTGCTATGGTAACATAAGGCTTCGCCACTTGAAGAGATCTAGAGAAAAAAACGCATCTCGACAGCCAAAGGGCTTGGAATGCTACATGTTCTTGATCAGAAACTTCTTGAGTTTCTTTGTCATGATAATTTGCAATATAGGCTATAAAGGTGGCCTTGTTTGTGTCGAAGCCTATGGAATCGTCAGATAGTAGGGTAGGATCATAATCCACTCCTAGTGGACTTAGGCCAGTTATGGCAGCCACGTCGAAAAGAGTGGAGGTAATCATTCCACAAGGAAGATGGAAATTGTTATAGGTGTTGTCCTAAAAGTAAAGGGAAGCTAGAAGCATGGAGGGGAAATAGCCTGGTCCTACTTTCGACAACTGGATGAGGTCAAAAATGCCCATAGTTTTCCAAACATCAGCTTTGACCGTCTCTATTTTCTTCAGCCAAGCCAGATAATCAGAGGGGTCTTTCGACAAAGGACAAGACCTAAAGATTCTAAAGTTGTTCATGTACTCTAAATTTATGACTTCCTCAGAAGGAGATCCTTGACCGTCTACCTTGGATTTTTCGTCTATGATTTTCTCCTTATCGTTTCTAGGCCTAACCCCGTTAGCTATGGGTTTGTAACGGTGGTAAGCTGGAAATAATTTTCTCACTTTTACAGGATCTAGGGCTAAATCAGGTAAGGGTCCTAGTATTGCATGAGATTTACCAGAAATTAAAATAGGAATTAGTACCCGAGACTGGTAAATACGTCGTTTCTCCTCTTCATTTGGAGGCTCTGGTACATACTGTTGGTTCCCCACCACCTTTGGCCCAAGGATCTTGTGGACAGGTGGTAAGTTTTTGGATTTTTTAGAATCTTTACTTGTGATTTGGGGAAAAACGAAAGATGCCATGGTTGATTGCAGAAGAAAATGCAGAGAAATGAAGAAGATGAAGTTGAAGAGAGTTCTTGCTTAAAGAAAAGAAACGTGAAAAGTGAAAAATAAAAATTTCCAACTTATTTATAGGAAGGAAAGGGACTGAAGCGGTTGGAATTCAGAAGTTTCTTTTTCATTTAATGGAGAAATAATGAAAAGATTGTGGGACACGTGGAAGTTATGAAGTGGATTGTTTCAGACGGTGGCAGTTAAGTTTTTGACCCATGATCCGCTAGGGACTAGGTTAGTGATGATGGAAGATCTTAAAAACGTGGGCTGAAGAGACGTTTGAGAAAAGTGCAATGATGACTTTGACGTCACAAACGTCTAATCATATGAACAGTCACTGGTCGAATTATTGACGGCGTCAAATTGCATTGGCAAAAAATGCTTTTCTCCCTTTGTGGAAAATGCATTTTCTAGGGGGCAATTTGTAGGTTACTAATTTCGACGCCTAGATAATTGTTCAGAACAAATTTGGAAATCTGCCAGGGTATTTCGACAGGAATGTGTTTCTGATGGGAGAAAGCCAGTCGAAGGCAAAAGTTACTTAAAGGAAAGCATCGATAGATTTTTCTAAGTATTAGAACTATTTCGACAGAGGGGTGATAGGCCTCGTTCGACAGATGTTTGAAATTCAAATTTAGGAGGGAGTTTCATTTTGGAATAGGACGCGTGGAGAAATAACTGTTATTGGTAGTTATTTCGATTGTATATAAATAGGGAGTCTTAGTGTTAGATTTCCGGTGTGTGTGTTCAAAATTTGTACAAATCACTCAAGAAATACTCAAAGCAACAGTGAGAGAGAAAAGAGTAGTTACTGAGAAAATGTACGTTTGAAAAACACCAGTTTTCATTCCTTGCATTTTAATAAAAGCTTTAAGTTCTTCATTTATAATTCCCTTTACATTTATGTAATTTTCTTTCTTGCAAGTTATTTACATTTCGCCATTTATTTCAAGAAGTAAAGTTTTTATTACTTTTGTCGAAAAATACAAGTTGATGAAAACAATGATGAATTCAATAGACAAAAGGTTTTTTAACACAAATTGTCAAGATTGTTAAAGCACATTGTCCTAGGATTTGTTTGATCGGTCCTGTAAGCAAACTAATTTTTCATAAATTAGGAGATCAGCGGTTGTTTGCGAATTTTCCAAGCAAACACAGTGCAAACACTTCATCGCCCAGCGAGCTTCTTCGCTACAAGTTCCCATAGCAAGCTTTGGGTCCTTTATCTACTGGCTCAAATCTGGGATTGTTCGCTGGGGCTTCGTCAGGAGCTCGCACAGCAAACACTCACTGGCACCTCGTTGTTGTTTGCACAGCAAACATGCTGAATCTTCTTCTTTTCTTTGGCTTCCTTGTCAATTCACTTGTCTCTTCATCTTTGATGATTTATGCCTAAATCCTGCACAATAACACACAAATCAAAACAACCAAAGGCATTTGCAACATAATTGAAGAATAGAATTGAAACATGGAATAAATCCAATGAAACATAACAAATGAGTTGAAAAATGCCAAGAAATATGGATTAAAATAAGATATGTTTGGAATTCAACAAACTCTTCCCAACTAGATGTTTGCTTGTCCTCAAGCAAAGTATACCTCTCATTGAAAACAAGAGAATTTGCTCAAGCATTTAATTCAACCAAGAATGGATTTATGGCTCAAATTAAACATATAAATGTGCAAAAGCAATGTTCACCACTTCCTAGAATCAAACAATGATAAAGAATTTAGTTCTTAAACAAATATCATGCAATGTTTCAAATAACAACTAAATTCTCATGCTTGAATCACTCTAGCACTCCTCTTCAAATAAGAATGAAGAAATTAACACGTTTGTGACTTGTCATACCCTAAGTTTTGACCACAAGATTTCCTATCATTGTGCAAAACATCACCACAATATGGATGCAGCTTTATGCCTCATCAATCCCCTCAAAGATTGTTGAGCATTCACTCCAATCAAGAACTAGGGTTTATTTCCCTCTCGGAGTACTCAGACAAAGGATCAATCAAGAATTGACATGATCCTGAACTTGTCAAACCTCTCAAACATCCATAAAGGATCAAGAGGTCACACTCATCAAGGATTAAACATAGGAATGCAACATTTCAGGCTGATCAAGCCTCAAGATCACAAGTGTCACCAAATTAGAGTTTTGATCGACCAAGGCCTCCAGAGGAAAATTATCATCTGGTCATGAGCCAATACTTCAAAACATGATCCAAGAAGCTCAAAGGGACCTCATGGACCCAATCATAAGTCCAATTTAGCCTTAGGGGATGCATTAATAAAAAATCAGGAATTAGGATTTCTTGACCTAATTCACCCCTAAGTTGACTTTTGAAGCAAGGCATGAGCTAACACCTCAAGAAATGTTTTGAAGACTTCAAATATCTTGTATTGATCCTCTTACAAGTTCAAATGGATACAAAGAACTTGGTCCATAAGCAATATAAAGATGCAAATTCATCTGGACCACAAATTAGGGTTTTTGAGGAAAAGTCAACCCTACCTTTGACTTTTGACCAAGACATGATCTCAAACCTTGGGACATGATTCAAGACACTCTAAAACACCTACGGAATCCATCCATTAGGTTTGAATTAGGCCAAGGACTTGATTTCATAAAGGATCACAAGTTTGAAATTCATCTCACAAAAAGTCAACTGTGCCCAAAAACCAAGTTTGACTTTTGGGATTTCTTGACAAATATGGCTTCTCTAAGTCAAAAACAATGTTAACTTGTGGTTTGGATCATCATACATCAAGAAAAATCAAGAAAAGTGGGGTCACTTGCAAAAGGGGCAACATTAAGAAACTTGAAATTTCACTAAGTCATGGAAACAAGTGATTTCTACCCAACTTTGCAAGACCATAACTTGTGATCCAAGTAACCTTTTTCTTCCATCCAAAGCTCAAATGAAAGCTCTCATTACATAATTCAAGATTGTCAACTGCAACATATTCCAAATCCTCATGGATTTTGAATTATGGATTGATCAAAATCACAAAAAAATGGAAAAGGGACATTTTTCGAACACTTAGTGAAATTTTTAGACAGAATCTGCTTGACATTTTCAGCAACTTTAAGGCTATTTTTCATTATGATCCAAAATGATTCAAGACAAAAGTTAAACATCAAAGTTGAAGTATGATATAAGGGCTTTCCAAAAAGTACAAGAGGCTCCCATGATTCAACTTGAACAAGGAGTTATAAGCCTAAAAAAATGGCATTTTTCACCCTGCCTACACAACAGCATGGAAACTTGACTTGTGCCACACGATTTTTTCACTCAAGTCTTTCCATTTTGCCAACTTTGTCATCTTCCAAAAACAAAAAACATTTGATGACTCACTTGTTTCTTGATCAAGGAGACAAGAATTCAACTTGGCACGTGCAAAACCATCATGACATAAACTTTGGAATTCAACTTTGGCAAGGTAACATCAATGCAATGCATTGAGGTGTCATGAACCAAGCCATAACAATCCAAACCAATCAAGATTCAAGGCCAAGCTCCGAGCATTCAAACCTGTAGAAATTAAATGGAGTCAAGCTAAGAGAGTTGACTTGGCACTTTGGATTATCCAAGTCAATGGCTACAAGCTACACACTGTGATCAGTTGCCAATCACTATTCCTTGCAAAACAAACTTCCTCTACTATAAATATAGGTCATGTGTGACTGATCAAAACACACCAAAACATCAGAATTCATGTTTTTTTTCACTTCATTCTCCAAAACCAGATTTTTCTTCTTTTTGAAGTAACTATCGAATTTTTCAAAAGAAAACAAATCCATCAAAACCAAGAGTGTAGACACATCATAGACATCATATGTAAGCTGTCCAAACACTTCGCACCCATCTGTAACCTCAGAAATCACAAAGCTCCAAATCACCCTCAAGCCAGCTTGCAGTTGAGGTACCACAACAAGTTCCAGGTTTTTTTAATCCATTCCAAGCTTCCAAACACCTTACATAAGGTCCATTTAAGCTGTCTAGATCATCAAACAACATCTGTAACACCTCCAACACACAATTCGATTTTTTCTTGCAAGAGGTAAGCCTGAACCCTCAAACTCTATGATTCATGCATCATAAATGTGTTTTCAAGTTACAAACATGTTTCTGCACTTATGTAGAGTGTTTCCCCTCAATCAATTGCTTTGTAGCTATCGTGTATAGGATTTCATAGTGTTCTTGCAGAAATTAGGGTTCATGTGTTCATCACTTGATTTCTCATTCCACACTAAAAATAAATGCAATTGGTACCATTGAAATCCTTGTTAAAAAACGAGCAACTTTCATGTTTACAAAAGTCAAAACCATTGAGTAATCAGAGAGAAAAGTGAGGTTTTGTAAATCGTCCATGACGTGGTCACGAGGAAGAAGAAGGTGACCATTGGCGCCATTTTTTGAATTATTTGAATTATTTGAATTTTTGATTATTTTCTTAATTGATTTCAAAAATTAATTTCACTCTCAATTTTAATAATTTTTTATTGGTTCTTTTTTAAAAAAAAAAATCACAAAAATGTTAAAATATTTTATTCTACAAAAAATTAAAATTTATATTATTTTTAATATATTTGAATTTTTGTAAAGAATTTCATTTTTATTTGTTTTTAAACATATTTTTAATGAAATTTTCATCTTGATTTTTCAAATTCAAATGAATTCCACATGTTTATATAAACATAACGTGATTTTTCAAACCTCACAACTTGTAATATATTTGATATTTTATGTCATTTTCATTTAATTTTCTTTGAAAAAATTGTTTTTTAATTAAAATTAGGGTTTTCCTTAATTTTATTTTTTTCAAACTTCATTTGAAACACTTTTGGGCCTCTAATAGAGTGTAAAACCCAACCCCTTTGTAAATACACCATTTTAGGCTTCAGTCGTTGTATAAGCCCCGACGCGATTTTCAAAATAAACGGTGCGATCATTATTTTTTATCTGGGCATCTCCTTTAGCTATAAGCCCCAATTCTTGTTTCAAAACACTTTTGGGCCTCTTTGTAGAGTGTAAGACCCATCCCTTAAATATTTTGAGCCTCAGTCATTGTATAAGTCCCTCTGTGATTTTCAAAATCAAGGCGCGATCGTCGCCTTTTCAAATAATCTTTTTGGGCCTCTCCTTGAATGTAAGCCCCATTATTCTTTCTTCAAAAACACTTTTGGGCCTCTAATAGAGTGCAAGACCCAACCCATATTTGTACAAAAACACTTATGGGCCTCTCCTTGAGTATAAGCCCTAATGTTTTGTACACAAACTTTGTTTTAAATAATAAACAACCTCCATGAGCCTCTCCTTGAGATGTAAGCCTTATACCTCTATTTTAAAAATTATCTGTCTGTTTTTAAACTGGTACTGAGAGGAGCATTATTCCCGGTGAAACTGCTCTCAGACCACTTGGGCCTCTCTTTAAGTTATAAGCCCCAAACTTTCTTTTTCTTTTAAAACAACTTTCTAATTCAAATTCAAAATTCAAAGTTTTCTCAAAACTTTCTTCAATTTCATGAAAACCTAATCATACAGTTAAAATCATTACAATCAATCACAATACACTTGGGCCTCTTCTCAGAGTATAAGTCTCAACATCTTTTCAATTCAATGCATATTTGTTTATATACCTGTCAATTTACTTATTTGTATATATTCTTGTGCATATTTGTTTAGAGTTTCCCCAGCAGTTAGGTCTACACATAGGTCAAACCAGTGGTTACTTTTAACTTAGTCAACACTAGTTCCCTCATAGGAAACTCCCTCAATACAGTCTGCCTCCTCTTGGGCTTATTCAATATGGAACAGAGAAAGACATTATTCCCGGTGAAACTTTTCTCAAGACTATCAAAACTTAGAAATATATTACAAGAAATTCATTTCCACAGACAAGATTAATTCCCGGTGAAACCTCTTTTGAATTTCTTCAAACCTTAGAACCGTTCAACAAAGAAAGGATTATTCCTGGTGAAACATTTCTTGAACTTTTCTTAGGCTTGGACCCACAGGCTTCCTAGAAGTATCCCCAGCCTCCTCTTGGGCTTAGTACAAGAACTCACAGGCTTCTTAGAAGTTCCCCAGCCTCCTCTAGGGCTTAGTATAAGGACGCAAAGGATTCCTAAAGGCATAATATAGAAATTAGTCATCTCTGCTAGTTCAATCCCCAGGAAAGTCAAGATTCCAGAACATCCTATCACCCAAGGGTTGATCTTCATCACTTAAATCAACAACCTCCTCTTGGGCATCATACAAAGACCTTTTTCCAGCCAGAGTCTACCTCTCCTTGAGAGACTTGGACAGTCTCAACCTCCTCTTGGGCTTCATTCAAGTAGACTTGGAAAGTCTCATATCCTCTTGGATCTCACACAGAGACCCTCAAGTTTCCTAAAAGCATAGGAAAAACCCTGATCATTTCATCAAATACAATAGTCTCCAGCAGAGTTGAAACCTCTAAGGTTTTCAAACTCACCTTTAAACTCCTCTGACCCCCAACAAGGTTTAAACTTTCACCTTAAACATCCCATCCAGGGTCAGTTTACCATCAATAAACCCTCCACGGGATCAGAGTCTCATGGCATCTGGTTCTTCAACTCTTCTCTGATTTCCAGCAAGAGTTAAATCCCTTTGGATTCCTCAAAACAAATTGGATCTCCTCCCGGATTTCAATAAATCCTCAGCAAGAGATAGCCTCCTCTTAGGCTTCATATAAGAATTCCCCCAGTCAGCCTCAATCTTGGGCTTTGTACAAGACAGATAAAACCCTCCCCAGTGGAGTCATTTTTCTTTTAGCTTCAACCTTGGGCTTTGATCAAGGCACACAAAATCAACATCCCCTCAGATGATACCATGAGTCCACTTTGTAGGAAGATATCCTTTCATCACAAGCAATCAAAATATTTTCCAGATAATTGTTGTAAGAGGCACACTTGTTGATTCAAAATCCAAGCTGTAGTCCTTCCTTTATCCTGGCTGAAATTTCTCTTTCATCTAACAACTATAAGTGGCAAGCCTCTAGATTCCATACATCTAAGCCAATGTCCCTCTCTTAGCATAAAAGACTCATAAGGAAAAAGTGGCATTGCTCTATACTGAGTTAAAACTTTCTTCCTTCATGACATCTCTCTTATAAAAGAAATTATGGCATTGCTGGATTTCTCATATCCCAGTTAAAGTAATTTCCCTTATAATCAGTTACTCAATATTTTGTGATGAATATGTGAGATATTCTCGCTTTAGTGATGACAAATTCTCTCCCAGTCCCCCCTTTAGCTTCAATCTTGGGCTTTGAACAAGACACAAATACTCAGTTAGCTTCAATCTTGGGCTTTAAATAAGACACCAAACATTTTCCTCCCATAGAATAGGAGGAACTACGATTGCTCTGATTTCCCAAATCTCTTTACGGGAATACGTAGGCATAAGATTGCAAAATCTTAGCGAGCACACAAATAAAAAATCTTTAGGTCCAGTACCTTCCCAAAAACAACAAAAAACACTCACTCAACACTCCCAAAGGAGAAACTTTCCCAACCTACAACAGATAAACACAAGAAAGCATTTAAGTTAACAGAAATACATGCAAAAGAAGGCTCCTATGGATTACCATAGATACACTGGGTGTTAATAGCTTCCCTTTGTATAACCAGACCCCTTCCCTGATCTCTTAGCATTTGTTAAAGAAAACATTTGCGTGCAGGGTTAGTTTAAGATATCTTCCCCTTCCTTAACCAGCTTCATAGGATAAATACAGAAATCAGAAAGTAGCACCCAAATCCCAATCCCGCAGTAAGGTGGTCGCATCACCGACAAAAACCGCACGCTACAAATAAATGGTGACTCTGCTGGGGAGGGTTTAGAATTAGAGTTCCTAAGAGGTTTAGGCCTTGCTTTGCATTTATTTTTCTTTTAATTTTCTGGCTTTCTCATTTTTTTATATATCATCTGCTATCATAATACTTAATACCCTTGTTTAAATTACTATTATCTAGGAATGCGATTAATACACATGTGGTGAGTCCGAGAGAACATTAAGATAAGTGGTGGCGTATTCGGGGAGGCTTATAGGGTGTGAATCCCGACCAAGATGACTTGAGAGTCCACCTAATCAGTGGAGATGCCCACGTGGAATTACCAATGTTGAGCGAGCATGTCGCGAAAGCATTGTTTTTTCCCATTGGGCTACCCTTGAAGCTGAGGATTAGTAGTCACTTAACCGTTAAAACATTAGGTAGTGCGGTGACTATCGGAAATGGTTGATACACGATACTACACTCAAAGGAGATTCATCTTAGGATATTACAACTCTCCCGAGTCAATCAGGTTGCTGTTAATATCCCTAAGAGGGGTCAATGATTTTGGGAACCTTTGTTAGAACCCGTTCTACAGGTACAAAAAATTGACCTATTAGTACACACCTTTGGGGATGTAGATCCATGGCTCCATGCTCGTGACGATGAACCCTTAAACCCATGTTTTCAAATGTTATAGTTTGCTGCATTCATGCATTCATTAAAAAACCTTTTTTAAACAAAAAAATCTTTTCTAAAAGAACTGAAACAATAATTACAAATATCAGAGTTTGCTCTATGGATTTCGGTAGAAGAAAAACGCACAAGTACACCTTCAAGGTTCCAAAACTGGAACACCTAATGAAATTGGGAAGGATGATTACTAATCCCGAGGCTTTCAGAGCAAAGCACAGAGGACTATTATCTCTGTTGAAAGTCAACATGGTTGAAGGGATCATATCTACACTAGTTCAGTTCTATGATCCGGTTTACCACTGCTTTACTTTCCCGGATTACCAGCTCACACCAACACTGGAAGAGTACTCCCACCTGATTGATTTACCTATCAATGATCAAGATCCATTTTCTGGGCTGGAAGAAATTCCAAAAGATCAAGCCATTGCAAGAGCAATATCTTTGGATGAGTTAGAAATTAGGACTCACTTGACAACCAAGGGAGGAATCCAGGGTTTACCAGCTAATTTCCTGATGGAGAAAGCTCTATACTTTGCCAATATAGGAAATATTAATGCTTTCGAAGATGTCTTTGTTCTGCTCACATACGGGTTATTCCTCTTTCCCAACATTGACAACTTCATCGATACCAATGCTTTTAAGATATTCTTAATTGGGAACCCAGTCCCACCCTTGCTTGCGGATGCTTATCATTCTGTACATTTAAGGAACTTGTACAGTGGAGGGATGATCATATACTGTGTACCATTTCTCTACAAATGGTTTATTTCCCACTTGCCCAAGTCTGCTGCATTTTGGGATCATAAGAGTAGTCTACGATGGTCGCAGAAGATTATGTCTCTTACCCATTCTGAAATAGATTGGTACAATCGGATCTATGACGGAGTAAAAATCATCGACAAATTTGGAAAATTCCCCAATGTACCTCTCATTGGTACTAAAGGAGAGATCAACTATCATCTAACTTTAGCTCGCCGTCAACTTGGATACCCGATGAAGAATATCCCACATAACGCTCATCTAGAAGGTCTTTTCTTCAAGGAAGGGGAAAATGACAGGGCACTAAAGAAATAAATAGCGCATGCCTAACAACATGTTCACAGGAAGGGGAGAGAATCCCTGTGGAGGCCAAACTGCATCTCTGCAGAGCCTTATCTCCACTGGGTGAAAACTAGAGCCATCAAACTGAGGATGCCTTACCCTCGTCAAAAGGTTTTTCCCTTAAAGGAATATGTCCTTTATTTCATGTCTGATGCGGAAAAACTCCAGATCGCTCTCAACAAAGTTCAACGTGAGAAGAACTCTTGGAAGAACAAGTACCAGATTCTTAATTTGGAATGTAACAAGATTCAGGAACTGCTCAAGGAAAAAGATGCTCTGATTCTGATATTAGAGCAGTATGCCATAGAAAATCAGGAAGAACCAAGAAATTTGCTCACTCCTTTCACTTGGCAGAGAATCGTCGACTCGACAACGGCTGAAAGAGCCCAATCAAAGAAAAAAAAAGTTGAGGAACCAGCATCTGAGCTCTCCTCAGAGAGAACTCATGATCCATATGCCTAATTTTCTTCTCGCACTTTGTAAAATACTGTACTTTTTGTCACTCCCGGGATTTTCATCCAAGTACAAACGCGAAAGTGGCACGGAAACAGAGTCACCAGCAATGTGTATTTATCCCAAGAGAGGGAAAGGAAACACTGCATAAACCTGAGGGAAGGAATGAGCATGGTCTTGCGACCAAGAGAACTGGGTTCGGGAATCGGTTACGCGAGGGGAAGGTATTAGCACCCCCATGCGTCCATCGTCGACTGGAGCTTCGCTTCCGACTGAAGAACTGGAAATGAAAGATAGAAAGGATAAGGGAAGGGAGAAAGAAGTGACTCGATAGGACATTATCATTGTCCTAGGCCTACGTATTCCCTCAGTGCAATGGCAAAGTCAGGGTCAATGTAGCTCGGCGGACTACGGGGAAGATTGCTCGTCGAGATATCGTATCTCGTGCCTACGTATCTTCAATCAGACGAGGAAGAAGAATTAGAGCAAACGTAGTTCGGCTCAACAAGGGTTGCTTGGTTTATATTTTTTAATGGAAACGTCAGAATGCGCGTCCCAGCAGTTAGGTGTTGCAGCTCGCTGTATGGAGACTTAGGTGTTACCTGTTTGCGGTAGAACGGACGTGACGAGTCCTTGAGAAAGGAGTGAATGAGATGAGAAGAGAATTTGTTTATTTGTTTTTGTCTTTTAGAAAGAAGTGTTTTGATTATCTTTGTGTTAGTAACACGTATTGCATTCAAGTCTATGATATAGGATCGAATGCGTCGCATGGTCGTCCTAACAGGACGTATGCTAAACACTCTAGAAAGGCGGAGGGAAACCCTCCTCCTTCCATTTCCCACATGCAAGGCTCGCATGCAATATGCGTTAATCCCTTATTAAATGTTTTTGCTTTTGTTTTGAGATGAGAAGAAGAGAGACTCAAAGGTTAAGAAAGGTAAAATCTAACGAGGGAGACTAAGACTCAAACCCTAAAGTTATCATACATGGATGTTCCTAATGGTTAAGTGTGGTTTAGAAACCTAACTCTAAAAGAAAAGAGAAAAAGAGTGAGTTCTAACTTACTTCAAAGATGGAAGCTAAGTTAAGAACTCAAAGGGGATGAAAGCGATCGAACAAAGAAAGCATTAGATGCTTATCACAAACACAAATTGAAAGCTTAAAAGAGATTGTCATACCCCAAATTTTGACCACTAAGATTTCCCATCATTGTGAAAATCATCATCACAATATGGATGAACCTTTAGTCTCTCCAAAGATGGGTGAGCATCCACTACAATTAAATTTAGGGTTTCAAGCCCTCTCAGAGCTTTTAGACAAAGGATCAATCAAAGAATGACATGATCTTCAACTTGTCTACACCCTCAAACATACAAAAAGGATAAAAAAGGACTTCCACTTCAAGGATTAAGCACAAGGTTGATCCCTTCCAGGTGGATCAAGACTCAAGATCGCAAGTGTCACCAAATTAGGGTTTGGTCGACCAGGGCCTCCAGATGAAAATTTTCCTCTGAGCATGAGCCAATGCTTCAAAACATATCCTAAAATACTCCATGGAACCTCATGGACCCAAGCATCAAGTCAATTTGACCTTAGGGGATGCATCCATAAAAAATCAGGAATTAGGGTTTCTTGACCTAATTCACCTCTAAGTTGACTTTTGGGACCAATCATGAACCAAGACCTCAAGACATGATTTGGGGGTCTCTAACATACTACATTGATCCATTTGCAACAATAGATTGATCCAAGAAGCTTGAGCAACAAGTCTCAATTTCATCTGTACCACAGTTAGGGTTTTGAGGAAAAAGTCAACTGTAGCTTTGACTTTTGACCAGGACATGCTCCTAAGCCCTATTACATGCATCAATATACCCTATGACACCCATGGAACATGTCCATCAAGTTTGATTTAGGTCAAGGACATGATTTCCTGAAGAATTGCACAGTTTGGAATTCATCGGATAAAAAGTCAACTGTGCACAAAAGTCAACTTTGAATTTTTGAGATTTTTCACTAAAATGGATTTTTAACCCTAAAATGATGTTTATGTATGATTTGAATCATCATTCATCAAGAAAAATCAAAGAAAATGGGATAACTTGTAAACGGGGTAACCATAAAAACTTAGAAATTTTTCTAAGTTAAAAATAAAGTGGCTAGGGTACCAACTTTGGAGGATCATAACTCCTAAACCACAAAGCCATTTTTTTCCATCCAAAGCTTGATTTGTAGATCTCATTGCCCTCTACAAAAGATTCATACTGACCTATGTCCAAATTCCTCATGGATTTTGAGTTATGGAGTGACCAAAATCAAGAAAAGTCACTTTGTTCCAACACTTAGTGAAAATTTCACTAAGTCAGATTTTGCCTTACTTTTTTTCCAAATGTAGGGACATTTTTCACTTGGATCCAAAAAGTATCAAAACCAAATATGATCAAACAGTTGTTGTATCATATAAGGGCTTTCCAAAATGGCCAAGCATTACCAAATTCAATTTGAGCCATGAGATATAACATTGGCAAGTTTCCTTGTTGAAATCTGTCAAGGCAAGACAGATTTTGCACTTTTGCTCGATTTGCCAAAATTGTGCAAATCCAAACACTCCTATCCACTTGGACACCTCCGAGGATTGAATCTAAAGGGGACAATCACTGAGCCAAGCCTCCAAAGTCTTTGGAACAAGAAATAGCATGTTGAACCTAGAATTGCCAAAATAGGGACAAGACTCCAATTTTGGATTGGAGCATTCAATGGAAGCATCAAGGTGGCATGGACTGAGCCATTCTCAACTGAATTCAGTCAAGACTTATCCAAGACCAAGGGAACCACAGCCCTGTGCCCTAACCTCTAGTCAATGGCTAGAGGAGACTTGGATTTCCATTGGCCAACATTGAACAAACCTCTGCTGCAGTTGCCATTCACTATTGATCCTAAAACAAACTTGCTCTACTATAAATAGAGCTCATTTGTGCTCAGTTTGAGTACACCAAAGCCATCAAACAGATGCTTTCCTCAAAACCTCTTTGTCTTGGCAAAAATGCCTTCTTTAGCAAGGCAACTTTGAGTTTTTGAGCTTGAGAGCTTTTCCATCACAATCAATCACACACACACCTCATATATATCATATGTAAGCTGTGCAAACTATCATAAGTGACCTGTAATCACAAAATCACAAAGTCACCTCTCAAAACCTCAAAATAGGCCTTTTGTGCATTTTTCAAGCCATGTCTTGATTCAGTCACTTACCAAACCAGATAAAACCTCAAACACACTCCAAATATCATCCTTGAACTGTCCCAAATGGTTTCATACATCTGGAACACCATTTGGGAGAGTTGCTATTTTGGTCACTTTTAACCCCTTTTGCAAGAAAGGGACTGTTTGTGTTTTTGCAGGTACCAGTCAATTCCAATCATCCTAAAAGCTTCTAAGGGATCATTTGAGTGTGTCTAAAGCATCAAATCATTTCTGGAAGAAGAGGCTTGACAGATTGCACAAAAGCTCCAAAATCTCAAAAAAGAGGTAAGCCTCACAACTTGGAATCTTTGAATCATGCAATGCTTTGAAGTCCACTGATCATATACAACTCATACATCTTGTATATGTTGTGTTTGAGCTAATTCACCATGTAATCCATGCCTGTACCAAGTTGTAGCATAGAAAATGCAATTATAGGTCATTTTCAAAACCACTATCGGGTTTTGAGGAAGGAGTGTGATCTGAAAAAACTACCACCACCATTGGATTCCTTGTGAAATTCTGGTCCAGATGCATATAAATTTTGTCTCAAACCATAAAGAATTGAGAAAGTTATGACCTTCACATTTCTGAGCCAAAACTTGCCAAATCTTGTCTTGGGCCAGGCCTAAAACTAAGTCATGCCTTGTATATTTGTTGTTTTGTTTCAAACAATGGATGTATCACCACCCCAGTGGTAAGGCACACGCCTTGTAACCTTGAGGTCTTGGGTTCAAACCCCACCCATGCCATTTTGTGTTTTTTCACATTTTTGCCATTTTTCCAATATTTTCATATTTTATTAATTAATTGGAAAATTAATAACTCTTTCAATTTTAATTATTTTTGATTGGTTCTTTTTGCAAAAAAATCACAAAAATGTTGAAATATTTTATTCCACAAAAAAATTAAGTTTATATTATTTATTTAATATAATTAGTATTTTTGTGAATAAATTCATTTTTATTTGTTTTTAAACATTTTAAAATGAATATTCATCTTGAAAAATCAAGACCAAATGAGTTTTAATATCTCTTGTGATTTATACCTCATTTTTCAAACCTTAAACAAAAATCACAAGTGGTTTATTCAAACCTATTTGGTAATTTTCATTGATTTTCTTTAAATATTTACTTTTAAAGAATAAAATTACGGTTTCTTTGATTTTCACTCAAACAAATCATTTCCAAACACTCATGGGCCTCTAATAGAGTGTAAGACCCAACCCCCTTTTTGTAAAATACCAAAATTTGGGCCTCACTTATTGTATAAGTCCCACTGTATTTTCAAAAATCTCGGCGCAATCGCCAATTCAAAATCAAACCAACTGGGCCTACCCTCGAATAGTAAACCCATTTCATTTCTTAAAACCATCTTGGGCCTCTAATAGAGTGTAAGACCCAATCCCCTTTTAACCAAAACAAATTTGGGCCTCACGTATTGTATAAGTCCCTCTGTGTTAAAAGAAAATCTCGGCGCGATCGCCATTTAAAACGAAAATCATCTGGGCCTACCCTCGTGTAGTAAGACCCATCTCTTTTTCTTTAAACCTTTTGGGCCTCTTGAGAGAGTGTAAGACCCATCCCTTTGTACAGAAAACCTTTTTTGGGCCCCAGTCACTTGTATAAGTCCCTCTGTACAAAAACAACAGTGCGATCACTGATAAAACTTGGGCCTCTCCTTGAGCTGTAAGCCCCAAATCTTTCTTTTTCAAAGCACTTTCTCCTTTGATTTTGAAATATATTGTTGTTTTCAATCTTTCTTTGTTGAACAACTAACCAAACAACATGGAAGCTCTACAACTGAGTAAGTGGTTATTGCTTTCATTTACCGCTTTCATATACATATAACTGTATTGTGGGGCTGTTTCGCTGTAAGTCTTCTTTCATAAACTCATATCAACTGTGTAATAATAGTATAAATATTTAGAGTTTCCCCGACAACTACGTCTAGCATTAAGCCCGTTGATCACTCTTAAATAGTCAAAACTAGATCCCCATAGGATTACCAGACACAGTCTTCCCTCCTCTTGGGGTTAAACAATATGGAGATATGAAAGGCAGCATTCTCGGTGAACCCTTTCATAGACTGTCACTCGTAGAAGTTGTCAAAGAAACTCTATTCCCCAGAGATGATCTCTTCTCCGTGAATTGCATCTCTTGAGTTTCTTCCAAATTCTCGGACTTTCCTGGCTTGATCTATTCTTTGTGAATAGCCTGTCTTGAACTTCTCGGGGTTTGGGGACCCACAGGCTTCTTAAAAGCACTTGTCAAGAAGCTCTACTCCCCAGAGATGATCTTTTCTCCATGAATGGCATCTCTTGAGTTTCTTCCAAATTCTCGAACTTTCTTGGCTTGATCTATTCCTCGTGAATAGCCTGTCTTGAATTTCTCGGGGTTTGGGGACCCAGCGGCTTCTTAAAAGCATCCGCCTCCTCTTGGGCATTGTTCAAGGACCCACAGGCTTCCTAAAAGCATCCCCGCCTCCTCTTGGGCATTGTACAAGGACCCGTCAGCTTCTTAGAAGTATTCACAGCCTCCTCTTAGGCTTCATATAAACACTTCTTCCTCTGGGAACGATAGCCTCCTCTTGGGCTTCATACAAGGACCGATCGACTTCTTAAAAGTTTCCAGCCTCCTCTTGGGCTTCGTACAAATTGTCCCGGCGACCTCCTAGAGGTATAGGAACAGAAATCAGTCATCTTAATAGAGTTGTCTTTCTAATAGTATACTACTGTTTCTCAAAGCATAATACAAAAGATGAAACTCTAGACTTGGACAGTCTAATATCCTTAAGTCTCCAAGACATTCTCAAGCTCCCTTCAAAAATAGGAAGAAAACCCGTAGACTCGGACAGTCTCAATACCCTTCGAATTTCCCACTTCCTTAAAGAACAGGAAATATCCCTGATCCTCGAATCAAAATCCCTGAGTGCCAACATTACTCATATAAGAACTGATTTTCTCTTTAAGTCAGCATACTGGACCTGTCACTCAACTGAAACAGTCACCATAGCCTCCTTTTGGGCTTTGTACAATGATTCTCCCTAGCGGAGCTAATAATAATAGTCTCCATCTCGGGCTTCGTACGAGATACAAAAGACTCTCTTGTTGAGTCAAAACACTTTAGCCTCCATCTCGGGCTTTATACGAGATACAAAAAGAAAAAAGACTCTCTTGTTGAGTCAACAACACTTTAGCCTCCATCTTGGGCTTTGTACAAGACACAAATCACTCTCTTGTTGAGTATAAAACAACCCTTTTAGCCTCTCTCTCGGGCTTCGTACGAGACACATAAAAACTCCCTCTTGTTGGGCCAATAGCCTCCTCTTAGGCTTTGTATAAGAAAACCACTGGTTGATCCAATCAACCTTTTAGCATCAAAGCTGTGCCTCGTTCACATTACACAAGCATCAACAACTCCTTCCCCTTCATCTAATCGCTGTAAGCGGCAAGCCTCTGGATTATTTACATCCATGCCACTATCCCTCTTTTAGTGTGAGAAATTCCTAAGGAAAGATGACATTGCTCTACACTGAGTTAAAGTCTTCTCCTTCAGGTTAAAAACCCCCTATAAAGGAAATTATGGCATTGCTGGATTCACATATCCCAGTTAAAGTAATCCTCCTTTATAAACCAGTCACCCAACAATTGTGACAAACAGACCCTCTTTAGAGATGACAAATTCTCTCTAAAGACAACACCTTTAGCTTCACATCTTGGGTTTTGAACAAGATACAAATAGACATTTTCAGCTTCACATCTTGGGCTTTGAACAAGATATATATCACCTTTCGCTTCACGTCTTGGACTTTGAACAAGACACCAAAACACCCATTTCCTCCCATAGAATAGGAGTAACTACGATCGCTCTGATTTCCCTGTTTCGGTAAACGGGAATACGTAGGCATAAGATTGAAAGAAAAATCTTAGCGAGCACACTAAACAAAAAAACGAAAATCCCATACTTTCATACATCCGTCCTAACATCTTAACCTCCCACCCATCGACCGAACACCACTTTAAAAAAAATAAACCCAATAGAGACCCTGAATCTTTGTAGCGTCTGTAAACCACCAGTCTTGACTGTTTAACCTCAGTTTGCAAGCAGGGTTAATTTGAGACATCTATTTCACTTCCTTCATCAGCTTCAATAGGATAAAAAATGAATTGAGCTATAGATACCAAAGAGCAGTAGTGCTTCGCAATCACATCCAAAATCGCTCGCTACAGAGATGAAAGAAGAGGTTGTATGTGGGTGCACACCCACACACTTGACTTACCATTAGCCCCTGAAAATGTTAGCAAAACAATTTGCAAGTAAAGAAATAAAGAAAGAATGACAAGTAAAGATCAAACAAGTTAGGAACTAAAGAAGAAACGTCCTAAAGGTTGATAAAGTTTCTAAGTCAGAACTTAAACCCTAAGAAATTCCTCTAAAGTTAAGGTACCAAACACAATCAAACTTTGCACAAACAATGTCTTAAACTTCAAAGAAATGCCCCATGAAAGTAGTTGATGAAAGATGAATAAAAATGCAAGATGAACATGTATTTATGCTTAAAGAAATGTCAAGGTCAGAAGCATACATCATTTATGAATGTCTCATAATGCATATGAACAATCATATAAGTCATGGATGAAATGATTCAAGTAATAGAAAATAGATGAAGAAGAAATGAAAAGGAGAGAAACAAGTTTCAATTAGATGCACAAATTTACATGTTAAAGATGCATGACATATGAAATGAGTATGAATACATGTGGACCAGTAGCATAAAATTGATGATATGCAAATGACATGAGTGAAATGGCATACACAATGCAAACACAAATCATATAGAGAACAAGAAGAAATTAGATGAGGAATTAGGTTAAAAATGAAAGTTAAAATGCATAAACACACATCAAAGGTAAACCCAAATCAAAATGACCTATAAGTGAACCAAGAAGGACCTATAATTCTCTAGACAAACCATATAATCTCACACAACACAAGCATAATAGGGTGGCACAAGTGCCTCACCAAAATCATGTTAGATGGAAGTAGAATAATATGCACAAATGTTGCTTCAAATGCAAGGTATCAAACAATCACCAAATCCCATGGACAAAAATATGAACATAGGTTTCAACTAACCTAAGTCAGGGGCTAAGCATGTATCAAAACTCATGTCAAGAATCAAAAGGAAACATGATCAAAAGGTCTCACAAAGTCTCATTGAGACACATCAAAAGAAAGCTCACATATGCACATCAAAACCTAAGATAAAATGACTTTAAAAATAAAATGAAAATGTTTTTAGATGCTTTCAGATGTTATTCAACAAGTGCAAAAAGAATGAATGCAAAAGAGTATGTGAGTTAAGAGAAATAAAATGGGGAAGTTCCATTACCAATGAAGAGTATCATTTAAAAGGAAATTAAAAGAAAATATGAAAATATGAACTAAAATCAATAAAGTCAGAATTTAAAAAAATAGAAAATGATTTTTATGTATCAAGATGACATATGAATTTATTTGGAATTTTTAGAGTTGAATTAGTATTTTTAATAAGAGAAAATCAAACAATATAGAAAAATAAAATAAAAATGTAAAAGAAAAGGAGCAGGGGGTGTGGCGAAAGTAAGAATATAGTTCAAAAGTGTTTGGGCTCAAGATGAGGGGTGTAGAAAACAATTAAGGCCTGGGTCCAATACAAGCGCGTGGAGCATGGAATTAAGGTGGAACTCAGTCAAAGTTTGACTCAATCTGAGCCTTTAGATCAAGTCAATGCACAAAGATCATGAAAGTCATGTAATATAATGGTCCACATACAAGGCACATCACACTTATCACGCACGCACACACATGTAACCAAGCTGAGGGAAAAAAAGGGCATGTGACATGCAACCTCCTCATTTATGCGTTGTCACGTTCTCAAGTGTTGGATGAAATTAAATCAACGGCTGTGATATATTCTGGGAACAAAACCCTAAACAACCCTCACCGGCCGGAGAAGGACCTCCGGTCATCTTCGGCCACTGCACTTAATCAAAACTTCCAGAAATTAATAAAACGCACATCAAATGAAAGAGGAAGTTAAGGAGAACATGGATCCACAATTAGTTTTCACAAATCACACACATATGCAGAGAATCGAACACATCAAGTTTGCCCTAGGTTTGGATCTACACCTCTAAAAGGTCTATCAACTAGCCAGATTACTCACACTGCTTCTATTAAGCTAAAATCAACATGAAACAATCAACAATAAGTAGAAATCGTGCAAGCAAAGTTTGAAGAAGTTCAAACCTGGAACTCTGAAAAACTTTGAATCAAAAGAAAACCAGAGAGGAAAACTTGATCTTGATCTTTCTAAGAGCAAAATAAATGCTCTAAAGCTTCGAATCTTGATGAAAGTAGAGAGAAAATCAAATCTGAAGTGAGACTGCACTTGATGAATTAACCTTGTTCCAGCTTGTTATTGATCAAAAGGTTACAATGTGAAACAATGGATGAAGATGATGATGGAATCGTGCAGAGAGAAAAAGAATTCAGAGAGAGTTTGAGAGTGAAAGTTTGTGAAAATGTAAGAAAAATGAAGAGTGTTCTTTTGCAATTAAGTTGGAACTTCTATTTATATCCTTAGTTAAGGTGTTAACTACAAGAGTTAACAGTTGGAAAGGTAGTTAAATGAGTTGAGTCAAGTGAGTTCTGAGTTAACAGAATGAGTGAGGTTGTTAATGGCACGAGTTGGTGAGTTTGGTTAGAGTGTGGAGAAGCTCATGGCAGCTAGTGTGGTGATTAGAATGGATGGTGGTGATTGAGGTTGTTGTTGCAGAAACTTGCAAGACAAGCTTCTCCCTTTCCTCTTTCATGTATGGTGGAAGTATGTACACATGTATGTGAGATGTGTGTGTGTTCATAATAGGCAATGAATGAATGGCGTGAGATGTGTGCCCTGCGTGCAAACAAGCTGAAATATCAACAACAATGACATAACATCTCATCTTGGCAGCCAAACCCAATAAGTGGAAATATGAAAGTTTGAGGAGGAATTTCTTTATGTATACTACATGGAATGATGAATTTTTGATGGCTATGGAAAGAGGACATATCATAGAACATGTTTGGTGTTGATTTTGGATTGAATAGAGGTTTGGAAGAGGATAAAAAATAGCTTGAAACTCAAGGGATCCAAATTGCATCATGGGCGTGGCAACCTGCATAGTGTGCATGACAATGGCCTTGTGCATTTTCAGTATGAAACATCTCTCTTTGAACCCTCATATGACCTCCATAACATGTTCAAATGAAAAAATGTCCAACATCAAAGTTGAAGACGACATGGAGATGAACAACTTTCATGTTGGAAAGTTTTTCATTTGAAGCTTCCTTGATAGAGAAAACTGGCTTGACATTTGGCACACCAAGTGTTTGATGAAATTATGGCGTGGAGGCCTGAACTTGCCTTGCCATGACTTAGAATTTGCCTTGATTTTGCTCCACTTTGATTGATCATAACTCTCTCAATTTTGATCCAATGGAAGAGTTATTTATATGGATTTGAAGCTTAAGATGTGATCTTCAATTGGCTCAACTTGGGTCTGAAGTTTGAAGCTTTTATCATGGAGAAAGAATGCTTTGAAGTGTGGTGCAAAATGGTCCAAACTTGCCATTTTTGGAAACCCTAAGTTTCTAAAAATGGGAACTTTGTACAATTCTTGATTTTTGATGATTCCTCCATCATTTCTTGATCAAATCTTGTCCATTGAACATATATACCTTGAATTTCATGAATTTGACCTAAAAAAGTCAGGAGTTGACTTTTTCCTCTGCACAGTTGACTTTTTCCCCAATTTCTTGATTCTCAAGCAACTGACCAATTGAAACTCTTCTAAAATGAAACAATGGGCAATCTTACATCCTTAGATACTTGACATCATGTAGAAAACATTGAGATCAAGTTTGAACCAAAATTTCATCAGGAGACTGCTTGAATCTAAAACCCTAATTTGAGCTGTTTTTGATAGGAGATGATGAACTGTCCAATCTTCTTGATGAATTCCCATATTCCAATGACTTGTGGGATCAAATGAGATGATATGATAAAAGAGACCTTTGAGGCTTGTTTGAAGACCCTTGGCTCTTGTTCTCTTGCTCTGGATGATCAATACTCTGAAAACCACTGATCACATGCCCTATGATGAATGCAATGCAATGCTTTATTTTTCTATGACTTGAATGCAATGTAATGCAATGAAAGCACATGCTAAATGATATGAAAAAAGAGAGGGCATATTTTGGGGTGCTACACTTTTCCTTGTAAAATACTGCAAACTTTCGAGTGTAATAAAAGGGTCTCCCCCATTGTGTGATATTTGCAATATAATTGTTAAAAGTTATTTTGAAAACAAAAACTAAAAAAATATCATTCTTTACATATCATTCATCATTCTCACATAACACATCTTTGTCTTTTAGTCTCACATATGTGTCACACTCTAGAGTTAAACTGTCTCATTCGTACAATACTCGGGCCAATCGACAAAAGAAAATGGAAGATCTCGAGGAAGAGAATAGAGAGCTGAGAGAAGAAATCAACGCTCTGAAGGAGAGTTTGGAGAAACTCCACGACACCATGCAATCCCTGGCAGCAGCCCAGGAGCAACAACATCAAAGGACTCTGATCTCGGAGATTACATCCACACTAGTATTTGAGATGCCTGGCAGTCATCCTCAATATAACATGCCAAAAGGTTTTCCCTGGGGCATGCCTTTCAACTTTATACCTGAAGGATACATCCCACCGGTCACTGAAGACCCAGAAGTCATAGCAGGATCCTTCAGACCTGAAGGTTACAAACTTCAGGTAAATGAAGATGCAAGAGTTACAATAAAAACTCCTAAAGGTTACAAACTTTAGGTCACTGAAGTGCCAAGAGTTACCGCCGTAATGATTATACCATAACCGGTGGTACACACTATCCCGGAAGAACAGATTCCGCAGGCCACTTCTGGAAGAAACAAAGAAGTATATGAAAGGATGAATGAATTCCAGGAACAATTCTTGGAAATGCGGAAAGAGCTGCATGCCATACGCGGTCAGGACTTGTTTGGTAAGGACACTGTTGACCTCTGCTTGGTCCTTAATGTAAAGATACCGCACAAATTCAAGGTGCCTGACTTTGAAAAATACAAAGGGAACTTTTTCCCTCAAAGTCATTTGGTAATGTACGCTTGGAAAATGTATACACAGACAAAAAATCAACAACTACTGATCCATTACTTCCAAGACAGTTTAACCGGTGTCGCGCTTAAATGGTACATAGGTTTAAACCGCACCAAGATCAGTACTTTTAGAGATCTCGAGGCAGCCTTCATTCAGCAGTATAAATATAACTTGGACATGGCACCAGATAGGGACCAGCTTAGAGCAATGTCATAAATGGATAAAGAAACCTTCAAGGAATACGCTTAGAGATGGCGTGAAATCGCCGCCCAAATCTGTCATCCTCTTGAGGAAAAGGAAATGACAAAGATCTTTCTAAAAACATTAAGCTCATTTTATTACGACCGAATGGTCGCCAGTGCACCTAGTGACTTCACTGAAATGGTGAACATGAGAGTACGCCTTGAAGAAGCAGTCCGAGAAGGATGATTGGTCAAAGATGCAGATCCATCTAGCAGCACTAAAAGATACGGTAGTGCTTTCCAAAAGAAGAAAGAGCAAGATATCAGTAATATCTCACTGAAGGCAAAGGCGAAGGTATCAACTGGTAGCAACGGTAACTCCCGCTATCAACCTAGTGCCAGCTCTGACATATCAACCTTAGGTTGCTCAGAGCCAGCCAAATCAACAACAGTATCAGTAAAGGCCGCAACAGCCTCTTCAGCAGGCTCACCCGCAGTACAATAATAACAATCGTACTACACGACCATCAGGGTTCGACCCTATACCGATGTTGTATGCAGAGTTATTTCCACTTCTACTGGCCAAGGGGCACATTCAAACCAGGACTCCTCTTACAGTACCAGAAAATCCACTGTTTTGGTTCAAAGCAGATCAAACTTGCCCTTACCATCAAGGAGGATCGGGACATAACATTGAGAATTGTCTCAGCTTCAAGTCTGATGTACAGAAGCTCATTAGGAACGAGATTTTATCTTTCAAAGACACTAATCCAAATGTTCAGACGAACCCATTACCGTAACATGAAAAGACTACAGTGAATTTGATAGAAGGAGAATCTGGCAACAGTTATGAAATTCACAATGTACGCTTAGTGGGAACCAACTTGGTAAAAATGCATTGCAGATAGAGCGGATACGACCATGTTCCATCTCACAACTATCATCAGTGTGATATCTATTCCAAGGATAATTAAGGATGTGCCATAGTACAAACAGCTCTTCAAGAACAAATGGATCTAGGATGGATTCAGGATCACAGGATTCGTTAAGTAAACATAGCCCATGCACATCCAAGCATTGTTCAGAACCATGATATCCATGCAATGAATGTCAATCTAGTTACAATGCATTCAAGACAAAGTCAGTATTACAATTTCCCGCGGCACAATTACAGCACTTGCCCGATTTGCTCAAAAGACAATCAGGGATGCTCTTTTGTACAAGAGGCCCTCAAACGTCAAATGGATCTCAGATGGATCCAAGACTACCATGAAAGTAATGATCATCAGGTTAACATGGTTCAGATATTTGACATCCGCTTAATGAATACCAGTCTAGTGGAATTGCATGCCTAGCAGGTCAGACTTAGTTTTCTGGCCTTGCACGATTATCAAGATTGCAAAGAATGCTACGAAAACGACCAAGGGTGTGCACTTGTACAAAGGACTCTTCAACATATATTGGATCACTGGTCGCTTCCGATCTACCAGGATGAAGACACACAACTGGTTAGCATGACTGATGGGAATCCTGGTAGACAATAAAGTTGTGATATCCGCTCACTAGAAATAGATCTGGTAAGGATGCACTGCATAGAAAGTGGGTACGGTCGGGTACCACCTCACAATTATGAATGTTGTGGAATATGCTCGGAAAATAACCAAGGATGCTATCTCGTACGAGCAGCTCTCCAGCATCAGTTAGACCGAAAAGAAATTCAACCACATTTGAATTCTAAATCAATCAACATGAAATAAGACTGCTTCCCTGTTCAAAACAAAACCGAGGACTGCCGGACAAAAGCATTGCCATAGTCTCCAATCATGGAATAACCAAGGATGTTTTTGCCGTAATTCCTCTGCTCAATGAGTCAAAAGTCCCTCTGGACGGTAGAAAGATTCTTAACCTAGAGCCAATTGAGGCTGCCTATAATGGGCAAAAAGCCCAAAAAGCCCTGTGGTCGTCTACTTACCAGGACCAATGTCGTACAAGTCAGAAAAGGCTATCCCTTACAAGTACGATGCAACAACCATAGAAAATGGAAAGAAACTCCGTTACCATCTGTTGTGAACATTGCCGACATCAACCGGGTTACCCGGAGCGGTCGGATCTTCAACAGAGGAGTTGGAGAACCTACCAAAGAAAAGGAACCTCAGGTCGAAGTTCCTAGTCAATAAGTCGGTCAGTCCAGCAATACGGAACCTGTAAATAACAATGATGAAATGTTGAAGCTCATTCAGAAAAGTGAGTACAACATTGTGGATCAATTGTTGCAAACTCCGTCTCGAATCTCTGTACTATTTCTCCTGCTTAGTTCAGAAGCTCACATGGAAGCTCTACAGAAGGTCTTGGAATAGGCCTTTGTAGAACAAGATGTGACAGTGGGTCAATTTGACAGCATCATCTCCAACATCACTTCCTGCAACAACTTGGGATTCAGTGATGAAGAAATTTTAGAGGAAGGCAAAAACCATAATATGGCGCTCAATATCACAGTCAATTTCCAAGACGATGCTTTAGCCAACTTACTAGTAGACACAGGTTCATCCTTGAACGTCATGCCAAGGTCAACTTTGGCACGACTATCTTTTCAAGGCACTCCCATGAGAGGCAGTGAGATCATCGTCAAAGCCTTTGACGAATCCCAAAAAATAGTTATCGACAAAGTCGATCTTCCCATAACCATCGGTCCTCACACTTTCCAAGTCACTTTCCAGGTCATGGATATCCGATCAGCATACAATTTCTTATTAGGAAGACCTTGGATACATGAAGCTCGGGCAGTCACTTCGACACTTCACCAGAAGCTGAAGTTCGTCAAAAATGACAAATTAGTCACACTATGCGGAGAACAAGCTTTAATCGTGAGTAACTTATCATCATTCTCATGTGTAGAACCAGAAGAGGTCGTTGGAACTCAATTTCAAGCACTCTCGGTGAGCAATGAGAATCACCAAGAAAAAGGAACATCGATTTCCTCATACAAGGACGCTCTCAAAGTAATGGGGAATGGTGACATAAAAGGATGGGGACAGATTATAATTCCTACTGATAACAAGACAAGAAAAGGTCTTGGTTTCTCTCCAACCTGTACCCAGACTACAAAGAAGGATGAAAGCTTTCATCCCATTCAGGATTTCTTTCACAGCGGAGGCTTCCTCCACCCAGTATCTCAAGAAGTCCACACCATCGATGGGAACAACTCTTATGATACAGATGAGGAGTCAAAAACTTATCTTAACGATGAAGGTTATATATCTCAGGGAGAAACGTACATACCATCCTGCTCTCCAAAGCAAAGTCCCAGATATATACCAAGATCAGATGTCAGAATGATCTACGGAGACAGTGATCCCGAAGGATGTCGTGCACCACCCAACTCATTGAAGGAAGACACTCTAATGAAAGACAACTTCGACTATGATTATTATGATCCCCTGGATGATTTTCTAATCTGGAAGCCGTATACAGAAGACTCAGGGCAAAAGAGTCTGTCGGATAATGCCTATTAGCTGAATGATCTTGAAAGGAATACGCCTGTTCCCTCAGAGTCATGGAATCCTTACCCAGAACATTCTGAGAATATCCAACACCATGTTGATGAATTTGCAAAGATCGCAGGAAAAAAATTCATTAACTATGCATTTCCTGAAGTCAACGTCATTGAGGAAGATGACTCATCTATCCCCATAGAAACCTGGGATACCTTGGGACAGCCAAACGGTAAGTACGACTTTCTAGTCAAATACACTGCTCTCGAAAGTTCTCGCATCAGATACGAGGACATCCAGCCAACTGGATCAGGAGATCCTCTTGAGAGTGAAAACACTATGGAAGAGGCGACAGAAGAGTCCTCTTATGATAACTCTGCATGGGAAGAAGACTTCAATGATCCCACTCTGCCAAAAACCAGTGTCATTTCTAAAGACAAACCAAGAAGGAAAGTGTCTGACTTTGTGATCCACAGAGGAGTTCGTCGCCATTGGGTTGCAGTCGATGTCCTAAAGGTCGTTCATAAATCTAAGTAATTGTCACGTCTTTGTTTTGACCTTTCACCTTGCCCGGGTGAAATGGATGTTTTATAGGGCTTACTTTTCTGTAAATGTCCATCTTCACTTCGCCCAAAGCGACATAGTTTTGTTTTATAGGGTTGTATTTCCAGAATCGACAAATCATGAATAAATAATGTCATTATGAATTCCCGCATTTATTGTTATTTTCACTTTTTGTTTTTCAGAAAATGGTAATCCTAAAAAATAACCCAAAATTAAAACAAGCATTTTCAGAAAATACACTGCACACACTATTGCATTATATCTGTCTTTGCTAAAAAGGAATCATCACGTCGTGCAGATTACTCATTTTAAACCCCATTAAAACATATGATCCAATGCCTTCTCCCAATTTTGAATTCCCAGTATTTGAAGCGGAAGAAGAAGAGGACAAAGAAATTCTAGAAGAGATCTCTCGACTACTCAGACAAGCGGAAAGGTCCATTGAACCTTACAAAGAGTCATTGGAAATGGTCAATTTGGGTACAGAGGAAGAAAGGAAAGAAGTTATGATTGGGGCACTGCTCAGTCCAACTGTCAAAAAAAGCCTGCTAAAACTTCTCAAAGAATTTCCAGATGTGTTTGCTTGGTCTTACCAAGACATGCCAGGGTTGGATACCAACATTGTAGAACATCACTTACCACTGAAAACGGAATGTCCTCCGGAAAAACAAAGACTGTGAAGGACTCACCCTGATATGGCCATCAAAATTAAAGAAGAAGTACAGAAACAAATCGACGCAGGTTTCCTTGCCACCTCAGAATATCCTCAATGGCTAGCTAACATAGTGCCAGTTCCAAAGAAGGACATAAAAGTCATAATGTGTGTAGACTACAGAGATTTAAACAAAGCAAGTCCAAAAGATGACTTCCCCTTACCACACATTGACATACTGGTAGACAGCACAACAAAATTCAAAGTCTTCTTCTTCATGGATGGATTATCGGGCTATAATCAAATTAGAATGGCACCAGAAGACATGGAGAAAACATCATTCATCACCCCATGGGGCACCTTTTGTTACAAGGTAATGTCTTCCAGTCTGAAGAACGCAGGGGCAACCTATCAAAGGGCGATGACAACTCTGTTTCATGACATGATGCACAAAGAGATTGAAGTGTACGCTGATGACATGATCGCCAAATCTAAAACAGAAGAAGAGCACGTGGAACACCTATCAAAGTTATTCGAGCTTATAAGAAAATACAAACTCCGCTTGAATCCCAACAAATGTACATTCGGTGTTCGCTCAGGAAAGCTCTTGGGATTTATCGTCAGCCAGAAAGGAATTGAGGTTGATCCCGACAAAGTTAAGGCCATTCAAGAAATGCCTTCTCCAAAAACTGAAAAGCAAGTAAGAGGATTTTTGGGACGTCTGAATTACATCTCAAGATTCATATATCTCATGACCGCGACATGCGCGCCGATCTTCAAACTACTTAGAAAGAACCAAACCTGTGTATGGACAGAAGATTTCCAAAAGGCCTTCGACAACATCAAAGAATATCAGCTGAATCCACCAATTCTGTCTCCTCCAGTGGAGGGAAGACCACTAATCATCTACTTAATAGTCTTGGAAGACTCCATGGGTTGTGTGCTTGGCCAACAAGACGAGACCAAAAGAAAAGAGTCAGCCATTTACTACTTAAGCAATAAGTTCACAGACTGTGAAACTCGATACACTATGCTCGAGAAAACTTGCTGCGCTCTGGTTTGGGCAGCCAACCATCTACGTCAGTACATGATTTGTCACACTACTTGGTTAATCTTTAAAATGGATCCAATCAAGTACGTCTTTGAAAAGCCTGCTCTCACGGGAAGGATTTCCCGTTGGCAGATGTTATTATCAGAATACGACATCGAGTACCATGCTCAGAAGGCCGTCAAAGGAAGTAGTCTAGCTGATCATTTGGCTCATCAACTGATTGACGATCAGGAATCAATCAAAATTGACTTCCCATATGAGGATGTGATGAACCTCTACCAAGCGAAGGGCCAGAGCCAGGTTCCCAATGGGGATTAATATTTGACGGAGCCGTCAATGCTTATGGAAACGGAATTGGGATAATCATCGTAACACCTCAGGGTACCCATATTCCTTTCACTGCCAGATTGACATTCAAATGCACAAACAATGAGGCCGAATACGAAGCTTGTATCATGGGTCTCGAAGAAACTATTGACTTAAGGATAAAGAACTTGGATGTGTATGGCGACTCATCCCTAGTTATAAATCAGATCAAAGGAGAGTAAAACACATATCAATCAGGATTGATTCCTTACAAAGACTACTCAAGAAGGTTGTTACCATTCTTTAACAGAATTAAGTTTCATCATATCCCTCGTGAAGAAAACCACATGGCTGATGCACTAGCCACTCTATCCTCCATGATTAGTGTGAGTCAATGGAACAACGTACCCAAGATCGACATAATGCGCCTTGAAAGGCCTGCTTACATCTTCACGATTGAAGCAATCATAGATGATAAACCATGGTATCACGATATCAAATTCTTCATTCAAAGACAAGAATACCCGCCCGGGGCATCGAGAAAAGATAGGAAGACTCTCAAAAGACTGGCTGACAACTTCTTCCTAAACAATGAGATACTCTACAAGAGAAACTTTGACATGGTTTTTCTCAGATGCGTAAACAGACAAGAGGCAAACATGTTGATGAAAGAGATTCATGAATGATCATTTGGAACTCATGTCAATGGACACACAATGGCAAGGAAAATTCTTAGAGCGGGATATTATTGGCTGACAATGGAATCCGATTGCTACAAGTACATGAGAAAATGTCACAAGTGTCAGATATACGCCGACAAAATCCATGTACCGCCAACGTATCTCAAAGTCCTTTCTTCTCCATGGCCTTTTTCTATATGGGGAATCGACATGATTGGTATGATTGAACCCAAAAGCTTCAAACGGACATCGGTTCATCCTACTGGCCATTGATTACTTCACCAAATGGGTCGAAGCAGTATCATACACCAATGTTACCATACAAGTGGTGGTCCAATTTATCAAGAACAATCTCATCTGCCATTATGGTATTCCAAGCCAGACCGTTACGGATAATGGATCTAACTTGAACAACAAGATGATGAAAGAGTTGTGTGCTGAGTTCAAGATCGAACACCATAACCCATCTCCCTACCGATCTAAAATGAATAGAGCGGTAAAAGCGATTAACAAAAATATTAAGAAGATCATTCAAAAGATGGTTGTGACCTACAAAGATTGGCATGAGATGCTACTATTTGCTCATCACGGTTATCGCACATCCGTACGCATTTCAACATGGGCAACCCCTTTTTCTCTAGTATATGGAATAGAAGCAGTGCTCCCCATAGAAGTAGAAATCCCATCACTAAGAGTATTGAAGGAAGCCAAGCTAAAAGAAGCTAAATGGTGTCAAAGCCGACACGGTGAACTAAATCTGATCAAAGAAAAGAGAATAAAGGCTTTATTTCATGGTCAGTTATATCAGCAAAGGATGAAGAAGGCGTTTGATAAAAAAGTCTGACCCCGTGTCTTCAGAGAAGGAGACCTCGTGCTCAAGAAGATACAATCATTTCTTATTGATTCCAGGGGAAAATGGACTCCGAATTACGACGGCCCCTATGTTGTTAAGAAAGCCTTTTCAGGCGGTGCCTTGAGACTTGCGACCATGGATGGAGAGGAGTTTACCTACCCCATAAATGTTGATGTAGTCAAGAAATACTTCGCCTAAATAAAAAAAAACGTCTCGGTGGACTGAAAACCCGAAAGGGTGGTCTAGGCCAAAATAAGAGACACAAACAATGATCATCCCGATGGATTGAAAACCTGAAAAGGCAATCCAGGCAAAAGTTAGGGATTCATGGCAGGTAACTACGTTCGACGAGAATGGCTCCTCGGGGATAACGTCATCCGTCAAGAAAACTTCAGTCGAGGTCACCTTCGACAGAAGCTTAGAATGTCCAGAATTCAAAGTTGGTGGAAGGATAGTAGTCGTCATGTTTCAATATAGCCCTTTTCCCTTTAAATTACCATTTTCTAAACTTTGTAATGCTCCATGGGATCATGCGTTTGGCTAATTACCATTGTACCAATAAAATTTGAGCTCGTGAGCCTTTTATTTACAATTCTCATTTATTCTACTTTGCAAAATGACATTTTAATATGATCAACGATTCTTGAATCAAAAAATGAATTTTTACTTTTGTTTTCAAAATTATTTTTGCTTTTAAAATAAAGATGGCAATTCCTTTTTGATTAATAAGCACCAAAAGGGATATCGACTGCTTCTCCAGTGGTGGTCAAATTTCAAAATGCAGAATCAAGGTACTCCTGTCAATCAGTACTCCCCGAATAAAGGATCAACTATTTCAGACAGAATGATCCATCTATCATCCCCGACAGAGTTCTTACCTCTGAAAACCAATTGCTGGTTTTTCTCCCCAGTAGGGTCTATCCTTAGCAGGTTTGTACCTCTAGAAACTGGAATGAATGCTGGAATCCCAACTTCCAAGCAAAAGTACAACTTTCAGAATCTCCAGCGATACCCCCATCTCCCAGAGTGGCCGAGTATCCGATTGTGTTCATCACCAGTCTGTATGTCGTGTCTGTTTTGTCAGCATAAACATACATACATCATGCATAATTGATTCATATTCATACACATATTGCATTAATATCACTTTGGTCATACTTATCCCCAAGTGATAAGCGTCCTCTCTCCGATAGAGTTGTCAGTTCTTTACCACTCAGGTAGGACAAAATTCTAGTTTAAGTTCTTTCCTCGTCAGGAAATGTATCATCGATACAATCTCTCTCTAGTGCGTTCCTGGATTGAAATCGGTCTTCAACCACTTTGATAACTTGAACCTCTGAAAGCCAAGAAGCCATTTGGCCGTACACCTTTGGAACTTCACTCTTCACCAATGAAGGTGATATTTTGCTTTCCCGGATTAAGGAAAATCCCCAGAGAAAGCCTCTATACAAAAGACTCTTCGCAATACGACGGTTTTTCCCCAATTTTTTTTTAGTTTTCAATGGAGTCATCAGCGCCTCAAAATTGGATTACATCACACGGCATCTCTCTGAAAAGAGGAAGTATAATGTAATTTCCCCCAGCAAATGGCATCTCCAAACAAAGAAGTTCGCACACCTCTGCAGTTCAGACGAATGGTTCTCCCCAGCAAGTCTGACATCAAATCACTTTCCATCAAATGGCATCTCCCCAGCGAGAAGTTTGGTGAAAACCATCACAGATAGCATTCCTTGTCAAGAAAAGAACTTGACAAGAAACTGAGACCAGTTCCTTGGCTGATGACCAGGATCGAGGGGAAGTTTATTTCAAAAGAAACTAAGACCAGTTCCATGGCTGAAAACCAAGATCGAGGGGAAGTTTACGCCAAGAAGAAACTAAGACCAGTTCCATGGCTGAAGACCAGGATCGAGGGGAAGTTTATTTCAAAGTAAACTAAGACCAGTTCCATGGCTGAAGACCGGGATCGAGGGGAAGTTTACAACAAGAAGAAAACTAAGACCAGTTCCATGGCTGAAGACCAGGATCGAGGGGAAGTTTATTTCCAATAAGAAACTGAGACCAGTTCCATGGCTGAAGACCAAGATCGAGGGGAAGTTTTACCCTTTTCTAAGTAGCCTTGCTTAGCAAAAGAAGATGGATGAGCAAACATCTACCATTCATAACTGTAGCACCCCAAAATTTGCCCTACCTTTTTCAACCTTTTTTTGGCTTTTGTTTTGCATCCGTATGCAAATCCATTAGGTCATAGTTCATAATCCTTCATTTGCATTGGGTTCCTAAGGCGTGGGATCAAGGTATTATACGCAAGCTTGGGATTTTCTATTGTTGTGAGGTTCTCATCTTCAATCAGGGTTTGTCGCTCCCAGGATTTTCATCCAGGTACAAACGCGAGAGTGGCGCGAAAAAACAGAGTCGCCAGCCGTGTAAATTTATCCCAAGAGAGGGAAAGGGAACACCGCATAAACCTTAGGAAGAGGGAAAGGAATGGTCATCGCAACCATAACCTGGGTTCGGGAGTCGATTACGCGATGGGAAGGTGTTAGCACCTCACGCGTCCATCGTACTTGATGGGATCCACGCTAGTTGTCTATTCTAAGGGTAAGTTATACTATCATCTAGGGCTGTACTAAAACGGAGGGGGAAAGACAAAGACCGACTCGGTAGGACGTCGACATCCTAGGCCTACGTACCCCCTTTGTGCAATGGGGAATTCAGAGTCAACTTAGTTCGGACCAAGTTCTTTTTTGTGTTTTTTATGAGCGACGTTAAGTTCGCGTCCGGCAGTTAGGGTCGATGCCTCTTTGCGTCTCAGACGGAAAGTAACGTGCCCTTTTTGAAAATATCCTTTAAGTTTGGAAGTCCTGAAGGACAAAAAAGTTTGAGGTTGGTTTGTGTTTTTTAGGACAGAAGTGGCTTAAGTTAGTTCCTAAGTTGCATTGCACCAAAGTCTAGGGCACAGGGGCGAATACTTAACGCATCGTCCCAAGACAGGACGCTCGCTAAGCACTCTAGAAAGATGAGAGGAAGCCCCTCATTTCTCATTCCCCATACTTAAGGCTCGTGCGCAATACATCTTATTATTATTAAGTGTTTTAAAGAAATTTGAGATGAGAAGAGAGAAAACACAAGGGTAACTCTAAAAGGGGACTATGAATCCTAAAGCTATCATGCTTGGGTGACCTACGGTTAGTGAGGCTTGAAGACAACCTAAACCCTAAAGAATAAAGATAGGAGAGAAGAAAGGTAAGGGTAACCATGGATACCTATCCATACTCTTAAGGAACTTACCTTGATCCTGCATAAAAGGTTAGTAAGAAACAGACATGAATAAGAGCAATGAGGTGAATGACAAACAAACAATGCCAAACAATAATGATAATAATCCAAACATGAACCAAAGAAACAAAGAACGGCCCCAAAGCAATTGGCACAAGTGCCTTTCAAACAAGGTAATCATACAAGGTCAAAGATGCGCCTGCAAGAAAATCTCAAATGAAAATAACTCCAATAATTAGAAAGATGATTCCTAAAATTCCCAAATTAATCACTAAGGTTCCTCAACCAGAGGCAAACAACATATAAAAAATCCCTGCAAAAATTCAAAGTGTTAGCCATTCAAATAATCACACGAAAGTCAAATAAGGGATAAGGTTCAATGTGCCAAAGAGGGGGACCTAAATGCAATGTGAAAAATATTTAAAAATGCAAGAAAAATATTTTTAAACACTTTGGAATGTTCATGAATGAATGCAAAAAGAACGGATGAAAAACATTTTATGGATGAAGAGAAATAAAATCAAGAAGTTTAAGTATGCATGAGATGTGTAATTAAAAAGAAAATGATTTAAACAATTAATTTTAAATGAGAAAATAGAATAAAATAAAAAAATAAAATTTGTAAAAATTTTATAAGTGAATAAATATGATGCATGAATTTTTTGGATTTTTTTTTAATGCAATTTGGTATTTTTAAAAATTAAAAATGAAATATGATAAATTAAATAAAATAAATTGAAATAATGTGCAGGGGGGTGCAGATGGTAAGTAGAATACGTTAGAATTAGGAACTGGGCTGAGGGTGGGGTGTAATTAGCGAGCCCAAGCATCAGTCCATCAAAAAAATGGAAAAAATAAAATAAAAGAGGAGCACATGTGATCACGGTCAAAGGGTTGACTCAATACCCTCCGCTGGATTGATCCTGTGGTCATCAAACGGTCAACAAAAATCAAAAGTACTTAAGATCAGGGGTCAGGATGGAAATCACACACTAATCATGGTACACGCACACAGAATGTAACCGTCAGTATACTATGGTCCTCCCATGTGCCTGGCACATGCCAGTTTTAATGTGCTGGCAACCTTTCGTCCGTTTGATGCATCCAACGCACATAATGAAGTCAACAAAAATAAAAGTAAATAAAATGGAATAAACTAATTGGTGGAACACGGTAGCACGCGTGGGGTAATATACACCTGATCAATAATTAAAAGTCAGAGAAAAAAAATAAAAGAAATAAACGTGGCATGATCGGGGCCATTGGATCGTGAGAATGGATGGTGGAGATTTCATCTCCTACCTCCAGCCAGCCTCCTTCGCCGGACCACCACCTTCGCCGGAACCCTAGTTCCGGCCGCCACCTGCAATCAAAAGACCTGCCCAAAAATCCACAACCCTTATACCGTTCGAACCAGAATTCCACGAGGATCATGAATGTGCACTCCAAATTCACAAATAATCAATATATAATGAAAAACGATGAGATTATGGTTAGGGCGTAAAACTTTAAACACACATAGCAAGCGATATACACGTCCAAACACGACAAAAACTATATCAGCATGATCAGTGACAATCTCACAACATTATGCATACTTAAAAAAGGAGTTTCGTGATCCTAAAAAAAAGACCAACCTGAAGCTATGCACTCCTAATCCTTGCTTTTAGCTGCGAATGATGGTTGGTTTCTGCTCTGTGGATCACAAGGATGGAATTTGTGGAAGAAGTTTTTGATGATACCTCCTGAGCCGTGAGCTTTGATGAAGAATCCTCCTTTAGGTTTTTCTTGAGATCTCCTCTAATTTCACGTGCATGCCTTTCAACCCTAGCATGAATTAGCTTATAAAGACTAGGGTTTTCTCTTCTGATGGTGAGTTGGGCCTGAATAATCCATTGTTAATTATTTTTGAATTATTTCATTTATTATTGAATTTTAACTAAATAAATCCAATAAAAATAAAATAAAATGACGAAAAACCAAATATATGCTCTTTGGGTCGTGCATGGCTTTATGTTTATGTTTGGTTTAAGAAACTTATGGCCCATTTGTCAAAATTTGGATTTTAGGCATAGTTTGCTTTGTGCACCTCCTCAAAATGGCCCAACTTTGGCTAAGTATAACTCCTTCAATTTTTAGCTCCTTAATGCAAACTAATACTTTTTAGAAACCTCAATATGTCCTCTAATCAACCCTTTTGGTCCCATGTCAATTTGATTTTCCATGTTCAAGTTATGAGCTTTTGAAGAAGGTTGACTTTTGTTGACTTTCAAAATGACCTATAATGTCTTGGCTCATATCGCCCAAATGAAGCATTTCTGGACTTGGCTTGTGAGACACAAAGTTGTAGGGAATTAAATTTCCTTCAAGATGGGATTTTGTTGAGGAATTTTTGATGAAGTATGTGGAAGTTAGGCCTGGTTAAAGTACAGTTGACTTTTCCTACAAAAACCCTAATTTAGTAACTCCTGATTCTTGATGATTCTGAGGTTTCCATGATGAATCATGATCAACCCTTGATCAAATGATGGATTTCACCCCATAATATTGATGTTGACCAAAAATCTTGAGGTTTGACTTTGTGTTGACCACAGTTGACTTTTTGACCAAGTTAACTGGTTTTCAATCCATTGGCCAATTGAACTTCTCCTGAACCAAACCGATGGACAATCTTCCACTCCTAGATACTTAGGGACCCCAGGAATACCATGGAATCAAGTCTTGCCCAAAAAATCAGAAATAAAATGACTTTATAGCAAACCCTAGTTTGTGGCACCCTTAGTCTAGGAGGAAATAGCACAGTCTCCAAATCCAAATTCCTCTGAATATGATGTGTAACCTCTCCAACAAAGATAAGATATGCCATTTGTTGATGATAAAAACCCAAAGAGCTTTCCCATTGGAGCAATAAACCCAAGAATCTCAAAACCCTAATTCATGCACTGGTTAGGAGGGAGTAATCCACTTGAGATCCCTTGCCACCTGTGAACCCTTGATGATGTGATGGACCAGATATGACCTTCCTGGACTACCTCAGGCACCTTGACCCCATGCTAATGATATGCATACATGATAATGAAATGAAACATAAGCCAGTTATTAAAAAGTAAGGAGGGCAAATTTTGGGGTGCAACAGCTGCCCCTATTCAATCAACTTAGTCCTGAGTGGTATGATAGCAACGACTCTCAGACATTCCAGGATACACGGGGATTGAGAACAATGAGACGAAGCGTGCTGGAAAAAGGGAATATGACCTCAATCATGTCCAAAAGAAAACGAATACGACCTCAATCGCCCGCAAAGGAAGACTGACCTCAATCACTCCCACCGATAAAATACGAACACGACCTCAATCGCACCCACAAAACGAATACAACCTCAATTACACCCGCAAAGGAAGACTGACCTCAATCACTCCCACAAATAAAATACGAATACGACCTCAATCGCACCCACAAAACGAATACAACCTCAATTATACCCGCAAAGGAAGACTGACCTCAATCACTCCCACAAATAAAATACGAATACGACCTCAATCGCACCCACAAAACGAATACAACCTCAATTATACCCGCAAAGGAAGACTGACCTCAATCACTCCCACAAATAAAATACGAATACGACCTCAATCGCACCCACAAAACGAATACAACCTCAATTATACCCGCCAAGGAAGACTGACCTCAATCACTCCCACAAATAAAATACGAATACGACCTCAATCGCACCCACAAAACAAACACAACCTCAATTGCACCCGCAAAGGAAGACTGACCTCAATCACTCCCACAAATAAAATACGAATACGACCTCAATCGCACCCACAAAACGAATACAACCTCAATTATACCCGCAAAGGAAGACTGACCTCAATCACTCCCACGAATAAAATACGAATACGACCTCAATCGCACCCACAAAACGAATACAACCTCAATTACACCCGCAAAGGAAGACTGACCTCAATCACTCCCACAAATAAAATACGAATACGACCTCAATCGCACCCATAAAACGAATACAACCTCAATTATACCCGCCAAGGAAGACTGACCTCAATCACTCACACAAATAAAATACGAATACGACCTCAATCGCATCCACCAAAACGAACACAACCTCAATTGCACCCGCAAAGGAAGACTGACCTCAATCACTCCCATAAATACAATACGAATACGACCTCAATCGCACCCACAAAAAGAATACAACCTCAATTATACCCGCGAAGGAAGACTGACCTCAATCACTCCCACAAATAAAATACGAATACGACCTCAATCGCACCCACGAAACGAATACAACCTCAATTATACCCGCGAAGGAAGACTGACCTCAATCACTCCCACAAATAAAATACGAATACGACCTCAATCGCACCCACGAAATGAATACAACCTCAATTATACCCGCGAAGGAAGACTGACCTCAATCACTCCCACAAATACGAAACGAATACGACCTCAATCGCACCCACAAAAACGAACACAACCTCAATTGCACCCGCAAAGAAAGACTGACCTCAATCACTCCCATAAATACAATACGAATACGACCTCAATCACACCCACAAAAAGAATACAACCTCAATTATACACGCGAAGGAAGACTGACCTCAATCACTCCCACAAATAAAATACGAATACGACCTCAATCGCACCCACGAAAAGAATACAACCTCAATTATACCCGCGAAGGAAGACTGACCTCAATCACTCCCACAAATAAAATACGAATACGACCTCAATCGCACCCACGAAATGAATACAACCTCAATTATACCCGCGAAGGAAGACTGGCCTCAATCACTCCCACAAATAAAATACGAATACGACCTCAATCGCACCCACGAAGCGAATACAACCTCAATTATACCCGCGAAGGAAGACTGACCTCAATTACTCCCACAAATACGAAACGAATACGACCTCAATCGCACCCACAAAACGAACACAACCTCAATTGCACCAGCAAAGGATAACCAACATAAAGTGGACTTTACTGGGGATAACGTGAAAACAAAACTTCTGTTTTAAACCACCTCGTTTCAGAACCTACTAGTAAGATGACTCCGTTGGGGAAGAAGAGGTCTAAATAAAAGACTCTGTCGGGGAGTACAAATATGAGGAATGCGTCCCTCCAAAATCTCCTGAGTGATGCCACCTCCTGCTGGCAAAGAAAGTATCAAACCTGGCTTATGCTTCGAATGCAAATGAAAATGCCATGTTTTTGAGGATGCGATGCAAATGCTTATGATATGCAAAGGGGTCCCTCCAGCAAAATAAATGCCGGAGAGGAAATACCAATTCAGCTGATGACAAAAATAAATTGTCCTCTGAATCCACGAACTCTGCTGAGAAGGATCACTCCGACCGAATCTTTGGATCAACAACTTCTGCTGGGGATGAAATTCCAAAAGAACATCTGCTCTACTGGGGATTATACGTAACTCTTTGAAAGGGGAGGCCACGACCTGAATCAGAAGAGTGCCAGATATCACTTGGATTTAAAACCTGCTAGGGATGTCAACCCCTGTTGGACAAACTGTTGCGAGGATCACTACCAAACTCTGCTTGGGGGAACGGTAAGTGCTGACATCCACCCTGCTAGCGGATAACATCAAGCTTACTTATCTGTTAAGGATTAGATTGCACCGTTGCTGCTGAGAAAAACATTTCCTGAAGCGTTCAGACTCTGTGGGGAAATATGTCTTAATCCGGAGAAAATACTTCTCAAGTCTCCTGCTGGGGAAGGTCTGCTCTGCTGAGGAAAGTGCAACCTCAATGCTGGGGAGAGCAAGCTGCTGGGGAAGTATGATCCAGTTGCCACTCAACCTGGCCTGTCTTTATGTTCATAAACGACCCTTTGAACTTTCCACTTGCCCCAGACCACCAGGTCTAATGGAAGAAATCATCTCAAGAGGATTTTACAGAAGACTGGGCATTCGCACTGCCCCAGGGCCTTCAAGCTCTTGGAGAGATTTATCATATCTTGACATAACTGCCCCAGTCTTCATAATCCATGAAGTACATTCCCTCGAAAGGGATTTGCAATGACCTGAAATATTCTGTCTTGAAGAGGTGCTTTCAATTAACCATTTTCAGGAGTGGATAATCTCTCATGCTCTAGAGGTGTCCTGCCCCAATATGATCTTTGAAGTGACTTTGCCCCTGATCTTAGAATGAATGCCCCAGAATAATTGAATTTTCAAAGGGACTTCTCGACGTGACTACCCCAGATTGGCTCCATCTTAACACGACTTGCTGGGAGAGCCCACTCTACACTGAGTTTCTTGGCAGCATGCCCCTTGATATGATTGTCCTTCGGAATTTTCAAGCAACCCAACTTGGCAGGATCAAGCTTCTTGACTGACTTTCACTGTGTAAGCTACATTGATGCTTAGGCACATGTATGCAAACAGAACAAGTTATTTATGAGAATTCTAATGCAACACTCATGTTAACCTTGAAGTTTTTATTGAAAATGCGTCGCCCAACCTCGTGAACGAAACGCTAGCTGGGACGCGACCTTCATTTTTGAATGGCAAAACAATGCGCACATGCAATACCAACAAATCTTATTAACACAACTTATAGGAGTCAGGAACGTTGTCCTGTTGAAGTACGCCTTCGGAATAAACCCTGTTTCAATTAGGACTTTTAAGGGTTGTAACGTGGTTTGGTTCACGGTTTCAGAAAAAAGGATTTATGGCTCAAAGTTTATCGGTGCCCACCCACTCTTCGTGATGTTCTCCAGTCCTATGTTCAGTTAATCTGACCCAAACGCTTATTTCTCGAAAGATTTATGATCTTCAAGGAACCTATGCCACTAATGGTTTGACCCCTAAGGAGGTTTTGGAGTGACATTCATCCCTTTTATCTTTTGTGTCTGTAATCACACGAATTTGTTCTTATCGGGGATTTTCTTTTCGCCTTTCGCTTTTTCTTTTTGCTTTTTTGATCCCTAATTTTTGCCTGGACTGACTCTTTTGAGTTTTTTTGATTTTGAAGTCCAGCGGGATGCCCTGACTTTTGCCTAAGTCGCTTGTTTTCAATTTTCGACTTAGCGGGCTTTCTCTTTTTATTCCCCTTTTGAACAAAGCGTGTGACACTGGTTGTCTTACTTTCTTGTGACTGCCTCACTCCCTGATTGTTGGAGGATAACCATTGTGGTTTCACGTCTCTTGCACACTCTCCTTGGAATTTGAGCGCTCGGTCAAACTAACTGACGCCTACCCTGCCCCTGGGTTAAGTATGAGGGTTTTTTCGTACGAAAGAAACTCCTACTCCAAGGCTCAAAGGGGTTAACGAGGGTCTGTCTCCTTATCTCTCCAGTGTTTAGGGGTTTGAAACAATGCCTGTACATCCTCAACAGGGTTCTATCCAAAAGCGTACCGTTAGAAACCTGCGTTCTTATTTCGTCATCCTCCCTCAAGAGTTCTTAACAAGAAAAATTGATATTGCAGTGCATATAAACATTTAAGAGTGAATACGAATGGATTACTTCAAGGAAAACATACTCATTGCATTAATATCATCATAAAAAAACAAACAAGTCTTGCATACATATGATGCTTTTAACAAGAAATAAAATTACAAATGAAAATGCAGTAAAGAAGCTGAAGATTGCCATTGCTGAGGAAGCTTAATTCTTCCTGGACGTACTTGCAGGCTGAGTGTTCATTTGAGAAAGGAGGCTTCCATTGATGTACATATCATCTTCAGTGAATACAATGATCTCCGAGTCCACCAGGTCTTGCACCTTATGCCTGAATACATTACACTCATCAATCGTGTGCCCGAACGTTCCCGAGTGGAACTCGCACCTAGCAGTCATGTCATAATCGGGAGGAATAGGGTACGGTACTGGCGCGGTACCCCTTGTTTGAATCAGAGACTTCTTAAGCAGGCGCATAAACAGCTTACTATAAGGGATAGGAACAGGATCAATTATCCTTTTGGGCCTTCTTGGTCTCGATTGCCCCTGTTGCTGATAATTCTGCTGTCGGTGCTGATTTGGGCGCCCAGTCTGGCCCTGCACTTTCCTTTCTGCACTCGGCTGAGGCACAAACAAGGGTTGTGGAAGAGATCCCTGACGCGAGGTGGATCCTTTGGCAAAAGAGGGAGTCATCAGTCCCTTTGCAACACTGGGAGTAACATCACTTTGTTTACCAGTGCCAACTGATGTAAACTTGATTGCCCCTGAGTCAATGAGCTCTTGGACTTTATACTTGAGCATCTTACAGTCTTCAACATTATGACCAGGTGCCCCTGAATGGAATTCACACCTATCATGGATGTTGGAACCCATACGAAACTTGGTGTGTGGAGGTCCCGCAGCAATCAATTCAATCAGCTGAAACTTGAGCAAGTGCTGAAGCAACTGAGCGTATGGCATCGGGATTTGATCAAACTTCTTTTCAAGCTTTTCTGGATTAAGACCCTCAAGAAATGGTTGTTGATGAAAAAGCTCTGACGGTGGGGAGGATCCACGAGGCAGTTCATGGTCTAGAGGAGACCCCAAAGAGATGGGAGGAGTGAGATCCTCTACTGTGGAAGCGGGCACAGGACTGTCTTCCTTTTTCAACACCCTATTCAAAATTTCCATGATCAAACCCATCTGAGTCTTCATCTGATTGATCTCTTCCCTTAGCATCCTCTGCTCCTGGAGCATGTCTTCCCCAAATTGCCCCATCTGGCTTCGCATTTCCCTCAACTCAGCTTGGATTCGTTCCATGATTCTCTTCTGATTTGGTCTGGTAGAATACCGGTGAATGTGCTGATCTGTAATCCTGAGATGAGAACAAGATAAGAACACCGAAAATAAACACCTGTCATGCAAAATGATTATGAATATGCAAATGCAAATGGACGTGTTTGAAAATTCACAAGGCGATCCACCCCTTGATTCTGGTTTGATAACAAGGTATAATGGAACTTCTGCTCATATATTAAGAAAACCAGAGAAAAGCCGAATGTCAACAACCACAAATCTGAGATAACAAGTCTGAATACAAAAACCATAGGTCCCAACCAACAAGCCTGGTGGTGATCCACATACAATAAAAGAGGGAAGAAAACTAAGGCATGTCATCAAGGTTTACAAGAGCCAATCCTCCCCATCCACTATGCTTTCTGCACCAGTTTTGAACTTCCTCGAACAGCTTTCTGGTGTCGGGATCCTTCGGCCTCTGAATCAGTCCTTGGATAAGAAGGTCTCTCCTGTGTATGATCCCATCCAAGTATCGGCAATGTAACTCCCAAGCGTCTTCTCCAGAAACACCTTCCATGCTAGGTCCCTCATGTCTAGATCTTTTCACTTCAGCTTGGACTTTCAATTCCTCTATGGAGGCTATAGCTTTGTTGAGTTGATCTTGGACAGCTTGTCTCTTGAATATCCCTGATAGAATCTCGGCGTCTTTCTTCTTGAGCGTCGACTTCAACTGATCAATCTTAGCCATGTAGTCGTCTTCCTTTCTTTTATTCTCAGCCATGGCGGTCTCTTGGTGATCATTGAACCTGTGAATCTTCAACAAAGCCTTGCCTAATTCCTCATCCTTGGACCTGAGAACGCTACTGATACCATCCAAAGCTTGTTTCATTCTTTCCCTGGATGCGACCATGTCAGCAAGCTCTTTTTCTGCTTTAGCAAGGAGCTCTGTCTTCAACTTGGCGGTATGAACAGCTTCACCCCGCTCATGCTTCCACTAATAAATTTCTCTCTTTAGCTCATTATTTTCTTCCCGCAACCTTTCCTTTTCAGCCCATAATGTGTTATACTTCTCCAACTCAACGGTGGTAGGAGGCTCGATCACCAAAGGATACAGAGGTGGTTCCACCGGGAATGGGAGAAGCTCCTCTTCTGCTCTCTTCTTAATCCACTCTTTATATGGATGGAAAGCCCGATTGTTACTTTTCCCGAATGGAATCTTACCCTTCTTAGTCACCTGTTTCCAAGCATTCACAACTTTCCTTATCAACCCTTGATCCTCAATACCATTGAAGAATAAGGATTCTCGGACATCTCGCTCTTCGGGTGGATTCTTCAAAGGATATCCAAACTGTCTGATAGCTAGGGAGGGATTATAGTTAATTCCACCTTTCCTCCCTATCAAGGGAACATTAGGAAATTCTCCGCATTTGCAAATAATCTCCGTTCCTAGCAAAGCACGATTAATCCAAACGATGTTATTGGCAGTCAAGCCCATAACCCTCTTAGACCACTTCAGAGAATCTTTCGTATCAACGAAAGCGCCAGATTCAGGGAGACGACTCAAAAACCAAGTAGCTAAGAGCGGCGCACAACAACTCATAGTTTTCCCACGCCTATTCTCATTCTTATAGTGAACTGAATGGTACACATCTCCTAGCAAGGTAGGTATAGGATTCTTCGCCATAAAGATCCTGACGGCGTTCATATCCACCAGATCAGGAATATTCGAAAACAGAAAAATCCCATAGATACACACAGCTTGAATAGCTTGGAAAGCAGTCCAGTTCTTCTCTTTGACATGTATACAAGCTTGATCAAATAGGAACTTCAATAGGAAACCCTTAACTCCTTGTTTTTCCACAATGTTGCTGTTCAGAACAGGCTCACTAATATGAAGAGCGACAACCATATCTTTTATACCGGGGTGTTCTTCAGAAAAGAAAACTATATCATGACTAATAGGAATTCCCAAAATAAATGAGAACTCCTCCAACGTCGGAGCCAAGATGTAGTCCGGGAAAGTGAAGCAACGCAGAGACAGATCGTAAAACTGAAGAAGTGTGTGAATGGCATCCTTCTCATACTGGGAGATATTATAGACAAATTTCAGAAGTCTTCCATACCTTCCACTGAACTCTGTACGAACTCCGGAACCAGCCATATTAATCAATTTGTGAATCAGTGTCAAAGTCGGCTCTGGGAATGAATAAGCAACAGTCTTCTTTCTCTGAACATCCATACTGAAGTATCCTCTGAAAACCGGAATCAAGAGTAAGATGCAAGCCCTGAAAAATGTCAAACACGTCAGAATGCAAGAAAAATGATATGCTCATGCAAACATGGGGTCAAGGCACACTGCTGGATGTGCTGTGCTGTTAGCTGAACGAGGAACTAGAAAACCAAAACTCTGAACCATTGAGGAACCCAAATGAACAGACATTGATGAGAAATCCAGAAAACCGGGTAGGTTGAAAATCTCGGTTACCTGCAAACCTGCAAACACCCATCCCCTCTCACGTGTAGGTACTAGGATGTTCAGTATCCCGGGCTCTTAGGTCGAGAAATGATGATATGTTCACCATTTCTGATTTGGAATCATCATCAATCGAGGAGGCCTCAACTGATTCTCCAAGGCGGAAGGTCATCAGCTTTGGCACTGAGGTCGAGAAACAATAGTACGGTGGAGAAATGACTTTTTACTTTTGTTTTTCGCAAAACATGTTACGGTTAGCAAGAGTCGCTACCGACTTTTCTTTTATCCAAGTTATTTAGGAAAGGTGAAAAGAACAGGAAAGACCGTTTTGAAAAGATTTTTGAGTTCGGGGGGTAAGTTATGAAAAGGGAAGGTGTTAGCACCCCTTTTCATCCGTAGTTATCTACGGGATCTTAATTGCTAGCTCACTTTAACTTGCTTTTTTTTTTAAATGTGGTGTGTGTTTAGAAAATATTTCGTAAAAGTTGACTTTGTAATAATTCGTGTAAGAACGTATACGAAGTGTTTGTTTTTGAAAATATTTTTGAAAGTGTGAGGTGTGAAAAGTATTTGTTTTTTTTTTTAGTTGTGAGCGAGCATTTAAAAGTTACCTACCCTTAATTTATAAGGTCTTTCTTGTACTTATCATTTTCCTTGAGAGATAGCACTATCCATACCATTAGTGGGTAGGTAGTCCTATCTATTGGATGTGGAGGGACAGCGAAGGGCCATCAAACGGTCATAGAAGGCAACATGTAAGGATACCTTAGCAATTCGTAGGGACTACCATCATTTTTCCGTAGGGTCATCGAGGGACAAGATCATTTTTGTAGGCAACTTGAAGGGTCATCGAGGGACTATGATCTTTATATCGAAGGGACTGTGATGATATTATTCGTAAGCGTCTTTTGCTAAAGTATCCTTGCGTTCGAGGGGCATTCATTCCTCGGGGTACAGTACTAAAGTCAATCGAGGAGTGCCTCCGCTGATTCTCTTCAAAACGTAGGGGCCGTCCTATGCGAGTTCCAAAGCGGGCCCTCGGGTGCGAATGGGTTTGCCACAGGATGTGGTCTGCCACTGTCACCACTAAAGAGGGATGTTTCCACTAAGGTCCTCAATGATCGGTCACCAGAGTCGACAGCTCTCTAGATCAACACCCCAACATGCGCAAGACACACACGTTAGAATGCGTCCCAAGATAGCCTCGTCTGGTTGTGAATTTCGTGAACACACAAACGTACCAAGCGGGCACGTAGGTCCCACTACTTTCCACTCTAGTCCTAGGGTATTCTCAAGCCTTGGTATTCGGCTTAGCTCTCAAACCCACCCAACCTGTAAAACAAAGACAGCCACCACAGCACAGCAGTATGACAGTAATAGAAAATGAAATGCAGAAAATGCGGTAAAAAAATAAAAATAAAAATACAACACTTAAAGTAAAACAAAAACAAAGCACCCCAAAGAGACCAAAGACAAGCAAGCGTTAGGATTGACTCGCTTAGGGATGGACCAGCATAGGTCAACCAGAGTCCCCAGCAGAGTCGCCAGCTGTCGCTCCCAGGATTTTCATCCAGGTACAAACGCGAGAGTGGCGCGGAAAAACAGAGTCGCCAGCCGTGTAAATTTATCCCAAGAGAGGGAAAGGGAACACCGCATAAACCTTAGGAAGAGGGAAAGGAATGGTCATCGCAACCATAACCTGGGTTCGGGAGTCGGTTACGCGAGGGGAAGGTGCTAGCACCCCACGCGTCCATCGTACTCGATGGGATCCACGCTAGTTGTCTATTCTAAGGGTAAGTTATACTATTATCTAGGGCTGTACTAAAACGGAGAGGGAAAGACAAAGACCAACTCGGTAGGACATCGACGTCCTAGGCCTACGTACCCCCTTTGTGCAATGGGGAATTCAGAGTCAACTTAGTTCGGACCAAGTTCTTTTTTGTGTTTTTTATGAGCGACGTTAAGTTCGCGTCCGGCAGTTAGGGTCGATGCCTGTTTGCGTCTCAGACGGAAAGTAACGTGCCCTTTTTGAAAATATCCTTTAAGTTTGGAAGTCCCGAAGGACAAAAAAGTTTGAGGTTGGTTTGTGTTTTTTAGGACAGAAGTGGCTTAAGTTAGTTCCTAAGTTGCATTGCACCAAAGTCTAGGGCACAGGGGCGAATACTTAACGCATCGTCCCAAGACAGGATGCTCGCTAAGCACTCTAGAAAGATGAGAGGAAGCCCCTCATTTCTCATTCCCCATACTTAAGGCTCGTGCGCAATACATCTTATTATTATTAAGTGTTTTAAAGAAATTCGAGATGAGAAGAGAGAAAACACAAGGGTAACTCTAAAAGGGGACTATGAATCCTAAAGCTATCATGCATGGGTGACCTACGGTTAGTGAGGCTTGAAGACAACCTAAACCCTAAAGAATAAAGATAGGAGAGAAGAAAGGTAAGGGTAACCATGGATACCTATCCATACTCTTAAGGAACTTACCTTGATCCTGCATAAAAGGTTAGTAAGAAACAGACATGAATAAGAGCAATGAGGTGAATGACAAACAAACAATGCCAAACAATAATGATAATAATCCAAACATGAACCAAAGAAACAAAGAACGGCCCCAAAGCAATTGGCACAAGTGCCTTTCAAACAAGGTAATCATACAAGGTCAAAGATGCGCCTGCAAGAAAATCTCAAATGAAAATAACTCCAATAATTAGAAAGATGATTCCTAAAATTCCCAAATTAATCACTAAGGTTCCTCAACCAGAGGCAAACAACATATAAAAAATCCCTGCAAAAATTCAAAGTGTTAGCCATTCAAATAATCACATGAAAGTCAAATAAGGGATAAGGTTCAATGTGCCAAAGAGGGGGACCTAAATGCAATGTGAAAAATATTTAAAAATGCAAGAAAAATATTTTTAAACACTTTGGAATGTTCATGAATGAATGCAAAAAGAACGGATGAAAAACATTTTATGGATGAAGAGAAATAAAATCAAGAAGTTTAAGTATGCATGAGATGTGTAATTAAAAAGAAAATGATTTAAACAATTAATTTTAAATGAGAAAATAGAATAAAATAAAAAAATAAAATTTGTAAAAATTTTATAAGTGAATAAATATGATGCATGAATTTTTTGGATTTTTTTTTAATGCAATTTGGTATTTTTAAAAATTAAAAATGAAATATGATAAATTAAATAAAATAAATTGAAATAATGTGCAGGGGGGTGCAGATGGTAAGTAGAATACGTTAGAATTAGGAACTGGGCTGAGGGTGGGGTGTAATTAGCGAGCCCAAGCATCAGTCCATCAAAAAAATGGAAAAAATAAAATAAAAGAGGAGCACATGTGATCACGGTCAAAGGGCTGACTCAATACCCTCCGCTGGATTGATCCTGTGGTCGTCAAACGGTCAACAAAAATCAAAAGTACTTAAGATCAGGGGTCAGGATGGAAATCACACACTAATCATGGTACACGCACACACAATGAAACCGTCAGTATACTATGGTCCTCCCATGTGCCTGGCACATGCCAGTTTTAATGTGCTGGCAACCTTTCGTCCGTTTGATGCATCCAACGCACTTAATGAAGTCAACAAAAATAAAAGTAAATAAAATGGAATAAACTAATTGGTGGAACACGGTAGCACGCGTGGGGTAATATACACCTGATCAATAATTAAAAGTCAGAGGAAAAAAATAAAAGAAATAAATGTGGCGTGATCGGGGCCATTGGATCGTGAGAATGGACGGTGGAGATTTCATCTCCTACCTCCAGCCAGCTTCCTTCGCCGGACCACCACCTTCGCCGGACCCTAGTTCCGGCCGCCACCTGCAATCAAAAGACCTGCCCAGAAATCCACAACCCTTATACCGTTCGAACCAGAATTCCACGAGGATCATGAATGTGCACTCCAAATTCACAAATAATCAATATATAATGAAAAACGATGAGATTATGGTTAGGGCGTAAAACTTTAAACACACATAGCAAGCGATATACACGTCCAAACACGACAAAAACTATATCAGCATGATCAGTGACAATCTCACAACATTATGCATACTTAAAAAAGGAGTTTCGTGATCCTAAAAAAAATGACCAACCTGAAGCTATGCACTCCTAATCCTTGCTTTTAGCTGCGAATGATGGTTGGTTTCTGCTCTGTGGATCACAAGGATGGAATTTGTGGAAGAAGTTTTTGATGATACCTCCTGAGCCGTGAGCTTTGATGAAGAATCCTCCTTTAGGTTTTTCTTGAGATCTCCTCTAATTTCACGTGCATGCCTTTCAACCCTAGCATGAATTAGCTTATAAAGACTAGGGTTTTCTCTTCTGATGGTGAGTTGGGCCTGAATAATCCATTGTTAATTATTTTTGAATTATTTCATTTATTATTGAATTTTAACTAAATAAATCCAATAAAAATAAAATAAAATGAGGAAAAACCAAATATATGCTCTTTGGGTCGTGCATGGCTTTATGTTTATGTTTGGTTTAAGAAACTTATGGCCCATTTGTCAAAATTTGGATTTTAGGCATAGTTTGCTTTGTGCACCTCCTCAAAATGGCCCAACTTTGGCTAAGCATAACTCCTTCAATTTTTAGCTCCTTAATGCAAACTAATACTTTTTAGAAACCTCAAGATGTCCTCTAATCAGCCCTTTTGGTCCCATGTCAATTTGATTTTCCATGTTCAAGTTATGAGCTTTTGAAGAAGGTTGACTTTTGTTGACTTTCAAAATGACCTATAATGTCTTGGCTCATATCTCCCAAATGAAGCATTTCTGGACTTGGCTTGTGAAACACAAAGTTGTAGGGAATTAAATTTACTTCAATATGGGCTTTTTTTTAGGAGTTTTTGATGAAGTATGTGGAAGTTAGGCCTGGTCAAAGTACAGTTGACTTTTCCTACAAAAACCCTAATTTAGTAACTCCTGATTCTTGATGATTCTGAGGTTTCCATGATGAATCATGATCAACCCTTGATCAAATGATGGATTTCACCCCATAATATTGATGTTGACCAAAAATCTTGAGGTTTGACTTTGTGTTGACCACAGTTGACTTTTTGACCAAGTTAACTGGTTTTCAATCCATTGGCCAATTGAACTTCTCCTGAACCAAACCGATGGACAATCTTCCACTCCTAGATACTTAGGGACCCCAGGAATACCATGGAATCAAGTCTTGCCCAAAAGATCAGAAATAAACTGACTTTATAGCAAACCCTAGTTTGTGGCACCCTCAGTCTAGGAGGAAATAACACAGTCTCCAAATCCAAATTCCTCTGAATATGATGTGTATCCTCTCCAACAAAGATAAGATATGCCATTTGTTGATGATAAAAACCCAAAGAGCTTGCCCATTGGAGCAATAAACCCAAGAATCTCAAAACCCTAATTCATGCACTGGTTAGGAGGGAGTAATCCACTTGAGATCCCTTGCCACCTGTGAACCCTTGATGATGTGATGGACCAGATATGACCTTCCTGGACTACCTCAGGCACCTTGAACCCATGCTAATGATATGCATACATGATAATGAAATGAAACATAAGCCAGTTAGTAAAAAGTAAGGAGGGCAAATTTTGGGGTCCAACAGGGTTGAACTCTTATTGTTGTAATTTCACAGAGGATTCATCAAAAACATCAGGTTAGGATTTCATAGGTGTGAATCAGGGTTTGGTCTTTCTCAGTTCAAGGCATTTCATCAGTATCAGGGTATCTCAAAGAGGATTAGGGTTATCATGTCAGAGACCCCTGGCTAGTTATGTTCTTCCATGCCTTGTCTTCATCTTCAAGTTTTCTTTAGGGAATTGTTCCTGTATGGAGATCTTTGGTCATAAAGGCAATGGATATTTGTGGATGGAATTGCAAGACATTGGGTCATGGTGCAAGAGATCGAGTTGCAGACTCATATTCTGGTCAAGGCAGTATTGTTCTCTTAATTACTTATTGCTTGTTGCTCGTAATTCAAATTAGTGTGGATTTGAGATTGAAGTTGGGGATTCACAATGAAGGCAAGTTTGATTTGGATTTGAAGTTTGGTTTGGGATCAAATATATTCAATTGGTCAAAAGTTTTAGGCATACGGAGTGTGAAGAGGGTTCTTGTGGATTACTTGGAATTCAAGATACAAGCCCATCCAAATATCTAAACCTCTAACCATATCCATATTCAATTCATGTCCATATCCATATTCAACCTTAAACCATTATCAAATTCCAAATAACCATTTTGATCCAATTTCATATCCAAGTTTGTGTATTCATTTTTGTTTCCAACCAAAATATCCATCGTTCATTTTTATTCCTTATCCACATCATTCTCATTTTGTTCATTTTGATATCCATCTACCAAATCAATTGTCCATTTTTATCTCTAATTCCAAATCAAATATCCAAAACCACTTTTTTAATCCATATCCCTTTTTTGCATAGCCATATCTCATCTTAATTCTTATCCATCTTATATTTCAAGTAAAAATAACAAAGAAAGAGAAAACTTGCAACAACTCTTTGAAGAGGCTTGTGAGAGGTGCCACACTTCTCCAAAGGAGGGTGTTTCGTTTACTCTTGATCAGTTCACTGCAGCTCTAGTGAATTATGACTATGACTTTGAAATGGGAATCTAAGTGCAATATTTAATGGTAATGTTTTCAAGAAGGCACTTAGCGTGAATTCCTCTTTTAGCCACAACAAAAGTCTCAGATGATTTTCACTCTAACAAACTATGGCTAACCAAAAATTCAAAGGATACATAGCAGTAAAAAGAGGTCCAGCTCATTACATAGCAGTGGAAGGGAAAAGTACATAGCAGCCAGGAGAAATGCGTAGCACTTTTTATGGAGCAGTGACAAAAGAGTTCATAGAAGTCCCATTTTATACCAAATAATAGCAGCAAGAGATTTGAAAGCACAATTTGGAATTAAAATCTCACAACTTAATTGCACTGATGAAAAGGTGATTTACAAACTGGTCCCACATATAATACACTGCAGCAAGGAAAATTAACAAGAAAAAAAGAAAAGAAATACATGGCAGAATTTGGAAAGCGCGTGATAACTCGCACAACTTTTTCTAATAGAATCACATCATCAAACTTGTGAATTCCCCTAACAGAATTACAAGCAAAAATCCAAAATTACCCTCCCTAATCTCCCTATTTAAAGCAGGCTGTAACGAAATTGGAGGGGGGAGTTTCTTCATTCTGCAAATTGGAACTCTCTCAGTCACTCTTCTCCATTTTTCTGATAATTCTCCATAACCACCTTCTGCTCTCATTCTCATCAATCTTCACCTCACTTAACCTGTAAAATCAACAGACACATCAACAACTCTGTAACAGAAACTTCAGAGTATTGCAACTTCAACAACAAATCAAGAAGAGGAAGAAGAATGAGGTAGAACAATTCAACCACACAACAGATTCCAACTCAATAATTCTGCAGAGTCACAATTCAACAGATTTCACACCTCACAATTCATTCTCTGAGTCATCTCTTCCATAATCTCTCTGCTCTAATTCACCCGAGCTTCATCAACAAACTTCAAAAAGATCAACAATGTGCAATTCTGCATCAACCTTCAACCTGCAACAATCGAGAAACCAATGTTCAACTAATCTCACAACGATAGGTACAGATCATAATTGAAGGAGAAGAGCAAGAAACAGGATTCGAAGCCGGAAGTTGGAGGAGTAAGCGTACCTCGCGGAGTTTCTTTTCTTGGCTTTTATCAGCTTTCTCTGAAGAGGCACCAGACGTTTCTCCAGTAGGTAAGCTATTTTGCTCTACTATTATTTTCTTGTTGAGTCTTGTTGTTAGATAGCTGTGATGTAGAATCATATGTGTGCCACGCCATTTTTCTGTGATAGTCGAGTAACTCCCCGTGAGTTTGATGATTTGCGAAGAAGGTGAACTTGAGGTTAGATTTAATTAAGGCAGAAGGAGATGAAGCCGAGGGTTTGTTGCAGTGAGATTTGTCGGCGGCGTGGCTGTTGTTACAAGTGCGTGAGGTAGCGATTCATGAATGAGTTGGAGTTAGTGAGTGCATTGATGCCTCCGCCGTCGCCGGCGTGATGCCATGGTGCGGCAGAGCATTGTATTGCCGAGAATGTTGAGCGGAGAAGCTGAGGTGTAGAAGAAGGAAGAGGTTGGAGTAGGAGGAGTGCAATTGGATAAAGGAACGACAGTGGGAGAGGTTCATTACCGGTGGGGGTTGTATACGGGTTTGAGTGGGAGAAGAGAGGGTTTCATTGAGAAAGGAGAGGGCGGTGATAAAGGAGAGAAGAACATTGGACGGTGCTGGGAGAAGAGGGTAGTGGTTTGAAGTTTCTTCTGATGATTCTTAGGGTTAAGTCTTGTTGTAATGGACCGGGCTCAGAAGCCCATTTGTTTTTTTTCCCTCACCACACGCTCAATTCCAACCACACCCCCCATTTTTCACTCATACCCTATGGCTGCATAGTGGGTATTCTTGGGCCAGAGCTTAGGCCCATGCGCCTGTGGCTCTTTTCAGCACACTCCTAGATGTTGCTGCACCCCTGATGTTTGTGTGTGATGTTTTTTTAATTGTTACTAATTTTAATCAGAAATTAATCTTGTATGAATTAGATTTTAGTTTTTTAGATATTAATTTAGATTTTAATTTGGAATTAGTTCATTTGTGTTTTTAGAATTAGAAATTATCTTGAATTAATCTTAGGTTTAAATATTAATTTTTGATTAACTTTTAGGCTCATTGGTGACTAACTTTTAATCTTGATTTTTAATTGTAGATTAATTTACACTTTATTTTTAGCTTGGATATTTTTTATTAATTGTTAATCTTGATTTTGATGCCTATTCTGTTTAATTCCTGATTAAATATTTGACCGACTCTTATTCGATTTTCCTTTGTGATTGCGATGCTTCGTGTTTACTTATTGATTACTCTGTATTCGCATGCTCCCTTAAGGCTCCTAGTCCAACTTAATTTCTGATTAAGCTCGGAGTAGGATAGACATTAGGTTCTCAATCCATGCATGATAACAACAGGTTAGCTCCCTCCTGATTCTGACCGTAGGGCCATTGTTGCATGATAACTTGTAGGATTCAGTTTCCCCTAGACCTTGCGTACGTCTCTCTCTTCTTTCTCAAACCAATAATCAAGACACTTAATAAAGATGATGAGTATTGTGCGCCATGAGCCTTAAGTACATGGGAAATGAAGAATGAGGGGTCTCCCTTCACTTTTCTAGAGTGTTTAGCATACGTCCCATTGGGGGCGACCATGCGACGCATTCGCTCCTATGTCATAGACTTTAGTGCAGTACAAATCACAAATAAAGTCAATTCACTTCTTCAGGAGCGTTTCTTCATATCCCAAATCTTTTCTCTCGCACCCGTGCGATCGAGACCGTTCCCGTTTTCCCGTAGTAGTGTGAACTACGGATGCTCTGATTCTCATTCTAGATGAGATACGTAGGCACGAGATGCGATATCTCGGCGAGCACACTAACAACTAACTTCCCTTTTTTTCTCTCGCCTTAGTGTGATCGAGACTTATTAACCGAACCTTTTCTCTCACCCCAGTGCGATCGAGACCTTTTCGACCCGTAGGTCGAACTACGACTGGTATGATTTCCTCTTTCTCATCCGATTGAGGATACGTAGGCACAAGACAACGATGTCTTGGTGAGCAACCTCCCCCTTTAGTGCGTAGTCTGTCGAACTACGTCGACTCTGATTCTTTGTTTGTCCATGAAGATACGTTGGCATAAGTTTACGACGATCCTTGCGAGTTCATTTTTCTTTTTCCCTTTTCCGTTTCCGTTTAGCAATAGGCTCTAGATAACTCACCCTTTGATTAAACAACAAGCATGAATCCCATCGAGTACGATGGACGCGTGGGGGGGTGCTAATACCTTCCCCTCGCGTAACCGACTCCCGAACCCGGACTATGGTTGCGATGACCATGTATTTCCCTTTTGAGATTTTCTTCAATCGTTTCCTTTCCCTGCGTCGGGATAAATAAAGTTCGATGGTGACACTATATGTTCGCCTTGTTTTTTGCGTAGCGACAGCTGGCGACTCTGCTGGGGAATCTGGTTCCATATGCGAGTCAATCCTAGCGCTTGTCTGTTTATTTCATTAGGTGTTTGCTGTTGTGCATTATTTGTTGTAATTACTGTTTTTACCGCATTTATTGCATTCGATTATTGTTATTATATTGCTCTGCTACTGCTGTACTGTTGGGTGGGTTGGTTCCATTAGAGATAAACCCAATACCCAGGCCTGAGTATACACCTAGGATTAGAGTGGAAAGTAGTGTGACTTGTGTGGCATTTGGCCAGACTTAGTATACACGAAAATTCCATATCCAGACGAGGTTTTGTTTGGTAATGTTTTATCCTACGCATTGGTACAGACGATAGAATGTAACCTAGAGAGCTGTCGACTCTGGCGACCATTCCCCGAGGACTCAGTTGAGGCACTCCTCCCAAGAGGTAATAATGGCAGACCAGAAATGGCAAACCTATTATGCTTCTTGATCCGAGGACCCTAAGTTGGGAACTAAACATAGGGCGACCTTTTTTAGGGGAATCAGTTGAGGCCTCCTCGATTGATGATGATGCCAAACCAGAAATGGTGATCGTATCATCATTTCTCGACCTGAGAGCCCATGAAGCTGAGGATCCTCGGTTTTTCTAGAACCCACATGTGAGAGGGGCTGGGTGTTTACAGGTTTGTAGGAAACTTTGACCTTCAACCTACCCGGTATTCTGGTTATCAGTGTGGACTTATCATCCCGATATTCTGGTATTCTGACCGTTATTCTGGATTTCTGGGTTTCTGGTATTCTGATTAGAGTGGAATATGGGCCTTATTCAGTAAGTAGTACAAAACTGTTATCCAGAATTTATGGATATCTTGATCCCGTGTCTTTGCATTTGCATCACATGACATTTGCATTCTCATACTCATATGCATAACAGGTATTCAAAGACGAGAATTCTTATTCTGACTTGGTATTTTCTTCAGAACTGTAAACCTGACTTCTCACCAATATGCAACTCGAAGCAATCAGAGGAGAATCATGGATCAGGTGCGATTAGAGTTGTCAGAATTCCATACTCGTATGGATCAGTTCATGGAGGTGATGCAGGGTATGGCTCAACGTTAAGAGGAATTAAGGGCGGTTCGGTGGTAATACTCCGGGCGGAGATGTGAATCCTCCACGTACTGATATTCCTCCACCCCCTCCTATGAGTCGATCCAGAAGAAGTGCTGCTGAGATTCATATTCCTCGTCGGGAGGTGGATAATCAGGATGAACAATTTTACGATGCTGAGATGAGTTTCCCTACTGAGGCTGGACAGGAAGTTTCGTATGCTCGAGGAGAGAATGAAGGCTTTTGAGAACCAGAATGCTTTGGGTATGGACATGTCTGACTAAGGGTTGGTCCCAGGTGTGAAAATTCCTCCGAAGTATAGGGTGCCTGTTTTCGAAAAGTACAATGGAACCACCAGCCCCAAGATTCACATTAGGGCATGTTCCAGAAAAATGTCTGCCTATTCAGATGACGAGAAACTGCTGATGCATTTCTTTCAAGACAGCCTAGCTGGGCATCTTTAGACTGGTATATGAGCTTGGAGAGAACGCATATTAAAGCTGGAGAGATTTGGAAGAAGCTTTCATTAAGCACTACTAATACAATACAGACATGGCACCCAATAGAATGCAATTGCAAAGTCTTTCTCAGAGACAAAATGAAAGCTTCAAAGAGTACGCCCAGAGGTGGCGTGAATTGGCTTCCCGAGTTCAACCTCCGATGGTGGAGCGAGAACTCATTGATATGTTCATGGCTACGCTTCAGGGGCTTCAGGGGCCTTATTATGATAAATTGGTTGGATGTTTGTCATCTGAGTTTTCAGACCTCGTATTGGCAGGAGAAAGAGTCGAAAACGTCATCAAAATGGAAAAAATTCAAATTGCTGCTAGTTCCTCTGAAGATGCAAAGAAACCTTAGGCCGGATTCCCCAAGAGAAAGGAAGGAGAAACTAGTGCTATGTATATTCCTCCTGTTGTTCAACAGCCTGTTTAGTATCAGCAACCTTATGCTCCTCAGCAACAGAGACAACAAAGATCACGAAGGCCTGAAAGAAGGTTCAATCCACTCCCTATGCTTCACAGTCATGTTCTAGCCTGTCTACTTGAGAGTTCTCTGATTCAACTAAGGGAGGCCAAGCCTGTTCCCGATCCTATTCCTCCTGGGTATGATCTGGATGCTAGATGTGAGTATCACTCGAACACACTAGGCCATTCAATTAGAGATTGCAATATGTTCAAGCACAAGGAGCAAGATCTGGTCGACTCAAGGGTCATTACATTCACTGCAGACGATCTGCACATCAATTGAGGCCCCATTTCTCAAGTGAGCACTCAGACTGCAAGTATGTCATCAGAAGCAATAAGTCCAGATGGAGTCAAGTCTCCTCGACAATGGCAATCTTCAGCTTCTTTACTAAATTTTCATTTGTAATCTTTCATTTCTTGTTAAAGCACTGTATGCATGTAAAGACTTGTTTGTTTTTAATGATGATCTTAATGCAATGAATATGTTTTTCTTGAAGCAATTCATTCTTATTCATTCATATGATATTTCTGTGCATTGCAATACCAAATTTCTTGCTTAAACTCTTGGAGGGAGGATGATGAAGTAAAAACGCAAAGTCTTTGGTTGTATACTTTTGGATAAAACCATGTTGATGATGTACATGCATTGCTTCAAATCACCAAACACCGGAGATATAAGGGAGATAAACCCTTATCAACCCCTTTGAGCCTCGAAGTAGGAGTTTCTTTTCATTCAAAAAAACCATCACATTTAACCTGGGGCAGGGTAGTAATCAGTTAATTTGACCTGACGTTCAAATTTCAAAAGGAGTGTGCATATGAGGATCCATTACCTTTTACCCCCCACACATCAGGAGGTCAAGGGACGTGAAACCACAATGGTTATCCCTCATCAACTAAGGAATGAGGCAGTCATAACCCTTTCAAACAAGTCAGTCAAGCCAGTGTCACACGATTTGTTCAAAAGAAAAGAATAAAAAAATGAGGAAAAAAGAAAAAAGAGATAGCCCGCTAAGTCGAAAACTTGAAAATAAGCGACTTAGGAAAAAGTTAAGGCATCCCACTGGACTTCAAAATCGAAAGTTTCAAAAAGAATCAGTCCAGGCAAAATCAGGGAGATAAAAAACAAATAGAAAGCAAAAAGAAATTATCAAAAGAAATTCCTCGATAAAGAACAAGTCGTGTGATTACAAACACCAAAGACACAAAAGGGGTGACTGTCATTTTGAAAAACTCGTGGGTTCCTTAACCATCGCTCCTCGAAAAAATCCTTTTGGGAGATGAGCGCTTGTGCCAAATTAACTGAACATAGGACTGGAGAACATCAAGGAGAATGAGTGGGTACAAACAAAACTTTGAGCCACAAATCCTTTTTTCCTAAAACTGCGAACCAGGCCACGTTACATCCCTTAAAAATCCTAATTGAAGCAGGGTTATTCCGAAGGCATACTTCAACGAGATAGCGTTTCTGATTCCCATGAGTTGTGCTAAAAAGATTTTTATTGGTATTGCATGTGCGTATTGTTTCCATTCAAAAATCAATGTCGCATCCTAGCTGGTGACTGTAGCATGCAATTTTTGTCGGTGACGCGACCACCTTATCACCATTGGTTGGAATTGGGTGCTACTTTTTGATTTCTTATTTATCCTATGAAGCTGGAAAGGAAATGGAAGCTATCTAAAACTAACCTTGCATGCAAATGTTTTCTTTAACAAATGCTTAAGAGATTGGGGGGTCCGGGGTCAGGTTATACAATGGGTAGTTGTCAATTACCCATCATATATATGGTTATCCATAGATCGTTTAGTAAACTATACTGTTATCTACTTACTGGTGTTTATCTGTCATAGGTTGGGAAAGTTTCTCCTTTGGGAATGTTTGAGAGAGAGTATTTTTGTTGTTTCGAGGTTTCCCAATGTTTTTGGTAAGGTATTGGACCTAAGGTTTTTGTTATGTGTGCTCGCTAATATTTCGCAATCTTATGCCTACGTATTCCCGTTAAAGAAAACAGGGAAATCAGAGCAATCGTAGTTCCTCCTATTCTATGGGAGGAAAAAGATGTTTGGTGTCTTGTTCAAATCCCAAGATTGAAGCTAAATGAGTATTTAAATCTTGTTCAAAGCCCAAGATTGAAGCTAAAGGTTATTTTGTGTCTTGTTTGAAGCCCAAAATTGAAGCTAAAGGTTTTGACTGAGAGAGAATTTGTCATCTCTAAAGGGAGATATCTCATCTGTTTATCACAGTTGTTGGGTGACTGGTTATAAAGGAGAATTACTTTAACTGGGATATGTGAATCCAACATTGCCATAATTTCCTTTATAAGGGATTTGTCTTGAAGGAGAAAACTTTAACTCAGTGTTGAGCAATGCCATTTTCCTTAGGAACCTTTCATGCTAAGAGAGGGACATTGGCTTGGATGTAAATAATCCAGAGGCTTGCCACTTACAGCAATTAGATGAAAGAAAAGGGATTTACCAGGATAAGAGATGGACCACAACTTGGATTTTTTTTGAATCAACAAGTGTGCCACTTACTGTAGTTATCGGGGATTAAGGTTTCTTTTGATTGTCTGTTTTGATGTGTGATGTACAGAGAAATGTCTTCCTACAGAGAGTTTTTGATTTCCTCTAAGGGGATGTTGATTTTTTTGTGCCTTGATCAAAGCCCAAGGTTGAAGCTAAATGGTTAACTCTATTAGGGAGATCATTATACAAAGCCTAAGAGGAGGCTGGAAGAAATTGACTCTTCCAGGGAAATATTTTGTCTGTCTTGTACAAAGCCCAAGATTGAGGCTAAAAGGGATTAACTCCACTAGGGAGAGGTTTTATCTGTCTTGTACAAAGCCCAAGATTGAGGCTAAAAGGGGTTGACTGACTCAGCTGGAGAATATTTATATGTGTCTTGTACAAAGCCCAAGATTGAGGCTAAAAGGTGCTGAGGGATGATCATTATACAAAGCCTATGAGGAGGCCACTTGGGGAATTTCTTATATAAAGCCTAAGAGGAGGCTAACTTCTGCTGAGGATTATTGAGATCCAGAGGCGGATCCAAATTGGGGAATCAACTCTTGCTGAGAATTGAAGAAGAGTTCAGATATCAGATGCCTTGAGGTTCTGACTGAGGGTTTATTGATGGTAGTTTGACCCTAGCTGGGGAAAATGAAAGTGGGAGTTTAGATTGAGTTTTGAAACCTATAGAGATTTTAACTCTGTTGGTGATTGATCAGGGTTTTTCCTGTGTTTTTAGGAAACTTGTAGGTTTCTGGAGATCCAAAATGAGGTGAGACTGTCCAAGTCTACTGGTATGAAAAGGTTTATCTTTGTATGATGCCCAAGAAGAGGCTGATGTTTTAAGGGATGGGAATCAACCCTAAATTGTGATGATGTTTTGAGATTCTGACCCTATGGAGGATTGAACTATCAAAGGATGACTAAGTTTTGTCCTATACCTGTAGAAGGTCTTTGGGTCCTTGTACTAAGCCCAAGAGGAAGCATGAGAACTTATAAGAAGCCCGAGGGTCCTTGTACAAATCCCAAGAGGAGGTTGGGGATGCTTTTAGGAAGCCTGTGGGTCCAAAACTAAGGAAAGTTCAAGAAAGGTTTCACCGGTAATAATCCTTTCTTTAGTGAACAGTTCTAGGGTCTGAAGAAATTCAAGAGAAGTTTCACCGAGAATTAATCCTCTATGGGGGAAATGAATTTATTAAACAAATTTCTAGTAGTGACAGTCTTGAGAAAAGTTTCAACGGGAATAATGTCTTTCTCTGTTCCATATTGTATAAGCCCAAGAGGAGGCAAAAATGTATCTGGAATTTCCTATAGGGAACAAGTTTTGACTGTGTTGAGAGAGTGACCACTGGCTTGATCTAATCCTATACCTAATTACCTGGGAAAACTCTAAGCAAGTAATATACATGCATATATATATATATATATACACACACACAGATGAAATATATAAACAAGTATGTAAAAGAAAGTTGGCAGAACTTACAGGTGAGCAAGCTTCCAGAGTTACAGCTGTATGGTTAGTTATTCTAGAAATTGAAGAAAGTTTTGATAACAACTATGAATTTGAATCTAAATCAAAAGGGAAATTTGTTTTGAAAAGAAGATTGGGGCTTATACTCAAGAAGAGGCCCAAAAATAACAGTGATCGCACCGTTGTTTTCGAAATCGTATCGGGACTTATACAATGACTGAGGCCCAAATTTATTGTATGTGTAAAAGAGGTTGGGTCTTACACTCTATTAGAGGCCCAAAGTTTATTTTTATACAAGATATGGGACTTACAACTCAAGGAGAGGCCCAAAAATAACAGTGATCGCACCGTTGTTTTCAAAATCGTATCGGGACTTATACAATGACTGAGGCCCAAAAATGTTTTATTTACAAAGGGGTGGGTCTTACACTCTATTATAGGCCCAAATTTGTTTGAAAAAAGAAGAAAAATGGGACTTACAACACAAGGGAAGGCCCAGATGAAAATTTTTTGAAAACGGCAATCGCGCCGAGATTTTTTTACGTACTGGGACTTATACAATGAATGAGGCTCAAAAAGGTTTTTATGTGACAAGGGATGGGTCTTACACTCTATTAGAGGTCCAAAAGTGTTTTGAAAAAGATTTGTGAGGGTGTGAATGATCAAAACCCTAATTTGATTAAAAATGTATTTTTATTCGAATAAAAAATCAAATAAAAATGATCAAAATTATCAAATATGTGTAAAAAAAGTTATGATCTAAGATAAATGTTTGAAAAATCATGTTTTATCCCTAGAATGATTTAAAAATCATTTGAGTTTGAAAAATCAAGAAAAGAAATATTTTTAAAATGTTAAAAACAAGTAAAAAAATAAATTCTTTATGAAAATATTAAATATATAAAATAAATAATATTTTTGTGAAATTTTTGTAGAATAAAATATTTTAACATTTTTGTGAATTTTGAAAAAAAAAAGAATTAATTCAAAAACATAAAAATTCAGAGAGAAATTAATTTTTGAATCAATTAAATTAAATAACCAAAATTCAAATATTTAAAAATTTGAAAAAGGGTGCTAAGAACACTTGGTTCTTGCCCGCGTCCCCTGTTTTCCCAAAATTTGTATTTTCTCACTTTTCTCTCTGATTACTCAATGGTTTTGCACGATTCAAACACCAATCTTGCTCGTTTTTGAACAAGGATCACAACCATATAGATTAATTGCATTTATATTAAGTGTGGAGTGAGAAATCAGAGGATAACCTCAAGAACCCTAATTTCAACATGAACACAATGAAATTCCTTACATGATTGATTCATGGCAATTGATTGAGGGTTAACACTCTATATACATGCATAAATAAGATGGTAACTCAAAAATTCATTTATGATGCATGGAATATAGAGTTTGAAGGCTTCAGGCTTACCTCTTGCAGCTGGTGATCGAGCTTGATGATGGAGGTGTTACAGATGTGTTGTAAGGACATGGACAACTTCACTATACCCTATGGATTGTGAAATTTTTGTAGAATAAAATATTTTAAGATTTTTGTGAATTTTGAGAAAAAGAATTAATTCAAAAACATAAAAATTCAGAGAGAAATTAATTTTTGAATCAATTAAATAAAACAACCAAAATTCAAATATTTAAAAATTTAAAAAAGGGCGCCAAGAATACTTGGTTCTTGCCCGCGTCCCCTGTTTTACCCAGATTTGCATTTTCTCACTTTTCTCTCTGATAACTCAATGGTTTTGCACGATTCAAACACCAATCTTGCTCGTTTTTGAACAAGGATCACAACCATATAGATTAATTGCATTTATATTAAGTGTGGAGTGAGAAATCAGAGGATACCCTCAAGAACTCTAATTTCAACATGAACACAATGAAATTTCATACACGATTATTTCTTGGCGATTAATTGAGGGTTAACACTCTATATACATGCAGAAACAAGATGGTAACTCAAAAATTCACTTATGATGCATGGAATATAGAGTTTGAAGGCTTCAGGCTTACCTCTTGCAGATGGTGATCGAGCTTGATGATGGAGGTGTTACAGATGTGTTGTAAGGACCTGGACAACTTCACTATACCCTATGGAGTGTGTTAAGATGCTTAGCCTAGATTGGAGATGCTTGGATCACCTTCTGGTACCTCAACTACAACCTTGTCAAAAGCTTGAGCAACTGACTGGTGATTTTGTGATTCAAGTATTTCAGATGTGTTTTAAGGCCATGGATCACTCATATATGATGTATATGAGGTGTTGGCATGATTGGTTTGGTTTGAATCACTTCCAATTTCAAAAATTGATAGTGACTTGAAATGGAAGGCAAATTTGGAGTGAAAGAGAGATTTTGAGTAAAGCATCAGTTTGGGTGCTTTGGTGTACTCAAACTGACCACAATTGATGTCTATTTATAGTGCAACAAGTTTTTTTTGGCATCAATAGTGAACGACAACTGGTACAGCTTGTTATCCAATGGCTTTCAAAAGGAATCTTAAGTCTCCTCTTGCCATTAACTTGAGATTAGAGCACAGACCTATAGTCTTCTGTTGCAGGGATAAGGCTTGACTCATTCAGTTAGGTTTGCTTCAGTCCATGCCACCTTGATGTATCCATTGAATGCTTGATGCCAAATTTGAATTTCAAGGTTCCTTTCATGATGATTTTGCATATGGAAGGCTAGATTCTTGGCATCTTGTGTTATGGATCAGATCCCTCATTCATTTGTGTTGTAATTGGACAGAAATTGAATGATCAAAGTGCCCAAAATTAGTCTAAGGAATCGTGGGATGCAAGTTTGTACCATATGTTGTCAAAAAATAGTTTGTGTTTAGGCAACTTGTGAGATCCATAGCTCCTAGCTCAAATGGAGTTTGATTAAGTTCTTGGACATTTTGGAAAGCCCTCATGACATACTTTAACTTTGTTGTTCACCAATGGACCTGGTTCAACTTGGATCAAGGTGAAAAATGACCTCAAAGTTTGGAAAAAGTGAAACAAATTCTGACTTGTTGAAAATTTCACTAAGTGTTGGAAAAAGTGGCCATTTCCCATTTTTGTGATTTTGATCAATCCATAACTCAAAATCCATGAGGATTTGGAATCTCTTGTAGTTGACACTTTTAAATTATGTAAGATGAACTTTCATTTGAGCTTTGAATGGTAGAAAAAGGCCTTATGGTTTAGGAGTTATGACCTTGCAAAGTTGGTACAAAATCACTTTTGTTCCATAACGAAGAAAAATTTTGGTTTCTCAAGGTTGCCCTTTTTGCAAGAAACCTCACTTTTCTTGATTTTTCTTAATGAATGATGATCAATACCATACATTAACATTGTTTTTTACTTAGGGGAACCATATTTGTGAAAAATTCCAAAAAGTCAAACTTGATTTTGGGAACTGTTGACTTTTTGTCAGATGAAATCCAAACTGTGTGATCCTTTATGCAATCAAGTTCTTGACCCAATTCAAACCTAATGGATGGATTCCGTAGGTGTCGTAGGGTGTCTTGAATCATGTCCCAAGGTTTGGGAGCATGTCTTGGTCAAAAGATAAAGGCACAATTGACTTTTTCTTCAAAACCCTAATTGTGGTCCAAATGAGATTGAAACTTGTGAATCAAGCTTCTTGGATAATTCCATTGTTGCAAATGGATCAATGTAGTGTATTTGAGGCCCTCAAATCATGTCTTGTGGTCTTGGCTCATGCTTTGCTCCAAAAGTCAACTTAGGGGTGAATTAGGTCAAGAAACCCTAATTCCTGATTTTTGATGAATGCATCCCCTGATGCTAATTTGACTTAATAATTGGATCCATGAGGTCCCTTGGAGCATTTTTTATCATGTTTTGAAGTATTGGCTCATGCCCAGAAGAAAATTTTCATCTAGAGGCCTTGGTCGACCAAAACCCTAATTTGGTGACACTGGCGATCTCGAGGCTTGATCCACTTGGAATGTTGCAATCTTGTGCTTGATTCTTGATGTGGGGGTCTTCTTGATCCCTTATGGGTGTTTTAGCGATTAGACAAGTTGAAGATCATGTTATTTCTTGATTGATCCTTTGTCTAGGTGCTCTGAGAGGGATGGAAGCCCTAATTCTTGATTATAGTGAATGCTCAACCATCTTTGAGGAGATTGATGAGGCATGAAGGTACATCCACATTGTGGTGATGATTTGCACAATGATGGGAAATCTTGGTGGTCAAAATTTGGGGTATGACAGACGCCTCTATTTAATTTTCTTGGACCCAAAGGTGTGAATGGCAGATATATTCGGACATTCAGGGTGCAAGAGGATTAAATATCGGAATACCCGAAATTTTGACTGTGGTTATGAATGGCAGTTTGCTCATCCATCTTCTTTTGCTAAGCAATGCTACTTATAAAAGGGTAGAACTCCCCTCGATCTTGGTGTTTAGCCAAGGAACTGGTCTTAGTTTCTGAGATAAACTTCCCCTCGATCCTGGTTTTCAGCCACAGAACTGGTCTCAGTTTCTGAAATAAACTTCCCCTCAATCCTGGTCTTTAGCCAAGGAACTGGTCTCAGTTTCTTCTTGTCAAGTTTCTTCCTTGACAAGGGATGCTATTTGCAGCGGTTTTCATCAAACTTCTCGCCGAGTTTTACTGGGGAGACGCCATTTGATGGAAAAAATTTGAGGTCAGACTTGTTGGGGACACCCATTTGTCTAAGCTGTAGAGGTGTGCAAACTTCTCTATTGGAGATGCCATTTGCTGATTCAACTGGGGAAAAACGAGTCTCTTGAAAGACTGCTTTTTGCTTGGGGATATTACATCATACTTTTTCTCGAGATCTTTTCGGAGAAATACCATGTGATGTAATCCAATTTTGAGGTGCTGATGACTTCATTAACATCAACTTTTTTGGGAGAAAAACTGATGTATTGCTGAGAGTCTTCGGTTGAGAGGCTTTCTCTGGGGATTTTCTTTAATCCAGAAAAGCAAAAATATCATCTTCAATGGTGAAGAGTGGTGTTCTAGAGGTGTCTATTGAATGTCTTCTTGCCTTTCAGAGGTTCAAGTTATCAAAGTGGTCGAGGACTGTCTCCAATCTAGAAACAAACTGGGGGAGAGATTGCTCAGACGATACATTTCCTGACGAGGAAAGGGCTTAAACCAAGATTTTTTCTTATCCGACACGGAAAGGACAACTGACAACTTGATTGACAAAAAGGGTTTTATCACTTAGGAAATGAGTATGACCAGAGCGATATTAATGTGATATGATTATGAATGTGAATCAATTATGCATGATGTATGTATGTTTATGCTGACAAAACTGACGCGACATATAGACTGGTGAATGAACATGACTAGATACTCGGTCACTGCAGCGGAAAAAAGTATCATTGGTTCAGGATAGCAATCTCGCCTTGCTTAGGAGAGGTAGACCCTGTGGGGGAGCAAGAATCGTCAATCGGTCTTAAGAGGTATGAACTCTGCCGGGAATATCAGGTGGGAAATTCACATCTGAAACGGTTATTCCTTCATTCAGGTGCACTGGTTTAGAAGGAGTACTTTGATTCTGCACTTTGAGGTTCAATCACCTTCGGAGAAACTATCAATGTTCTTTTTGATGTTCAAAGTCAAAAGCAATTGCCATCTTTATTTTAAAAGCAGAAAAAAATTTTACAATTAAATTCATTTTTGTTTTGTTTCAAGAATCGTTGATCATGTTTAAAATGTCATTCTGAAAAGCAAAAATAAATGAGAATTGCAAACAAAAGCACTAGGGCTCAAATTTTATTGATAGAATGGAAATCAGCCAAGTGTGTGATACCATAGAGCATTACAAAGTTTAGAAAATAGTAATTTACGGGAAAAGGGGGCTACATTGAAACATAACGACCGTTATCCTTCTACCAACTTTGAATTCTGGACATCCTGAGCTTCTGTGGAAGATGACCTTGACTGGAAGTTTTTCGACGAATAGTGTTACCGCTGGGGATTTAACCTTGTCAGACATAGTTACTTGCCATGAATCCCTAACTTTTGCATGGATTGTCTTTTGAGATTTCCAATCCACCGGGATGATTTTTGCTTATGTCTTTAATTTTTGCCTGGACCGCCTTTTCAAGTTTTCAATCCACCGAGACGTTTTTTTTTCATTCATCATTTTTTAATATTTAGGAGAAGTATTTCTTGACTACATCAACATTCGTGGGGTAGGTAAACTCCTTTCCATCCATGGTTGTGAGTCTCAAGGCACCGCTTGAGAAAGCTTTCTTAACCACATAGGGGCCGTCATAATTCGGAGTCCAATTGCCCCGGGAATCAGTGAGGAATGATTATATCTTTTTGAGCACAAGGTCTCCTTTCCTGAAGACACGGGGTCGAACCTTTTTTTCGAACGCCTTCTTCATTCTTTGCTGATACAACTAACCGTGACACAAAGCTGTCATTCTCTTTTCTTCGATTAGGTTCAGTTCATCGTGCCTGCTTTGACACCATTCAGCTTCAATTAGCTTAGCTTCCATCAATACTCGTATTGATGGGATCTCTACTTCTATGGGGAGCACTACCTCCATGCCATATACTAGAGAGAAAGGGGTTGCCCCTGTTGAAGTGCGGACAGATGTGCGATAACTGTGAAGAGCAAAGGGTAACATCTCGTGCCAATCTTTGTAGGTTACAACCATCTTTTGAACAATCTTCTTGATGTTCTTGTTAGCCGCTTCTACCGCACCGTTCATCTTGGGCCGGTTGGGAGATGAGTTATGGTGTTCGATCTTGAAATTAGTGCACAACTCTTTCATCATCTTATTATTCAAGTTAGATCCATTATCAGTAATGATCTGGCTTGGAACACCATAACGACAGATGAGATTATTCTTGATAAATCGGACCACCACTTGTCGGGTTACATTGGTGTATGATGCTGCTTCGACCCACTTTATGAAGTAGTCAATGGCTACCAGAATGAACTGATGTCCGTTTGAAGCTTTGGGTTTAATCATGCCAATCATGTCGATTCCCCATATGGAAAAAAGGCCGTGGAGAAGAAAGAACTTTGAGACGCGTTAGCGGTACATGGATTTTGTCAGCGTTTATTTGACACTTGTGACACTTCCTCATGTACTTGTAGCAATCAGATTCCATTGTCAGCCAATAGTATTTTGCTCTCAGAATTTTTCTCACCATTGTGTGTCCGTTGGCATGAGTGCCAAAGGATCCTTCGTGAATTTCTTTCATCAACATGTTTGCTTCTGGTCTGTCTACGCATTGGAGCAAGACCATGTCGAAGTTTCTCTTATAAAGTGTATCACCGCTCAGGAAGAAGTTGTCTGCCAATCTTCTGATGGTTTTCCTGTCTTTTCTTAATGCTCTAGGGTACTCTTGTCTTTGAAGTAAGCACTTGATATCATGATACCAGGGTTTGTCGTCTATGACTGCTTCAATCGCGAAGATGTAAGCGGGCCGTTCTAGGCGCATTATGTCAATCTTAGGTACGTCGTTCCATTGACCTACACTATTCATAGAAGAGAGAGTGGCTAGTGCATCAGCCATGTGATTCTCTTCACAAGGGATATGATGAAACTCGATTCTGTTAAAGAATGGTAACAACCTTCTCGCGTAATCTTTGTAAGGAATCAGTCCTGATTGGTATGTGTTTCAATCTCCTTTGATTTGATTGATAACCAGGGCTGAGTCTCCATACACATCCAAGTTTTTTATCCTTAAGTCAATTGCTTCTTCGAGACCCATAATACAAGCTTCGTATTCGGCCTCGTTGTTTGTGCACTTGAAAGTTAGTCGGGCGGTGAAAGGAATGTGGGTACCCTGAGATGTTATGATGATGGCCCCAATTCCATTTCCATAATTGTTGACAGCTCCGTCAAAAATTAATCCCCATTGGGAACCTGGTTTTGGCCCTTCACTGGGTAGCGGTTCATCGTAATCTTTCATTTTCAAGTACATGACATCTTCGTCTGGGAAGTCAAATCCGACTGATTCCTGATTGTCAATCGGTTGATAAGCCAAATGATCGGCTAAAATACTTCCTTTGATGGCTTTCTGAGCATGGTACTCGATGTCATATTCTGATTACAACATCTGCCAACGGGCAATCCTTCCCATGAGAGTAGGCTTTTCAAAGACGTACTTGATTGGGCCCATTTTGAAGATTAACCAAGTAGTGTGACAAATCATGTATTGGCGAAGACGTTTGGCTGCCCAAGCCAAAGCGTAGCAAGTTTTCTCGAGCATAGTGTATCGAGTTTCACAGTCGGTAAATTTCTTGCTCAAGTAGTAGATGGCAGACTCCTTTCTTTTGGTTTCGTCTTGTTGGCCAAGTATAAACCCATAGAGTCTTCCAAGACTGTTAGATAGATGATTAGTGGTCTTCCTTCCACTGGAGGTGACAGGATTTTTGGATTTAACAGATATTCTTTGATACTGTCAAACACTTTTTGGCAATCTTCTATCCATACACAACTTTGATTCTTTCTGAGTTGTTTGAAGATTGGCGCGCATGTTGTGGTCATGAGGGATATGAACCTGGAGATGTAACTCAGACGTCCCAAAAATCCTCTGACCTATTTTTCAGTCTTTGGCAAAGGCATTTCTTGAATGGCCTTGACCTTGTCAAGATCAACCTCAATTCCTTTTTAGCTGACGATGAACCCTAAAAGTTTTCTCGAGCGGACACCGAATGTGCATTTATTGGGATTCAAGTGGATTTTATGCTTTCTCAGACGCTCGAATAACTTGGACAGGTGTGTTACATGCTCCTCTTCTATTTTAGATTTGGCAATCATGTCATCGACATACACTTCGATTTCTTTGTGCATCATGTCGTGAAATAGAGTTGTCATAGCCCTTTGATAGGTTGCCCCGACGTTCTTCAAGCCGAACGGCATTACCTTGTAACAAAAGGTGCCCCATGGGGTGATGAATGAAGTTTTCTCCATATCTTTCGGTGCCATTTTGATTTGATTATAGCCCGAGAATCCATCTATGAAGAAGAAGACTTTGAACTTTGTTGTACTGTCAACCAGCATGTCTATGTGTGGTAAGGGAAAGTCGTCCTTTGGACTTGCTTTGTTCAGATCCCTATAGTCTACACACATTCTAACTTTTTTGTACTTTTTTGGAACTGGCACTATGTTAGCTAGCCATTGAGGATATTCTGATGTGGCAAGGAAACCTGCGTCGATTTGTTTTTACATTTCTTCCTTTATTTTGATGGCCATATCAGGATAAGTCCTTCTCAATTTTTGTTTAACCGGAGGACATTCTGATTTCAACGGTAAATGATGTTCCACGATGCTGGTATCCAACCCTGGCATGTCCTGATAGGACTAAGCAAATACATCTAGAAACTCTTTGATAATTTTTATCAAGCTTTCTTTGACAGTCGGACTGAGTAGTGCTCCAATCTTAACTTCTTTCTTTTCTTCTTCTGAACCCAAATTGACCGTTTCCAACGGCTCTTTGTGAGGCTCAATAGACCTTTCCTCTTGTCTGAGTAATCGGGAGATCTCTTCTGGAATTTCTTCGTCCTCTTCTTCTTCAGCTTCAAATACCGGGAATTTAAAGTTGGGAGAAGGCATTATATCGTATGTTTCAATGGGGTTTAAAACAAGCAATCTGCATGACGTGATGATTCATTTTTTAGAAGAGATAGAGAGAATGCAAGAGTGTGTGCAGTGTATTTTCTGAAAAATGCTTTCTTTTTTGGGTTGTTTTAGGATTACCATTTTCTGAAAAAAGAAAAGTGAAAACAACAATAAATGCGGGAATGACAGAACGACGTTTATTTATTTATTTATGATTTTGTCGATTCTTGAAAAACAGCCCTATAAAACAAAACTCTGTCACTTTGGGCGAAACGAAGAGGGACATTTACAGAAAAGTGAGCCCTATAAAAATATCCGTTTCACCTGGGGATGGTGAAAGGTTAAAACAAATACGGCAATTACTTAGACTTATGGACGACTTTCGGGACATCGACAACAACCCATTGGAGACGAACCCCTCGGTGGATCACAAAGTCTGGTACCTTCTTTCTTGGTTTGTCCTCAGAAATGACGCTGATTTCTGGCGGAGTAGGATCGTTAGAGTCTTCCTCCCAATCAGAGTTGTCGTAAATGAATTCTTCTGTTGTATCTTCCCTAATGTTTTCACTCTAAAGAGGATCTCCCCATCCAGTTGGCTGGATGTCCTCGTATCTGATGCGAGAGCTTTCAGGAGCAGTGTACTTGACCAAGAAGTCGTACTTGCCACTTGGTTGTTCTAAAGTGTCCCATACTTCTGTGGGGATAGAGGAGTCATCCTTCTCGATGACGTTAACCTCAGGAAAAGCATAGTTGATGAACTCTTGTCTTGCAATCTTTGCAGATTCATTATTGTGCTGGATATCTTCGGACTGTCCTGAGTAATGATCCTATGACCCGGTGGGGACGTGGGTATTCCTTTCAATATTACTCAGCTGATAGGCATCATTTGTCTTACTCTTTTGCCTCAAGTCTTCTAGGTACGGCTTCCAGATAGACAAGTCATCCAGGGGATCATAATAGTCCTGATCGAAGTCGTTCTTCATTAGATCATCTTCTAGTGAGTTAGGTGGAGCACGACACCCTTCAGGATCACAATCTCCATAGATCATCTGAACGTCTAATCTTGGTATATATCTCGGGCCCTGGTTGGGAAAATAGAATGGCATGTGCTTTTCTTCCTGAGACATATAACCATTGTCGTTGAGATAAGATTTCCATTCCTCGTCCGTATCGGAGGAGTCACTCTTATTGATGGTGTGTACTTCTTGAGACACTGGGTGGAGGAAGCCTCCACTGTGGAAGAAGTCCTGAATGGGATGCAAACTTTCATCTTTAGTAGTCTGGGTATAGGCCGAGGAGAAACCAACACCTTTCTTTTTCTTGTTATCCATAGGAATTACAAGTTGTCTCCATCCTTTTATGTCGTTACTCTTGATCACTTCGAGAGCGTCTTTGTATGAGGAAATCGACGTTCCTCTTTCTGATCGATTCTCATTGCTCACCGAGAGTGCTTGAAACTGAGTTCCAACAACCTCCTCAGGTTCGACACAGGAGAATGATGATAAGTTGCTGACTATTAAGGCCTGCTCTCTGCATACTGTGACTAACTTATCATTCTTGACGAACTTCAGCTTTTGGTGAAGTGTCGAAGTGTCTTCCCCAGCTTCGTGTATCCAAGGTCTTCCTAATAAATAGTTGTATGCTGCCCGGATATCCATGACCTGGAAAGTGACTTGGAAAGTGTGAGGACCGATGGTTATGGGAAGATCAACTTCGCCGATAACTATTTTTCTGGATCCGTCAAAGGCTTTGACGATGACCTCGCTGCCTCTCATCGGGGCTCCTTGAAATGATAGTCGCATCAGAGTTGATTTTGGCATAACATTCAAAGATGATCCTGTGTCTACCAATACGATGGCTAGAGCATCGTCCTAGCAGTTGACTGTAATGTTAAGCACCATATTGTGATTTTTGCCTTCTTCCGACAGTTCTTCATCACTGAATCCTAAGTTGTTGCAGGAAGTGATGTTGGAAATGATGCTGTCAAACTGCCTTACCATCACATCTTGTTCTACGAAAGCTTGCTCCAAGAATTTTTGCAGAGCTTCCCTGTGAGCTTCAAAACTAAGCAGGAGAGATAGCACAAAGATTCTAGATGGAGTTTACAACAGTTGGTCCACAATGTTGTACTCGCTTTTCTGGATGAGCTTCAGCATCTCATCGTTGTTTTTTACCAGTTCTGGATTACTGGATTGTCCGACTGGTTGATTGGGAACTTCTGTTTGAGGTTCCTTCTCTTTGGTAGGTTCTCCAACTCCTCTGTTGAAGATCCGGCCGCTCCGTGTGACTCAACTGATGTCAGCAATGTGTACGACGGAGGGTAATGGAGTTTCTTTTCCATTTTCAATGGTTGTTGCATCGTACTTGTAAGGGATAACCTTCTCTAATTTGTACGGTATCGGTCCTGGCAAGTAGATAACCACAAGAGCTTTCTAATTTCTCTGACCGTTATAGGCAACCTCAATCAGTTCCTGGTTGGGAACTTTTCTACTATCAAGAGGGATTCTTGATTCATTGAGTAGAGGGATTATGGCGCAAAAGTCTTTGGTCTTCCCATGATCGGAGATTATAACAACGTCTTTGCTTTGATTAGGGAGATAGTCTTGTATCACGTTGATCGACCCAGAACTGGAACATGGTCGAATCTCTTTCTGGTCCAACTGATTTTGAAGATCCGCTCGTGCGAGGTAGCATCCTTGGTTGTTCTCTGAGTAGATATCACAATGGTGATAATTGTGAGGCGATACATGACCGTACCCACTCTGCCTGCAATGCATCCTGACCAGATTGGTTCTTCCTCTATTAAATTTACTGTAGTCTTTTCATGTTGCGGAAACGGGTTCGTATGAACATTTGGATTGGTATCTTTGAAAGATAAGATCTCGTTCCTGACAAGCTTCTGTACATCAGACTTGAGGCTGAGACAGTTCTCAATGTTGTGCCCCAATCCTCCTTGATGCTAAGGGCATGTTTGATCCGCTTTGAACTAAAAAGGCGGATTTTCCTGTACTGTAGAGGAGTCCTGGTTTGTACGTGCCCCTTGGCCAGTAAGAGTGGAAATAGTTCTGCGTACAACATCGGTATAGGGTCAAACCCGGATGGTCGTTTCGTATGATTGTTATTGTTGTACTGCGGACGAGCCTGCTGAAAAGGCTGTTGTGTCCTTTGTTGATACTGTTGTTGACTTGGTTGGCTCTGAGCAACCTGAGGTTGATAAGTCGGAGACGGCACAGGATTGGTAGAGGGAGTTATCGCCGCTACTGGTTGATACCTTCGCCTTGGCTTTCCTAGAGAGATATTACCAATATCTTGCTCTTTTTTCTTTTGGAAAGCACTACCGTATCTCTTAGTACTGCTAGATTATAACAACATCTTTGACCAATCGTCCTTCTCAGACTGCTTCTTCAAGGCGTACTTCCATGTTTACCATTTCAGTGAAGTCACTGGGCACACTTGCAACCATTCGGTCGTAATAGAATGAGCTCAAGGTTTTCAGTAAAATCTTTGTCATCTCCTTTTCCTCAAGAGGGGGACAGATCTGAGCGGCAATTTCACACCATCTCTGAGCATATTCTTTGAAAGTTTCCTTGCCTTTTGTGACATTGCTCTGAGTTGATCCCTATCCGGTGCCATGTCCAAATTGTATTTATACTGCTGAACGAAAGCTGTGCCGAGATCTCTGAAAGTACTGATCTTGGTGTGGTTTAAACCCATGTACCATTTGAGTGCGGTACCGGTTAAGCTGTCTTGAAAATAATGGATCAGTAGCTGTTGATTTTCTGTCTGAGTTGACATTTTTTGAGGGTACATCACCAAATGACTTTGAGGGCAAGAGTTGCCTTTGTATTTTTCAAAGTCAGGCACTTTGAAATTGTGCAGATCTTTACATTAGGGACCAGACAGAGGTCTGCGGCATCCTTTCCGAATAAGTCTTGACCGCGAATGGCATGCAGTTCCTTCTGCATTTCCAAGAATTGTTCCTGGAACTCATTCATTCTTTCGTACATATCTTCGTTTCCACCAGAAATTGCTTGCGGAATCTGCCCTTCCGGGACAGTGTGTACCACTGGTTGTGGTATAGACATTATAGCGGTGATTCTTGGAGCTTTAGTGTCTTGAAGTTTGTAACCTTCAGGAGTTGCTGTCGTGAACCTTGCGTCTTCACTTTCCCGAAGTTTGTAACCTTCAGGTCCAGTGGTTCCTGCTGCAGTTTCTTGGTCTTCAGTGACTGGCGGGATATAGCCTTCAGGGATAAAGTTGAGAGGCATGCCCCAGGGGCGACCTTTAGGCATGTTGTACCGAGGATGATTCTCATGTGTTTCCATAATGGGCGTAGATGTGATCTCTGAGATCACAGTCCTTTGTTCTTGCTTCTGAGCTGCTGCCAGGGATTACATGTCACTGTGAAGTTTTTCCAAACTTTCCTTTAGAGTGTCGATTTCTTCTCTCAGCTCTCTGTTCTCTTCCTCGAGATCGTCCATTTTCTTTTGTCGATTGGCCCAAGTACTGTATGAGTGAGACAATTTGACTCTAGAATCGTGACACATACGTGAGACTCAAAGGTAAGAAGAAATGCGTTGTGTGAGAATGATGAATGATATGCAAAGACATATTTTTTTTTAGTTTTTGTTTTATTTAAAAAGAAACTTCAACAAATAGGTTGCAAATATCATACAGTGAAGGGCGGAGACCCCTTTTATTGAATTTAAAAGATTGCAGTATGTTATAAGGAAAAGTACAGTATTTTACAAAGTGCTGTAAAGAAAATGGCTAAGCTTATGGATCATGAGTCCTCTCTGAAGAGAGCTCAGATGCTGGTTCCGGTATTTTCCTTTTCTTTGACCGGGGCTCTTCAGCCGTTGTCGGGTCGTCAGTCATTTTCCAAGTGAAAGGAGCGAACAAATTTCTCCGGTCTTCTTGACTCTCTATAGCATGTTGTTCTAATATTTTAATCAGAGCATCCTTCTGTTTTAACAGTTCCTGAATCTTAGTACATTCCAGATTGAGTATTCAGTACTTGTTCTTCCAAGAGCTCTTCTCACGTTGAACATTGTTGAGAGCTACCTGGAGTTTTTCCGTATCAGACATGAAATAACGGACAGATTCCTTTAATGGAAAAACTTCTTGGCGAGGGTAAGGCATCCTCAACTTGAGGGCACTAGTTTGCACCCATTGGAGATAAGGCTCCATGGAGATGCAGTTTGGTCTTCTTAGAGACTCTCTTCCTTTCCTGTGAATATGTTGTCAGGCATGCACTATTTCCTTCTTTAGTGCCCTGTCATTTTCCCCTTCTTTGAAGAAAAGACCTTCCAGATGAACATTATGCGAGATATTCTTCATCGGGTATCCGAGTTAACGGCGAGCTAAAATCAGATGATAGTTAATTCCTCCTTTTGTTCCAATGAGGGGTATGTTAGGGAAATTTCCACATATGTTGATGATCTTCATCCCTTCGTAAATCCTATTATACCAATCTATGTCAGAGTTGGTAAGGGACATAATCTTCTATGACCAACGTAGAGTACTCTTGTGATCCCAAAAAGCAGTATATTTAGGCAAATGGGAAATGAACCATTTGTAGAGTAAGGGTACACAGCATGTGATTATTCCTCCGTTGTACAAATTCCTTAAATGTACAGAATGATAAGCATCTGGGAGCAAGGTTGGTACGGGGTTTCCAATCAGAAATATATTAACAGCGTTGGTATCAACGAAGTTGTCGATGTTGGGAAAGAGGAATAACCCATATGTGAGTAGGACAAAAATATCTTCGAAAGCAGTTATGTTTCCTATACTGGCAAAGTATAGAGCTTTCTCTGTCAAGAATTGAGCTGGTAAACCTTGAATTCCTCCTTTGGTGGTCACGTGAGTCCTAACTTCTGACTCGTCCAAAGAGATCGATCTTACAATGGTTTGTTCCTTTGGAATTACTTCCAGTCCAGAAAATGGAGCTCGATCAGTGATAGGTAAATCAATCAGATGAGAGTACTCTTCAAGTGTTGCTTCCAGTTGGTAATCCGGAAATGTGAAGCAATGATAAACTGGATCGTAGAACTGAATTAGCGTAGACAGGATTCCTTCAACTACGTGGACCCTTAACAGAGGCAACATTCCTCCATGCTTAGCTCTGAAAGCCTCAGGGCTGGTAATCATCCTTGCCAACCTCCTTAAATCCTCTAGTTTTGGAGCCTTGAAGGTGTACTTGTGCGTCTTTCTTCTACCAAAATCTATAATGCAATCTCTCTGATATTTGCAATCATTGTTTTAGTTTATTTTGAAAAAAAAAAGATTTTTTTTCTTTGCTTAAAGAGAGTTTTTTAGATGAATGCATGAATGCATCACACAAAACATTGAAAAAACATAGGTTCAAAGGTTCAACGTCACGAGCATGGAGTCATGGATCTATCCATGCCCAAAGGTTGTACTATTTTGGTCAATTTTTGTACCTGTATAACGGGTTTCAGGTTCCCAAAATCATTGACCCCCTAGGGATATTGATAGCAAGCTGATTCACTCGAACGAGCTGTAATATCCTAGGGTAGATCTCATTTGAGTGTAGTATCACGTATCAATTATTCCTGATAGTCGCCACATTACCAAATGGTCATATGATTAATGTCTACTAAATCCTCAGGGTCACGGGTGCCACACTGGGATAACTTTTCTTTCACGACAATCAGTCGTTTAACATTAAGTATCCACACGGGTACCTCGCCTGATTGGTGGGCTACCAGGATCGTTTGTTCGGGATTCACTCCCTATAAGTTCCTCCATCTGTGCCACCCCTTATCTTACTGTTTCTCTCAAACTTTCCACATGCGTATCAATCGCATTCCCATTGACAGAAAAATAAACACAGATATCAAGTAGGAATAGCAGAAAAATAAACACGTATATCAAGTAGGAATAGCAGTAGAAAATGCTAAACAACCTAGACCTCTTTGAAATTCTAATCCTAGTTTAGATCCCCAACAGAGTCGCCATTTTTCTGTAGCGTGCGATTTTTGTCGGTGATGCGACCACCTTATCGCCATTGGTTAGAATTGGGTGCTACTTTCTAATTTCTTATTTATCCTATGAAGCTAGAAAGGAAAGGGAAGCTATCTAAAACTAATCTTGCACGCAAATGTTTTCTTTAACAAATGCTTAAGAGATTGGGGGGTTCGGGGTCAGGTTATACAATGGGGAGTTGTCAATTACCCATCCTATATATGGTTATCCATAGATCGTTTAGTAAACTATACTATTATCTACTTAGTGGTGTTTATCTGTCATGGGTTGGGAAAGTTTCTCCTTTGGAAATGTTTGAGAGAGAGTATTTTTGTTGTTTTGGGGTTTCCCAATGTTTTTGGTAAGGTATTGTAATACCCCGTAAATTATTACTCCGGATAATATTAAATTGTGATCAACTGAGTCCAGTGTACTCTGAGAAATTATTTGATATAATAATTAGAGTAACTGTAGAACTTAGAGTAAATCCAAATAATATTATCCGACTCTGAGGTATTTTTGATATTTGAACTTTAGAGACTTTTTGGACATTTAGTAGTATTGTTTCTAATACTAGCTTACTATATATTCTTTTCCTCTCACTTGTGCCAAACAAAAGAAAAAGATAGAAAGAAGAAAGGAAAAGAGAAAGAAAGGAAAGGAAAGGAGACAAAAGAGGAAAAGGTAGGAAAAGCTCAAGAAGCATCAAAGATCATCACCATCCATTCATCAATCTTCACGCAATCTTCTCAATCATCTTCATCTTGCTCATCTCAAGGTGGGTTCTAGTTAGAAACCACATTTTTAGAGTTTTTGGAATGATTGAGTTTTTAGGTCAATATGTTGAATCGATGTTTTTAACGGTTAGAAATCGATAAAAATTGTATAGAATGATCTCATTATGTTTGTTACCAATTATGATGCTTGTTTATGCTGTTTAGGAATGTTTAGAGTTGAGAAAATGGGGCTTTGACCCTTGGGTAGGAGAAGAAAACACTGTTGAGCATGGCTGTTCTGGTGTAAAGCGTCGGGCGGTGCTCAGAGCGTCGGGCGGTTCGAGTCTTCGCCTCTGCTTCGCCGGGCGATGCCAAGAGGCGCAGCGTGTCACGATCCTGGAATTTCATGTTTTTGGAGAGGTGTCTTACGCCTCTGCTTCGCCGGGCGAAGCGAGAGGAAAAATGGAATCCGCCGGGCGAAATTTCCCACCGACGGGCACTCCTGGGACTTTCAATAATTTTTTCCTTTCTTTTAAATTCCATAACTTTCAACTCGGTCGTCCGTTTTGAGTAATCTTGGTATCGATAGAAAGCTGTCGGAATAATCTATATGATGAAAGTGGATAATGTCGATTTTACCGACCGATTAATTAATCGGGAAAGCCCAAAAGTGATGTAATTTTGTTTTAATGGTATTATACTATTCTTTTATGCCAATATGATGTGTTTTTCCTATCCTATAGTTGCTTCACATGTTGTGATTAAATATGCATGTTATATGAGATGAAATAGGAAGAGTGAGGAAAACATTAACCTTAACCATAGGTGAACCTAGTAATGACTAGGATGTTTATGATTAACTGAACGACAACGCTTGTGCAGAAAAGGCAGAGGCGTGTGTCCTTTCAATAATATAGGGAGAGTGAACACTAGTATGGAACATGTGTATAAACCTTTGTGGTTTGGTGAAAAGACAAAAGAGGTCTTAAGGCGTATGTGGCCTTGTGATTGTCGAATACAATCCTGTATAGTTATTATCATGTAATCATAACCGGTATAACTTGAGTGTAGTTTCATGGGTCTCGAGCTCCTCTAAAACGGGTACACAATTACTTGGTAGGTTTGATTCCCTATGCGTAGTACGATTGGAGCCTAAGGGTAAAGAGACTTGTGATGGTTAACAGGCCATGAGAAGTGACGGTTCACAGTTAACAGGCCGGTGATCCCGAATCCAATTCGTATGCCAAGTAACTACAAGGATCTATGACTCAGGTCGACTTCTAGACGTAGGAGCGGACGGGAATAGGAGATGCCTTGGTATGGTTATCGATTAATGATGTGGTGAGTTGATGAACTCATGTCATGTTTCCATATAGTGTGATATTATAAAGTGTGAACTCAAGAGTCCTTCCCTTTCCCCGGACTTGAGTTAGGATTGTTAGAACCGTAAATAATCCGAGAGAATCCATAAGATAGGGAACTCACTGAGATTTGATGTATCTCACCCCACGTTGTTGATGTATTTCAGGTGCTTCAGGTTCCGAGAAGGGTAAGGATAAGGTCGTGTGATCTTTTCTTTACTTGTTGATGACTAGCTGTCGTAGCGAAGATTATTTTAAGATCGTTGATGATCTAGTTCTTAGTTTTTATCGTTTAAACATCTTATGTATATTATGCCTTTAGAATTTTAGTTTGTTGTATTTTGGGGCATGTAATATTCATAATGTGTTAACTAGGAACTTATAGTGTTTCAGTACCAAACACTTGGATTCATATATACTATTTATGCTTTGATGTATGGATTATATATATGGGTGTTACAGTTGGTATCAGAGCAGGTCGTATCCTCGACCTAGCCATGATATAGTATAAGTGCTTCTTTCCGTTTCATATACGTTGTGTCTCCATTGGTCTTAGGTGTTATATTTATGGAATTGAGCCTGATAAACTTAATCCTATTTGTATGACCTTAAGGAACATGGCTGACGGACGTAGAAACACTCGCGGCAGACCCACAAACCCTCCAGTTAGGACGAATCCGCCGGGCGGCGATGGTAATGCTCTGTTGTATCAGTTCATGCAACAGATGCAACAACAACAGAATCTATTCATGGAGCAAATGGTGCAGCAAATGAATGGAGGTCTGCATCCTCAGGTAGTTGTTCCAGAAGCTGAAGGTGGGAAATTCTGGGACTTTATCCGCATGAATCCTCTGAAATTTCAGGGTGGATTAGATCCCGTGAAGGCTCACGAATGGATTTCAGGTATGGAAATGATTTTCTTAATAGTTCATTGCAGCGAAGAGAACAAGGTGTTGTTCGCTTCTCATTCACTGAAGGGTCCCACCATGAGATGGTGGGAGAGTGCTTCGGCTCTAATGACTATTCAAGAAGTGCCAAAAGTTTGGGAACAATTCAAGACTATTTTTATGGATAAGTATTTTCCGATTTCGTTGAGGGCACAGAAGGAATTTGAGTTTCAACAATTGCGACAGGGCGGTATGACGGTAGCAAGTTATGCCGAAAAGTTCGAAGACATGGCTGCATATTCTAGGCAGGCCATGTATGCCCCTGATGAGAGGTGGAAGATAGATCAATTTCTATTTGGTTTAAGGGTTGAAATCTCACATAGCGTCTCTCAGAGGGAGTTCGCTACTTATGCTGAAATGTTAAGACAATGCTATGTGGCAGAGCATAGTTTGAAAAAGGTTCGAGATGAAGGTGTAGCAAGTCGGGTAACTCAAGGTGATCGTGGAAGGTATAATCAACCATTTAGACCTAGACCACAATCCTTCAAGGGGAAGCAAGTACAAGATACAAGGGCGAGTACACCTCCGGTGTGTCGCACTTGTGGCAAGAGTCATTTTGGAAGGTGTGGTTTTGAAGGGGTAAAGTGTTTCCAATGTCAGAAGGTGGGTCATATGAAGAAAGATTGTCCTCAGAATAGGATTCAGACACAAGGAAGAGTTTATACCTTGGATGCAAGGAAGAAAAAGAGTGACAATTCCTTAATTGCTGGTACGTGTTTTGTAAATGGACACCCTTGCTTTGTTTTATTTGATTGTGGAGCCACACACTCCTTTGTATCTATGCAATGTGTAAAGCGGTTAGGTTTGCAAACTATTCCTTTGTCTTCTCCTATGGTGGTCACTACCGCCATGGATGAAATAGTTGAGACACCATTGATGTGTGAAAACTGTGTTTTGTCTGTGGACGGTAGAGTTTTTCAGATTGACCTTATTTGTCTACCGCTTAAGAAAGTTGATGTCATTTTGGGGATGGATTGGCTTTCTGCTAATTCGGTATTTATCGGGTGTGAAGAAAAGCTCATTATCATTCCGTCTGTTGAGGCTACCCCGAAGGATGTGTTAACGACTATTCTGGAAGGTACAGTTAGTATGGTAAATTTATTGTTTGAAGAGGAGAAATTTGTTCTGTTGGTTCTCACTAAGGAAGGGAGTAGCGACCTTCAAGTTTCGAACATTCCTGTTGTTTCCGAATTTTCTGAAGTCTTCCCTGAAGATGTCATTTCTCTTCCTCCGGTGAGAGAAGTGGAATTTTCTATTGACCTGGTACCGGGAATGGCTCCTATATCTGTTTCTCCGTATCGGATGGCACCGCTTGAATTGAGAGAACTGAAGGAACAATTGGAAGAGCTTATGGCTAACCATTTTGTTAGACCTAGTGTCTCACCGTGGGGAGCTCCAATATTGTTAGTAAAGAAGAAGGACGGTGGGATACGGTTGTGTATCGACTATCGTCAGCTGAATAAAGTCACCATTAAGAACAAGTATCCCTTACCCAGGATATACGACATGTTAGATCAATTGAAAGGAGCCTGTATGTTCTCGAATATTGATTTGAGGTCGGGTTATCACCAGATTCGAGTGAAGAGTTCCGATGTACCTAAGTTTGCATTTAGGACCCGTTATGGTCATTACGAATTCTTAGTGATGCCTTTCTGTGTGACTAATGCTCCAGCTGTTTTTATGGACTACATGAACCGTATATTTCAAGCTTACTTGGACCAGTTTGTTGTAATCTTCATTGATGATATTCTTATCTATTCTCGTACTTTACAAGAGCATGAAGAGCATCTGAGAATTGTTTTATCCGTGTTGCAAGATAATCAACTTTTTGCTATGTTAAGTTTCTTGGTCACGTTATATCACAAGGTGGTGTAGCGGTGGATCCGTCGAAGGTAGAAGCAGTGATAAATTGGGAGAGGCCGAGAAATGCTTCGGAAGTCAGAAGTTTCTTAGGACTGGCGGGTTATTATAGAAGGTTCATCGAGGGTTCTCTCAGTTGGCTTTACCAATGACGAAACTTACCCGTAAAGATTTTGCTTTTGAGTGGGATTCGAGTTGTGAGCACAGTTTCATGAAGTTGAAGGAAAGATTGACAACAACTCCTGTGTTAATCATACCTGATCCTAACAACTCTTACGAAGTGTTTTGTGATGCTTCTAAGATGGGATTGGGAGGTGTTCTGATGCAAGACGGTCAGGTAGTGGCTTATGCCTCCCGATAATTGAAAATTCATGAACAGAATTATCCAACTCATGATTTGGAATTGGCAGCGGTTGTTTTTACACTGAAGGTGTGGCGACATTATTTGTATGGTATGCGTTTCGAAATGTTCAGCGACCATAAGAGTTTGAAGTATTTATTTGACCAAAGAGAGTTAAATATGCAACAACGAAGATGGATGGAGTACTTGAAGGATTATGATTCAATTTGGGTGATTGTAGATCGTTTGACGAAAGCGGCGCATTTCTTGGCCGTGAAGACTACTTTCAAGGAAAGTAATCTTGCAAGGTTGTTTATTGTAGAAATTGTAAGATTGCATGGCATTCCCTTTAACATTGTGTCGGATAGAGATCCGAAGTTTACTTTAAGGTTTTGGAAAGTTTTTCAACAAGCTATGGGTACGGAATTGCGTTTGAGCACGTCTAATCATCCTCAGACGAACGGTCAGACTGAACGAACAATACAAACAATGGAGGACATGTTGAGAGCTTGTGTGTTAGAGAGAAAAGGGAATTGGAAAGAACTTTTGCCACTGATTGAGTTTTCTTATAACAATAGTTACCATGCAAGCATCGGCATGGCTCCTTATGAAGCATTGTATGGGCGAAAATGTAGAACGCCTTTGTGTTGGGCGGAAGTTGGTAAAGATAGAATTTTGGGACCAGAAATTATCCAAGAGACTACGGAAAAGATTCGAATGATCCGCGAGAAAATTAAGCAAGCACAAGATCAACAAAAGAGTTATGCGGACAATCGAAGGAGACCTTCAGAATTTGAAGAAGGGGACCATGTGTTTTTGAAAGTCACTCCTAGATTGAGATTGAAAGGACCGTTTAAGTCACACAAGTTAAGCCCAAGATACGTGGGACCGTATCAGATATTAGAAAAGATTGGTGAAGTAGCTTACAGATTGGCCTTACCGCCTTCTCTGTCGGAAATGCACGATGTTTTCCATGTATCTCAACTTCGGAGATTTATTCCAGATCCTCTTCAGCCGATTCTACCGGATGCTATTGAAATAGAAGCAGACTTAACATTTGAACCTCAACTGAGCCGCATTGTGGGAAGAGAAACAAAAGTATTAAGGAACAAAGATATTTCTCTCGTTAAGGTGCAATGGGATACGACGCATCCGGGAGATGCAACTTGGGAACTTGAATCGGAGATGCGAGATTCTTACCCTCATCTGTTCAGATAATCTTTAAATTCGAGGAAGAATTTTTATTTACGGGGGGGAGGATGTAATACCCCGTAAATTATTACTCCGGATAATATTAAATTGTGATCAACTGAGTCCAGTGTACTCTGAGAAATTATTTGATATAATAATTAGAGTAACTGTAGAACTTAGAGTAAATCCAAATAATATTATCCGACTCTGAGGTATTTTTGATATTTGGACTTTAGAGACTTTTTGGACATTTAGTAGTATTGTTTCTAATACTAGCTTACTATATATTCTTTTCCTCTCACTTGTGCCAAACAAAAGAAAAAGATAGAAAGAAGAAAGGAAAAGAGAAAGAAAGGAAAGGAAAGGAGACAAAAGAGGAAAAGGAAGGAAAAGCTCAAGAAGCATCAAAGATCATCACCATCCATTCATCAATCTTCACCCAATCTTCTCAATTATCTTCATCTTGCTTATCTCAAGGTGGGTTCTAGTTAGAAACCACATTTTTAGAGTTTTTGGAATGATTGAGTTTTTAGGTCAATATGTTAAATCGATGTTTTTAACGGTTAGAAATTGATAAAAATTGCATAGAATGATCTCATTATGTTCATTATCAATTATGATGCTTGTTTATGCTGTTTAGGAATGTTTAGAGTTGAGAAAATGGGGCTTTGACCCTTGGGTAGGAGAAGAAAATGCTGCTGAGCATGGCTGTTCTGGTGTAAAGCGTCGGGTGGTGTTCAGAGCGTCGGGCGGTTCGAGGCTTCGCCTCTGCTTCGTCGGGCGATGCCAAGAGGCGCAACGTGTCACGATCCTGGAATTTCATGTTTTTGGAGAGGTGTCTTACGCCTCTGCTTCGCCGGGCGAAGCGAGAGGAAAAATGGAATCCGTCGGGCGAAATTTTCCACCGCCGGGCACTCCTGGGACTTTCAATAATTTTTTCCTTTCTTTTAAATTCCATAACTTTCAACTCGGTCATCCGTTTAGAGTGATCTTGGTATCGATAGAAAGCTGTCGGAATAATCTATATGATGGAAGTGGATAATGTCAATTTTACTGACCGATTAATTAATCGGGAAAGCCTAAAAGTGATGTAATTATGTTTTTAATGGTATTATACTATTCTTTTATGCCAATATGATGTGTTTTGCCTATCCTATAGTTGCTTCACATGTTGTGATTAAATATGCATGTTATATGAAATGAAATAGGAAGAGTGAGGAAAACATTAACCTTAACCATAGGTGAACCTAGTAATGACTAGGAGGTTTATGATTAACTGAACGACAACGCTCGTGCAGAAGAGGCCGAGGCGTGTGTCCTTTCAATAATATAGGGAGAGTGAACACTAGTATGGAACATGTGTATAAACCTTTGTGGTTTGGTGAAAAGACAAAAGAGGTCTTAAGGTGTATGTGGCCTTGTGATTGTCGAATACAACCACATATAGTTATTATCATGTAATCGTAACCGGTATAACTTGAGTGTAGTTTCATGGGTCTCGAGGTCCTCTGAAACGGGTACACAATTACTTGATAGGTTTGATTCCCTATGCGTAGTACGATTGAAGCCTAAGGGTAAAGAGACTTGTGATGGTTAACAGGCCATGAGAAGTGACGGTTCACGGTTAACAGGCCGGTGATCCTGAATCCAATTCGTATGCCAAGTAACTACAAGGATCTATGACTCGGGTCGACTTCTAGACGTAGGAGCGGACGGGAATAGGAGATGCCTTGGTATGGTTATCGATTAATGATGTGGTGAGTTGATGAACTCATGTCATGTTTTCATATAGTGTGAGATTATAAAGTGTGAACTCAAGAGTCCTTCCCTTTCCCCGGACTTGAGTTAGGATTGTTATAACCATAAATAATCCGAGAGAATCCATAAGATAGGGAACTCACTGAGATTTGATGTATCTCACCCCACGTTGTTGATGTATTTCAGGTGCTTCAGGTTCCGAGAAGGGTAAGGATAAGGTCGTGTGATCTTTTCTTTACTTGTTGATGGCTAGCTTCCGTAGCGAAGATTATTTTGAGATCATTAATGATCTAGTTCTTAATTTTTATCGTTTGAACATCTTATGTATATTATGCCTTTAGAATTTTAGTTTGTTGTATTTTGGGGCATGTAATATTCATAATGTGTTAGCTAGGAACTTATAGTGTTTCAGTACCAAACACTTGGATTCATATATACTATTTATGCTTTGATGTATGGATTATATATATGGGTGTTACAGGTATTGGACCTAAGGTTTTTGTTATGTGTGCTCGCTAAGATTTTGCAATCTTATGCCTACGTATTCCCGTTAAAGAAAACAGGGAAATCAGAGCAATCATAGTTCCTCCTATTCTATGGGAGGAAAAAGATGTTTGGTGTCTTGTTCAAATCCCAAGATTGAAGCTAAATGAGTATTTGTGTCTTGTTCAAAGCCCAAGATTGAAGCTAAAGGTTATTTTGTGTCTTGTTCGAAGCCCAAGATTGAAGCTAAAGGTTTTTACTGAGAGAGATTTTGTCATCTCTAAAGGGAAATATCTCATCTGTTTATCACAGTTGTTGGGTGACTGGTTATAAAGGAGAATTACTTTAACTGGGATATGTGAATCCAGCAATGCCATAATTTCCTTTATAAGGGATTTGTCCTGAAGGAGATAACTTTAACTTAGTGTTAAGCAATGCCATTTTTCCTTAGGAATATTTCATGCTAAGAGATGGACATTGGCTTAGATGTAAATAATCCAGAGGCTTGCCACTTATAGCAATTAGATGAAAGAAAAGGGATGTACCTGGATAAGAGATGGACTACAGCTTGGATTTTCTTTTGAATCAACAAGTGTGCCACTTACTACAGTTATCTAGGATTAATGTTTGTTTTGATTGTCTGTTTTGATGTGTGATGTACAGAGAAATGTCTTCCTACAGAGAGTTTTTTATTTCCTCTTAGGAGATGTTGATTTTTGTGTGCCTTGATCAAAGCCCAAGGTTGAATCTAAAAGGTTGACTCTATTAGGGAGATCATTATACAAAGCCTAAGAGGAGGCTGGAAGGAATTGACTCTTCCGGGGAAATATTTTGTCTGTCTTGTACAAAGCCCAAGATTGAGGCTAAAAGGGATTGACTCCACTAGGGAGAGGTTTTATCTGTCTTGTACAAAGCCCAAGATTGAGGCTAAAAGGGGTTGACTGACTCAGCTGGAGAATATTTATATGTGTCTTGTACAAAGCCCAAGATTGGGGCTAAAAGGTGCTAAGGGATGATTATTATACAAAGCCTAAGAGGAGGCTGCTTGGGGAATTTCTTATATAAAGCCTAAGATGAGGCTAACTTCTGCTGAGGATTATTGAGATCCAGAGGCAGGTCCAAATTGGGAATCAACTCTTGCTGAGGATTGAAGAAGAGTTGAGATATCAGATGCCTTGAGGTTCTGACTGAGGGTTTATTGATAGTAATTTGACCCGAGCTGGGGAAAATTAAAGTGAGAGTTTAGATTGAGTTTTGAAACCTATAGAGGTTTTAACTCTGTTGATGATTGATCAGGGTTTTTCCTGTGTTTTTAGGAAACTTGAGGGTTTCTGGAGATCCAAAATGAGGTGAGACTGTCCAAGTCTACTGGTATGAAAAGGTTTATCTTTGTATGATGCCCAAGAGGAGGCTGATGTTTTAAGGGATGAGAATCAACCCTAAATTGTGTTGATGTTTTGAGATTCTGGCCCTATGGAGGATTGAACTATCAAAGGATGACTAAGTTCTGTCCTATACCTATAGGAGGTCTAATCCGCTATCGCGCACGGATCAAAAACGAATATTTTTGAAAACAGTAGTAACGGCAACGACAACTCAAGTATCGTTCTCACAAGGATTCTTGTATTGAATTTAACCAACTAAAGAAAAAGTTTATGGGGGGTTTTGGTTTTGACTTAGAAAAAATAATGAAAATAAGTGATTATAAAAAAAATTGATTATCAAAATAAGCTAAAACGGTTAATCTGCTGTTTTAGGTTCCCAAATTATCATCGATCCAAATAATTCCCAATTCCTAAGCGGATTCTATCCCCTTTTCGATTATAATAACTATCAAACAAGCGCAATTCATATTATATGATACATATTCCTAATTTCTGACTTAAGCAAATGGGTGAGATATAGTAACCGTGAATTAAGCAAACACGAGAAACATACGCGGATTAAGCAAACGCGATTAAAGTATAAGAACATGCAATCATCGAAATAAATCAATCAACCCTAAGATAAATCGAATTAAGAAAACAAGATATCACAGAGAAGAATTGAAAGGAAATAGATTTTATTGGAAATTAAAAGAACCTCAAAGTGTCGGCAGAAACCAATTACAGCAGATTAATCCGAAGAAGTTAGTTCTCCATGAATTTCCCGTACAAAGCTTCCGAAAAAATTTGTGAATAGTATGAAAAAACATTATGAAGAGTAGTACGGCTGCTACTAGGTATAGAGAAGCATAACAAAATCCGGTTCTAACCCAACTGGGTCAAAAAACATAAAAAACCCGGCCTAAAACTAAATATTTCTAAAGGCAGAATTCGGGTCCTGACTTCAACGAATTATTCAAACAGTGGACAGGTATCAAATAACCGCTAAAGCTGAAAATAAGCTGCGAAAATAAAATAAAGGTAGAAACAAACTTAAATATGAAAACACATTAAAATAGTAAAAATACTCAAATAAACTTTAGGAATGCCTAATTTCAAACATAAGAGAATATGCATTAAAATGGACTGATCAAGGTCTTTGGGTCCTTGTACTAAGCCCAAGAGGAGGCATGAGAACTTGTAAGAAGCCTGAGGGTCCTTGTACAAAGCCCAAGAGGAGGTTGGGGATGCTTTTAGGAAGCCTGTGGGTCCAAACCTAAGGAAAGTTCAAGAAAGGTTTCACCGGGAATAATCCTTTCTTTAGTGAACAGTTCTAGGGTCTGAAGAAATTCAAGAGAAGTTTCACCGGGAATTAATCCTCTCTGGGGGAAATGAATTTCTTAAAAAAATGTCTAGTAGTGTCAGTCTTGAGAAAAGTTTCACCAGGAATAATGTCTTTCTCTATTCCATATTGAATAAGCCCAAGAGGAGGCAAGACTGTATCTGGAATTTCCTATGGGAAACTAGTTTTGACTGTGTTGAGAGAGTGACCACTGGCTTGATCTAATCCTAGACCTAATTGCTGGGGAAAACTCTAAGCAAGTAATATATATATATATATATATATATATATATATATATACAGATGAAATATATAAACAAGTATGTAAAAGAAAGCTGGTAGATCTTACAGGTGAGCAAGCTTCCAGTGTTACAGCTGTATGGTTAGTTATTCAAGAAATTGAAGAAAGTTTTGATAACAACTATGAATTTAAATCTAAATCAAAAGGGAAAGTTATTTTGAAAAGAAGACTGGGGCTTATACTCAAGGAGAGGCCCAAGAATAACAGTGATCGGACCATTGTTTTCGAAATCGTATCGGGACTTATACAATGACTGAGGCCCAAATTTATTGTATTTGCAAAAGAGGTTGGGTCTTACACTCTATTAGAGGCCCAAAGTTTATTTTTATATAAGAGATGAGACTTACAACTCAAGGAGAGGCCCAAAAATAACAGTGATCGCACCGTTGTTTTTGAAATCGTATCGGGACTTATACAATGACTGAGGCCCAAAAAAGTTTTATTTACAAAGGAGTGGGTCTTACACTCTATTAGAGGCCCACAGTTTGTTTGAAAAAAGAAGAAAAATGGGACTTACAACACAAGGGAAGGCCCAGATGAAAATGCTTTAAAAACGGCGATCGCGCCGAGATTTTTTTACGTACTGGGACTTATACAATGACTGAGGCCCAAAAAGGTTTTTATGTGGCAAGGGATGGGTCTTACACTCTATTAGAGGCCCTAAAGTGTTTTGAAAAATATTTGTGAGGGTGTGAATGATCAAAACCCTAATTTGATTAAAAATGTATTTTTATTTGAATAAAAAATCAAATAAAAATTATCAAAATTATCAAATATGTGTAAAACAAGTTATGATCTAAGATAAATGTTTGAAAAATCATGTTTTATCCCTAGAATGATTTAAAAATCATTTGAGTTTGAAAAATCAAGAAAAGAAATATTTTTAAAATGTTAAAAACAAGTAAAAAAAAATAAATTCTTTATGAAAATATTAAATATATAAAATAAATAATATTTTTGTGAAATTTTTGTAGAATAAAATATTTTAACATTTTTGTGAATTTTGAAAAAAAGAATTAATTCAAAAACATAAAAATTCAGAGAGAAATTAATTTTTGAATCAATTAAATAAAATAACCAAAATTCAAATATTTAAAAATTTGAAAAAGGGCGCCAAGAACACTTGGTTCTTGCCCGCGTCCCCTGTTTTCCCCAGATTTTCATTTTCTCACTTTTCTCTCTGATTACTCAATGGTTTTGCACGATTCAAACACCAATCTTGCTCGTTTTGAACAAGGATCACAACCATATAGATTAATTGAATTTATATTAAGTGAGGAGTTAGAAATCAGAGGATAACCTCAAGAATCCTAATTTCAGCATGAACATAATGAAATTCCATACACGATTGATTCATGGCAATTGATTGAGAGTTAACACTCTATATACATGCAGAAACAAGATGGTAACTCAAAAATTCATTTATGATGCATGGAATATAGAGTTTGAAGGCTTCAGGCTTTCCTCTTGCAGCTGGTGATCGAGCTTGATGATGGAGGTGTTACAGATGTGGTGTAAGGACCTGGACAGCTTCACTATACCCTATGGAGTGTGTTGAGATGCTTAGCCTAGATTGGAGATGCTTGGATCACCTTCTGGTACCTCAACTGCAACCTTTTCAAAAGCTTGAGCAACTGACTGGTGATTTTGTGATTCAAGTGTTTCAGATGTGTTTCAAGGCTATGGATCACTCATATATGATGTATATGAGGTGTTGGCATGATTGGTTTGGTTTGTATCACTTCCAATTTCAAAATTTGATAGTGACTTGAAATGGAAGGCAAATTTGGAGTGAAAGAGATATTTTCAGTAAAGCATCAGTTTGGGTGCTTTGGTGTACTTAAACTGATCACAATTGATGTCTATTTATAGTTCAACAACTTTGTTTTGGCATCAATAGTTAATGGCAACTGGTACAACTTGTTATCTAATGGCTTTCAAAAGGAATCTTAAGTCTCCTCTAGCCATTGACTTGAGATTAGAGCACATGCCTATGGTCTTCTGTTGTAGGGATACGGCTTGACTCATTCAGTTAGGTTTGCTTCATTCCATGCCACCTTGATGTATCCATTGAATTCTTGATGCCAAATTTGAATTTCAAGGTTCCTTTCATGATGATTTTGCATATGGAAGGCTAGATTCTTGGCATCTTGTGTTATGGATCAGATCCCTCATTCATTTGTGTTGTAATTGGATAGAAATTGAATGATCAAAGTGCCCAAAATTAGTCTAAGGAATCGTGGGATGCAAGTTTGTACCAAATGCTGTCAAAAACAGTTTGTGTTTAGGCAACTTGTGAGATCCATAACTCCTAGCTCAAATGGAGTTTGATTGAGTTCTTGGAAATTTTGGAAAGCCCTCATGATATACTTTAACTTTTTTGTTCATCAATGGACCTGGTTCAACTTGGATCAAGGTGAAAAATGACCTCAAAGTTTGGAAAAAGTGAAACAGATTCTGACTTGTTGAAAATTTCACTAAGTGTTGGAAAAAGTGGCCATTTCCCATTTTTGTGATTTTGATCAATCCATAACTCAAAATCCATGAGGATTTGGAATCTCTTGTAGTTGACACTTTTAAAGTATGTAAGATGAACTTTCATTTGAGCTTTGAATGGGAGAAAAAGGCCTTATGGTTTAGGAGTAATGACCTTGCAAAGTTGGTACAAAATCACTTTTGTTCCATAACTTAGAAAATTTTGGTTTCTCAAGGTTGCCCCTTTTGTAAGAAACCTCACTTTTCTTAATTTTTCTTAATGAATAATGATCAATACCATACATTAACATTTTTTTGACTTAGGGAAACCATATTTGTGAAAAATTCCAAAAAGTCAAACTTGATTTTGGGCACAGTTGAGTTTTTGTCAGATGAAATCCAAACTGTGTGATCCTTTATGCAATCAAGTTCTTAACCCAATTCAAACTTAATGGATGGATTCCGTAAGTGTTGTAGGGTGTCTTGAATCATGTCTCAAGGTTTGGGAGCATGTCTTGGTCAAAAGTCAAAGGCACAGTTGACTTTTTCTTCAAAACCCTAATTGTGGTCCAGATGAGATTGAAACTTGTGAATCAAGCTTCTTGGATCAATCCATTATTGCAAATGGATCAATGTAGTGTATTTGAGGCCCTCAAATCATGTCTTGAGGTCTTGGCTCATGCTTTGCTCCAAAAGTCAATATAGGGGTGAATTCGGTCAAGAAACCCTAATTCCTGATTTTTGATGAATGCATCCCTGATGCTAATTTGACTTGATGATTGGATCCATGAGGTCCCTTGGAGCATTTTGGATCATGTTTTGAAGTATTGGCTCATGCCCAGAATAAAATTTTCATCTGGAGGCCTTGGTCGACCAAAACCCTAATTTAGTGACACTGGCGATCTCGAGGCTTGATCCACTTGGAATGTTGCAATCTTGTGCTTGACTCTTGATGTGGGGGTCCTCTTGATCCCTTATGGGTGTTTGAGAGGTTAGACCAGTTGAATATCATGTTATTTCTTGATTGATCCTTTGTCTAAGTGCTCTGAGAGGTAAGGAAACCCTAATTCTTGATTATAGTGAATGCTCAACCATTTTTGAGGAGAATGATGAGGCATGAAGGTACATCCACATTGTGGTGACGATTTGCACAATGATGGGAAATCTTGGTGGTCAAAATTTGGGGTATGAAGTGACTTGTTCATAGGGTTTTACGACATATTTGCAATAAAAACTTCAAGTTTAACATGTTTGTTGCATTAAAATCATCATTCTCACAATAAACATTTTCTGCTCGCATACACGTGCTTAAGCATCGGGGAAGCTTACACAATGAACGTCAGTCGAGAAGCTTGATCTTGCCAAGTTAAGACGCTTGAAAACTTCGAAGGACAATCGTGTCAAGGGGCATGTTGCCAAGAGACTTTGTGTAATATGGGCTTTCCTAGCAAGTGGTGATGAGAGGTAGCCAATCTGGGGCAGTCACGTCGAGAAATCTCTCCGAAGTTCAGTTATTCTGGGGCATTCATTCGAAGATCATGGGCAAAGTTACTTCAAGACTCGTATCGAGGAAGACCACCTCAAGAGCATGAGAAGTTGTCCTTTCCAGAAGACGGTTAATCAGAAGCACCTCTTCAAAGTCCAAAATACGGAGGCAGGGTATTTCGGGTCATTACAAGTTCTCTCAAGGCAAATTCCTTCATAGATCATACAATCTGGGGCAGTTACGTTGACATCCAATAAATCTCTCCAAGAGTTTGAAGATCCTGGGGAAATGTGGACGCCCGGTCTTCTATAAAATACTCTTGAGATGATTTATTCCATTAGACCCTGTGGTTTGGGGCAAGTCGAGAATTAAAGGAACTGGTATTCCATCTTGATAATCAGTATACAGTTGATCAGTAGAAACTTGAAGCGCTAAGTTGTTCCTGACGTGAGGCTTTTGAAGTCCCTTCCCCAGCAAAGAGCCAGAAGGTGTCTTTTTTCCAGCGAGGTGTTGGAATTGTTATTCTTCCCCAAGCAGAGAATCGTCCTCAAATCAAAAATGGTTCTTTATGAAGATTTCTTATCCCCAGCAGTGTAGGTGGATTCCTCATTCTCAGTAGGGTAAGATGATGGAATATTTTCAAGCAGTTTGAAGACGGTGAGAAGTCAGAGTATTCTCTTCCTCGAAAGTCAGATTTAGTATTTCTTCGCAAGTCAAAGTTCAATGGTTATTGGCATTCTCAGAAGTTCAAAGTCCAATCTTCATTGGCATCTCCCCAACAGAGTATACAATTCAACTTGTGGTTCCCCAACAGAGTTTGCATCACCAGTGGTTATTGGTGGTATAGGAGGTCAGATGTTGGTGTTCACTTCCTCAACGAAGTTTGCTTGTTCTGTTCTGCGCATTCCCCGATGGAGTGTCCTCTCATTCTTGCATGTAGTAATCATCATTGTATTTCATCCTTAAAATGCATAGCATTTCCATTTCGTATGGAGCATTACGCCATAGAAAAATTCAAACATACGTCGAAGCATAATCCAGATATGGTACCTTGTACGAAAGCCCAGATCAATCCTCAATCAAAATAGTGATTCCAATCCTCTGAAGAGAGCCCCAACCTCAGAGTTGACGCCTATTTTCCCCAACCTCAGAGTTGACGCCTGTTTTGTCCAACCTCAGAGTTGACGTCCTTTTTTTTACCAACCTCAGAGTTGTCGTATACCTTTTCTCAACCTCAGAGTTGATGAAAAATCCTCTTTCCCCAACCTCAGAGTTGGCGCCCTCCTTCCCCAACCTCAGAGTCGACGCCTTTCTTCCCCAACCTCAGAGTTGCCGTACATATTTTTTCCCAACCTCAGAGTTGTCGGTATATTCCCTTTCCAACCTTAGAGTTGATGCCCTTCCTCCCCAACCTCAGAGTTGACGTCCGTTTGTCCAACCTCATAGTTGACACCCCGTTTTACCAACCTCAGAGTTGTCGTATATTGTGGGATGTCTCCAACCTCAGTGTTGACTGATTCCTTTCTTCCAGCCTCAGAGTTGAAGTCAATGTTTTTATCTCCAGTCTCAAAATCGATGTCTACCTTTTTTACCAACCTCAGAGTTGACGTATATCCTTCTTCTAACCCCAGAGTTGAAGTTATTGTGTTTCTCAACCTCAGAGTTGATGTCTATCTTTTTCTCGAACATTCAAAGTTGGTGTTTAGTCCAGATTTACCTCAACCTCAGTGTTGATGTTTACTCCAAATTTTCTCAATCTCGGAGTTGATGTCATTTTTTCCTCAACCTCAGAGTTGATGGTCATCCTTTTCTTTCTCAATCTCGGAGTCGGCATCTAGTCTTTTTCTCAAGCTCAGAGATAATGTTGCACTGTAGTTTTCAAACACCCGGTTAATTGAGTTGACGTCCCAGTCACCGTCTTGATATCATACAATGTATCCCCATCGGAGTCGTCTCTCCCTTTGCAGTTTGCAAATTTTCGGGTTCTGTTGGTATTCAATCTCCATGTACCTTGAATGTCTGAAAGTTGTTGCTATCATTCCTTCAGGTCCAAGTTGATTGAATAGGGGCAGCGGTAGCACCCGAAAATTTGCCCTACCTTTTTCAACCTTTTTCTGGCTTTTTTTTTGCATTCGTCTGCATATCCATTAAGTCATAGTTCATAATCCTTCATTTGCATTGGGTTCCTAAGGCGTGGGATCAAGGTATTATACGCAAGCTTGGGATTCTCTATTGTTGTGAGGTTCTCATCTTCAGTCAGGGTTGAATTTTTATTGTTGTAATTTCACATCAGAGGATTCATCAAAAGCATCGGGTCAGGATTTCATAGGTGTGAATCAGGGTTTGGCTCTTTCTCAATTAAAGGCATTTCATCAATATCAGGGTATCTCAAAGAGGATTAGGGTTATCATGTCAGAGACCCTGGCTGGTTATGTTCTTCCATGCCTTGTCTTCATCTTCAAGTTTTCTTCAGGGAATTGTTCCTGTATGGAGATCTTTGGTCATAAAGGAAATGGATATTTGTGGATGGAATTGCAAGGCATTGGGTAATGGTGCAAGATATCGAGTTGTAGACTCATATTCTGGTAAAGGCAGTGTTGTTATCTCAATTACTTATTGCTTGTTGTTCGTAATTCAAATTAGTGTGGATTTGAGAATGAAGTTGGGGATTCACAATGAAGGAAAGTTTGATTTGGATTTGAAGTTTGGTTTGGGATCAAATATATTCAATTGGTCAAAAGTTTTAGGCATACGGAGTGTGAAGAGGGTTCTTGTGGATTACTTGGAATTCAAGATACAAGCCCGTCCAAATATCTAAACCTCTAACCATATCTATATTCAATTCATGTCCATATCCATATTCAACCTTAAATCATTATCCAATTCCAAATAACCATTTTGATCCAATTTCATATCCAAGTTTGTGTCCATATTCATTTTTTGTTTCCAACCAAAATATCCATCTTTCATTTTTATTCTTTATCCACATCATTCTCATTTTGTTCATTTTGATATCCATCTACCAAATTAATTGTCCATTTTTATCTCTAATTCCAAATCAAATATCCAAAACCACTTTTTTAATCCATATCCCTTTTTTGCATAGCCATATCTCATCTTAATTCTTATCCATCTTATATTTCAAGTAAAAATAACAAAGAAAGAGTAAACTTGCAAGAGCAAACTGCAACAACTCTTTGAAGAGGCTTGTGAGAGGTGCCACACTTCTCCAAATGAGGGTGTTTTGTTTACTCTTGATCAGTTCACTGCAGCTCTAGTGAATTATGACTATGACTTTGAAATGGGAATCTAAGTGCAATATTTAAAGGTAATGTTTTCAAGAAGGCACTTAGCGTGAATTCCTCTTTTAGCCACAAAAAAGTCTCAGATGATTTTCACTCTAACAAACTGTGGCTAACCGAAAATTCAAAGGATACATAGCAGTAAAAAGAGGTCCAGCTCATTACATAGCAGTGGAAGGGAAAAGTACATAGTAGCCAGGAGAAATGCGTAACACTTTTTATGGAGCAGTGACAAAAGAGTTCATAGCAGTCCCATTTTACACCAAATAATAGCAGCAAGAGATATGAAAGCACAATTTGGAATTAAAATCTCACAACTTAATTGCACTGATGAAAAGGTGATTTACAAACTGGTCCCACATATAATACACTGCAGCAAGGAAAATTAACAAGAAAAAGAAAAGAAATACATGGCAGAATTTGGAAAGCGCGTGATAACTCGCACGAATTTTTCTAACAGAATCACATCATCAAACTTGTGAATTCCCCTAACAGAATTACAAGTAAAAATCCAAAATTACCCTCCCTAACCTCCCTATATAAAGCAGGCTGCAACGAAATTGGAGGGGGAGTTTCTTCATTATGCAAATTGGAACTCTCTCAGTCACTCTTCTCCATTTTTCTGAGAATTCTCCATAACCACCTTATGCTCTCATTCTCATCAATCTTCACCTCACTTAACCTGCAAAATCAACAGACACATCAACAACTCTGTAACAGAAACTTCAGAGCATCGTAACTTCAACAACAAATCAAGAAGAGGAAGAAGAATGAGGTCGAACAATTCAACCACACAACAGATTCTAACTTAATAATTCTGCAGTCACAATTCAACAGATTTCACACCTCACAATTCATTCTCTGAGTCAGCTCTTCCATAATCTCTCTGCTCTGATTCACCCGAGCTTCATCAACAAACTTCAAAAAGATCAACAGTGTGCAATTCTGCATCAACCTTCAACCTGCAACAATCGAGAAACCAGTGTTCAACTAATCTCACAATGATAGGTGCAGATCATAATTGAAGGAGAAGAGCAAGAAACAAGATTCGAAGCTTGAAGTTGGAAGAGTAAGCGTACCTCGCGGAGTTTCTTTTCTTAGCTTTTATCAGCTTTCTCTGAATACGCACCAGATGTTTCTCCGGTAGGTAAGCTACTTTGCTCTACTCTTATTTTCTTGTTGAGTCTTGTTGTTAAATAGTCGTGATGTAGAATCGTATGCGTGCCACGCCGTTTTTCTGTGATAGCCGAGTAACTCCCTGTTAGTTTGATGATTTGCGAAGAAGGTGAAGTCGAAGTCAGATTTAATTGAGGCGGAAGGAGATGAAGCCGAGGGTTTGGTGCAGTGAGATTTGTCGGCAGCATGGCCGTTGTTGCAAGTGCGTGAGGTGATGATTCATGAATGAGTTGGAGTTAGTGAGTGCATTGATACCTCCGCAGTCGCCGGCATGATGCCACGGCACGGCAGAGCATTGTATTGCTGGGAATGTTGAGCGGAGAAGCTCAGGTGTAGAAGAAGGAAGAGGTTGGAGTAGGAGGAATGTGATTGGATAGAGGAACGACAGTGGGAGAGGTTTATTGATGGTGGGGGATGTATACAAATTTGAGTGGGAGAAGAGAGGGTTTCGTTGAGAAAGGAGAGGGCGTTGACGAAGGAGAAGAAGAACATTGGACGGCGCTGGGAGAAAAGGGTAGTGGTTTGAAGTTTCTTCTGATGATTCTTAGAGTTAAGTCTTGTTGTAATAGACTGGGCTCAGAAGCCCATTTATTTTTTTTCCTCACCACACACTCAATTCCAACCACACCCCCCATTTTTCACTCATACCCTATGGCTGCATAGTGGGTATTCTTGGGCCAGAGCTTAGGCCCATGCGCCTGTGGCTCTTTTCAGCACACTCCCAGATGTTGCTGCATCCCTAATGTTTGTGTGTGTTGTTTTTTTTTAATTGTTACTAATTTTAATCAGAAATTAATCTTGTATGAATTAGATTTTAGTTTTTTAGATATTAATTTAGATTTTAATTTGGAATTAGTTCATTTGTGTTTTTAGAATTAGAAATTATCTTGAATTAATCTTAGGTTTAGATATTAATTTTTGATTAACTTTTAGGCTAATTGGTGACTAACTTTTAATCTTGATTTTTAATTGTAGATTAATTTGCACTTTATTTTTAGCTTGGATATTTTTTATTAATTGTTAATCTTGATTTTGATGCCTATTCTGTTTAATTCTTGATTAAATATTTTACCGCCTCTTATTCGATTTTCCTTTGTGATTGCGATGCTTCGTGTTTACTTGTTGATTACTCTGTATTCGTATGCTCCCTTAAGGGTTCTAGTCCAACTTAATTTCTGATTAAGCTCGGAGTAGGATAAACATTAGGTTCTCAATCCATGCATGATAACAATAGGTTAGCTCCCTCTTGATTCTGACCGTAGGGCCATTGTTGCATGATAACTTGTAGGATTCAGTTTCCCCTAGACCTTGCGTGCATCTCTCTCTTCTTTCTCAAAACAATAATCAAGACACTTAATAAAGACGATGAGTATTGTGCGCCACGAGCCTTAAGTACATGGGAAATGAAGAATGAGGGGTCTCCCTTCACTTTTCTAGAGTGTTTAGCATACGTCCCATTGGGGGCGACCATGCGACGCATTCGCTCCTATGTCATAGACTTTAGTGCAGTACGAATCATAAATAAAGTCAATTCACTTCTTCAAGAGCGCTTCTTCAGATCCCAAATCTTTTCTCTCGCACCCGTGCGATTGAGACCGTTCCCGTTTTCCCGTAGTAGTGTGAACTACGGATGCTCTGATTCTCATTCCCGATGAGATACGTAGGCACGAATTGCGATATCTCGGCGAGCACACTAACAACTAACTTCCCTTTTTTTCTCTCCTTAGTGTGATCGAGAATTGTTAACCAAACCTTTTCTCTTGCCCCAGTGCGATCGATACCTTTTCTCGTTCGATTGAGGATACGTAGGCACAAGACTGCGATGTCTTGGCAAGCAACCTCCCCCTTTAGTGCGTAGTCCGTCGAACTACGTCGACTCTGATTCTTCATTCGTCCACGAAGATACGTAGGCATAGGATTGCGACGATCCTTGCGAGTCCGTTTTTGTTTTTCCCTTTTCCGTTTCCGTTTAGCAGTAGGTTCTAGATAACTTACCCTTTGATTAGACAAAAAGCGTGGATCCCATCGAGTACGATGGACGCGTGAGGGTGCTAATACCTTCCCCTCGCGTAACCGACTCCCGAACCCGGACTATGGTTGCGATGACCATGTCTTTCCCTTTTGAGGTTTTCTTCGATCGTTTCCTTTCCCTGCGTCGGGATAAATAACGTTCAATGGCGACTCTTCTGTTCTATTTCCACCGGTTGTTTTTTCGCAGTTGCGACAATAACCACAATCAAAATTTCGGGTATTCCGATATTTAATCCTCTTTTACCTTGAATGTCCGAACGTTTTCGTCATTCATACCTTCAGGTCCAAGAAGATTAAATAGGGGCATCTGTTATACCCTAAATTTTGACCACAAGATTTCCCATCATTGTGCAAAACATCAACACAATATGGATGTACCTTTATGCCTCATCAATCCCCTCAAATATTATTGAGCATTCACTCCAATCAAGAACTAGGGTTTAGTTCCCTCTCAGAGTACTCAGACAAAGGATCAATCAAGAATTGACATGATCCTCAACTTGTCAAACCTCTTAAACATCCATAAAGGATCTAGAGGTCACACTCATCAAGAATTAAACATAGGAATGCATCATTTCAGGTTGATCAAGCCTTAAGATCACCAGTGTCACCAAATTAGGGTTTTGACCGACCAAGGTCTCCAGAGGAAAATTATCATCTGGGCATGAGCCAATACTTCAAAAAATGATCCATGAAGCTCAAAGGTACCTCATGGACCCAATAATAAGTCCAATTTAGCCTCAGGGGATGCATTCATCAAAAATCAGGAATTAGGATTTCTTGACCTAATTCACCCTAAGTTAACTTTTGAAGCAAGGCATGAGCCAACACCTCAAGAAATGTTTTAAAGACTTTAAGTATCTTGTATTTATCCTCTTACAAGTTCAAATGGACACAAAGAACTTGGTCCATGAGCAATATAAAGATGCAAATTCATCTAGACCACAAACTAGGGTTTTTGAGGAAAAGTCAACCCTACCTTTGACTTTTGACCAAGACATTATCTAAAACCTTGGGACATGATTCAAGACACTCTAAAACACCTATGGAATCCATCCATTATGTTTGAATTAGCCCAAGGACTTGATTTCATAAAGGATCACAGAGTTTGAAATTCATCTGACAAAAAGTCAATTGTGCCCAAAAACCAAGTTTGACTTTTGGGATTTCTTGACAAATATGGCTTCTCTAAGTAAAAAACAATGTTAACTTATGGTTTGGATCATCATACATCAAGAAAAATCAAGAAAAGTGGGGTCACTTGCAAAAGGGGCAACATTAAGAAAAAAGTGATTTCTACCCAACTTTGCAAGACCATAACTTGTGATCCAAGTAACCTTTTTCTTCCATCCAAAGCTCAAATGAAAGCTCTCATTACATACTTCAAGATTGTAAACTACAACATATTCCAAATCTTCATGGATTTTGAATTATGGATTGATCAAAATCACAAAAAATGGAAAAGGGACATTTTTCCAACACTTAGTGAAATTTTTAGACAGGATCTGTTTGGCATTTTCACCAACTTTAAGGCCATTTTTCATTATGATCCAAAATGATTCAAGACAAAAGTTAAACATCAAAGTTGAAGTATGATATAGGGGCTTTCCAAAAAGTACAAGAGGCTCCCATGATTCAACTTGAACAAGGAGTTATAAGCCTCCAAAAATGGCATTTTTCACCCTGCCTACACAACAGCATGGAAACTTGACTTGTGCCACACGATTTTTTCACTCAAGTCTTGCCATTTTGCCAACTTTGTCATCTTCCAAAAACACAAAACATCTGAGGACTCACTTGTTTCTTGATCAAGGAGACAAGAATTCAACTTGGCATGTGCAAAACCATAATGACATAAACTTTGGAATTCAACTTTAGCAAGGTAACATCAATGCAATGCATTGAGGTGTCATGAACCAAGCCATAACAATCCAAACCAGTCAAGATTCAAGGCTAAGCTCTGAGCATTCAAACCTGCAGAAATTAAATGGAGTCAAGCTAAGAGAGTTGACTTGGCACTTTGGATTATCCAAGTCAATGGCTACAAGCTACACACTGTGATCAGTTTCCAATCACTATTCCTTGTAAAAAAACTTCCTCTACTATAAATAGAGGTCATGTGTGACTGATCAAAACACACCAAAACATCATAATTCATGTTTTCTTTCACTTCACTCTCCAAAACCAGATTTTGCTTCTTTTTGAAGTAACTATCGAATTTTTCAAAAGAAAGTAAATCCATCAAAACCAAGAGTGTAGACACATCATATACATCATATGTAAGCTATCTAAACACTTCTCACCCATCTATAACCTCAGAATCACAAAGTTTTAATCACCCTCAAGCCACCTTGCAGTTGAGGTACCACAACAAGTTCCAGGTTGTTTCAATCCATTCCAAGCTTCCAAACACCTTACATAAGGTCCATTCAAGCTGTCCAGATCATCAAACAATATCTGTAACACCTCCATCACACAATTCGATTTCTTCTTGCAAGAGGTAAGCCTGAACCCTCAAACTATATGATCCATGCATCATAAATGTGTTTTCAAGTTAGAAACATGTTTCTGCACTTATGTAGAGTGTTTCCCCTCAATCAATTGCTTTGTAGCTATCGTGTATAGGATTTCATAGTGTTCTTGCAGAAATTAGGGTTCATGTGTTCATCACTTGATTTCTCACTCCACACTAAAAATAAATGCAATTAATTGGTACCATTTAAATCCTTGTTAAAAAACGAGCAACTTTCATGTTTACAAAAGTCAAAACCATTGAGTAATCAGAGAGAAAAGTGAGGTTTTGCAAATCGTCCATGGCGCGGTCACGAGTAAGAATAAGGTGACGGTTGGCGCCATTTTTTGAATTATTTGAATTTTTGAATTTTTGATTATTTTCTTAATTGATTTCAAAAATTAATTTCTCTCTCAATTTTAATCATTTTTTAATGGTTCTTTTTTAAAAAATTCACAAAAATGTTAAAAGATTTTATTCTACAAAAAAATCAAATTTATATTATTTATTTAATATATTTGAATTTTTGTAAAGAATTTCATTTTTATTTGTTTTTAAACATTTTTTAATGAAATTTTCATCTTGATTTTTAAAATTCAAATGAATTCCACATATTTATATAAACATAACATGATTTTTCAAAACATTTTTCAAACCTCACAACTTGTTTTTAAATATATTTGATATTTTATGTCATTGTTATTTAATTTTCTTTGAAAAAATTGTTTTTTAAATTAAAATTAGGGATTTCCTTAATTTTATTTTTTTCAAACTTCATTTGAAACACTTTTGGACCTCTCATAAAGTGTAAGACCCAATCCATTTGTAAATACATCATTTTGGGCCTCAGTCATTGTATAAGCCCGACGCGATTTTCAAAATAAACTGTGCGATCATTGTTTTTTATCTGGGCATCTCCTTGAGCTATAAGTCCCAATTCTTGTTTCAAAACACTTTTGGGCCTCTTTGTAGAGTGTAAGACCCATCCCTTAAATATTTTGGGCCTCAGTCAATGCATAAGCCCCGACGCGATTTTCAAAATAAACTGTGCGATCATTGTTTTTTATCTGGGCATCTCCTTGAGCTATAAGCCCCAATTATTGTTTCAAAACACTTTTGGGCCTCTTTGTAGAGTGTAAGACCCATCCCTTAAATATTTTGAGCCTCAGTCATTGTATAAGTCCCTCTGTGATTTTCAAAATCACGGCACGATCGTCGCCTTTTCAAATAATATTTTTGGGTCTCTCCTTGAGTGTAAGCCCCATTATTCTTTCTTCAAAAACACTTTTAGGCCTCTAATAGAGTGTAAGACCCAACCCATCTTTGTACAAAAACACTTATGGTCCATTCCTTGAGTATAAGCCCCAATTTTTTGCACATAAACTTTGTTTTAAACAATAAACAACCTCCATGGGTGTCTCCTTGAGTTGTAAGCCCCATACCTCTATTTTCAAATCATCTATCTATTTTTAAACTGGTACTAAGATAAGCATTATTCACGGTGAAACTGCTCTCAGACCACTTGGGCCTCTCTTTGAGTTATAAGCCTCAAACTTTCTTTTCTTTTAAAATAACTTTCTAATTCAAATTCAAAATTCAAAGTTTTCTCAAAACTTTCTTCAATTTCATGAAAACCTAATCATACAGTTAAAATCATTACAATCAATCACAATACACTTGGGCCTCTTCTCAGAGTATAAGTCCCAACATGTTTTCAATTCAATGCATATTTGTTTATATACCTGTCAATTTACTTATTAGTATATATTCTTGTGCATATTTGTTTAGAGTTTCCCCAGCAGTTAGGTCTATACATAGGTCAAAGCAGTGGTTACTTTTAACTTAGTCAAAACTAGTTCCCTCATAGGAAACTCCATCAATACAATCTGCCTCCTCTTGGGCTTATTCAATATGGAACAGAGAAAGGCATTATTCCCTATGAAACTTTTCTCAAGACTATCAAAACTTAGAAATATATTACAAGAATTCATTTCCCCAGAGAGGATTAATTCTTGGTGAAACCTCTTTGTAGCGTGCGATTTTTGTCGGTGACGCGACCACCTTATCGCCATTTGGTTTCTCCTCACCATAATGGTAGGAGTTGGGGTGCTACTTTCTGATTTCTTATTTATCCTATGAAGCTGGAAAGGAAAGGGAAGCTATCTAAAACTAACCTTGCACGCAAATGTTTAACTGAACAAACACTAAGAGATTCGGGGAGTTCGGGGTCAGGTTATGCAATGGGGAGTTGTCAGTTACCCATCCTATATGTGGTTATCCACAGGTTATTAGCAATTTTCCTTTCTGCTTTCTACTTACTGATATTTATCTGTTGATTGGGAAAGTTTCTTCTTTGGGAATGTTTGAGAGAGAGAGTTTTTGTTGATTTTAGGTTTTTCGATGTTTTTGGGTGAGGTACTGGACCTAAAGGTTTTTATTGGTATGCTCGCTAATATTTCGCAATCTTATTCCATTTAAAGAAACAAGGAAATCAGAGAAATCGTAGTTCCTCCTATTCTATGGGAGGAAAAGATATTTGGTGTCTTGTTCAAAGCCCAAGATTGAAGCTAAAGGGTATTTGTGTCTTGTTTAAAGCTCAAGATTGAAGCTAAATGTTAGACTAAGAGAGAATTTATCATCTCTAAAGGGAGACATCTCGTCTGTTTATCACAACTGTTGGGTGACTGATTATAAAGGAGAATTACTTTAACTGGGATATGTGAATCCAGCAATGCCATAATTTCCTTTATAGGGGTGTTGTCCTGAAGGAGAAAACTTTAACTCAGTGTAGAGTAATGCCATTTTTTCTTAGGAGTTTTTCATTCTAAGAGAGGGACATTGGTCTGGATGTAAATAATCCAGAGGCTTGCCACTTACAGCAATTAGATGATAGAGGAAGTTTTACTAGGATAAAAGATGGACGACAACTTGGATTTTTGAATCAACAAATGTGCCACTTACAGCAGTTATTTAGAATTAAGGTTTGTTTTGATTTATCTGTTTTAATATTGTGATATACAGAGAAGTGTCTTCCTACAGAGAGATTTTTATTTCCTCTGAGGGGATGTGGTTTTTTGTATGTGCCTTGATCAAAGCCCACGGTTGAAGCTAAGAGATTGATTGACTCCACTGGGGAAGTCCTTATACAAAGCCTATGAGGAGGCTAGAAAAGACTGACTCAATAAGATAGTGTTTATCGGTCTTGAACAAAGCCCAAGATTGAGGCTAAAAGAGAATTGACTCTTTTGGGGATATCATTATACAAAGCCTAAGAGGAGGCTAAAAGTTTACTTTTCCGGGGAAATATTTTGTCTGTCTTGTACTAAGCCCAAGATTGAGGCTAAAATGAGACTGACTCAACAAGAGAGCGTTTAGGGAGATTTTATATGGTGTCTTGTACAAAGCCCAAGATTGAGGCTAAAAAAGAAACTAACTCTACTAGTGAGAGGTTTTATCTGTCTTGTACAAAGCCCAAGATTGAGGCTAAAATGGAATTGACTCAGCTGGAGAGTATGATTTGTTTTGTACAAAGCCCAAGATTGAGGCTAAATCTACTGAGAATAATCATTATACAAAGCCTAATAAGAGGCTGGGAGGAATTGACTCCGCTGGGAAGATATTTATCCAGAGCTTACGAGAAGGTTATGAAGATTTTGACTTTTCTGGAGAAAGTTTATATATGTCTTGTACAAATCCCAAGATTAAGGCTAAAAAAATGACTCAACAAGAGAGTGTTTGTGGTGTCTTGTACAAAGCCCAAGATTGAGGCTGAAAAGAAAGAGAATGACTCAACAAGAGAGTGTTTTTAGGTGTCTTGTACAAAGCCCAAGATTGAGGCTGAAAGGAGACTAACTCAACAAGAGAGTGTTTTAAAAGGTGATTGACTCAACAAGAGAGTGCTTTTGAGATTAACTCTGCTGAGGAAAATCATTATACAAAGCCTAAGAGGAGGCTGGCTTCTGCTGAGGATTATTGAGATCCTGAGGTAGGTCCAAAATGGGGAATCAACTCTGGCTGAGGATTTATAGAAGAGTTGAGATATCAGATGCCTTAAGGTTCTGATAAAGGTTATTGGTAGTGATTTGACCCTAGCTGGGGAAATTTGGAAGAAAGATTGAGTTTTAGAACCTATGGGGGGTTTTAACTCTACTGGAGATTGATTAAATGACCAGGGTTTTTTCCCGTGTTTGTAGGGAACTTGAGAATGTCTTTGAGATCCAAGAGGAGATTAGACTGTCCAAGTCTACTGGTATGAAAATGTTTCTCTTTGTATGATGCCCAAGAGGAGGCTGGTGCTTTAAGGGATGAGAATAAACCCTAAAATTGGTCTAAGGTTTTGAATCTTTAGAAAGAATGCTCTAACAAAGGATGACTAAGTTCTGTCCTATACCTTTAATAGGTCTTCATGGTCCTTGTATTAAGCCCAAGAGAAGGCATGAGAACTTCTAAGAAGCCGGAGGGTCCTTGTACAAAGCCCAAAAGGAGGCTGGGGATGCTTTTAGGAAGCATGTGGGTCCAAACTTAAGAAAAGTTCAAGAAAAGTTTCACCGGGAATAATCTTTTCTTTAGTGAACAGTTCTAGGGTTTGAAGAAATTTAAGAGAGGTTTCACCAGTAATTAATCCTCTTTGGGGAAATGAGTTTCTTTGACAATTTTCTAATAGTGGCAGTCTAAGAAAAGTTTCACCGGGAATAATGCCTTTCTCTTTGTTTCATATTGTATAAGCCCAAGAGGAGGCAAGACTGTATCTGGAATTCCTATGGGGAACTAGTTTTGACTGTTGAAAGAGTGAACACTGGATTTATCTAATTCTAGACTTAATTGTCGGGGAAAACTCTTAGCAGATAATATACAGGTATATATATACAAATGAAATATATACTATATGTAAAAGAGGGTAGGAGGACTTACAGGTGAGCAAGCTTCCAACACAAACAAATATATAGATATGTGTAAGTATGTAAAATAAAGTTGTTTAAAACTTACAAGCGAGCAAGCTTCCATTGTAACAGCTGTATGGTTAGTTGTTCAAGAAATTAAAGAAAGTTTTGATAACAACTATGAGTTTGAACCTAAATCAAAAGGGAAAGTTGTTTTTGAAAAGAAGAGTGGGGCTTATACTCAAGGAGAGGCCCAGATGGAAAACAGTAATCGTATCGTGATCTGAAAATTGTATCGGGACTTATACAATGACTGAGGCCCAAAATTATTTATGTACAAAAGAGGTTTGGGTCTTACACTCTATTAGAGGCCCACAATATTTGAAAAAGAATGAAACTTACAACATAAAGGGTAGGCCCAGATGATTTTGTTTTGAAATGGCGATCGCGCCGAGATTTTTGAAATTGCGGTGGGACTTATACAATGACTGAGGCCCAAATTATTTTGTATTTACAAAGGGATGGGTCTTACACTCTATTAGAGGCCCAAAGTGTAATTTTTGTAAAAGAGATAGGGCTTACAACTCAAGGAGAGGCCCAGGTGATTTTGTTTAAAAGGTGACGATCGCGCCACGGTTTTTGAAACACAGTGGGACTTATACAACGACTGAGGCCCAAAAAGGTTTTTATTTACAAGGGATGGGTCTTACACTCTATTAGAGGCCCAAAGTGTTTAAAAAAATTAAAATTGAGAAGAAACCCTAATTTTAAATTAAAATGTCATTTTTCAAAGGAAATTAAATGAAAAAATGATATAATATACCAAATATATTCAAAAACAAGTTGTACACTTTGAAAAATATTTTGAAAAATCATGTTTAATCACATGAAAGTTTGAAATTCAATTGGTTTTGAAAGATCAAAGTAGGAATTTCATTTAAAAATGTTTAAAAACAAATAAAATGAAATTAATTACCAAAATTCTAACTATATTAAAAAAATAATATAAATTGGAATTTTTTGTAAAATAAAATATTTAAACATTTTTGTGAATTTTGAGAAAAAGAATCAATTCAAAAACACAAATATTCAGAGAGAAATTAATTTTTGAATCAATTAACTAAAATAACAAAAATTCAAATATTTGAAAATTTGAAAAAGGGCGCCAACGGTCAACTGAAGAACACGCGCGGCCCTGTTTTCTGCAGATTTACGTTTTCTCACTTTTCTCCATGATTTCTCAATGGTTTTGCACGATTCAAGTACCAATCTTGTTCGTTTTTGAACAAGGATCGCAACCATATAGTTTAATTGCATTTATATTAAGTATGGAGGAAGAAATCAACAGAAAATCTCAAGAACCCTAATTTCAGCATGAACACAATGAAATTCCATACACGATGGATTCATGGCAATTGATTGAGGGTTATTACTCTACAAACATGCATAAACAAGATGGTAACTCAAAAATTCATTCATGATGCATGGATCATAGAGTTTGAAGGGTTCAAGCCTACCACTTGCAGCTGGTGATCGAGTTTGATGATGGAGGTGTTGCAGCTAGGTTCCAATGATCTGGACAGCTTCCTTAGGTGCCAAGGAGTGTGTTTGAATGCTTGGAGTGGATTGAAATGAGCTGGAACTGGTTGTGGTACATCAACTACAACTCTATCAAGAACTTGAGCAATTGGCTGGTTATTTTGTGAATTTGATGTTCCAGATGTGATTTTGTGTTATGGATCACTCATACATGATGTTTATGAGGTGCGTGTGTGTGTGATTGGTTTGGTTAGAATCACTCTCAATCTCAAAACCCGATAGTGACTTGAGCTAGAAGGCAAAATTAGAGTGAAAATGAGATTCTGTGGAAAGCATTAGTTTGGGTGCTTTGGTGTACTCAAATTGATCACAAATGAGGTGTATTTATAGTGTGTCAAGTTTGTTTTGGCAGTAATAGTGTGTGGCAACTGCAGCAGGTCTGTGGCCAATGGTGATCAAATGGAATCTCAAGTCTCCTCTAGCCATTGACTTGAGGTTAGAGCACATGTCTATGGTCTTTTGGTTCAGACATAAGGCTTGAATCATTCAGTTAAGTTTGCCTTAGTTCATGCCACCTTGATGCATCCATTGAATGCATTGAAACAAAATTGGAGTCGTGGCACTTTTTAGCCTTTTTAGGATGACATAGCTACATGTAGATTCTTGGACTTGGGAGGCTTGTGGATCAGATCATTCCCCTTTGATTTCATCCTCTGAAGTGTCCAAATGGATGACACGACTTGGAGTCGTCCAAATTTGCCAAATCGAGCAAAATACCAAATTCTGCCTTGTACAATACAGTTGGAAATGGTGATTTTGAGGGGATCATATCTCCCTGCTCATGTTGAGTTATGGGAGGCTCTTGTACTTTTTAGAAAGCCCTCATATGATACAATACATGTGTGATCATAGTTTTTCTTGAAACTATTTGGATCCCATTGAAAGATCCTCATGAACATTGATGTTCAGGGCTGGTAACTTAGGCAGATTTTCACTAAGTGTTGAAAAAGTGTCGAAAAAGTGTCATTTTCTTCATTTTTGTCATTTTGATCACTCCATAACTTAAAATCCATGAAGAATTGGAGTTCGAGGTAGTTGAAGCTTTTGTAGAATGTAGGAAGACCTATAAATCAGGCTTTAGATCACCCAAAATGGCTGCTTGGATCACAAGTTATGATCCTTGAAAGTTGGTTCCAAAATCATTCAAACTTAATAACTTAGAAAAATTTTCAATTTTTCAAGGTTACCCCTTTTACAAGTTATCATGATTTCTTGATCAATTCTTCCTCAAATGACATTATAAGTCACATTTTATGAAAATATGAATCATAAGGATCATTTTTGGTAAAAAAAAAAATCATGTTTTGACTTTTGGCTCCGGAGCGGTTCGGCGCGTAAAACCCTAATTCCCGACTTTTGAGGAATGCATCCTCTGAGGGTCATCTATCTTTGAAAATGGATCCCTAGGGTTATTTTGAGCATATTGAGTCATGTTTTGAAGTCATGGCTCATCCTCTTGTGAAAATTTCACTCTGGAGGTCTCGGTCGTCCAAAACCCTAATTCGGCGACATTGGGTATTTCGAGGCTTAAAACACTTGGAATGTCACAACTTTGTGCTTGATTCTTGATGTGGGATTTCCCTTGATCCTTTGTGGATGTTTTAAGAGGTTAGACAAGTTGAAGATCATGTCATTCCTTGATTGATCTTTTGTCTAAGTATTCTGGGAGGGCCCACAACCCTAATTCCTGATGATGGTGAATGCTCAACTATCCTTGAGAAGATTGATGAGGCATGAAGGTACATCCATATTATGGTAACAGTTTGAACAATGATGGGAAATCTTGGTGGTCAAAATTTGGGGTATGACACTCTTTTGAATTTCTTTAATCCTTAGAACTGTTCAACAAAGAAAGGATTATTCCCGGTGAAACCTTTCTTGAACTTTTCATAGGCTTGGACCCACAGGCTTCCTAGAAGTATCTCCAGCCTCCTCTTGGGCTTAGTACAAGGACTCATAGGCTTCTTAGAAGTTCCCCAGCCTCCTCTTGGGCTTAGTACAAGGACCCAAAGGCTTCCTAAAGTCATAGGATAGAAATTAGTCATCTATGCTAGTTCAATCCCAAGGAAAGTCAAGATTCCAGAACATCCTATCACCCAAGGGTTGATCTTCATCCCTTAAACCAACAATCTCCTCTTGGGCATCATACAAAGACCTTTTTCCAGCCAGAGTCTACCTCTCCTTGAGAGACTTGGACAATCTCAGCCTCCTCTTGGGCTTCATTCAAGTAGACTTGGAAAGTCTCATCTTCTCTAGGATCTCACACAGAGACCCTCAAGTTTCCTAAAAGCATAGGAAAAACCCTTATCATTTCATCAAATACAACAGTCTCCACCAGAGTTGAAACCTCTAAGGTTTTCAAACTCACCTTTAAACTCCTTTGACCCCCAACAAGGTTTAACTTTCACCTTAAACATCCCAGCCAGGGTCAGTTTACCATTAATAAACCCACAACAAAATTAGAGCCTCATGGCATCTGGTACTTCAACTCTTCTTTAGTTTCCAGCAAGATTTAAATCCCTTTGGATTCCTCAAAGTAATTTAGATCTGCTCCTGGATTTCAATAAATCCTCAGCAAGAGATAGCCTCCTCTTAGGCTTCATATAAGAATTCCCCCAGTCAGCCTCAATCTTGGGCTTTGTACAAGACAGATAAAACCCTCCCAGTGGAGTAATTTTCCTTTTAGCTTCTACCTTGGGCTTTGGTCAAGGCACACAAAATTAACGTCCCCTCAGATGAGACCATGAGTCCACTCTGTAGGAAGATATCCTTTCATCACAAGCAATCAAAATCTTTTCCAGATAATTACTGTAAGTGGCACACTTGTTGATTCAAAATTCAAGCTGTAGTCCTTCCTTTATCCTGGCTAAAATTTCTCTTTCATCTAACAGTTATAAGTGGCAAGCCTCCGGATTCCATACATCCAAGCCAATGTCCCTCCCTTAGCATGAAAGACTCATAAGGAAAAAGTGGCATTGCTCTATACTGAGTTAAAGCTTTCTTCCTTCATGACATCTCTCTTATAAAGGAAATTATGGCATTGTTGCATTTCTCATATCCCAGTTAAAGTAATTTCCCTTATAATCGGTTACTCAACATTTTGTGATGAATAGGTGTGATATTCTCCCTTTATAGATGACAAATTCTCTCTCAGTCACCCCTTTAGCTTCAATCTTGGGCTTTGAACAAGACACAAATACTCAGTTAGCTTCAATCTTGGGCTTTAAACAAGACACCAAACATTTTCCTCCCATAGAATAGGAGGAACTATAATTGCTCTGATTTCCTAAATCTCTGTACGGGAATACGTAGGTATAAGATTGCGAAATCTTAGCGAGCACACAAATCAAAAATCTTTAGGTCCAGTACCTTCCCAAAAACAACAAAAAAAAACACTCACTCAATACTCCCAAAGGAGAAACTTTCCCAACCTACAGCAGATAAGCACAAGAAAGCATTTAAGTTAACATAAATACATGCAAAAGAAGGTTCCTATAGATTACCATAGATACACTGGGTGTTAATAGCTTCCCTTTGTATAACCAGACCCCGTTCCCCGATCTCTTAGCATTTGTTAAAGAAAACATTTGCGTGCAGGGTTAGTTTAAGATATCTCCCCCTTCCTCAACCATCTTCATAGGATAAATACAGAAATTAGAAAGTAGCACCCAAATCCCAATCTCGCGGTAAGGTGGTCGCGTCACCGACAAAAACCGCACGCTACACAACCGCGGGACAATTTCACTCACCTGACAAACAATGCAAATGACAATCCAATTCATACATTCATCTAATCAATCAAAAATGAAATCATGGAACCAAGAAGATCATTAAGGGATTGAAAGGTTGTAGCTTGGTTAGGTTCACAACAAAGGGACATTTCTAAGGCCACGGAATCAAAGTTGCCAATGCAAAAGAAACATTCACAATACAAGGTTATGTACACACTACAACTTTATCTACACTTTCTTTTCTCAATTGTCCACCCTTCCAAACTTCCTTTATGCACATTCATATTTTTTATTTTTCTTTTTCACATTCGTATTCACAATTTTCTTTTCAATGCTTGTTTGAAATTTTTCAAAATTTTGAGTAACCTACTACTTTTCTTTTCACTCTCCCCAACTTGAATTCAACCAAACCTCAAGTGAATGCTCCTTGCTTTTTATGGCAAGGAAAATAATTTAGAACAATGTTCAAAGGTTCAAGAATTTTTTTTTAGAATCCCACAAAATTCAATGATGAACTATCTTTTAATTTATGCACATACACCAAGTTCATCACTAAATTAGGATCTAAACTATTAAGCTCAAAGGGGTTAGCAAATTCTCACTACTCACGGGTAAGTTACTTTTGGGATAAGGTTGTGCTCAATATCAACGAATGCCTTGATCATTTCTAATGCTTTCACAAAATCAAAATAATTACAAGATTAAGCATGAATAAAACGTATTAAACAAAGTTTATCAGTCATCCTAAGCATATAGTAAACAGTGGGGGTTTCTCACAATTTGTGGCTTTTGGAACCTAAGTGAAACAAGCATTTAAATAAGTTGTACAATGAACCAAAGATACATTTCAACAAAGAGAAAAAAATTCTTAAACATTCTAGCATTCTAGAAAGAGGTAACCATGTACCTTGCTTGCATTCATGGTATTCAAATACTATCCTCACCATCCAAACTTGGGATAATCTTCATTGGATACTTTTAGCAAATGGAAACCAATCTAGAAGTTTTCACATTCAATCATCAAAGAAATAAGCATTAAATTCAAAACAACCTACCAAACAACCATAAAAAACTAAAGTTGAACATTCCTAAACTGAAGAATTCAAATCTAAATAACATAAAAAGAAACTAAACTTGAACATTCATAAACTGAAGAATTCAACTCATATAAGAATAAAATGCCATGGTGTAGAACACCAACAAAAGTAAAAGTACCCAAAAGTGGTACATAAATACATCATCCAAAATAATCCACAAAGGTGGATATTATACAACAACAAAATACAATACACTCGTAATATAAATATAGAAATGATCTAAAGCTTCAGAAAACTTCACTTTGTAGCAACAAAAGGAAGTAGCTTAAGATCATGCTCAAAACAACAAAATAACTAGTCCTCATCGGAGTCAGTCTCCTTTTCATCCAACTCAACCTCCTCACCAGATCCTGAACCAGAATCAAAACCATCATCATCATCACCAGCCTCCTCAGCGTCCTCATCCTCATCAGTGTCAGCTACACCCGCCCCTCTCTAGAGAATGGCCTGGCCTCAGGTCAACCAACATGAGCTAGGAACTGCTCCCTAGTCATGATCGAGTGCTCCACCGTAGTCTCACGGTACTGTAGCTGCAAAACTTGCATAGAATCATGAATTTCAATCATGGAACGCTGAGTAGATGCCATCCAATCTCAATTATAGTTGCAGATATCCCTTTGAAATGGGTCAAAGCCCTGGGAATCCACAACCCCGGAACCAAAAGCCTCTCCTGCTCCTCTACCTGTACCTGTACCTGCAGTCTTTCCTCCTCTCATCCTCTTGGACTTACAAAACTTGTCCACATAATTATCATCAATAGCAGCCGGAATGGTAACCTGACGGCAGGAGGGTAACTTTATCCTCGAGTACACACAGAAAGCTATGATCAAGCATGGGGAAATCAGAGGACAATTCGCTCGGGCCCCTGGTTTGATACCACTCTCCACCACTACATGCATCTCGTCAGCAATGATTCGCGCTACATAAATTTGTGTATCGATCATGATGCTATGGATCAAGTGAGCCACTGGTATAGGTACATTAGAGGTATGCATCCTTGGCTTAATGTTAGTTAAGACCAAGAGTAGAACCAGCTGTGCTAGAGGACACATATCCTTTCTATGATATCTCCATGGAACCCCAGATGGGTTCAGCTCCACCGTCTTTCCTTCCCTCAATAAGGCACCAGAAATCGCCTCAATATCTCTATTCAGTCTCAAATTTTTGTGATACTCATCCAACTCATCCTCCCCCAAAGTAGAGGTTTACCCAATACGTGATTAATCGTGTTTCGTTCAAACTTCACCTCTCTCCCACGAACTTGTGTGGTCCAAGAAAAAACCTCATTATCATCCGGGAGGGCGTTCGTGTAGAACTCCCTCACGATTTCCACATTGTAATTGTCACATAGGGTAATCAACTTGTCCCACTTTTTCTCATGAAGAATCGTGGCTACCACTCGATAGGATCCTTGGAGGTTAATGTTAAACACTTTCTCCGGAAAGATGCTCCTTCTCTCAAGAGCAACGTATCTAGCAGCTTGCTTTGCCCCTTTGAAACGCTCGGTGTCATAAGAAATTGGTTGCTGATGGGAGGAGCTTTCGATCTTTCTTTTATTTGAAGGATTAGTTCTTGGAGGTGCCATCTGCACAACACCAAACATAACCAGCAAAAACCTATGACACATTAGTGAACAAGGCAAGGTACAAAACCACAGAACACGAAAACATAGCACACATAAAAAAAACAAAATGCTGTCATGTTCGCCTTGGGTTCGCACAACGAGAACCCAGCGAACATTCTCCCAAGGTTCGCCCAGCAAACTCAAGGCGAACCCTGCGAATTTGAAAAATTCCAGGTTTTTCCTATGCAATCCATAACACAACAACAATGTAATCTTTAAAATTCAATCAGTGATATCTAGTTTTCATTACAGTATCAAGCAAACAACAACAATCAAGTTAACATTGCTCATGCAAAGATCAAAGTTCTCAAAAATAATCCAAGCCAAGTTTAACTTAATCTAAGCAAGAAAATCTCAATCTCTAAAAAATTTCTTCAGTTTAGTACTCATACAAGTATAACAACATGCATCAATCATAATTGTCGCAACGCGAAAAACAACCACAGGAAAAACAAAGTCACCACCGAACGTTAGTTATCCCGACAGGGGAAAGGAAACAATCGAAGAAACCTCAAAGAGAGAAGACATGGTCATCGCAACCAAATCCTAGGTTCGGAAGTCGATTATGTGAGAGGAAGGTATTAGCACTCCCCCGCGTCTGTTGTACTCAACGGGATCCACTCTTGTTGTTCTAATCAAAGGGTGTGTTATCTAAAGCTCTACTGCTAAACGGAAACGAAAAGGAAAAGGAAAAGGACAAAAGGAGACTCGATAGGACTTCGCCGTCCTAGGCCTACGTATTCCCTCGTGCAATGGGAAAGTCAGAGTCAACGTAGTTCAGAGGACTACGGGTGGATGGGGGAAGGTTGCTCGCCAAGACTTCGCCGTCTTGTACCTACGTATCCTCAATCGGACGGGAATGAGGAAGTCAGAGCATTCGTAGTTCGTGGTTACAACCACAGATTGGTTAAATGTTTTTTAAAAGCGATGTTAAGTTCGTGTTCCAGCAGTTAGGGTCGATGCCTATTTGCGGTAGAACGGAAGTAACGTACTCTTTCTGAAAATGATTTGACTCCAATCCCGAAGGATAAAAGATTTGCATTTGGTTTGTGAGTTTTAGACATAAGTGAGTTGACTTTATTTGAGAATCGTATCGTACTAAAGTCTATGACACAGGATCGAATGCTTCGCAAGATCGACCCAAGACGGGACATATGCAAATCACCCTAGACAAGGTAAGGAGAGACTCCCGCTTATCACTTCCCATGTACTTAGGCTCGTGGCGCACAATACTCGTCGTATTTATTAAGTGCTTTGATTTTTGTTTTGAGATGAGAAGAAAGAGGACTCAAAGGTTGAAAAGAAAACAACTAAGGGAAACTAATTCCTAATGTTGTCATGCACAATGGTCCTAAGGTTGGGATGAGAAAAGGAATTCTACTTAATGTTAGCATGCAAAGAGATGGACCTAAGGTTAAGGTTTAAAAAGGGACTACCTTAATGTTGTCATACAAAGTATTGAAAGCCTAATGTCTCTCCTACCTCTAACTTAATCAGAAATTAAGTTGAGCTAGGAATCCTAAGGGATCATGTGAGCAAACACAAGTAAACATTATACTAATCAATCACAAAAGGTAAGTACATAAGACTTAACCAAATCTTAAGACTTAAAAGAAGAAAGAGAGATGAAGAAGGAGTGAGTTAAGTGAGAGAGAATAAGTCTCAAGAAAGGAAGATGCAACGTTATGCCAACAATCAAGAAAGTTCACACCATTAGACATAAGCATCAAGCAAATGCAAGCATAAGGTTCAATCACACAAAGTAAACGTCAACACCATGTTAAGGTAACCAAAGTGTACACACATGTCAAACCCTAACCAAAGATTGGAAGTCAAAGTAATTAGGCACAACAATGCACCAATGCATACACAAATGACATCACACAATAAATGAATCAAAACTTAAATTGAAAAGAAGAGTGCACGGATTAAAATCATGATGCCAATACACGAATCAAGGTCGCGTGCGCGAAAAAGTGAAAAGCCTACCACAAGAAATTAGATTTGATCTAAAGATAACGGCGTTGAGTCATTGAAAAGTAATTCAAATTGACATAGCAAATTACTACCGCATTAGCAGTCATCGCAAGTCGAATCACGAAACGAGATAATAAAATTAAAGAAAATCACAAATTGAAACGCGAATCGGTAAGCACAAAAAGTGGATTGTCACTACACTAAACCGTTGGACGCATGTACAAAATAGAAACACAACGATAATCAATTTAAAATAGTAAAATAAAAATCGCACATAAACGAATAAAAATCTGCCACTAGTTTGCTACACTTAACGTGATCATCGCAAGAGGGGCCGAAATTGTGCGGATCTAAATATAATGAAAAGAAACGCAAAAAAAAAAAAATTTAATGTGATAAAAAAAACCTAACAATGTTGCTAACACAAAAATGCGATCATCGCAACTGGATCGAACCAAAACATAAATGTCACGCATCGTGCACACAAATAAGTGACCAGCGTATCGCCATAATTCGGTCCGAATAATATAATCAAAACCATAAATTAAAAATAACATTAACACACTTTTATATATATATATATATATATATATATATAACCTACTGTTATGTTAATATATTAATATGCTATATATAAAAACAAAACATAAGCATCACCTGAAAGGCAATGCATCACTAGAGAAAACAATGTTTCACGGACGAGAATAATAGCGATTAAGGGTGGACAAACAGACGGTTCCGGTCGGTGACAGACCGATAATGCCAATCCGAATATACCCACGGTTGCAAAATCTTGGCCCATCTTCGTCCACTCAAGCCTTCGGTTTTCTCGGATAGCAGTTTCGACGGGTGACGGTTTATTTCAGGTGGTTTAGTTTGGATCGTTTATTAAGTCATCACCAACCAGAAAATTTTAGAAGAAAAAAAGAGAGAAAGTTGAGGTATCAAATTAATCATAGAAGATGAAGAGATGGTTTCATCCTAAAGAGGTAAGAGAAGCAAGTATTTTGCTTCAAACCTGTAAATCCAAAGACTGAATACATCTATTAGAGTGGTGAAACATAAACATGAAATAGTTGTCGTCGGAACCATAGACTGTCCTAACTAAAATGGAAGAACCTAAAAGAAACTTATTAAAATGGAAGAACCTAAAAGAAACTTATTTTGTCAATTGAAATGGAGAAGTGAAGAAAATAGAAAAGCAAACCACTAAATTTTCTATAAAAATGACAGTTGTGTTTAGTGTGAGCCAGAGTGAGATGAGCTGTAGTTTTTATTATAAAAATGAATACTTGTCAATTTGCAATTAAATGCAGTGGTCTTTTCTCACTTTTTCACAACACACTCTCATCATGATAACTATGCCATCACTTAGTAAAATATGTCACTTTTTTGTTGTAACAATATATATCACCTTAAGTATTTAATTCAAAGTTTGAAATATATGTATGCAGTTGATAAGAATCTCGGTCGGTGACAGTTTCATATGGATGTATTTTTAACATCCAAACCCGTCCGATCATACTCATGTAAAACCGATAGCATTCAACCGAAGACCCGGCAATCCATTCCGACCCACCCATTTGACTTTTTATAAACTCGGTTTTATCGGTTTCGGGTGGGTTACAGTTTTTTGTCCACCCCTAATAGCGATATTGATAAAAACGAAAACCAAGCATAATTCCAAAGTTTCAAAACAATGATTACCCAACGTGATCGGCATCTGAATTGTAGCAGTGGATCATTTATATATATATTAAGTAACTACTGGAAATAAAGTGCCACGCATCATATAAATATATGTTGATGATTGAATAAGTGGCATATGAAAAGTAACATACTTATAGCTATTTGAAATAATGATATATGGTAGCAGCACAACTGTAGAGGCGCAACTTTTCTCTCTTCCGGTTTTTTTTTCTCTTTCAACAAATGCAACTTATGTATATAGGTTTCAAATTTGGATTAACTCTAAATTGTCAATAATATCTCTAATATCCATTTTAAAACCCAAATTAAATAATTAGTTAAATCCAAAATAAAATAAACATTTAAATTAAAATTAAAACACTAATTATCCTGTTTATTTATTCTAAATATTTAGATAAAAATGTAAAAATAAACAGACCTCCAAATAAATAAAAGTCAGGCGCCCAACTGCTCGAAAAAATAAATCGAGTGTACCAAAATGATCAGCACGAAAAAAAAAAGACTCGAAAAAATACAGTGTGTGGTCAGATTTTAAAATAAATTTTGACCCGTTAAAACGCTCGGACTAATCAAAATGCGACGACAAATGGTCGAAAAATTAAAACGAACATGTCAGGTTAAACTACGTGAAACATAGATCAATATAATTGACGTCTGCAAGCTCAATTTCAAAATTTCCCGTCCACTGATTATACGTAGCGTTTAGATTTAGTTTGACTGGTCTGTCTGTAAATTCGAGAAATTATTCCGGGTGACATTTTTGGCACTATGCCAGATAAAATGCATGTTATGCTATTGATGTTGAGTACAATCAAATGTAAGTATTTTATTTTATCGTATCCACAGGGATTGGAGCGATATCAAAACCGTTCAACAATTTCTATAATTCTAAGCAAAAATTTGAGATGTTTGGTTTGTAAGTTACGAAAAGTAAACGTGTATAATAAATGAAGATAGTTTTCAGAGGAATAGACTTGTTGGGAATTGGTGTTCATCCACCGATTCAATATGCATATCACGAATCAGTTATACACAATTTAATCATGTTTCAATATTATCACGTATCGCTTACAAACAAAGTTTATGTCTAAACTTTGATGAATTTCTACCTTATGGTTTAATCGACGATTTCTCAGCCTATTAAACAATACGGTAGCATTAAGATTCAATACTTTTTGTGAATATTAAACCTATATCTATATCTAGAATTTAGGGTTTAATAGATGTTATCTTTAGATCGCGATTAGAATCGTATTTGTCAATATCAATTCAATCCATGAAATAAACGATGAAACAAAGATAACATCAATAATGATTCATACATAAATTGCATATAATACCATGATCAAAGAAAATACATATTGTTTCGTTGAACTACAACCAATCCCAACAAGAGAGGGATTTAGCTTCTCATGGTAGCTTGAAGCATAATGGAAGAATTGAGTTGAACGAGCATCAATGACAATTTCCCGACTCTTGATGCAAATCCACTCCTCTTCCTCTAAACCTCACTTCTATTCCTATTCTACTGATATATTACTATCTAATACTAAACTGTTTTAAAACAAGATGATATCCCCTTTGCATTTCCCTTGATCTCTTTTTATAGTGTTTTTGGCCACCTAAGTTCGCTATGCGAAGTTCAGGTCGTTATGCGAACTCCCTTTTCTTCTCCATTAAGATTTTAACTTTTAAACCACCTTTCAGGGACCGCCATACTTCTCTATGCGAAGTATATTTCACGTCGCGAACTCTGTCGCTTTCTTCAGCTTCCTGTCGCTTCAAGCGAAGATTGGTCATTTGCTTCTGTTTTGAGTTGCTGGTTCCTCGCCTATCCTCGCATCGCGACCTTTGCGATGCGATCCATAGAGATCTTCAAGCGACGTTTGCTCAGTTTGATTCTGTTCTGTTCAGCTGCATCTCGCTTCCTCTCGCTTCCTTTCGCATAGCGAAGCTTCGCTACGTAGCGAAGTTTCTGGTCGCATGCGAAAGTTGCAGGGCATGGATTCTTTTTGCTTATAATTGATGTGTTCTTTTGTTAATCCCTGCAAAATCGAACCCATTCAAGAGTAATATCCTTTTGTATCTTTTGTTGGTCAAATTTCATATGAAAAGTTTAAAGGAAGCAAGCATTTCATTAGAGTTTTGACACAAGAAATATCAACTATTGGGCTTCCATCAAATTCTCCCCAACTTAGTTTCTTGGTTGTCCTCAATCAAGAGCATGATCTTTTCAAGAGATGTTTTCAGGATTTTTCAATCAAGTATTGGAAATAACCTTTTGAAAAATGAATGGTTCAAATGATTACTTGTCAAGCAAGAAAAATGTTCATCTGATTATAGAATTTAGAGCATGATTATGGAATTAAGTTCTCGCTCAAAAAAAATCACATCATGTACTCAAAAATATAATGGCACAACTCACTTGAATCTTTCCTAACACTCTTCTTCATAAAAAGGGATGAAGACTTTGAAGTTTGTTTTAATCATGTGGTGTGATGACTCTCATTTGATCACTTGGTCAACATCCGAGTCGATTCATGTTTTCATCCTAAAATTCAGAAATTTGAGCAACTGAAGGTATAAATCACATAGGACTTGTGAGGGTTGTAATGTGGCCAGGTTTCCTAAAGATATGGTTTTTCTCCTAAAGCTAATTTTCTAAAATCTGTCCATTTTTGTAACTTGCTTTACTTGTTTCACTCCTTACTTCATCACCATGATTTTGCCATTTTCTTTTGCTTTTTCAATCTTTTCCTTTTTTTTCATGATACCAAGTTTTTCTGCTTTTGTATTTCTTTTTCTCTTTTGATCTTTCTTTTCTTTTTCTTTTCCTTTTGGTATCAGCATCCATTCTCTCCCCAACTTATTTCTTTTCATGAGTGAAGTTATTGGTGATTCGTATTATGGTTCAGGTTGTGCAAGAACAAATTGGAATGGATCATACCTTCACTAAGTGATTTTCTTAGTGGTTTTGTATTTTTCAAATTTTGATCCACCCTTTGATTTTTATGGTTCAAGGAGGTAACACAAATGCTCACTCACTTACTGGTTTTTGATGAAAGTCTTTTTGGCCATGGTGGTTTTTCTCAAAATCAAACAATTGCCTTGATCCTCTTTATACCTTTACAAAGCTCAGATGGATTTTTTAGATTGGACATGAATCAACCGAGTTAAACACAAGAATTTCGCAGTTTTTTGTATACAATGGAAGTTCACTTCCCTTTTCTGGTATTTGCTAAAAGATTCAAGCAAGTGTGTGCACAATGTGAATGAGACATGTTATGACTTTTGTAAGAGAAAACAAAACTAAAATATCATGCTAAGATTCTACAAAGCAAATGAACATGTACCTTGCTTGATGTTCATCTGATTCGTATCATTACCACTCACTCACCTTCTTTGTTATGTAACTTGACTTGGCATTTGTTCAAATTTTTTGGGAGAAGAATTCATGCTCATGATGAGGATCACAGGATCATAGCAACATGTTTTTCAAAACGAGATTGCAGCATACTAACACCAAGTACTAAAAGGAGTACCAAGTGAATTTACAGTAAGCATTATCGTCGAAAAGTTTCAATTGCTGGCATTTCAAAAGAAAGTACTGAACTGAAATTGAAAGGACTGAAAGTTAGAAGAAAATGAAATGGCTTATGACGTTGGGTTGCCTCCTAACCAGCGCTTGTTTAACGTCATTAGCTCGAAGCTTGTTTCCAATGATATCAAGGTGGTTTTTAGGAATTTGTCACAGCATTTATGCCACTATCCTTTGGTCTTTCTTTGTCATTCTTCATCTTTAAGTCCAGGCATATTTCATCATGAGCCTCAATCTTGTAATAATCATCCTCTTTATGTTGAAACAATTTGAAGTTGATTTCTTCATCTTTGTACCTCACTTTCATCTTGCCTTCATCTACGTCAATCATCATTCGGGCTGTTTTTATGAAGGGCCGCCCCAAAATCAGAGGAATGTCATCATCTTCTTCAATATTTATCACCACAAAATCTGTTGGAAATAGGAATCTCTCAAGTTTGACCATTACATTCTTTATCATGCCAACTGGTTTTGTGATTGATTTGTTCGCAAGTTGTAACACCATTGTTGTAGGTTCTATTTCAGGATTACCGATCTTTTCAAGAACGGAAAACGGAAGGAGATTGGTGCTTGATCCAAGATTAATCAGAGCTTTATCAAAATTTATATTTTCAATGGTGACGGGTACTATAATGCTTCCAGGATTAGCATTGTTTTCTTCCTCCTTTTTCTCAAAATTATCTTCTTGTTTTTTCACTATACTTCTCTTTTCTTTGGTATTCTCTTCAACTTTTATTTCATCTACTCGTCCAATCTTTGTTGTGACTGAATTGCACGTTTCTTTTGGATTGGTTTGAGTGGCGGTAGAAAATGGTCCTTGTTGTTGCTCATTCAAATGCTTTGCAATTTGCCCTACTTGTGTTTCAAGATTTCTGATTGATGCATCTGTATTTTACTGGTTTGCCATGGACATCTGCATAAATTGATTCAAGGTTTCTTTGATCTTTGTAAGCTTATCAGGTTGAGTATAGCTTTGGTATTGGTTCTGCCTGTTTTGGCCATAGCTTGCATTGTTGTTGTATGAGTAACCTTGATTATTTTGGTACAGGACCTGTCTCTGCTGCTGGTTTCCCAAATAATTGACCTCTTCATTAATCGGAGGACAAAAATCGGTTGGGTGGTCTCATGTACAAAGTTCACACATGGCTACTTGTTGTGGTTTAGGTGCTTCGTGCAGTTGTTTGAGTTGTTGTGGACGAGTGAATGATTGCTTGGTGAGTTCTTCCACAGTTTGGGTGAGAAGCTTATTTTGTGCCAAGATTGCATTGTTTGTATCCAACTCAAGAATTCCAGGTTTCTTTTGTGTGGTTCCTCGATTATATTGGACTTGATGATCGGTGAGAGCCATTCGATTGATAATTGAAACTGCCTCTTCTGCGCTTTTTGCCAATAAAGAACCACCGACTGTTGCGTTAAGTAAGACCTTTGGTTGGGGCTGCAATCTATTGTGGAAGATGTGGACTTGTGTTAGGCTGTCAAAACCATGATTTAGACATTTTCGTAGCATGGATTTGTAACGTTCCCAAGCTTCACATAGAGTTTCATTTGCAGATTGAGCAAACGCAGCAATGGATGTTTTTGCATCCATGAATCGGTTGTGAGGGAATAATCTGTTAAGAAATTTTCTTCCAAAACATTCCAGTTTGTCATGGTTTCAGTAGGTTGGTCAAGATACCAATCCTTCTCTTTACCGATCAAAGAATGCGGGAATAACCTCATAAACACTGCTTCTTCTTCAGCTTCGGGTGCACCTAACGTATCGGCTAGTTCATAGAACTTTGTGAGGTGGGAGTATGGATCTTCACGATCCAAAACTGCAAAAGGCTTAGCATAAATGATATGCAGCAGTCCTATTTTAATTTCAGCTTGTCGGTTATTTGGAGTGTTGGTGAGACGAGCTAATCGTCTTGGACTGCTCCGACAAGGTCCACCGTTGACAACTTCAGCCATTGTTTCTTTTGTTGAGGAATTTGATGCGGAAACTCCTTTGTGATTTTTCTTCTTGGATAGTTGTTTATGTTTCTTCTTTTGTCTTTTGTTCTTTCAGATGGTTCTTTCGATCTCGGGATCAAAAAGAAATTGTTCTTCAGAAGTCTTGCCTCGAAGCATAAACAGAAGTTTCACCACCTATCTAACACTTAAACAAACGTTGCGAAAAACAAATATATACAATATATAACAACTTAGAAGTATAGAAACTATCGCGATGTTTTAATATCTTAAACGCCAATCCCCGGCAATGGCGCCAATTTGATGTTGAGTACAATCAAATAAAAGTATTATATTTTATCGTATCCACAAGGATTGGAGCGATATCAAAACCGTTCAATAATTTCTATGATTCTAAGAAAAAGTTCGAGATGTTTGGTTTGTAAGTTACGAAAAGTAAACGTGTATAATAAATGAAGATAGTTTTCAGAGGAATAGACTTGTTAGGAATTGGTGTTCATCCACTGATTCAATATGCATATCACAAATCAATTATACACAATTTAAGCATGTTTCAATATTATCACATATCGCTTACAAACAAAGTTTATGTCTAAACTTTGATGAGATTTATACCTTATGGTTTAATCGACGATTTCTCAGCCTATTAAACAATACGGTAGCATTAAGATTCAATACTTTTTGTGAATATTAAACCTAAATCTATGTCTAGCATTTAGGTTTAATAGATGTTATCTTTAAATCGAGATTAGAATCGTATTTGTCAATATCAATTCAATCCATGAAATAAATGATGAAACAAAGATAACAACAATAATGATTCATATATAAATTACATATAACACCATGATCAAAGAAAATACATACTGTTTCGGTGAACTACGACCAATCCCAACAAGAGAGGGATTTAGCTACTCATGGTAGCTTGAAGCATAATGGAAGAATTGAGTTGAACGAGCATCAATGATATTTTCTCGACTCTTGATGCAAATCTACTCCTCTTCCTCTAAACCTCACTTCTATTCCTATTCTACTGATATATTACTATCTAATACTAAACTATTTTAAAACAAGATGATATCCCCTTTGCATTGCCCTTGATCTCTTTTTATAGTGTTTTTGGTCGCCTAAATTTGCTATGCGAAGTTCTGGTCGCTATGTGAACCCCCTTTTCTTCTCCATTAAGATTTGAACTTTCAAACCGCCTTTCTGGGACTGCCATACTTCGCTATGCGAAGTATAGTTCGCGTCGCAAACTCTGTCGCTTTCTTCTGCTTCTTGTCGCTTCAAACGAAGATTGGTTATTTGCTTCTGTTTTGAGCTGCTGGTTCCTCGCCTTTCCTAGCCTATCCTCGCGTCGCGACCTTCGCGATGCGACCCATAGCGATCTTCAAGCGACATTTGCTCATTTTGATTCTGTTATGTTCAGCTGCATCTCGCTTCATCTCGCTTCCTTTCGTATAGTGAAGCTTCGCATAGCGAAGTTTCTGGTCGCGATGCGAAAGTTGCAGGGCATGGATTCTTTTTGCTTGTAACTGATGTGTTCTTTTGTTAATCCCTGCAAAACCAAACCCATTCAAGAGTAATATCTTTTTGTATCTTTTGTTGGTCAAATTTCATATGAAAAGTTTAAAAGAAACAAGCATTTCATTAGAGTTTTGACACAAGAAATATCAACTATTGGGCTTCCATCAGCTATGCAAAGTAAAAATAAAGTCAAATGAAGGAAAAAAAATTAAAATACCCGAACAAAGATAGGGTATGACATCTTGATCATGACTGAATGATCACACTTGACTTGAAACCAAAATTCTTGCCCTTGAGTGCTCACGGATCCTCTTGAAAAATCCTGAAGAAGATGACCTTGATACTTGATGAGCCTTGGTAAAGAAGATAATCATGATGTTGGGAACTCAGCCTTTGTCTCAACTCGAGTGCAATAGCCAGATAAATCACCTCTGAATAGGGAAAACTCAAATCACAGGAAAATACCTTGATCCCATGTCTTAGGAGCTCAATGTAAATGAAAGGATGCAAAGTTATGACCTAATGAAAACACAAATAAAAGAGGAACACAAGCTAGTTAAGGTTAGAAAAAGAGAGGGCAAATTTTGGGGTGTTACAATAATCGCTCATGAAAAACACATTACAAACCTAGAAGATAGTTTCCAATTTTTTTCCCACATAAGCCTAACCACATGCTTCTAATAAAAACAATGAATTTGACTAAAAAAATCGAACCTGGAATGAGTAGTTAGAGGGAATGAAAGTTGAATGAAACTTGGGGAAAATAGTCTTCTTACTTGATATGGTTGAGAGAGACAAGAGAATGTTTAGTTGTTTGTGAAAAGTGAGAGAGACAATAAGGGAATGGAAATTCAAAAGGGATTGTTCTGATATGGGATGCTTGCCATTTTTTTAGAATTGTTAGAATTGTTCTATAGGGGGTTTGTTATCGTCTCCACAGGGATTGTTCTGATATGGGATGCTTGTCGTTCAATAGTTCACCGTTTCTAGAAAAGGGTTTTCAAAGTTTGTTTCATAAATTGTCACGTTTTAGTAGCAAAGCTTTAAAGTCAAGATGTTCGATTAACAAAATATATCAAAAGTAGTTTTCATCTACCCTAACTTATACATATTCTCTTAATCTTGCATGTGAAGTTGGATCCGATTAATATCATCACATATTCTCTCAATACTGTTTATGTCTAGAGCGGTGTCGTGAGAAATATCGTATTCATCGCTACATGATCTCTCCATATAACCACCAATATATTAAGCTTTAAGTTCAATACAAAACAAATATCAACCATAGACCGATCTCTCCAATCTATAAATTGATAGATGGATATTTTAGGTCAAGTTCCATAAAATCTATGTCTAGAGTTTTACAAAACAAGAATGGATCATTAAGAACAAAAATATTCATCATATATTAATCATCACTTATTCACATACAAGGCCAATCAAAAGAAATACATAAAGCTAAGGTAGACTACCTCTACCTTTGATAGAAAGGAAATTAGCTACCTATAGCCATGGTATCTTACTTTACAAGTAATGAGAGAAGATGAATGAGCATCCACATCGAAGAATTGATCTTGGATGTGAATCCAACTTCTATTTGCAAAATATCACTCTTTGGTGAAGAAATGCTAAAAAATAGGGTTTCTATGTGAAAAATGGGGTTATGATCCCAAAAAAGTGTGAGAAGTATATATATAGTACTTCCAAAATGTGTCAAGTTCGTCCATCAAACACCTTTTTCGCCCAACGAAGACCACTTTTTAGCACCTGAAGTGCCTTTGAACAGTTAAATCGCCCTTGAGAAAATATCTACGTTCACAGTGCGAACATTTCTTCACCCAGCGAGCTTTTCGCTACAAGTTCCCACAACGAACTTTGGGTCCTTTAGCTATGCCTCAAATTTGGGATGGTTCGCTGGGGCTTCATCAGGAGCTCGCACAACGAACATTCGCTGGCACCTCGTTGTTGTTTGCACAACGAACATGCTGAATCTTCTTCTTTTCTTTGGCTTCCTTGTCAATTCACTTGTGTCTTCATCTTTTATGTTTTATGCCTAAATCCTGCACAATAACACACAAATCAAAGCAACCAAATGTATTTTCAACATAATTGATGAATAGCATTGAAACATGGAATAAATCCAATGAAATATAACAAATGAGTTGAAAAATGCCAAGAAATATGGATCAAAATAAGACATGTTTGGCATTCAACAAGTGTTTGAAATGATCCAAGTTTTGTTTTCCAGATTAAAGAGAGTGGTGAGTTTATGTAGATGAATTTCCATCTGTTTTGGTCACTTTTTCAGTTAGTTCTGTTAGAGGTTAGGGAAAAAGTTAGTGTTAGATGATTTCATGAGGAAGTTGGTTACAAGAGTTAACACTGTTACAGAGCTGTTAAATTGTTAGTTGGAACTGTTAGTGGAGTGTTATGTAGGATGCATTTAGGGAGTGTTATGGAATTTAGCTTAGCTTGAGGTTAGAATGAACTAGTGTAGGAATGGCTTGGTTCAAAATAGAAAGGCTAATATTTGTTGTCGCATAATTTCATGTTCTTTGAATTGAATCTTATGTGGTAACTGTCATATGCAATTGGAGATGTTTGAAATGGTACTGCAATGCTTGAATTGAAACTGAATATAGCAACTGATACAGGCGTAACTGGTTACCTACTGTTGGGTAACCGATTACCAGCTCAAAAACTGGTGTTCTGGTATGCTGACCAAGGTTGTGCAAAGCAGGTGTAACTGGTTACCTGCTGTTGGATAATCGATTACCAACACAAAAATTTGGCTTTCTGGCCTATTGAATGCAAGTGTAAAATTTTGTGTTTTTTGGTATGCTGGATACAGGTGTAACCGGTTACCATGCTTTGAGTAACTGGTTACCAACTTGAAATTTTGTTTTCTTTGGTATGTTATGATGCAGTGTCTTTGTGAGTATGATGAAATGAATGTAGTCTTGGTCTTTTCTCATTGTGTATGTGATTTTGTAGGGCTAATATGATCATGACTTGGCATTGGTCAAGGGGTATGGAACACAATGTTCATGAATCAAGGTTCCTTCATGGTGCAATTTAGACACTTGGATGCTTTGGAGAAACACAAAGATATGAGTTGACTTGTAAATGAAGAAAAATGGGATTAATGTTTAGGAGTAGTGGTTGACTTTGGTTTTGTGTAATGATGTAATTTTGTGTAATTTTTGGTTTTGGGCTTTTTGTAATGGAATGTTAAATGTTTTTGTACTGACATGGCCCTTTGAAATGAATTATGGCTTGTGTTTTGAGAAAAATCGTTTCCTTCCAAAGTGTGGTTTGAATATTTGAATATGCACTTGAATTAATTTGAATGAATCTTGAATTTGAAGGAATGAATCTTGATTTCTTTGGCTTGACTCTGAATGAAGTGTTTTGCCATGGATCAAACAAATCAAAGCTCAAGATAGTCCCCAAGTAACCTCAATATCCAATGTTATAATGTAGTCAACATATCTACAAGCATATACCAAAGATTAGAGTTCCACAAACTTGATTCATAAGGAATGGACCAACCATCATTGTTGTGCCAAAATAGTCAAGACATAACTTAATAAGATCCACCAGCTTGATCCATATTTCTGTATCATAATTAAAAAACCCTTGAATCAATGATGCTTATTGGAAAATACAATTATAAATGAGTGAATATATCATGAGTATTCATATGATCTTAGGGTCCAAAGTCAGATGAAAAAAAGGAAAGAAGGTAGGGAAAATTTTGGGGTATGACATCTTCGACATTGCTGCCATAGTTGGTATTCAACGAAATGGGAAGGGCTTTGAGCCTTCAACAAAAACAAAGACAAAACCTGGTTTCTCCTTTGCCGGAACTGCTAATAGATCCTTCATTGAGGATCACAGGGGTTCAACATATCGAGTAGATGCTCAAGAACACATTGCTTTCTTGACTTATTGGCTTTCAAGTACATGTTATGTGCTCGATATGTCCAAGTAGAAAAGAAGCATGTCCCTTTAGCCACCCAAATCCATGAAGGGAGAAAAATATGCCAAAGCAGATTAATTCTTTTTGGTTTATATGAATCATTAGGGTTGGCCAGTGAAGATTTGAAGAAAATGGAGAATCCCGATAGCCTTCAGATAGGTGGCCTTATCTGGCTTCTACAATTGTGGCTTAATGCCACTTTCAAACCCTCCCTCAGAACCAGAGTTCCTCCTAACCCAGAAATGGTGGTTGAAGGTCTTAGGTTTGTAAAACTTACCCTTGATGATGGGAAAGCTACGTCTTTGGAGGTCTTTGAGAATTACTTCTAAATATTTTATAGGTTCAAGAAGTTTACTTTGACTATGACATCATTTGCTAGTGGACAGTGTGGTCTTGAGTAGTTTAAGAAACCATTTCCCAATCCATCTCCGTAAGAAGAGAAGGACATGCATGCTACTTTGCTTGCTTGCTCTGGCCCCACAACCACATGGTCGAGACTTACCTCTTCCTAGACAATACTAAGGGCTACTTCTTACCAGCCAAACCTGGTGGCCAGGTGGTTTGGTTTGAGCCAAATGCTCCCTAAGTGTTTCATTCCTGAAAGGAAGGCTTTCTTCTTTTCCACTGATAATGCCACCGATAAATTGTTTGAAAGCTGCCACTATTTTTGTAAAAGGAAAGAGATTTTCCTTGGTTCCTTTGACTATTCACTCTCCTATCATTATACTCAAGATTTTGAGGAATGGTAGGCACTCCATTATGCCAATGTGTCATACCACACCCCCGTGGTGCAATGTTGGGTTGGCGCTTTCTCCTTCCTGAGTGACCAAGGTAACCCTTGACGATTGGATCTGAAATGGTACCTACTTTGTCTTATCTTGAATCTTTCATGGATTCAAATGTCTCCTTGTCTGCTTTATGCAGGGGTTCCCACCAATCCAAATGTATCGAATGCTGGTTCTCAAGGAACGTTTTGACCAAACTTACCCTCTCAGGGTCAAAAAGAAACAAAGGCTTCTATTGCTGTAGGGCCATCTAGGACAAAACACTAGGCGATGATGTCGACGATTCTTCCGACGAAGAGATTATGGTTTGTACCTTTCACTCTACTATTTTCCTTAACTTTCTTTAATTTCTCTAATATTGTCAAACCATGTTAGTCTCCTCAGAAAGAGAGTGAGTTTGATATCAATGATGATGGCTAATAATCTCCTTATTCCAATCCTCCAACACAACAAATAAATGCAGGCATCCATATAGTTGAGGCTGACGTTGTTCATCCAAGGGCGAACAAACCCCACGTCGAAGCTTCTCTTGGAAAAAAAGAGGGTCATGCGTGAGACTGTGCCAGTATTTGAAGACGATGGGACTGAGGAGAGTGACTTTCCATCATTAAGGCCGACCATGTGCGTTTGGGGACTTACAAACCTCATGCCGAAGCTTCTGTTGAAAAAAAAAAAGAGGGCCATGCGTGAGACTGTGCCAATCTTTGAATACGACGGGACTGAGGAGGGTGACTTACCACCTCTAAGTAAGAGAAATAAGAGTGGCACCACCTCCCGACAGCCAAGTCATGGCGCTGAGAATGCATCTTCCAATCCTCTTCCAACCACTGACCACGTAGCTTGCCTCTTTTGTACTCCTATCTCTTTTTTATTTTTGAACTACGCATTAATTCAAAAATCCTTCATCTTGGCAGCTTGTTGACGCCAACCTTGAAGGCCCTCAACCCCAACTAAATGCGTCGTGCAGTCATGTCGATTATTCAAGCATTAAGTACACAATGCCTTCGATGACTACTTCACCATTTGATAACTTACAAATTGATGCTAGGAATGGTAGGGTAGTCAACAAAGCAAGAACAATCGGTGGTAGGGTTCTGGAGCCAATTGTAGTGAATACTGAAAGTCCAGCCAATGAGTCTCATTTTTAAAGGAAAGCTCGGCCTGCAACAAAACCAACTCCTCTGGATGACAAGGCTAAGGTTTCAACCCCAGAAGTTCTCATGGAATCTACTTCTACACAAGAAACAAATGGGGGTACTCATGTTGAAAAGACTCCAAACGGTGTTGCGCCCGACCCTGTGCAGCCATTTGGAGGGTCTCATGGTTATGAAGGCTTTCAAGAGCATACTCATTATTCTCCTACTCCAGGATCATTGTCTCAATCTCAGGAGAGTTTCAGTGAGGTCTTTACTACGACTATGCATGCTTCATAGGCTGGTGGTAATCAAGAGAATCTTGTCGAAGCTTTCAAAAGAATCGTAGATAACCAATAGCTTTTCTCCGACTTATCTCCCACTTCACCTGGTGTTCATCCCGACAACTTAGACGAACTGTTCGAGTAGTTAAAGTCCAGACTTGTTGATTTGAAACTTTTCCAAATAATCAAAGAAGACCATATTGTCTTGTTTGAGATCCAAGGATTAGTCTTAATGCTAAGCAAACCAGAGGTGCCAAGCCCTATTGTTGTTGTTGTTTTGGACTCCGAATCTCTCCTTGAGAAGGTCGTTCAAGTTGTTAGGCATAAGCAAGAGTCTTCCGATCGATTCGAACTCAGAGACGAAATTATGCACAAACACAAAAGCTTGGTTACTGAGTCTTATCTCCAAGTTGTCGAGTTAGAAGCAAAGACAAAGAATAAACTGGAAATTCTGGAGGCTGAAATCATGTCTTAAACTCAACAACTGAATTGGTTATAATTGAATATTGAGGTGTCAGAGAAAGAGAAAGCAGAGTTAAATCTTTCTGAGTTGCCTTCTGTCAACGATAAGCTAGTCAAAGCGGCCAACACTGATTTGGAACGTGCAAGAACTACTCGTCTGTTAGAAGCGAAAGTGGACAACCTGAGAGCTTCCGACTACATGGTCGATAGGAAACTTAAGCGCACAAGGTTATGCTTCGAAGAGTTAAAGAGCAACCTGCAGTCTTCTGGCTAATGTCGTTTGTTTATTTTCTTATATTTTGTAATGTACTTTTACTTTTTTAAGGTCTTCCATTTTTGGAATAATTAATATACCAGTTTGGCAAATCTTTTTGCACATTATGTTGATATTTTTTCTTCCTGTAACATATGCTTATATTTTTTGAAGTATTTTTCATTTACTCGTAATACTCGACTGTCAGAACTTAACTCCTCGATCTCATAAGCATTATTTGAAAACACTTGGTTGTTTTAAATGGTCCTTCCCAATTTAGAGACCATTTCCCAATGGCTTTATCTCTTTGATCCATAGGTAATATTACCTTCCACATGTAAGCTACAACCGAAAAGACTTTCAACTTGGTTTTATACAAGGCTAACCAATACCCAATAAGATTTTAACACCAGGTTGATCTCAAACAGAAGCAAGCTTTTAAAATCGGGATGAGCTTGAACCGTAACTTGGTTTTATATTGGGTTAACCAAAAACCTATGAGATTTTAACACCTGGCTGATCTCGAACCTAAACGGAGACTCACACATTCTCCAAAACCAAAGTTTTTCACGGGTTTAGCTTCAAACTTAAATAAATAATCCCTAAATGGATGAATTATTCAACAAAGGTAAAAGCAAAACTCCCTTGGTGATTTGACAAATATACCTTTCCAAAAATACAATTTCCTCACTCGCAAAATGACTTTCACTGTCCTAATCGCATAGGGTGCATTTTTCAACTAGTCTAATTAGGCATAAGTGTCAATCAAATTACAAGAACAAAAGCTTGTATGTAGCTTTTTTGACAATTCCTACATCATCTGACACAACTTCAAAGGATTTTTAGAAGTGTTTTCTTGAGGAAAAATAAGTTTGAAAACTTGTTTGTGTGTGTGTGTGTGTGTGTGTGTGTGTGTGTGTGATTAGTCATATAACTTATGAAAAAGCCCTTATGCTCTTACAATGTATATTCACTCAAACGCATCGAGGCATGATTTCATATACTTCAAGACATGTTAGATGCTTCATTCTTGTAGACACCTGCTTGAAATTTACTTTAAGACGAGGCTTGAGTTATATTTTTATTAACAACTGTTTCACTCATAATCTTGCAGATAGTGTTACAAAGAGATATAGGTCTAAAAAGATTCACAAATAAAGATGAACAAAGTGAGGATTAGAAACCTTTGGGATTAAGCAAAGATCAGTGTGATTTACCCTACAATGTAGTATGGCGTTTCCCACACCTTCTTTACGTAATTACAAACATTGCTTCCAACTACATTCCAAGACTTCTGATAGAATCTTGTTGGGTATATCCATCAGGACCGTGAGATTTCCAAGGGGACATTTCATGAAAAACCTTCTTAACTTCTTCATCCTTCACCTCTTCCATGACGTGCTCAGGGTCGGCCCAACCAATATTGAGGCCCAAGGTGAACTTTAATATAAGATTTTTTTAAGTTAATAATAAAATTAATGTATATTTAATTGATTTTATTTTTTGAGCTTTTTAAGATGCAAAATAACTTATTATATTAATGTAATCATGTTTTTTTTTAATTTGTTTTTCAATTAATAATAAAATTAATCCATTTAATTTTTGTTCAGAGATTATTAATCTTAAATAAGATTTATTAGTTCTAATTTTTAAAAACATCTTTCAACCGAACCAACATTATATTTATATCAATACATTTTTCCACTAAAAAATTATCTCAAACTTGTATTGATATTTTCCCATTTACATGAATCATATATATTTTTTAAGTGGTGTCTACATTTTCATGATCTTCTACCGATAAATCATTGTGTATTCTCATTGTCGTCTAAGTTGTGAACTCTACTTACATTGTTAACATCTTTGATAATAAATTTATATTTTTATTTCTATTTATATTTACATTGTTAATTTCTTCATTGTTAACTTGCTTATTAGTAGTAGGAATTACTTTAAAACAAGAATTTTAATCAACACAAATATAAAATACAAAAATTAAAATTAAATTAGAGAAGTTAGATAAATAAAATATAATTTTATATTTTTGTGTTGCTTATTTTCTTTTACTTCCATTTTTTTAATGTTTTCCGGTCTTTGTATTTGTAAAAATAATACTATTGACAACACAATTTTAAAAAGATAAGAAAAAGGAAAATAAAATGAAAGAAAGTGAATACATGTTTAGGAAGATGAAAGAAAAAGTTGACAAAAAAAAAACGAGAGAAATTACACCATCATATTTATTGGTCTTCATCATTGCAAGTAATATTATTTAGGAAATAACCAATAATACATTTAGTATTATATATTATATTTTCTATACTAAACTTATGAAAAAAAATCAGAGGCCCTAGGCCACTGCCTAGTTGCCCTTCCCCAATGGTCGGCCCACGTGCTTCATATACATACCTTTTATTCTTGTGAAAGAAATAATGGTTTGAATCCAATATGAATTCTCTACATAAGAGGTATACAACTTATAATAACTATCATTAAACATCTTTATTATTTATGTATCCTCGATCCAATTTCCTTCATCATATGAGTTGTCTTCCTTCTTCTTCTTTACACCACTTTGACATGATAGAAGCACATATTTTTGTCTCCATCCACTAACCAATTGACTTTTGATCTTGGGTACCACATCAACTCCTCTTGGTATATAATCTTGGCTAGCTTTTGTTGCATATTGTTTTCAAGCTTCCTGAGCTCTGCATAACCTCTACTATTTTGTGCAGTATTTTGAATGCCCCTTAATCTTCCCATGATGCTATTTTTTCGTTCTGAATTATTCTTACTATGTTCAAATTCCATTAGCTTGGCATCTGACATTCTCCAAATTAATGTCTAAGCTTTTGGTGTCATCCCACGTCGCTCTAATCATATCTTCATATATGTCTTCAAGCACCCAATCACATTCGAACTTGAACAATTTATACAATCTCCTGCCATCATGTCCAGTGAGGGAAACCAAAATAAGATGATGATCTGAGAAATCAAGACGAGTGAGCACCTTGACCTACGCGTATGGATACTAAATTCTCCATCTATCGTTGCAAAGAGCTCTATCTAATCTCTCATAAACTCTTTCTACCCCATGGTAGACTAAGCCTCTCCAAGTGTATTATATCCTCGTGCATGAGCTTGCAATCATCAACCTTTTCCTATTGGATGTCAGAGCAACTCCTCCCTCTTGACATTATATCGTTAACAAATGATCTACACTTTTACCATTAATGTCTAAAGTTATTAACTGAGTTAGTTTAATAGGACATATATTTTCTATTTATATATTATTTTTCACATGAGAATAAATTAATTAAATTTCAAGCTTATGCCTTTAGTATTTTTTTTATGAGTGAGAGAGTGAAAACAAATGGTTTAAATAGTTTTTCCTAAAATATAATTTTAAATATTTTATTATTTTATTATAATATTTTTAAATATTAAAATAAAAAGACACTTAAATGTCAATTATTTTAAATACTTTTTCATTAAAATCATTTTTGAGATATACTTTTTTTTTTTAAATCATGTGATTTTGATTATATTTAAATTTTCAGTAATGTATATTTATATTATTGAATGTATCTCAATTAGTTTTTTGGTTTGTGGTTTCTCTTTTTTTCCCATTGGAATAATGTGTAGCTTTTAGTAGTATAATACTTAAACATATAATGATAGAGAACAATAAGATCTTTATAGAAATCAAAACTTCTGGAAACTAAGGACTTCAACTTGTAAATATCATACTACACACACATAAGTTAAAAAAATATGTATTTTGTTAGTGATAACTATTAATTTTGTATTTGATGACTAGAATGACATCTTAAAAAGATGTGAAAAGTTTAGAGAAGGATGGAAAAGTTGTTGCAAAATGGAGGGATGACGGTAAAAAAAAAATTGCTGAAAATTTGATTTAAGAAATAGAAGCGGGTAATAGGACAACTACCCACTTCAGTAAAGAAAGGTGGAAGAATATCACTAAAAAATTTCAAAAGAACACTAGATATGCTTATGATCACAGTCAACTTTAAAAATAGAGGGGATAAATTAGAAAAATAGTTTTCATCATTTGTGAAGTTAGTAGATAAGCAAACTGGAGTAGGATGGATCATGAAACGAAAACTATCTTGGATGACGATGATTGGTGGGTTGAAACGAGTAAGGTATGGTTGTGTTAGTGTATACTATACTAGTATTTAATTAATTGCATGAATTTTTCTATGATTTATGTTTTGAATATTTATTTATTTTTCAAGAGGATCCAAATATTTTGAAATGGAAACATGGAGGACCTAAGTTTATTGACTTGCTAGATAAATGTTTCAAAGGTGCCATAGTTACTAGATTCACCCTTTACAAACTGACATACCCTAATTTTTACCGCTAAGATTCCACCTCATTTACATAATTTTCATGACATTTAGCATTACATGTGTGTGTGTGTCTTTATGCATCACTAACCCATTACAAATACAAGAAATGTGTGCTTGCTTGCTTTATAAGTTAGGTTGTGCCTCAAGATGTTCAAGCTGATGATTAGCCAGGGATTAGTGTGATCTTCAGCATCTCAAATCTCTCATTCATTCATGAAGATCAAGAGTTTCCCTTCATAAACTATCAAGTACAAGATTGCATCATTTCAAACTTATCAAGCTTCAAGATCATCAGATGCACCAAATTAGGGTTTTGACTGAGTGAGGCTTACAATTGACTTTTTCATCTGAGGATGATCCTACATTTCAAAACATAATTCAAGGACCTCAAATACATCTTTGAAGACCATTCACAAGATCCTAATTTCCCAAGAAGCTTGATTCATTAGAAATTACAAAGTTGAATTCATTTGATACAAAGTGAAACAATTGATCAAGTCAAAGCCTGATTTTTGGCATCTTTGGGTCACACATGATTCACTCAAGTCAAATATCATGAAAATATGATTGGTGGATGCATTTGATCATGATCAATCAAGAAAATCAAAGAAAATATCAAAATTGAAAAATTAGGGTTTTGGGAAATTTCACTAAGTTATGAAAATCCTATGATTTTCCCTTACTTCCCAAGTACATAACTTCCTCCTCAAGCAACCATTTTCTTTGCTCCAAAGACCAAATTAAAGATCTTGCTTCATCCTCCAACTTTGCCCTAGGGAGTGGATTCCAAAAAATGCATGGATAAAGAGATGTGAGGCCATGAAGTAGAAGGTCCATTAGTTTTTGAACAAAAACACTTAGAAACATTTTCAACAAGTTCTGGCTATGCCAAGTGACTGACTTTATAGGAATTTTTCACCATGATCCCAATTGAATCAAGAAAAGTTGTCAACATGAAAGTTGTAGATGATGTTTCAAGCTTTCCAAAGAGTCCAAGAACAAAGATTTATCTTACTTGAGCTAGAAGTTATGATTTTTGTAAGAGGCATTGATGAAGCTGAATGCAAGATAGATTCTTATGGCACACGATTTTGGATAAACTTTTGATCACTTTGCAAGCCTTATCTCTGCACAAGATCAACATGAATCTTGTAGTATCCAATTGTTAGCTGGGAGATTTTGACCAAACATAAGAAATGAAGAAATGGTGAAAAAGTCAAGCAAGCGGGTCTACGCCAGGAGAAAGGATGGTGAGAAAACCAAAGTTGGGTCGACACAGGCGAAGGGTGCGTCGGAAGGAGATCCTGAGGCAAGGCCGTCGAAGGGTGTCAATTGGTGGCCCATGAAACCAACACAAAGCTGATAAGTTTTTGGGCGGGAAAACTTGAAAGCCAAGAACGTGGGAAGTTAGAAAGATAGTGGGGTGACACGTGTCACATCCAGTGCAAATCTTGGGAGACGAACAATTATTTTTTCATCCTATTTAAAGCAACAGTTATTTCCATTTTAGGGATCGCATTTGTAACATTGCAAAAGGGAAAACACTCTAAGTACCAAGCGTTAAGAGAAACGAGTTTACTCTCGCAGAAATGTATGATAGCGTCCACACTTTTTATTTTAATGCAATTTATATAATCAAATTTTAAGTTATCTTGTCATTTACTTGTCTGTTTTTCGCTTTTTGTTTTATTCGTCAATTCGTAACCCTTTCATTTTTTCAAGTTTCTTACAACTTACCTAAACTAAAAGCCATCATACTAACAAGACTTACACTTCAGCCAACTGTTCTGGGATTCTGTGGCCGATCCCGCGAGTAAACCTGCGATAGGAGGCTAGCGGTTATTCGCGTGGGAATTGCGTTCGAACAAATTGACATACCCAATGAGACCCGTTTTGAGTTGAGTGTATGCATTTACGTAGTGGTAAGATGGTGACACCACGTCCGAACGAAGAACTGTCTTCGGCAGAAAGTACAGTTGTAACGTAAACAACTGACATTGGCTCTGGAACTATGTCTACGGTTTTGACCGCCCATAGTGGGCCAACCACTACACCACGTCGATCTGAACCAAGGCCGACGATGATAGGGACTACATGGCAGCATGTGCCTAGTTTCATAATGCCCATTCCTCGATCTTTTAGGATGCTGACAGAGTTCATATCGAGTCTACATTCTAGTGGCCGATGTTTGGGGAAAGTTCATCTCTAGTTTTCTCACCATACCAAGGCTTAGGGCCTTTAGCAAACCAAGTTACTCGACCCCCAGGTTTTAGTCTGTTATCCCAATCAATACCAACGTTCACTTCAAGTTCCGTCGCGGTCATGAGACAGCAGATGGATGAGAGTAATCACGAAATGGTTCATATGTTGACTTAGTAAATGGGCACCATATTGAGACCATTAATACAAGATTCGACCCAGAGTTACCAATAATTGGCAACTCAGATGACACGGATAGGTGACTTCCTAGGCGCTCCTAGGACATCGGGTCGACAGACTCCTCCGCCTCAACAAAGACACCAGTTCGTCAGGATGAGGTCTTCGACGAGATAATTGACCAACCCCGTGAGTTTGAAAAAAACCCCTGGTGTGGCCCAAAGGCCTCCCGTTGTGATGGTTCATAGGAACCAAGATCTAGACTATGTAGTCAGGCAAGTTCGACATGATGCCTTGGGTGGTGAACCAAACTTAGAAGCAATGGTCGAACAGATCATGGTACGAAATGAGGAAAATCTAGGCCTTCGACGGCCAACGTACACGTCCCCACTACCATATTTTGTCTTACGGACAGAATTACCTAGGGGGTGGAAAGTGCCAAAATTCACCAAGTTCGCTGGAGAGACCGAAGAGTCCACCGTCGAACACGTCGCCAGGTATCAAACCGAAGCTGGTGACATAGCAAATAATGAGGACTTGAAAATGTAGTATTTCCCAAGTTCCCTCATGAAGAATGCGTTTGCATGGTTTACCACGTTGCCCACTCAGTCTGTCCATACCTGGGCATAATTAGAAAGATTGTTTCATGAACAGTTTTACATGGGGCAATCGAAAATTAGTCTGAAAGAGTTAGCCAGTGTCAAATGGAAGGCCACGGAGTCAGTGGACCAATATCTAAACAGGTTTAGACTTTTGAAAGCGCGATAATTTACGCAAGTCCCTGAACATAATTTAGTCGAGATGGCAGCTGGCGGTCTAGACTATTCCATCAGGAAAAAGCTGGACACGCAATATCTCAAGGATATGGCACAGCTAGCTGACCGGGTCCGACAGGTCAAACGGTTGAAAGCTGAAAAAACCCAGACTAACAGATACCGTAAGAAAGAAAAGGTTTCGTACGTAGCCGCTGACGAATATTCTTCTGACGACGAAGAACTTGTTGACGAAAGCGAGGTTAATGTGGTTGAACTCAAGCCAGGGCCTCCGTACATGTGCAAGTTATTAAAACCATCAAACAGGAAAAATCCCGTCGAAATTGGAAAAACAGATAAATACGTTGTTAAAACTTATACATTTGATGTGTCTAAATGTGATGAAATATTTGATTTACTGGTTAAAGAAAGTCAGATAACTGTTCCTCCTGGTTTAAAAGATCCCCCATTAGAACAAAAGAAGAAAAGTGGATTTTGTAAATTTCATAATTTCCTTGGTCATAAAACAGCTCAATGTGTTCTTTTCAGGGATTTGGTACAAAAAGCTTTGAAGGAGGGTCGACTTCAATTTGGCGAGAGGCCAAAGATGCAGGTTGATATGGACCCGCTGAAGGTCGAAGAGGCTTTGTATTCTGAGATGTACGATTACATGATGGTTGAGGCTATTGAGGGTCTCAGTAAATAATCAACAACTGAATCTGTGGAATGCATGATGGTCAAAACTACTGACGGTTCCTACAAAAAGAATGAGGAAGAACTCCAGGCAGTTTACCCTCAAGCTGGCGAAAGCCTGGCAAATTTTCAAGAAAAATGCAGGGTAAGTGGGTCGAAAGTTGTGTTATGCCCTAGGTGCAACGCTGTCTTCGATGAGAAAGCTGCTGAGAAATACGAAGCGGGCACGAAAGAGATGCCACGAGGTGGTAAGCCACTTGTCCCAAGGTTTGTATTCGACCGAAATGGTACCCCTCATCGAAACGAGGAGTATAGGAAGTTGTTCCAAGAGGCACGACCCAAGACCTTTGTGCCACCATCGGACACTCCACAGGAGAAGTGGGTGGCACCAGTGAGCCAGAAAGGGAGCAAAAGGCCGAAATGGAAAGTATTGGATTTGGAAAAGGAAGCAAAAGTCTCTGACAAGAAGATGAAACCTAGGGGCTATGTGGTATCCCCCCAACTATAAAGGGAAGAATCCCATGACAAGGACTCAATGGAGACGATATCAGCGAAATAAGAAAGCTGAGAATGAGGCTTCGACTTCACACTTGAAGCCTGTCGGAACCTCTGGACAGAAACTACAATACTCAAAAGGAAGATGGGTAGAGAAGGAAAAAGTCATGATAAACCAAACAATGGCAATGACTGTGGAAGCTTCAGGAGAGAAGGGGGTGGTCTCAACCCAGAGCTCGAAGTGTACATCTGTGATCGAAAGCAAGAAAGAACCAGAATACACTCCCCAGTCAGATGAGGAAGAACCAAAGTATTCTCCCTAGTCAGACGAAGAGTATACCCCTTCACCGGATGGAGATTTCAACGAAGACATGTATGATGACACCAATGACGACACCTATGGTGAAGACTTTATCCTAAACTGTGGTATCGTGTCGATACTTCCAGCTGAGTATGACATGGTGTCGGAAGTCTCTGAGGGGGAAGAGGATTTCGTGCCAGATGAAAATGCGGAGGATAAACCGCTATGTTATTATGTGATGAACAATGGTGTGGTCGAAGAACAAACAACCATGTTTGAAAGGCCCAGTCCTGGGATGATGTACCATTTGAAGCCACTATTCATAAAAGTAAAGGTTGACGGAGTGGCGGTCAACAAAGTGTTTGTGGATGGAGGGGCAACTGCAATCTGATGCCTCAAAGTTTATTTAAAATGATTGGAAAAACTGAGGCTGACCTCTGACAACACAACATGGTTCTATCCAACTACGAAGGAAAGACTAGCAACATCCTTGGGGTTGTCCAAGTGGACTTGGCAGTGGGTACAACCAATAGATCAACACTCTTTATGGTTATAAACTCAAAGGCAAATTTCAACTTGCTGTTGGGCCGGGAGTGGATCCATGGAATAGGGACAGTGCCGTCAACATTACACTAGAGATTAAGCATTTGGAGAAAATATGGCATTGTCGAAAACATTGAGGCTGATCAGATTTATTATAAGATCGACGAAGCTAAGGGCATTAAGAAGTCCTTTGATCAGCATCTAGCAAATGTGGCTCCTTGTGATGACGGGTCGGGGTCCTATACCTCCGTTGACACGGGTCGCGTCCTGAACTTAGATCCCAACTACGGATTTATCTAGGATGCTGCCAACGAAACAATGGAGCCTACAGAAAATAATCCACCCACGGGGTGGCTAGTAGTCGGTGAAAATGATTATTGAGTCAGAAAGCATGACTAGAATTTCGGCCTATTTGGATGAAAACAAAAGAATTTCAGCACTAGAAGCAGAAAAACAACAGAGGATAGCCAGTGGACCGACCGCAACGCATAAGTAAATGGCCCACAAGGCCAGACAATAGCTTCAGAAAGCCAGAAGCTTGATTGTATCTATGACAATGAGCCTTTGGGGTTTGAGAAAGACCCAACCAATGAGTTGCAAAGAATGCAAGCGTAAGATCCGCTCGAAGAAGTTGACTTAGGATACGGGGTTACAAAAAGACCTACCTATGTGAGCACTAAAGTTGGGTCGAAGATGGAGGCCAAGTTTATTGAGGTATTAAAGAAATACATGGATTACTTCACCTGGGATTATGGTGAAATGCCTGGTCTGAGTCGAAGTGTGGTGGAGCATCGACTTCCGATTTAGCCAGGTAAAAGGCCAGTAAAGCAGCTGCCTCGACGATTCGCTCCAGAGGTTACTTCGAAGATCAAGCAGAAGATCGAGAGACTGCTCAAAAGCGGGTTCATCAGAACTGCATGGTACGTCGAATGGATAGCGAACATAGTGCTCGTTATCAAGAAAAATGGAACTCTTCGAGTCTGTATAGACTTTAGGGATCTGAACAACGCTACCCCAAAAGACGAGTATTCGATGCGGGCAGAAATGCTTGTCGACTCAGCTACAGGTTTCGAATACTTGAGTATGCTCGACGGCTATTCCGGTTATAACCAAATTCTCATAGCCGAAGAGGATGTTCTCAAAACTGTGTTTCGATGCCCTGGAGCTTTGGGAACATACGAATGGGTTGTAATGTCATTTGGTTTAAACAACGCTGGGGCAACCTATCAAAGAGCCATGAATGTTATATTCCATGATTTTATTGAGAATTTTATGCTGGTGTATATTGATGACATTGTGATAAAATCCTCATCGGAGAATGGTCACTTAGACCACCTTCGACGTTCATTCGAAAGAATGAGAAAATATGGATTAAAAATGAATCCACTAATATGTGCTTTTGGTGTTCACGCATGGGATTTCCTGGGATTCGTGGTCCACAAGAAAGGCATCGAGATAAATCAAAACAAGACAAAAGCAATCTTGGATCTCAAGCCTCCTTCGACAAAGAAGCAGCTCCAATCTTTGTTGGGGAAGATAAACTTCTTGAGAAGATTTATATCAAATCTAAGTGGCAAGACGAAGGTATTCTCGCCATTACTCAAAGCCAAGAAGAAAAGTGATTTCCATTGGGAACAGGAGCAGCAGGAGGCTTTCGACGCTATCAAAGAATATCTCACAAGGCCTCCCATTTTATTGCCACCTAGCATGAATAAAAACATGAAGTTATACATTGCTGCGTCGGATGCGACCATGGGAAGCATGTTAGGGCAAGAGGATAGTAATGGCGTCGAAAGACCCGTTTATTACCTTAGTCGAATGTTAATAGATGTTGAAACTAGGTACACTATGATTGAAAAATTATGCCTATACTTCTCATGTATGAAATTAGAGCAATATATCAAACCAGTTGATGTTTATGTTTCGTCGCATTTTGATGTTATTAAGCATATGTTTTCTAAACCTATTCTGCATAGTCGAATTGGGAAATGGGCACTAGCATTGACTGAGTTTTCCTTGACATACATCCCTCTAAGGGCTATGAAAGGTCAAATAGTGGCAGACTTTATTGTCGACCACGCAGTAGTCGAACCGTCGATATGTAGTGTCGATGTTGGTCCTTGGAAGTTATACTTCGATGGGTCGAGCCACAGAAACGGGGCAGGTATTGGAATTTTAATAGTATCCCCACAGGATATTCCAACTAAATTCAAATGTAAGGTTGACGGGAAATGCTCCAATAACGAGGCAGAATATGAAGCCTTAATTACTGGCCTAAAAATACTTAAGGATTTGGGTGCCAAGAAAGTTGAAATAAAAGGCGATTCTGAACTGGTAATTAAACAAATCACGAGGGAATATAAGTGCGTCAAGGAGCATCTTTTGGTTTACTTCTCAATGGTGAAGCGACTCCTGGAACACTTTGAAGTTGTCAGCATTACGCACGTGCCCAGAATAGAAAATCAAGAGGCTAATGATTTAGCGCATATTGCCTTCGGGTACAAGGTGTCGGAAGAGAAGTTGAAAGACTTCATTGAAATTAAGGAGAAGATAGTGTCAAACCTGCTCCCACCATCAAGCCTGTCGATCCCAAAAGCTGTGGGGACAAATGCCTCGATAGAAAGCTTAATCGAAGGTTTAGGAAATTATGAGGTTTTTGCTGTCAGCAATCTATCACCGGCAGTCTGGATAAGACCAATCATCGAGTATTTGGAGAATCTGGTGGGCAACGCTGATAGGAAGACTAAATACAGAGCTCTAAGTTATGTGCTAATGGGAAATGAGTTGCTAAAAAAACTCCACAAGGAGTGTTGCTCAAGTGTCTAGGGGACACAGATGCATACTTAGCAATTTCTGAAGTTCATAGTAGGACATGTGGAGCTCACCAAGCTGGTCATTGTTTCGACAAGGCGTCTATTGGTCAAGCATGCTTAAGGATTGCATAGACTTTGCAAAGGGATGCCAAGACTGTCAGAAACATGCAAACATTCAGCACGTGCCAGCCAGTGAATTACATACCATCATCAAGCCATGGCCTTTTCGTGGATGGGCATTGGATGTCATAGGAGAAATTCGACCAGCCTCGTCGAAACAACATAAATTCATTCTTGTGGGTATAGACTACTTCACAAAATGGGTAGAGGTTGTGTCCCTAGTGAAAGTAGATCCGGAGGCTGTGATCAAGTTCATCCAGAATCATATTTTGTATAGATTCGGGATCCCTGAAACCATCACTACGGATCAAGGTTCCGTGTTCGTTGGCCAAAAAATGCAAGAGTTCGCAGCAGAAATGGGTTTCAAATTGGTTACGTCGACACCATATTATGCTCAAGCAAATGGTCAGGTCGAAGCAGCTAATAAAGTGGTAATTGGGCTCATCAAAAAGCACGTGGCCAGAAATCCAAAAAATTGGCACAAGACGTTGAATCAAATTTTATGGGCTTGTCGAACATCCCCCAAAGAGTCAACAAACTCGACTCCGTTTTGTTTGACTTTTGGTCACGACGTTGTATTACCGGCAGAAATATGTTTATAATCAGTTAGAGTGCAATGACAACATGAAATTCCGTCGGAGCAATACTGGGACATGATACTAGATGAAATCGTGGACTTAGACGAGGAAAAGATGGCAGCTTTGAATGTGTTATTACGCCAGAAGGAACGAGTTACCAAAGCATACAATAAGAAGGACAGGAAGAAGACCTTTGCAATTAACGACTATGTGTGGAAAGCAGTGTTGCCCATGGATCAACGGGATCGAACACTAGGGAAATGGTCACCAAATTAGGAGGGACCATTCAAAGTGATCCAAAGGTTCAACAACAATGCATACGAGGTTCAGGAAATAGGAATGGACCAACGAGTCTTAAGGGTAAATGGGAAATATTTGAAAAAATATAAACCTATGCTACAAGAGATTCAAATTAAAACGTAAATTTTTCATTGATAAGTGGCCAAAATAGGCTAGGGATGCCAAGATGGCTTACAAAATATCCATATAAAGTTACAACAGTTCGACATGAAAATTAAGAGGAAGCAGGGAATCTAGACTTAAAGTCTTCAAAAAGGGTCTTCTCATGAACAACCTTGCTTTCAAGGAGAGCTTTCCTTTTCTGCATTTAACCAATGGTATCCTTTATCTTGAGAGCCACTTCGATGTGAGCAATCCCTTGGAAGCTTTCTTTATCGATTACCTCTTGAGCAGGCAGAGGCTCAGCGGAATCCAAAGAGGCCTTCTGCTTTTCGACCTCAGCGATTTTTCTGGTGAGTTCAGCTATTTGAGCTTGGTAGTCAGATATATGCTGGTTGAAAGCATGATGCTTATCAGAGTGCTCTTGCTTTGTGGCCTCGAAGTCCTTAAGTTTCTTCTAACAAAGTGAACTGAGATACCACTCACGGCCCATTTCATTATTTTTCAACCTGATTTAAGTGTCGGCTTGTTTGCACATAGTAAGGTCCTTGGCCAGTTGCATAAAAAAGGATTCAAATTCAATTAAGTACGAGGCCATGGGAGCAGGAACTTGAAATTTGGCATGTTCATCCAATAATTTGAACACATCACAAGCCACGGTAGATTCCTCTACGACGGCCGCCAAAAATTCATCCTCAAATAGGTATGTCTTCAATTGTTGGAGCTTGAGGGCGAAAGAAGCATCTATTTCTGGGGTTGGTATGGTCGTCGAACTCGTGGGTTGAACGTCCCCAGACTCTTGGTGAAGTTTGTGCAGTGCCTTCAAAGCTGCTGCTGGATTTGTTTGTTTTGTCGCCAGAATCTCCTCTGGGGTAAGAACTTTGTCGACATTAGGCGTAGGCAGGTTGGAACCACCTTCAGCAGAAACTTTAGGGTTCACATCGACTTCGGCAGTAGAAGCAATAGTCAAAGGATTTTCATTATCACCAGTGGTTGCACCGTCCTTCCTAGCCTCAGTGGTGGTGTGTTGAACTAAATGCGTCTTCTTCACTAAATCCTCTTCTGTCGAGGTCATTTGAAACTCGTCGACTGTTTGAGGACTAAACACGGTTGTTGTTTCAGGCAGATTGACAATAGTAGTTGTTGCAGTATCATCCTTTTCAGCAGTGGTCGAAGCGGCCACAGTTTCCTGCAAGAAAATTTTAGTAAGAAAATATCCAAGTACCATATGAACCAATGGAGCAAGGATGATAAATACCTCAGCAAATTGTTTTAGAGGGGGTGCTTCAGCTTCGACAGGCTTGAATACTTCAGCAAGGTTTCTGGGGACGACAGGGTTTACTATCGAAGCAACCGTTCTTGAAGGCATTTTCTTGACTTGGGCCTTCCTCTTCTTCACCAATGGGGTAGCTGGAGGGGATGTTGGGGGTTCAGTGGGAAAGATTCGGGAGTGGGTACTTTCATCCGACATATTTCCCTCAGAAGATGGTGTTTTCTCAGAAGCCTAGCAAATAGCAAAGTCAGATAAACTTGCAGAAACAAATGCGAAGTAACATTGAAATAGGTGATACCTATGGTTTCAGGGTCTTTGGTTTCTTTGCAGGTCTGGTGGAGGTCGATGTAGCAACTGGTTCCCGTTTTCGACCCTTAGAAATAAGCACAAATGATTAGCTAAAAATAACTCATGAAATAAAATTGAAGAGTTCAGGGGATTACCTTCTTTGGAGGGTCTTTTGTGGCATAGCATCTTAGGTGTTCTCGATGGGCACAAGAACTGTCAGATTGGGAGCTTCGTCATTAAGGGCAGCAAAAGCATCGACCACGTTTTCCAGGAAAAGGTCATGTGCGAAAATTTGAGTATGGTATTCTGACCACCAGACGTTGAAGTCTTCTGTTGTAAAGAAGGAGGGTTGGAACGCAAAGACAGGCAGCTCAAGACGTTGTGTCGACTTGGAAAATCTAAGGCAGGCCATATGACCCGCCAAGTTTAGTCGTCGACCAGCTTGCACAATGTCAAGAGAATGTTTCACTAGAGACTTAGGCAGCATTTGGCTCAGGCCAAATTGACGAGCCACCAGGTTGGGCTGGTAGTTCATAAACCCATAACATGTGTTACCCGTCTCAATCCACAAAGATAACATGGTGGGAGTTAGAAATTCCTGCCATATGGAGTTTGACTGCGCTGCCGCCTTGGGGGAAACACCAGGGAACGGATTCTTGAACCATGTCGGACCAAATTTTCGAGCCACAAAAGGTGCCATGCCAGGGACGAAAGACGTGGTTTCCACAAACATATTAAGATACTTCATAAAGAGGGTTTTGTTGGGGGTTTCTTGGGTGGTCATCAGAGTGAGTTGAATGCCTTCTATGGAATGCTCTTGGTTTAAACGTTCCATTGTTGCAGAGGTAGGGTAGCCCAGTTGATGTTCGAAGATGGCATTGAGCCAATGTTGTAACAACCATATAGGCCCAGAGATGTTTAAAGCCTTGGTAGTCGCATGCAGAAGTTTTAGCCACAAGGCTGATAGACCAATGGAGTGATAAAGGGAGGCTAGTAAAAGCTTACCCAAAGATACCTGTCGACCTTCGTAAATATGGATCGCCAAGTTGATGTAACTTTTGGCTATTTGTAAGTAGCCAGGGAAGAATAGGTAATACGACAACCACAAAGTCAGGAAGGCGATGTGTTCTTCGTCGGACACTTATTTGGAACCTTTTTTGTGATGGTCTTCGATGTAGTTTTGGAAACCAGCACGCTCGAAGTCGAAAGAATTAGTCGTTTCCAGAGTTGGGTCGAACGTTTCACCCAAGGGTGAAAGGCCAGTGATGGCCGCCACATCAAAGAGTGTCGGCATGAACATGCCACAAGGGAAGTGGAATGTGTTGGTCGTTCCTTCCCAGAAGTACATCGACGCCAGCAGCAAGCAAGGGTTGACCCCGTGAGCATTTTTTGAGAGTTGAATGGCGTCGAAGATGCCAGCCGTTTTCCATTATTCTCGCTGGCCTTCGACCATGTTGAGCCAAGAAATGTAGTCTTTATTGCCAGGTGTAGGCATTGAATGGAAGACTCTAGCCTTGGGCGCAATGAGTTTGAGGTCCAAAGTGCCACCTTTCTCAAAAGCTGGTGGTATGGTAGGAGCGAAACATGGAAAGAACTCTTGAAGTTCTTGATGATTTGGCTTTTTATCTGGATATGGACCGTGAAAAGCGTGGAGTTTTCTGACCACCGCAAAGGGGATGACCATTTGATGTTTCCAGCTTGCCACCACCGCCTCATCAGCAGATGACGGTTGAGGGAGGGGCCTGAGCGATTCCTTCTCAGAGAGAACAAAGGCAGTGGGGTTGTTTCTGGTGGTGTAGGTAGCGGAAACAATAGCAGTTGAAGAGGATGCTATTGGAACGGAGAGTACGCAAGCTTTTGAGAACAAGAAAACCAGACGTGTTTTGGGAGTATTTATAAAGAAAATGCATGCAACTGAAAGGTCAAGAACTGTTCAAATTCTGCAGTTAGTGGGGGTGGTTTCGAGACCCATAACTTAGGACGAGACTAGCCATCATGACGTTTCATGGAAATCATGGCACAGAAATGTACCATCATCACGTCAGACTGCGAGTGACATGTGGCTAAGATTTGACAGAAGACAGAACGTTGGTTATTGGGTCAAAACCAAAGCGTCGTCAAAATCTCACAAGAAATCAAAACGCCAGTTTTCTCAATTGACACATTGCTCAGTCGAAACTGGCCTTTTGGGGGGGCAATTTGTTAGCTGGGAGATTTTGACCAAACATAAGAAATGAAGAAATGGTGAAAAAGCCAAGCAAGCGGGTCGACGCCAGGAGAAAGAATGGTGAGGAAACCAAAGTTGGGTCGACACAGGAGAAGGGTACGTCGGAAGGAGATCCAGAGGCAAGGCCGTCGAAGGGTGTCAATTGGTGGCCCATGAAACCAACAAAAAGCTGATAAGTTTTTGGGCGGGAAAACTTGAAAGCCAAGAACATGGGAAGTTAGAAAGATAGTGGGGTAACACGTGTCACAGCCAGGGCAAAACTTGGGAGACGAACAATTATTTTTTCATCCTATTTAAAGCAATAGTTATTTCCATTTTAGGGGTTACATTTGTAACATTGAAAAAGGGAAAACACTCTAAGTACAAAGCGTTAAGAGAAACGAGTTTACTCCCGCAAAAATGTATGATAGCGTCCACACTTTTTGTAAGAACAAGATTTGGTTCTGCATCTTGTCTCTATGTTTTGATGATAACAATGAAGTATTTGTGTGAGAACAATTATGGTGCTCTAACGTTTGTTATTCTGATGGTTTTAACAAACAGGTTCTAACTCTGATAAAGACCAGGCGCTACGTCACTCCGATATTCTCTATGGTCACTTCTATGTGAAGAAGCAAGAATTGGTTCTGATCTACTGTGCGTCAGAAAGATTCTGAGAAGACACTATGTTGTTGTTGTAACGTCTCTTGGATCTAATCTCTAATCGTGACTCTGATGTTCTATTTATGAAGCCTTTATAGCTTCTGAGGTTGTTAACTTCTGAAGACTAAGTGCTGAAGATTCTAAAGACAAGGTTCTGCTGAACGAAGTTCTGAAGATTCTGAAGACTTAAGGATTCTGAAGATTAAAGGTTATGAAGACTAAGTGCTAAAGATTCAGAAGACAAGGTTCTGCTGAACAAGGTTCTGAAGTCTCTGAAGACTTAAGTATTCTGATAACCAAGGGTTCTGAACTAGAAGTGCTGAAGACTCTGAAGACAAGGTTCGGCTGAACAAGTTCTGAAGACTCAAGACTCCAAAGACCCAATGATTCATTCTTCTGATCATGCTTCAATCAAATCAATTCAGAAGCCTCTGATGAATAGAAGAAGATGAAACGTTTGCGTGGGAAAATAGTACATAGTACAAATAAAACGTTCCTTTCCACTACCCTTATTTGGTGGTACAAAGGACAACTTCAGTGTACGATTTTCAATCCAGCATAGCGGCATTATTTCAAGTCGCCAGTACTCTTCTCTGATATTACTGATCTTCCCTTCAACAGATCTTTTTCTGGGTATATATAGACTTGATTATTCAACGGATCTGATGTTGATGAGCATGAGCGTAAGAGAGCAGATGCATGCGTGCAAGCATGATCGAATGTGAGTGAGCAACAAACGATGTAATACTCAGTGTAAAAGAAGAAGTATTAGAAACACTATGTATATGAAGAAAGAACTTAAGAGATGAAGAAACTTATAAGTGAACAGTAAAGCACCACAACACAAAGAAGAAGAATGTTATTACTGTAGATTCTCTCTAAGTTAGATTGAGCTTAAAATGTATGTTTACCCTGCTTGTGTAGAAGCATTATTATTATAAACAAACCTTGTAGCAGACAGTTGTTTGTGTTCCCTAAAGGACCAGTTGGGTCAGAATTTTTAGGGAGACTAAGACAGTGTGTCTTAGTGTTGTTAGTCACTTGCAGTTTGCTTGTGCATTGTATTCCTTAAGCGACCAGTGAGGTCAGAATTCTTAAGAAGTCTAGGACTAGTGTATCTTAGAGGTTGTTAGTCACCAACATTTTGCTCGTGCGATTGTAATCAGTTTGGTTATAGTGGATTAAGTCCTTGTCTAAGGCAAAATCACCTTGGCGGGTGGACTGGATTAGCTTGATAGTTTTCAAGTGAACCAGGATATATCGTGTGTCTTTCTTATTGTTAATTTATTTATGATCTTTGTTTAAGTTTCATAAAAAGCTTTCAAAATGGAAAACCCAATTCATACCCCCACCTTTCTTGTGTTTTTCTCACACCTTCAATTGGTATCAGAGCTCCGGTTCTGATTGTGATAAATGTCTTATCAGCACTTAACAGTGTTCAGTACCGATCCAGTATTTGTGTGAGATAACATGGCAGTTATTGTTAATACCACTACTGAAGGGGAGGATCATTATAGTGCCAAACCACCAGTCTTTGATGGTGAAAGGTTTGACCACTGGAAAGACAAATTAGAAAGGTTCTATCTTGGTTTTGACTTAGATATTTGGGATTTGGTAGTTGATGGCTACAATCACCCAGTAGATGCTACATGTGCTAAAATATCCTGAAGTGATATAATCAACCAACAGAAGAAAGATTGTAAGAGTCATCATAAGGCAAGAATCATATTGCTAAATGATATCTCTTATACTAAGTATGAGAAGATGATGCCAAATATATTCTTGATTCTCTTAGGATGACTAATGAAGGAAATGCTCAAGTTAAGAAGACAAAAGGCGCTTGCCTTAATCCAAAACTATGAGGCATTCAGTATGGAGGATAATGAGACAATTGAGACCATGTCTTCAAAGTTTCAAATGCTAATCGCAGAACTCAACGTTCTGGACAAAGGCTACTCAACTGCTGGACAAATGAAAAAGATCATCAGAAGTCCTCCTAAGAAATGGATACTTATGGCAACAGCTCTAAAGCTATCAAAAGATCTCAACAACATAAGTCTTGAAGAACGTGTTAGTTCCTTGAGAAATCATGAGATAGAGCTGGAGGAAGAAGAGTAAATCCATCGTTATTAAGTCTAAACCTGGAAAGGCAAAGCCTCATCAAGCTGAGGAAGAATCAGAAAATTCTAATGGAAGATCAGAAGATGACATCAGAAGAATCAGCAAACTCTGGAAGCATAGGCAAGGAAACTTCAGAAGAATCAAAGGTCACTCAGAGTCATCATCTGAATAGAAGAAGCATAACTCTGGAAAGGAAGTTATCTGTTATGAGTGTAATGAGCCAGGTCATTATAAGAACGAGTGTCCAAAGGTCAAGAAGGACAAGAAGCCTAAGAAGAACTTCTCCAAAGCAAAGAAAGATCTAATGGCAACTTGGGACGACTCTGACTCTGAAGAAGATGAATCTGATGAAGAATGAGTAAATGTTGCGCTAGAAGCAACAACTGAAGATGAAGTTTTTGGAGAACCATAAGACTAAATATCATCAGAACCTGAATCAAACTCAGACTCGGACTCTTGCTCATAGATATCCTTAGCAACTTAGTTGAAACACCAGGCATGGTATCTGAACAATAGTTGCTCGCGACTCATGACGAGAAAAAGGCATACGTTTCAAAGTCTTGATCTTAAGCTTGGAAGCTTTGTCAGTTTCTGAGGAAACCAGAAAGAAGAAATCATTGGCTCTGGATTCTTTGCTCATAGTGTTTATTATTAGGATATTCTGAACGCTCTAAAGGCTACAAAATCTATAACACAAAAACAAGAATTGTAGACGAATGAATTCATGTCAGACTCAATGATAAGCTTGACTCTGAAAAGTCAAAGCTAGTTGAAAGGTTGTAGATCTGAAGATTATGTCATCAAAATCTAAGAAGTAGAAGATTCAAGAGAAGCAGACAAAGATGCAAATTCTCCAGATCCAGACACAACCTTATCAGAAGCTGGGAACAACTCATCTCATCAAAAGAAGAATAGATTAAAGAACTCTCATTCTGAAGAATTGATTCTGGAAGATAAAGCTGATCCAGTCAGAACTTGGTCATCCTTCAGACATTCCGAAGAAACTCTTCTGGGTCTAGTGTATCTAATAGAACCAACAACAGTTGATGTAGCTCTAAACGAAAATGAGTAGTTTCTGGACATGCAAGAAGAAATGAATCAATTCACCAGAAATGACGTCTGGGATCTTGTTCAGAAATCCAAAGGTGTCCTCGTCGTTGGAACTAAATGGGTGTTCAGAAACACGCTAGATGAGAAAGGCTGAATTCTAAATGAATCTGATAGAAGAACTCAGATTCTATCTGGGAATTCAATTTGATCAAAGATCAGAAGGAACGTACATTCATCAGAGCAAGTATGCAAGAAAACTTCTGAAGAAACTCAACATGATGGACTGTACACCAGCTAAAGACTCCAATGCATCCAACATGTATTCTGGAAAAGGAAGAATCTGATCTCATGATCAAGCAAGAGGCAATCAACAATTGTTATCTCAACAGCAGAAGCAGAGTCCATATCCGTGTTTCTATGTAGTACGCAGATACGATATATGGAAAATCAGCGAGAAGATCATCAGATAAATGAGAGTAACATTTCTATCCTTTTTAATAATATTGTTGTTGTCTGTTTAAGTAAGAATCTAATTTTAAGTTCTAGGACTAAGCACCTAGAAATCGTTTTATTAGAGACTATGTTCAGAAGGGAATTTTATGTTTAAAATTTATAGATTCAGACCATCAATGGGCTGATATTTTTACAAAACCCTTGTATGAAGATAGATTTCTATTTATTCTGAAGCATCTTAAAATGGACTATTGTCCAGAGTAAGATTTCATCAGAATCAGATGTGTTTAGTCAGAGTCTGAAGATATCAGATTCTCATTTAAACTTAGAAGCATTTGTTTTTAATCTCAGTCATCAGAAGATGCTTTGTCAGAAGTGTCTCTGATCAGATGGAAACCTTTTGGTTTTCCAGACTCTGAGGATATCAAAGCGTGTCCATAAGTCACCTCGAGCGTTGCGATTTTGTGTGACTAGGGTTTCAGTAATTATTATCTATTACGTATTAATATCATGTTTAACATTGGAATTGAAAAGTCATTTGATAAGTGTGTAAATCTTTGCGTCTTCCTTCCTCCTTAGGCATTCATAAATATGCATGCAAGACAAAAACTTCTTGGAACTTAACACATGTCTTCCTTCCTTGATTCTGTGTCAGACTATACCCTCTCACTTTCAAGTAAACATTTATTTGTATTTATTGACTGATGTCATAATATGAATAACGCATACTGATTTATGATCTTTTGGAGACTGATACACTTCTTCATCATTCCCTACTCTTGTCTGTATTCCTTGTATTGGAAATGATGAATTTCTCATCTCTATTCATCCAAGTCATCATTGTTATTTATGGCTATCACTCCTTTGTTATCTTTATATACCACATAACCATTCATCCGTTTCTAAACTTGTTTCTTTATCCTATCCTTCTTACTGTCAAGATGCCTTCTAAAACCATAAGAGGAGAAATCACTGATTTGGATCTCTTGAAAGAATACTCTATTGATCTAAATGATCTTGTTGAAAATGGCCATACCAACATTCTCTCAGACATCATCTACCAAGACTGGGATACATACCTTGGAATTCTCAACGGACCTATATATCCAGCTCTTGTAAAAGAATTATGGGCCAATGCTCGCATCCTTGCATATGAATCCGATACTTGTTGCATTCTGTCGACTGTATATGGATTTCCCATCATGGTCAACTCCTCAATCATCTCTCAAGCTATTGAATGCAAAGAAGATGGTGAATGTGTTGAAAGTTACAGAGGAAATAACTTGTTTGCTAAAACACATTCACATCATCTATCGTCAAGAAGGACCTGTTGCCAGTCCCTCTTCTCTCTCTCCTGAGGCTAAAATCTGGTACCAAATCATGGGAAAGAATCTTAGACCCAAGGAAAAGGGAACAAGATGGCTCTCAGCTATGGATAGGCTCTTCATTTTCTTCTTAATCTCAAAGATTAAGATCAATCTGCCTCAATCCATATTCAACTTCTTGAAAGAAGAAATTCTTTCATCACGAACGGAGTTATCGTTTCAGATTCCCTACAGCAGAGTTATTTCTCACATTCTTGATCTCCAAGGAGTTGTTGCTCACTTAAAAGAAATCGGAATGAATGAGAAACTTGATAAAGAATGGTGTTCTCCCATGCACTATTCTGAAACCATCCTGAGGGAATAAGATAGCTGGTTGGTGGGTGTTTCTCTTTGTCTCTTGGTTGCTTGGTCTCTCTTTTCCTCATTGCTATTTTTTTTTCTGTTGTCCTTGTTATAGTTTATTTTCCTGCTCTATGCTTCTGATTCTGTAATGCGTTCTGGCGCTTTGTTGTTTTGTCAATGAAGTACTTTCTTTATTATTCCTTTATCTTGTCTTACTGCATTACATAATGATTACCATAAAAAGGAAGAAGATGACTAAATTTAACTTATCTAAATTCTTCAAATCAAAACGATTAAGTTAAAATCTTGATAATGTATGAATGATAATGATAACAACTGTTTGACACATTGAGAACGTGAACTTCTTGAGAATAGGCTAAAATCTTTACGGATTCCCTATGACTGTGCATTCATAAATGATAAGACATATGTGAGTTAAGTTCTTTTTGAAAATAAGATATACTCTCTTCTGTCTTTACTTATGTCAGTTTTCAATTGCCACTTATAAGTATACACTTATTCAGAGTTATTGACTCCTGTCAGAACTTAAATAATGTATCTTTATTTGTGACCTTTGAATATTCAGTTTTAAGAGACTGCTACACTCCTTTCCTATTCCTTGATATTCTTGTCTCTTACTCTGACACTATGTCCTTGGCATATCTTATGTGTGATACGCATGTTGACCTATGTCATTTTCTTAGTAAGTCACGTCTCTCATTTCACATATAAATATATACATTTCATTCCTTCTTTCATGATCTGTAGTGTTTGATATCACTGTTTCAAAATTACCTTCACTGTCTAAATTTTCTCATCATGTCTCTAATTACTTTCCAAGGAGATGAGAACCTTCTTGAGGTCATATCAGAAGAACAAATCAATCTTCTGCATCTTGGAAACAGGGAAATTGCTAGCAGTATCACCTCAATCATGCACTATCAAGAGTGGGCAAAATACTTCATGATTCTGGATAAATCAGTTTACTTAAATCTTGTAAAAGATTTTTGGAAACATGCCTACATTAATGATGAAGGTTGCTCAATTTCTTCTCGTGTTTCTGGTGTCCCCATAAACATCACTCCCTTCACCATTGCTCTAGCAATTGGTTGTGAGAACATTGGCTTTACTATTGAACATGTTAAGTCTAGGTATCTTATCTCTGAGGAACTAGCCTCTCTTCACAACTTCTTCACAACACATATGAACCTCTCAATCCTAAAAATCTTCTTCCCATTCCCAAAGCTTGGTTTAAGCTTTTGCTGACTAATTTTCGTCCTCGGGAAGAAAACAAAAATATCCTGTTTCACGATGATCGATTCTTCATTTTTCTTCTGATGACTCAGATGCGAATTAATCTACCTCAGACTATCTTCAATTTTCTACAAAAATCCATTACTGATTCCAGAAATGGCGATTTCATCAAGCCCTACATACCTTTTGGAAGAGTTCTATCTGAAATCTTCTTTAAAGAAGGAATTATTGATCTTGTCAAGTCAGATGGTCTAGAAAATGGTCTGTTGAAGACACATTGTGAAGTCTTTGATGGTTAATTTGTAGCATTTCGTATCTTGTGTTTTCTATCTTGTCTTTAGGATGCTATGTATTCGAGTCATGCCAATGTATTTCGATCCATTATTAATGAAACTGTCCTTGTTTATGAGTGATATGGCCTATCTTAGAAATCTTTTTCTCACATATTTCTCATAATACTGCACTATTGATTGCATTATCTTTTTGATTATGACAAAAAAGGGGAGAAAGTAAAATGATTTTGATAGTACTTATTCTCAGAATCTCGAACTCAAACATTACAGAATGCTTATATAATGCTTTTTGCAACTAACCGTTTGTTTGATGTTTCAATTAAGGAACTCTGAAAAAGTTCACTTAGTATTCTAGACAGGTTGAACGTAAAGATCCTACTCTCTGAGGATAGAAAATCTTATGGATAATTTCAACTCTGATAATTCATGGTTAAGAAGTTGTACACTTTGAGAATATATGATTATTCAAATAGATGTTCCAATATTGTTTAGAAGATGTGAACTCTCTGAAAGTCAAGAAATCTTGTTTATTCAAACAGATGTTCCAATACTGTTCAGAAGTTGTGAACTTTCTAAAAGTCAAGAAATCTGGTTTGATCAAACAGATGTTCCAATAGTGTTCGGAAGTTGTGAACTTTCTGAAAGTCAAGAAATCTTGTTTGATATCATAGTTTTCAAAAGTTGTAAACTTTCTGAAAGTATGAAATTCAGACTTAAAGCGTCAGAAGCAGAAATCTCCTTGAAAGCAAGTCAAGTCAATTCTCTGAATCAGAAGACACGCTCTGCAATGGATGATATTCTGATCAAATCAGTCAGGCTCTAAATCTGATAAGATTGGTGAATCTAAGAAAAGATGGACAAAATAGAAGTCACTTCCAATCAAACTCTGATACTTAAGAAGTTGTGATTTTTCATCAAGATCTGATCAGAAGCTCTGATACGAGATGCGTGGCATCATCCAATCAGACTCAAAATCAAAGTTCTGATAGTAACCAGGTTCTGAGATGAAGACCTAGTGTTCTAGTCAGACTCTGATGAGATGTTATAGGGAAGTATTCCTTCTCTATTGTTATGTTCTGAAGAACTCAAATTTTATTTTGTGAGTCTTGGGATCAGGGGGAGACTCTGAACAAGCATAAATGAAATTTTGAGATTAACAGATTCAGGGGGAGCTGAGAACTTAAAACTCTGAATTTGTTGGTTATGGTTATTACTCTGTATAAATTATTCTATCAAAATACATGGTTTTGTCATCATCAAAAAGGGGGAGATTGTAAGAACAAGATTTGGTTATGCATCTTGTCTCTATGTTTTGATGATAACAATGAAGTATTTATGTGAGAACAATTATGGTACTCTAACGTTTGTTATTCTGATGGTTTTAACAAACAGGTTCTAACTCTGATAAAGACCAGGCGCTACATCATTCTGATATTCTCTATGGTAACTTCTATGTGAAGAAGCAAGAATTGGTTCTGATCTACTGTGCATCAGAAAGATTCTGAGAAGACATTATGTTACTGCTGTAACGTCTCTTGGATCTAATCTCTGATCGTGACTCTGATGTTCTATTTATGAAGCCTTTATAGCTTCTGAGGTTGTTAACTTCTGAAGACTAAGTGTTGAAGAGTCTAAAGACAAGGTTCTACTGAACGAAGTTCTGAAGATTCTGAAGACTTAAGGATTCTGAAGATTAAAGGTTATGAAGACTAAGTGCTGAAGATTCTGAAGACAAGGTTCTGCTGAACAAGGTTCTAAAGACTCTGAAGACTTAAGTATTCTGATAACCAAGGGTTCTGAACTAGAAGTGCTGAAGACTCTGAAGACAAGGTTCGGCTGAACAAGTTCTGAAGACTCAAGACTCCAAAGACCCAATGATTCATTCTTCTGATCATGCTTCAATCAAATCAATTCAGAAGCCTCTGATGAATAGAAGAAGATGAAACGTTTGCGTGGGAAAATAGTACATAGTACAGATAAAAAGTTCATTTCCACTACCCTGATTTGGTGGTACAAAGGATATCTCCAGTGTACGATTTTTAACCCAGCATAACGGTATTATTTCAAGTCGCTAGTACTCTTCTCTGATATTACTGATCTGTGCTTCAACGGATCTTTTTCTGGCTATATATAGACTTGATCATTCAACGGATCTGATGTTAATGAGCATGAGTGTAAGAGAGTAGATGCATGTGTGCAAGCATGATTGAATGTGAGTGAGCAACAAACGATGTAATACTCAGTGTAAAAGAAGAAGTATCAGAAACACTGATGTATATGAAGAAAGAACTCAAGAGGTGAAGAAACTTATGAGTGAACAGTAAAGCACCACAAAGTGGTGAAGAAATACTTTCAGTAAAATGTATGTTTACCTTGCTTGTGTAGAAGCATTATTATTGTAAACAAACCTTGTAGCAGACAGTTGTTTGCGTTCCCTAAAGGACCAGTTGGGTTAGAATTTTTAGGGAGACTAAGACAGTGTGTCTTAGTGTTGTTAGTCACTTGCAGTTGGCTTGTGCATTATATTCCTTAAGCGACTAGTAAGGTCAGAATTCTTAAGAAGTCTAGGACTAGTGTGTCTTAGAGGTTGTTAGTCACCAACAGTTTGCTCGTGCGATTGTAATCAATTTGGTTATAGTGGATTAAGTCCTTGTCTAAGGCAAAATCACCTTGGCGGGTGGACTGGATTAGCTTGATAGTTTTCAAGTGAACCAGGATATATCGTGTGTCTTTCTTATTGTTAGTTTATTTATGATATTTGTTTGAGTTTCATAAAAAGCTTTCAAAATGGAAAACTCAATTCAAACCCCTCCTTTCTTGTGTTTTTCTCACACCTTCACTTTTTATTTTAATGCAATTTATATGATCAAAGTTTAAGTTATCTTGTCATTTACTTGTCTGTTTTTCGCTTTTTGTTTTATTCGTCAATTCGCAACCCTTTCATTTTTTCAAGTTTCTTACAACTTCCCCAAACTAAAAGCCATCATACCAACAAGACTTACACTTTAGCCAACCGTTCTGGGATTCTGTGGCCGATCTCGTGATTAAACCTGCGATAGGAGGCCAGCGGTTGTTCGCGCGGGAATCGCGTGCGAACACCCATGAGATCTTCAAGATAGTACCAAATTTGCTGAAGTTATATCCCTTTTCATAGTAGAAAACCTCATCCTAAGGCATGAACTTAAGTTTTGTTTTGGTGCATTAAATGAAATGCCAATTAGTCAAGACTTTGTTCTAAACATCAAAATCAAGTCACAATCTGAATGATGATGGTTCAAATTGTCAAGATTTAGCCATGCTAGAAAGGAAGCTACTTGTACTATGCATTCAAGTTTAGGAACATGTCATAATTCATTGGATAATAGGATGCATCTCAATCCAAAACTTTTCCTCCAAAAAACTAACTTGTTTTTCTATAAATAGAGGTCATTTCTGATCAATTAAAGAAGACAACAATACACCAAAACCTCTCCACATCATAATTGCACGTTCTTGCAAATTTTAAAATCCATTGAAGTGAAAATTTGAAACTTCAATTCCGAACACTTTCCATTCAATCTCAGCATCCAAACACTTCCTATACACTTAATAGAAGTGATCCAAATCCTCAAAACCATTATGTAACTACTCAAACGCATCCTCCATATATCTCTTTCTTCCAACTGCATATTGATTCGAATAGAGAGTTCTAGAGGGTCTCAGCTCAATTCAACCACTTCAACACATTCCTTGGAGGCCAAGGAAGATTTTAGGATCATCATCTTGCTTCTATAACAACTCCAAAGCCAAACTCGATTTTCACTTTTGAAGGTAAATTGCTCTTTCTCAAACTGTATGATTCATGCATCATTCTTGATTAATTGAGTTACAAACTTATTTGTCATGATGTAAGGATCATTTTCCCCATGTTAATTGCTATGTATCTGTAGCATATAGAATATCATATTTGATTTTCTAGTTTTAGGGTTTTTATGTTCTTGAGTGTTCATTTAAGTTCTATGAAATATAAATAAAATTGGTTGATACCATTGGATTCCTCATAAAAATCCAAGCAACTTTCATTTTTACATCATTCAATTTCATCAAGAATTGAAGAAGTTAGCATTTTGAAAAGTATGAAAATGGTGATGAAGCTCGAGGAAGAAGATGATAATGGCGCGCAAAATTCATTTTTAAATAATGTTTTAATATATTATTTATTAGTTGCAACATATTACTTTAATGGGCACTGCGCCATGGTGGTAGAAGGGTTGGTTTTGTGTGTGTAGCGAGCATCAAGTCTGGGGTTCGAATCCCCCTCGCCCCAGATTTTTGTTGTTTTATTTTTTTTTTACAATTTTTCACTTGAAACTTTCATATATTATGTCATGCACGCAGTATATAGACACCACATAGCGTGTGTGTCATACCCCAAATTTTGACCACTAAGATTTCCCATCATTGTGCAAATTATCATCACAAAATAGATGAACCATTAGTCTCCCCAAAGATGGGTGAGCATCCACTACAATCAGACTTAGGGTTTCAAGCCCTATCAGAGCTCTTAGACAAAGGATCAATCAAGAAATGACATGATATTCAACTTGTCTAGCCTCTCAAACATCCAAAAAGGATCAAGAGGACTCCCACTTCAAGGATTAAGCACAAGGCTTCTCCCTTCTAGGTGGATCAAGCCTTAAGATCACCAGTGTCACCAAATTAGGGTTTGGTCGACCAGGGCCTCCAGATGGAAATTTTCCTCTGGGCATGAGCCAATGCTTCAAAGCATAACCTATGATGCTCCAAGGGATCTCATGAACCCAATCATCAAGTCAATTTAGCCTCAGGGGATGCATTCATCAAAATATCAGGAATTAGGGTTTCTTGACCTAATTCACCCCTAAGTTGACTTTTGGGACAAAACATGAGCCAAGACATCAAGAGGGGATTTGAGGGTCTCAAATACATCACATTGATCCATTTGAAATAATGGATTGATCCAAGAAGCTTGAGCAACAAGTTTCAATTTCATCAGAACCACAGTTAGGGTTTCACGGAAAAAGTCAACTGTATCTTTGACTTTTGACCAGGACATGCTCCCAAACCCTAAGACATGATTCAATACACCCTATAACACATATGAAATTAATCCATCAAGTTTTATTTAGGTCAAGGACTTGATTTCATAGAGGATCGCACAGTTTGGAATTCATCTGACAAAAAGTCAACTGTGCACAAAAGTCAAACTTTGACTTTTTGAGATTTTTCACAATTATGGTTCTTTGACCCCAAAATGATGTTAATGTATGATTGGAATCATCATTCATCAAGAAAAATCAAGAAAAGTGGGATAACTTGTAAAAGGGGTAACCATAAAAGACTTAGAAATTTTTTAAAGTTATGGAACAAAGTGGCTAGGGTACCAACTTTGGAGGATCATAACTCCTAAACCACAAGGTCATTTTTTCCCATCCAAAGCTGGATTTGTAGCTCTCATGGCCCTATACAAAAGCTTCAAATACCACTCATTCCAATTCCCCATGGATTTCAAGTTATGGAATGATCAAAATCAAGAAAAGTGAAAATGTCACTTTTTTCCAACACTTAGTGAAATTTTCACTAAGTCAGAATCTGCCTTCACTTTTTTCCAAATGTAGGGGCATTTTTCACTTGGATCCAAAAAGTATCAAAACCAATTATGATCAAACAGTTATTGTATCGTATGAGGGCTTTCCAAAATGGCCAAGAACTCCATCAAATTCAACTTGAGCCATGAGATATGACAATGGCAATATTCCTTGCTAAAAACTGCCAAGGCTAGGCAGAATTTTTCACTTTTGCTCGATTTGGAAAAATCAGATAATTCCAAGCCTTGTCATCACTTTGGACACACCTGAGGATCAAATCTAAAGGGAACAAACACTGATCCAAGCCTCCAAAGTCTTTGGAACAAGAAGTAGCATGCCAAACCTAGAAATCCCTAAAAGAGGGACAAGACTCCAATTTTGGATTGGAGCATTTAATGGATGCACCAAGGTGGCATGGACTGACACATTTGCAACTGAATTCAGTCAAGATTCATCCCACAACTAGGGAACCACAGCTCTGTGCTCTAACCTCTAGTTAATGGCTAGAAGAGACTTGGATTCCTATTGATCAACATTGGCCAAACCTCTGCTGCAGTTGCCATTCACTATTGATCCCAAAACAAACTTGCTCTACTATAAATAGAGCTCATTTGTGCTCAGTTTGAGTACACCAAAGCCATCAAACAGATGTTTTCCTCAAAATCACTTTCTTTAGGCAACAATACCTTCTTTAGCAAGGTAACTCTGAGTTTTTGAGTTAGAGAGCATTTCCATCACAGCTCATGATCCAAACACATCCAATATGTCATATCTAAGCTGTCCAAACTCACACAAGTGACCTGTAATCCTTAAATCTCAAAGTCACCTCTCAAAACCTCAAAATAGGCTTTTTTTTTGCATTTTTCTGGCCATGTCTTGATTCAATCACTTTCCAAACTAGATAAAACCTCAAACACACTCCAAATATCATCCTTGAATTATCCCAAATGGCTCCCAACATCTGGAACACCATTTGAGAGAGTTGCTATTTTGGCCATTTTAAACCTTTTTGCAAGAAAGGGCCAGTTTTTGTTTTTGCAGGTTCCAACTGATTCCAATCATCCTAAAAGCTTCTAAGGGATCATTTGAGAGGGTCCAAAGCATCAAACCATTTCTGGAACAAGAAACTTGGCATATTGCACAAAAAACTCCAAAAGCTCAAAAAGAGGTAAGCATCATGACTTGAACTTTCCAAAATATGCATTGCTTTGAAGTCCACTGATCATGCATCTCTTCTACATGTCATATGTGTTGTGTTTGCATCAATTTATCATGTAATTCATACCTGTACCAAGGTGTAGCACATAAAATGCAAAATATGGTCCATTTCAAAACCACTATCGGATTTTGAGGAGGGATCATGATCTGAAAAAAATACCACCACCATTGGATTCCTTGTGAAATTCTAGGGCAGATGCATATAAATTTTGTCCCCAACCATGGAGAAATGAGAAAGTTATGGACATTCCCGTTTCTTGTCAAAACTTGCCTTGCCTTGCCTTGGGCCAGGCCAAAAAGCAAGGCAAGCCTTGTATATTTATGGTTGTGTTTCAATCAACTGATGTATCCCCACCCCAGTAGTAAGGCGCGCACCCTATACACAAGAGGTCTGGGGTTCGAATCCCCCTCGCCCCAGATCCTCTTTTTTCTATTTTTCCCACTTTTTGTTATTTTCCATATTATTTTTAATAGTTTGAAAAATTAATAACTCCTTCAACTTTAATTATTTTTTATTGGTTCTTTTTGCAAAAAATCACAAAAATGTTGAAATATTTTATTCCCAAAAAAAATTAGATTTATATTATTTATTTAATATAATTAGTATTTTTGTGAATAAATGTCTTTTATTTGTTTTTAAACCTTTTAAAAATAAATATCCATTTTGGAAAATCAAAACCAAGTAGGTTTTAATTCATCTTGTGATGAAAGCCTCATTTTTCAAACCTAAAACCAAAATCACAAGTTGTTTATTCAAACTTATTTGGAATTTTTATCATTTGTATTAATTTTCTTTGAATAATTATATTAAAAAATGATGAAATTAGGGTTTTATTGATTTTCACCCTAACAAACTTTTCCGAACATTCATGGGCCTCTAATAGAGTGTAAGACCCAATCCTTTGTAAATACAAACCTATTTTGGGCCTCAAATGTTGTATAAGTCCCATTGTATTTTAAAAGTTCAGCGCGATCATCGCCCGTTTAAAACAAACCATCTGGGTCTCTCCTCGAGCTATAAGACCCATTCAAAATCATTTTGGGCCTCTAATAGAGTGTAAGACCCAATCCCCTTTTGAAACCAAAAACTTTTGGGCCTCAGTCATTGTATAAGACCCACGGTGTTTTCAAAACCTCGGCGCGATTGTCGCCCTTTTCAAAATAAACCCTGGGCTTATCCTTGAGCTATATGACCCATCTTTGTTCACTTTCAATCATTTTGGGCCTCTTGAGAGAGTGTAAGACCCATCCCCTTGTACAGAAAACCTTTCTTGGGCCTCAGTCACTTGTATAAGTCCCTGTACAAAACGACAGTGCGATCACTGATAAAACCCTGGGCCTCTCCTTGAGCTGTAAGCCCCAATTTTCCTTTCAAAAAGCACTTTCTGCATTGATTTTGAATATAATATTGTTATCAAAGCTTTATTTATTGAACAACTAACAATACAGTATGGAAGCTCTACAACCGATTAAGTATTTACCCGCTTTCATATGTATATAACTGTACTGTGGGGCTGTTTCACTGTAAGTCTTCTTTCATAAACTCATATCGACTGTGTAATACTAGTATAGATATTTAGAGTTTCCCCGGCAACTACGTCTAGAACTAGACAAAACCTCATCTCCTTACATCCGACGTTCTCCCGGATATTTCAAACATAACCTAAACCATGAGAATTTTCTTTTACAACAATTTTAGATAACTAGATCTAAGAAATCTCCCCCTTGAACAGTTCATATACAGAAGGCCAATGTTCCAAGTGAAACCCCTTATGGAACTGTTCATTAATCTCCTCTTGGGCTTAGTGCAAGGACCCACAGGCTTCCTAAAAGCATCCCCGCCTCCTCTTGGGCATTGTACAAGAACCCGTCAGCTTCTTAGAAGTTTTCATAGCCTCCTCTAAGGCTTCGTCTAATGATTCTTCCTCCGGGAAGATAGCCTCCTCTTGGGCTTCGTACAAATTGTCCCTTCGGCTTCTTAAAAGTTTTTCTCGCCTCCTCTTGGGCTTCGTACAAATTGTCCCGATGACCTTTTAAAGGTATAGGAACAGAAATTAGTCATCTTAATAGAACAGTCTTTTAAAGAGTCTAGATCTTCCTACGGCAAACATATTGTCTCTTGATCTCTCTTAAACCTAGTACAAAAGATAAAACTCTTGACTTGGATAGTCTAGTCTCCTTGAGTCTCGAAGACATTCTCAAGTTCCTTTCAAAAATAGGAAAAAACACCCGTAGACTTGGGCAATCTCAATACCCTTCGGATTCCCCGTTTCCTTAAAGAACAGGAAATAATCCCGGTCCTCAGATCAAATCCGTGAGTACAACATTACCCATATAAAAACTGATTTTATCTTTTAACCAACATACTGGACCTGTCACTCAACTGAAATAGTAACCCTAGCCTCCTCTTGGGCTTTGTATAATGATTCTCCCCAGCAGAGTTAACCTTTGCAGCCTTCATCTCGAGCTTCGTACGAGATACAAAAACACTCTCTTGGTGAGTATAAAAAACTCTCTTGTTGAGTCAAACCTTTGCAGCCTCCATCTCGGGCTTCGTACGAGATACAAAATCACTCTCTTGTTGAGTATAAAAGACTTTCTTATTGAGTCAAACATTTTTAGCCTTCATCTCGGGCTTTGTACGAGATACAAAACACTCTCTTGTTGAGTATAAAAAGACTCTCTTGTTGAGTCGATCACCTTTAGCCTCCATCTCGGGCTTCGTACGAGATACAAATCACTCTCTTGGTGAGCATAAAAGACTCTCTTGTTGAGTCAGACCCTTTTAGCCTCCGTCTTGGGCTTCGTACAAGACACATATAAAAACACTCTCTTGTTGAGTCAACCCTTTTAGCCTCTATCTTGGGCTTCGTACGAGACACAAAAGCATCCTCTTGTTGGGTCAATAGCCTCGTCTTAGGCTTTGTATAAGGAAACCCCAGTTAAGCCAATCAACCTTTTAGCATCAAAAGCTGTGCCTCGTTCACAGTATACAAACATTAACAACTCTTTTTCCCCATCTAATTGCTGTAAGCGGCAAGCCTCTGGATTATTTACATCCACGCCAATGTCCCTCTTTTAGCATGAGAAATTCCTAAGGAAAGATGGCATAGCTCTACACTGAGTTAAAGTCTTCCCCTTCAGGTTAAAAATCCCCTATAAAGGAAATTATGGCATTGCTGGATTCACATATCCCAGTTAAAGTAATTCTCCCTTATAATCAGTCACCCAACAACTGTGCCAAACAGACCAAATATTCCCCTTTAGAGATGACAAATTCTCTCTAAAGTCAACACCCTTTTAGCTTCACATCTTGGGCTTCGAACAAGATACAAATAGACCCTTCAGCTTCACATCTTGGGCTTTGAACAAGATATAAACCACATTTAGCTTCATGTCTTGGGCTTTGAACAAGACACCAAAACACCATTTCCTCCCATAGAATAGGAGGAACTACAATCGCTCTGATTTCCCTATCCCGGGAATACGTAGGCATAAGATTGAAAAAGAATCTTTGCGAGCACACTAATCAAAAAACCCCAAAGTCCCCTACCTCCATCCAATCTGGCGCAGGATCCCAACAAATTCCCCATGAACAGTCCCGGTATTTC